>JACMZG010000008.1:46328572-46468572 GCA_018340805.1 Microvelia longipes | reverse complement strand
TAAATGAGCCAATAATAATAATCAAACATATTATTCCAATACTAACCACAGCTTAGGCTAATTTAGGTCCTATAAATATTCTAAAATTTGTATTTGTAAAATTCTTATTGTATTTTTGATCTAATAAATGGTTATTCAATAATAAAAAATCAGGTACTTGGTACCTCGGAACTTTTCCTTATCACATCATATTCGCTACGCTCATCCTCCCTGCTTTGGACTCGCTTCCCTCGTCCATAGAGTATACAATTTGCCAAAATTACACCGCAGCATGTCTTCAGACTCATTTCGCTCGTTCTCAGATACTAAATGCATCCGCTTATTCTCAGCGGTAACCAATACAGCATTGATCACGCTCAATGATACTTAATTTTTATGATCCAACAAAAATCATGGGTATACACTTGTACTAAATTTAAACTCAAATGAATAATTTTCTAATTTTTTTTACAATTTATTAAAAAAAAACACAATTCATTCGATAAAAATTGAACTAATGCTGATAATGAGATGATAGGCACATATGTTAGTCTTATAAATTGCCACATGTGTGCCAAATCTTAATCCGATCGCATCATTTTTTGGTGTAATATCATTTTTCGACATTTTTGCAGTCATTATTATTGGTTAATGACGTCATAAAAATTATTTTCTGAATATCAAAACTACAGCGGTAGACTGATTTTTGTAGGAAGTTTTAACTCTATAGCATGGATACACTAGGAGCTACGATGATAACAGACACAAATACACATACTGACAGACAACTTTGTGAAACAGCCGGGAGAGGACCTTAATATGAGGTTATCCCTAGTACCGTACACTTGGAAGATCTTGCATTCAAGGCCGGCCAACCAAGGTTTTACGAGGCTTTCTTGGCTGCTAATAAGCATATGCAAACTTGGTTTCTGTTACGTCTGAGACAAGCCTGGATCCACGTTTCCGTTGTCTCCAGCTCAGTAAAAGTGATGCCGGGGCAAGAGTAACGTAAGTGACTAGGAACGAAGTGCTCGGTTCTTGAAGGCAAACGTCTCCTAGTTCGACGTATGTCACGGATGTAATCCGCAGTTATTACAAGAGAGGTTATTACAATAGTTCGATTGTAATAAAACTGCAGAACCTTGACTTTCAGGTAAGGCCTAAAGAATGAGTTTGTGCCCACTGACGTCGGGGTTGCTAAAGTTCTCTGTTATGTGGCGCTGGACTAGCCAGAGCGGTGAGCCTAGCTATAGTTTAGTGATGCTAGATGAGCTGATAGGATTGGTAAGACTGGTTAAACGAGGGCGGGCCAAGTGAGACTAATGTTATCAGAGGAGCTAGTAAGACTATAGATTAACTAAGTACACTGTAAACTAGTAGTCGGCGCTAGCCAAAGCGTTGAGCCTAGCCAGAGTCTTGGTGGTCTCACTGTGAACAAGTCGCGGACTCTAGCCAGAACGATGAGTTTGGATAGAGTCTGGTTGGGCTAGATGAACAGGGCACATGTGCTGCCATGTACGGAGGGTGTACATCTGAAAACTCTAATATGACCTACGGGTTTATGTGAAAAATAAAGTACCTGACTATTTAAAAGAGAAGAGTAGTAGAAGACGAGGTATAGCGAGTCTGATGATGAAATCTTGATTTAATCTTTCATATTTTCTTATTTTTCCTTGAATTCGAAGATTAACTCATCGTTTTAATATACTATAATAACACCTTTCTTCTTAACTAAAAACCTGAGAAAACAAATTAATTTATGTTAATTTAACTGACTAAGTTAAAGAGGTTGAGAATGACTATTCGGTTAAAACGGAAATAGAATTTATAATAACATAACAAAATATGAACATAAAAAAGTGAAGTCAAGTGAAATATGCTCAAAACCTTTATGTTTTCACCTAACTTCTTATTTATGTTCTACTTAACATAGTTTAAAGAAAATGTAATTTTCATTTTTCTTATGTTCTATAATGTTCTAAAGATCTAATATAGAAAATCCACTAATTATTTATAAATGAAAACAAATTGGGCTGTTCAAGCAAAGTATCACCAAAGCCTGATATATTAGAGGTTTTCAAGTTCCCGCTACAAATCATTTCTAAACATCCTATCTTTATAAGAACATTCCATTTTAAGGATTAATTTCTTATGACATGAATATAAAAACATAAAATTTAACTAAAACGCATCAAATTTTACATTTAATATTGTAAAAAATTAAATAAATTAACTATTTGTCAAATTCCCCAAATAGTTACGGGATTTTTTGCAAAATGAAGCCCTTTACAGCAGTCAGTGGTGCCAACATCAAGAATTTACTACAACTGGCTGGCAATAAAAGCAAATACGAATGAATAAATGAGCATCTATGCATGCACCCACATTATAAAAAAATCCTGATGGCGCTCTAAGTTTATACAACGTTTTGTCAAACAAATTATCGCCAACTTTAGATTACACTTTGAGCGCAACTGTTGTCACAACCACCTGAAATTGTTCCCACTCAACAGGGGTTATCACTGATGAACCGCTAAGTTCTAACAGGCATTATTATTATTATAATTTTCTATAGATATTTGGCGGATAATAAATATGGTTTTGGCTTATGAATGGTTTTAGTTTGGAATAGAATAATTAAATAATATAATAATGAGATAATGATGAAAAATATTGGAATAGTTAATAAGTGATAATTATTTATTTCTCTAAACAAGATAATAGTGAATAAACCAGTATCACAAGTCAGGTAGAACAGAATGCGTATCGTTGCGCAAACAAGATATCCAGATAATCTACGTCTAGGGAGACTGCATGTCTATTGCAGAACGTGTGTCGCAATCTCACAATAATACCTCTTCGGCTTACAAGGTGAACACCAAGTTCAAGGTGAGAAAAACCTTGGTGCGCTAAAATACAAGCATAACTCCTCACATAGGTCAACTTATAAGTAGTCATGATAATAAAAGTGCGATATGCATATGAAGGATAAAACAGAGTAAGTATGAGTACAGCAAATGATTGTTCTATAATGATGTATAGAATTAGATCTCCTTATTACGTTTATAAGAATAAAACAAACTTATTAAATCTTACATGAACTTAATACTTAACTCTATAATTTAGCTCTATTTACGAAAAGTGCAGTTTTAGCGTGAAAAGCTAACATTTGCCTAGAAGTACCTCACAGCCTTGAAAAATAGTATGATTCGTGACGATTTAGTTTTAATATCTATGTTGGTATTGGATAATCAAGAAAAACAGATTATCACCTTAATAGCACTTTTTATAATGACTAACGCCCCGCAGCATTCATCTATGAGAATGTGCAGGGGCCTGAGTAGTATAAATGTATAGAACACGTGTTAGTAGAGTCACTTAAACCACTCTACATCATTTCAGCCAAATAAAACACTGATGACTGAAACACATTATTAATTATATCAGAGTGTTACTAATAATTATAAACTAAACATTATACAATATGATGGATATAATATGCCCTGCAGGGTCTCAAGAGAAGTTAAAATAATATCTTCCACAAAAGAAAATAAGTCCAGCATGAACTATCTGCTCATCACAGTGGAAGTAGAAAGCGAAAATCTCACTTAACATGACAAATGTAAACTAATTTTTTTCTATATAAATACGAGAGTAACCTTACTGCCCAAGATACTTACGTGTAAATATTTTTACTTTTCTTCATTTATACCTTAGGTATATAGGGAAAGTATTGTGTTGACCGTAACCGTGATGACACCGGAATTATCCGTTTCAGGTGTTTTTAAGACTTCCTGAGTAGCTTTCACAAAGTTGTTGTCTAAATGTGATGTGTTTATGTCTATCTATGTGTGTGTGTGTGTGGCTTATCCAGACACTCCTAGTGTATTTATGCTGGAGTTAAAACTTTGTACAAAAATCAGTTTATAGGTGCAGTTGTGCTATTCGGAAAATCATCATTTACAAGAACCTGGCATCGCACAGGCTCAGAACCACCGGCTTAACGACCCTTCCAAAGAACGGTACGTGAAAGGATTTACATCCCTCTGAAGAAAGTCTTAGAGGCCCCAACCGGGATCGAACCCAGACTGTCTGGGTGGTAGGCGCACATGTTAACATAAGCATTGTGCGTGGTCAGTGCCTGGATGGGTAACCGCTAAGAATGAAAGGAATGAATAAAACTAACCTTATTAACAGTCTGAGAGTTGAGCGAGTTCAAAGACATACTGTAAGAAATGATTTCTCAAATTTTGAGGAAAAGCAAAGCGAGACCAAAGTGGTGAGTGAGAGTGAGGGTAGCGGGTAGCGGATCTGATAAAATAAGAAAAAGTTTTTGGTACCACGGACCCGGATTGTTTCATCTTCATTAATTTAAGAACCTTTAAAAATGTATCTATGAAGGTTTACTTCGCTATAGCTTAATATATAATATATAGTGTATATTATAATTGATTTATTACAATATGCTCTATAAGTTATAGAATACTTAAAGTAGATGAAACTTACTATCTATACCAGTCTTATAAAGCTGTTCTTTAATGGAAGTAAGTATTCATAAATCAATTTTCGAACTTTCTGAATATTTTTTAAAATGATTTTTTTCTATTATTATCATGAAATGATCTCTGTACCCTTATGCTTTATATGTTAATTTAAATTATTTTTATTATCGTAAAACTTATAAACATTACTGTAGAAAAACCCAAGAGTCAAAGTAAATCATCAACCCATATCCAGTATTGTACAATCATTTTAAATAATTAGGACAAATGTTCACAGACCTAGGTTAAGCAGCATTCTTATAAAGTTATATAGTTTTATAAATTATTAAATTAATCCCAAAATATTACCTTGCATACCCTCATACAAATATTTTTGTATGACAATGTTAAAGATTCATAGTTTTACGCCTAGACTCTAGACACCTGCTCAGGAATTGTTCTCGTTTGCTTCAAGTTAATCGCTGAAAAATAATGAGAAAATAGTAAAAACAGAGTTAATTAAAATTCGTGTTTAGATTTGTAATGTAAAGCGACGGATATTATAAATAAATAAGCCTTTTATAAAAAAAATTAATAATAATAATTTTTCAATTTTTTCAATTTCCAATATTTTTAGTACATGTATAAAGTTATGAAATATTTATTATAAATAATATGAATATTATTATGAATTTAAAGTAGTAAAATCTACAATGTATAAGTTTAATTAAAATTTTTATTAAAGCAAACCAAATATGATTAAAAAATCATCTTAAATCAAGTCAGGTTTTCAAAGCAATTTATAAATTGCTTTAAATTTTACATTGTTTGCATTTGTAGTAGCTTTTTCTTTAATTAAATTGGTTAAAGTAAACTTGATTTATTTCTTGCAATAATTAAGTTTGTTATTATTATTATTGTTTTAACATGATAGTTATTTAACTTTAAGTCTGTTGATTTCATAAGATATGATTTTATTTAAACATTTAAGAACAAGCTGTCAATCATGGAACAAGGCTTTCCTCCTCTTAAAATTAAAAATTATAGAAGAATATAATATTGTTGTTTAAAGTGTATTTCGCATGTTTTTATACGTATATAATAAACAGCTCTTTCACATAAATATTTGGAAGTCGTACAAACCACATATGTGGTCGAGGCCTCTTTGTATTCAAAAAACTTAAAATCTTTATTAGAAACACTTTCTATCAACAAGTTAATCACCGCAACACCTTTCTTTCTAGTACCAATAAACTTAGTATATTTGTATCTATCATATCCATGAGATCATCTATCATGATAGATATGAACATCTATCATATTCATGATAGATATGAACATCTATCATATCTTATAAATCGATTTGTCATATCTTATAAATAGGTTTATCATATATTTGCATATTTTGCATATATGATCATATATTTATCATATATAGATTTATCATAAATGTGCTTATTATATTTTGTAAATATAATAAATAAATTTATCATAACTTATAAATAAATATCAATTGACTATAAAACGAACAAGTTTTGTACAATTTTAATTCATCTTGTTAAATCTAATCCAATTCCATAGACTTTTTCCTCTCATAGAATATGATTTTTGAGTCATGTTTTACATAAATTGGGTCAGTTATTTAAGCTAAACAGCGTTAACTTGTTGTGTTGTGTTTACCTTGTACAGTGTTTACATCTATACATGAATCATGAGAACTGCGCTATGCGCTAGCGGAGTTAAGACCTCCACGTGGTTTTCACAAAGTTATTCGTCTGTATGTGTGTGTGTCTGTTATCATCAATCTCCCATTGTACTTATACTATGCTAGTGAGATAAAACTTTGTACAAAAATCTATCTATAGGTGTAGTTGTGCTATTTTCTATGACCCGCATTTTTTTACTATTTTCATAACCCGCAAAAATTCATAAAACGGGCGAAAATCACCGGTTTAAGATTTGCCTGCGAGTAGTTATATATAAGACCAACATATGAGCCAAGTTTTATCTTATCATCACTATTAGGTCAATTTTTATCTTATGACTTTAAGTTGTCTTTAAATTTTATTATTCAATTAAGTTGAAATTTTATACAAGTGAATCCCTTAACATAATTAATAAGTATACTAAGTTACGTTTGAATACGACAAGTATATGTATTGTTTTTGATGGATTATAAACGTCAAGCAGTATCAAGCGGGGTGAATGCTTAGATAGGTGACAGCTGGAAATAAAACTAAAGTATTTACTGTCTGAGGACAAGTGAAGCGAGGACACAGATTCGCTGCAGTATAAATTTGGTGACATGTATATTAACAATTACAATTATTTTTTTTTTACAATGAATCATTATTATTAGCAAAGTTCAATCAACCAAAAATGTTGTTGAGCTTCAAATGAATGCAAATAATTCTGCAACGTGCATTGTCTAATCTATGGGATAAATATGCGCATTTCTTTGAAAAGTCCGAACAAATAAAATAAGTTGTGCTCAGGTTAAACAACATTTACGGAAAACTTGAGCAAACTTGGAATAAGCAAAAAAGCACGTATTTTGAAGAAAATTCGCCCGGCTTGCGGACCTATGCACCAGCATTTTTTAATGACAGAATTATTCTAAGTTTAACTAAAGTTTAACTGAAATTAAATTAAGAAACAAGAGATGAGAGATGGTTTCGGGAACTATTTTTTATTAACTATACAGCTATCAGATCGTCTAAAAACTCATTTGTACATTGCACGTCATTAAGCAATAATCATTAAAGAGTAAGTCCATCGTGGGAATTAATGCTTTCTTGTGAAAGTATCACCCTTTAAGGACTTGAGGACAGGTGTGAACTTAAGTGCTTATGTGCTATGATAGTTTTTTACAAACTTAAAAAATTGTTTTAAAAAATCAGTTAACAACAGGTGTTGTTCTTTGAGGAAACAGAAGGGTTGAAATTAGTAAGGGTTAAATTTTTTATCAGTTGATATCACGATTAGCAAACAAGTGAAGACAGGATTTATATTGTGAATTAACAACCTATAGGATTAAATGATGCTTAAAAACTAATTGGTTAGCAGTCTTTTAACAATAGTGGTTAACCAAGATTTCAAATAACAAAGTATTTGAAAACAAACTTTTTTCTAAGCTACCAATATACTAAAGGCCCCTAGGCACACTCCGTTAGATCCTACCCTTAATTATATTTATATGTTGACTTCCTTGTTTAATATTTATGATACTATTGTTGGTTAGGCCAGTAGCTAAGGATCCCTCCAGCCACTATGGATCTGTGTAAAGCCATTACACAGTCGTTACACCTCTAAGAACTTCGGTCCCTGTCTAATAAACAAACCCCAACCACTCCCTTTAGGCATCCTCTTTAAAATTAAGGTTAAAAAAACTATTTAAACCTTTTTTTTATTATAAGAAAGTGCTGTTAATAGAAGAAAGAAAAAATGAAAGAAAGAAAAACAGCCGTGCAAAATATAAGCTGTATTAAATTGCCGGAAGTAAACTCTTTTCAGAGACGTAATTTGTTATAGTACACACATCAAATCATTTTTATGATCAATTTTGAATTTATTCTTCGGTTATTATTTTTAAGTATAATTTTTACAGGGTTAACAACAAAATCATAAAATAAAGAAGCACTAAATTCAAACGTTTTTTACATTGCGAGGCACTTTAAAGTCTGTAAAAGCAGTTTGACTTAATAGTACTTAGTTCTTTGTATTACTAGCCTCATAGTAATTTTTAAATTAAAAAATTACTGGCGCGGAGGTCCGCAACCTGGGCGAATTTTATTTGAAATGCGTGCTTTCTTGCTCAACAATCTATGTCTTGTATATGTTTTGGTTTATGCTTTATAACCTGAGCAGTACCACTACTACTTGTTACACAACTTTTTCTGGATGTTTTAGAGCGAATGCGCAAATGCAGGGGGGACTGGCTATTGAGGGCGAGTGCGGCAGCCCCCCTTGGGTCCCTCAGCCAAAAATAAACTTTGAAACGGAAATTAAAAAAAATATTAACATACTTAATATTTGACATATTCATAACACAAGAGTCAAAGTGGCCTAATACTTTAATTTAGGGCCAAAAGAGCTCTAATTTAAATTTAATGTTTTTAAAGTACTTAAAAATATTTTTAACTTGTTACCTAAATTTAGGTCCTTTAAGGCCTCCACTCTTTATACTTGGACTTATAAAGATTCCAAACAGAAGACTAGGGCCTCAAGGGTCCCTTAACTTACTTTATCAGGGCCCTAGAGAAGTATTGTGTTGAGGAATAATGCATGAGCGTTTTCTTCAAATTTAAAAATGCACGCAGAAATAAAATGCATCGGCAAAATGTTTTATGTAGTTTGAAAGAGAATGTTTTGCTCTACAAGATAGTGTGTTTTGATTTGTATTTTTTTATTTTATTTTTGTGTATTTTCAGATCATTAAAATGGAATGTCAAGTGGACAATACTGAGCATTTTCGACACCATTTGCTTTTTGCATTTAATCGAGGTGTTAAGGCCGCCGAAGCTGTTCGTAAGATTTGTGCTTTGTATGGATAAGGAGCAATGCCTAAAAGTACCGCCCGTCGTTGGTTTCGCGCTTCAAAAATGGGTATTTTGACCTCAAGGACGGTCGACCAATTGAGTTCGACGAAGAGCGATTGAATCATCTTCTTCACGAAAATCCATGTCAAACGACCAGAGAATTGGCGGAGAAGATGGATTGTGATCAAAAAACTGTGGTGAACCACATTTTTTTCAGAAGGTTTAGAAACTCGGCGCTGGTCGTTTGACATGGAGTTTCGTGAAGAAATGATTCAATCGCTCTTCGTCGAACTCAATTGGTCAACCGGTGTGTGATCCGTCCTTGAGGTCAAAATTCCCATTTTTGAAGCGCGAAAACCAACGGCGGGCGGGGTACTTTCAGCCATTGCTCCTTCTTCATACAAAGCACAAATCTCACGAACAGCTTTGGCGGCCTTAACACCTCGATTAAATGCAAAAGCAAATGGTTTCGAAATGCTCAGTTTTGTCCACTTGACATTCCATTTTAATGATCTGAAAATACACAAAAATAAAATAAAAAATACCAATCAAAACACACTATCTTGTAGAGCAAAACTTCTCTTTCAAACAACATAAACATTTTGCCGATGCAATTTATTTCTGCGTGCATTTTTAAATTTGAAAAAAACGCTCATGAATTATTCCTCAACCTAATATAAAAAGAGCTCTAAAGATTAAACATAGAATAGTTTAATTAAATATTTCATTTAAGTTTAATAAACTTAAGTTTTATTTAAAAGTTTATTTTACAATTACTTATTTTATTACTTAAGTATTTTTTAATTTTATTTATTTATTGTCAACGGTCATAGACCATGATACAAAATTTACAATAATAAAAAAACAAACAATTATAAAGTTAAATAACACAATATAAAATCAATATGAGCATTATATCAATAATCTTAAAAAAAAAGAAATGAGTTACAATTTTTTTTTTTTTTTTAATAAATAATACAAAAAGAAAAGTAATGAAATAAATAAGAATAAAACAACAAATTGTTATGCTAATATGTATAAGAACTTTAGAAAATGTTACATATTGAATTATAAATAGAAAGTTCTAATATATGCTTGATGCTAAATATATTAAATATAAATCTGTTTTTATTTATTTTTAAAAAATTTATTTAAATAACTAATATATGATTTAATTTTATTAAATTAAAATTAAATTAGGCTTACTAAAATCATAAGTACTACTCTAGTTAAAAGTAGACATCACTGAGAAGCATTATAGGACCCCCACCCCCATTGGGCCTCTTGAAATGTAGGTTTGGGACCTTTTAGAGCCTAACCCACCTCGGATCTTTTGGCTTAGTCCGCCATTGCGCAAATGAATTCAAGTTCAGTATATGTTTTTCAAATTGTTTAAACAATCTAATCATGCCTAAACCTAGTCCCCAAATGAAAACAATCAACGTCCTTGTGATAAGTTATGAACATTAAAAGTGAAATAAACAATTCCTTTAAAAAAACTGAGAAAATAGTGTAACAAGGAGTAATGCAAGTGCTCAGGTATTAAGGCATAAACCAGAAACATAGGCAAGAAATGGATTGTTGTTGTTGAGCACATATTTTAAAGAAACTTCACCCGGCTTGCGGGCCTCCCCGCCAGAATTTTGTTTATAATTTGGAGTTAAAAACTTATGCAGTGTAAATATAAAGAAAGTATCGACGGTACCAAGATTCAAACCTTGAAACCCTGGCCTTGGGTACTTTGAATGATCGTATTTAATCCACACAGGTTTTATACGATTCAGCGACAATTTACTCGGTTTAATCGAAATTTTTTGTTGACCAATCGTATTATAGGTTATTTGGATATTTGCCACGGCAGTTTTTAATTTTTTTCGTAACTTGGAGCGGTCGTATTGGCTTGAAACAATTTCTAAAACAAAATCAACAATAGTGCACAGATGAGTCGAACCTAAATAGGAAGTAAGACTAAAATAAATAAAAACAACATTAGAGTGGGTGTATCAAATAAAACATATGAAGAACTAAGACTCATTAAGATATTACAGATAAAAATGAAAGTAATTATATTTGGAAGAAAATAAAAAAAAAAATAAAAATACTTCAAGTAAAATATAACGGTCAAGACTAGGGAGTACTCCTTTTCCGACCATCTAACAAATGAGCATAAAAATAACTTAGACTGTCAAAGGCCAGTCAATGTTGCCTGCGTTCGTGATTGCATCATTTCTAGTAGCTTTTTACTTTCCAACATTTATACTGTAGATATATAGGAAAAGTATTGTGTTTGCAAAAAAATCCGAAACTGGGATGAAACCGGACGTTTCAGACGTTTTTAAGGCCTTCTGAGTAGTTTTCGCTAAGTTGTCTGTCTGTATGTGTGTTTAAAAATCAGTAAACTGCTGTAGTTGTGCTATTCGGAAAATAATTTGTCAGTTATTGTAGGTTAATGACGTCATTAACCCGCAGTAATGACTCAGCAAAAGTTCCGGAAAATCAAAAAACGCGGAAAAATAATGCCATCGGATTGAGATTTAGCACGCATGTGACTATGTATAAGACTAACATATGTGCCAGGTTTCATCTCATTATCAGCATTAGTTCAATTTGTATTAAATAACTTGTATTTTTTTTAAAAAATTGGGACATGGTCCAATTGCGTTAAAAGTAGGTACAAGTGTTATTACCTAGTAAATAAGTACACTAAGTTTCGTTTCAGTACGACAAGTATATCCATGACGTTTGTTCGATCATAAAAATTAAGGAGCATTGAGCGTGGTCAGTGCTGTATGGGTGACCGCTGAGATTGATACGGATGCATTTACTATCTGAAGAGGAGCGAAGCGAGTCCAAAGGCATGTTGCAGTATAAATTTGGCGAACTGTATTTCAGGGGACGAGCGAAGCGAGTCCTAAGCAGTGAGGATGAGCGTAGCGAATACGATGTAATGAGGAAAAGTTCCGAGGTACCCCGTACCCGATTTTTTTTCTCATGTCATTTGTTAAGTTGAATTCTAACCTTATTTAAAACGAGAGTAATTTCCTGGAATATGAACTCCAGAACCGTGGTGTCAAAAGTCAGTTTAAATACTGACCCTATAACTACCACGGAAGCAGCATTCTCATTTTTATAAACCTGAATAGAGAGGTTTCATAATTATTAATAATGCTTACCCATAGAAGATATTACTTTTTATCTCTACTTCACTCAATTAATACGATCTCTATTTGATAAACGAGGCAGCATTGGGAGTATCAGAAGCTTTGATCCTTTAACTTATCATACTATTGGGGATTTTTTAAAGTATTAATTTTATTAAACAAAATAATTAGCATTAATTAAGAATTTAATTTAACAAAGTCTTACCTTTACATTTTACATCCGCAAAAAAGAATGGCGTCTGCATTTCTTAGCTTCTATCTTTGAAAGAAAACAGACTAGCCAACATTATTATTAAATTAAAATAAAAATTTCAAAACAATCTTTTTTTTATTTATCACACTTGTGTTTTATTACTGAATAAATGAGAGCTACAAAAATGCAGCATATTTTTTTGAAAATTTATGTTTTTAAAAATAATTTATTTGAAATTTACCAGGATAAAATAATATTTGTAGGCATGTTTATGAGACAGAACTGCGTTTTGGCGGTAAAGTCGCCTCCCGAGAAGTCGAATCCCGAGAATCAGTTCCCTCCAACATCCGGTCGTTGTGAGGTCGGTATTTTATTTTGTTTTATAAATAGTTTAACTTATTTGCTTATTTGATGAATCTCATACTGGCAAGTTTTGAATCTCGTACTTGGCAAGTTTTTGAATCTCAACTGGCAAGTTTTGTGAACTTCTCTTTTGAATCCACTCTGTTTTGATTAATCAAATGGTAAATGATTTTTCGTTTCTCTTAGTTAACATGGGTGGGTTTGATTTTGATTACTTATGAAAGACTAAATGGGAATCTAAAGATAAATTAAAAGTGTATACATTTAATTTAACCAAAAGTTATTCATTTATGGGCTTTGTACTAAATAGTAGTTCGATCCTAAATATAGAAAAATATTGAGGAGGGTTTAGGTAAAAGGTTCTGCAACAAACAGCTGATCAAGACGTTACCTTCGAGTAGTGAGGTGGGTCGCCCCCGGGGTCTCAACAAGTCGATGTCTCGACACTGTGTAATGTCGACACATGTGTCGATCTTACACAAAATCAGGACAGGGGACTAATTTTTGTTCTGTGCAATTTTGTCGTTATATCGACACATGGCATGGTTTAACGATGTCTCGACAAGTCATAGTCTCGACACTACATAACATCGACAGACGATGGCAAGTTTTCACGTAGTCTCTACACTAAATAACGTCTACACTTTTCCTTGGTCTCAATATTCATTCGTATCAACACTTTATAACCTCGACACTTTATCTGAATCATATGTCGATGTTACGTTGTGTCGATACAACGCAGAATCCTGCCAGAGTGAAAATATTAAAAATATATATTTCCAGACCCTTCGGGGTACCGACACCACAAACCCTCGACAGTATTATAGTTGTCGATGTTACGCAGAATCAGGATAGGGGTGTCACGTGACTAATTTTAGTTCTGTGCAAACTCGTCGCTAACCACATGGCATGATTTAGCGATGTATCGACATGTGATAGTCTCGACACTACATAACATCAACAGACAAAAGTGGAGGGGGTGTCGATGTTATAAAGTTTTAGGACATTAGGGTGTTGTGTGTAGGTGTGTGTATTTTCACTCTGGCAGGATTTTGCGTTGTATCGACACGTCAATGTCTCGACACGACATAACATCGACACATGGTTCAGATAAAGTGTCAAGGTTATAAAGTGTCGATACAAACGAATATTGAGACCAAGGAAAAGTGTCGACGTTATTTAGAGTCGAGACTACGTGAAAACTTGCCATCATCTGTCGATGTTATGTAGTGTCGAGACTATGACTTGTCGAGACATCGTTAAACCATGCCATGTGTCGATATAACGACAAAATTGCACAAAACAAAAATTAGTCATGTGACACCCCTGTCCTGATTCTACGTAACATCGACACCTATAATAGTGTCGAGGGTTTTTAGTGTCGGTACCCAAATGGATGTGGATATATTTTTTTAAATTTTCACTCTGGCAGGATTCTGTGTTGTATCGACATGTCGATGTCTCGACACGACGTAACATCGACAATTGATTTGGTTTAAGTGTCGATACAACGTAAAATCCTGCCATGAAAAGTGTTGACGTTATGAAGTGTAGAGACTACGATGCGGTACCTAGTGAGGTCGTTTATCCATGAACTTCTTTACCATTTTAGTCAACTTCACAATCTTATTATCCTTTACATTTCAATTAAATTCTGAAATAAGTTTTATTTTACATTTTATGGTAAAATATTGATTTAAAACAAATTAAATTCTTAAACAAAATGTTTCATCGATAAAAGTCAGTTTTATGTTCAGTTCGCAAAGGAGGCAGTACTAAGTATTATTTTGGTCTGGGAACATATCAAGAAGCTTATGTACCGTATGCTGTATCGTCTTGAAATATGCAGCTGTTAAGTCTTTCACAAAAGTTTTTGTTTACCATTTTACTGAGCTCCATTGGGGGGGGGTTCTTAACTTTCCAAGTAACGGGCCTAGAGCAGTATTTTTGCTGCAAGCTTTGAGGGGGCTTGACCAAGTATCTTAAAGGCCATTAGCATACAAGAGCCCACTCTAGTTCTTTTATTGGGTCCTTAAATGTCTAGGTATGATGAATAGGGGCTATAAAGATCAAAAACGTAGAATATATTTTTAATTACTTATAAAAAAGCAAATATGTAGGGCCCTTCGGCTTTTGGGTTCTAATCAAATATGCTAGTGCTCTTTGGCCCTAGCATGGGGCCCTTATAAGTTTAAGTAAAATAAGTAGAGACCTTAGATTAAGGCTACTATAACAAATTGAGAATTTTTTTAAGTACTTAAAAACATTATCTCTGGGAGCTCTTTAGGCCCTACACCAGGGTATTAGGCCCCTTTGACTCAAATGTTATGAATACATTCCACATTTATAATAAATATATAGCTTGAGAATATTTAATATGTTAATTTTTTTTCTTAATTTCTGTTGTTTTTTCTTTAAGTTTATTTTTAGCTAAGGGGCCCAGGAAGGGCTGCTGCCCCAGTCTACCCCTGGGTACTACCATATTTTATGGTAGTTAAAGGAAGGAGACTAATAGCCTCCTTCCTTTCATTTATAACAGTTATAATAAGGCTCTGATGTACTGTCTGTCCATACCACTGATAACACAAACCCAAAAATGGAATAAATAAAAGGGCATCCTAGCTATTTTTACTCCAAAATAGTTAATAAAATAAAACAAAATCAGAAATAAAAAGTAATTGCACATTTTCCCTAGTACCCACTTTTAAAAAGTACCCTAAAATATTCCTCTTTTAAAATAAAAATATTAAAAATTCACTGAGAACGGCTAATATTTCTAATTATTATACTTTGATAATTTTTACCAATAGCATTAGATTTTTCTGCATACTGGCTTAAAGGCTTTCTCGTACCCACCAGTTTTACGCAAACAACACTTTCAGAACCCATGGTTTTTGGTCTTCTGATTTTTGATCTCATACTTAAAACTTATTTTTAACCTTAGTTAAAGAAGTCTCACAATGGTAGAAGCATTCGGCAGTATAATATTTTAAATTTGGTGCCATTCTGATGAAAATGGTGGCTATAGATTGGAGAAATTTACAGATTGAACAGTAATCCTTATCTCTACAATTTTATTCTGTCAATTGATCAAAACCAATGCTTCGATTATGGCGTCTTCTTGTCTTGTTGCATACAGGAACATTTTTATGTTCTTGAATAACACTATTGGTTTTGAAGTTTTCATGATATGAGTGAGATTATAATATATAAGTTAAAATAAAAAAAATAGTATAATTAGTGTGGAAAGGATTAGATATCTGTGGCTGTGTAATAATACAGTCCTACAAATAGGTAATTATAGAGGGAAGTGTTAATAATGAAAAATACTAAACACTTTGTTTTAGAGATAATCACCAAGCACATTTTTATACTTGTTTAAATGTTCAGGCCCTGAAAGCTGGTTATGAATGAAGAGAAGGATGAGCTGGTATCCTGATGAAGAGGTGGTTCTTACATCGGGTAAGAAATACTAATTTTTAAGCATTTTATTTTTTACTATTTCTATTTCATTAAGTGTCGTTTCTTTTAGCGAATTTCCTTTGGGAATAAAATTTGCTAATTTACCTTTCCAATTTAAATTTGATTGATGAACCAGCCTCCAATGCCTAATCGTAAAATGCATGTTTTATTCCTAGTTTTAAAATTTCTGTCCCTTCTGATTACACAGTATTTTTATTCCTCCTTTAGAAATAGTTTAATTCCATTTGAACTGGGTACATCCCTAGTACTATTTTATGTCCTGCAAATGAGGCATGATGACATTTTATTTAAATAAGTAATTTTTTTTAATGTTTATGTTGTTTTAGTGTGCATCAAGAACACTATCTAATAATTCTTTGGAGTATACATTATTCATCAATGCTGCACTATTGGCTGCTTCATCAATCTCAAGGTATGTGTTTTACTAGTATTTTACAATCATTAAAAATCAGAATGGCCACTGCCATTCAGGAAGCTTGGAGCTTACACCTAATTTTTCTTTTTGCCACCACCCTATAAATTCTTCTAAGTTAATTTAAGTAAGCAAAATTTAATTTTCACCTTCTTATCATAATAGAACGAAAGAATAAAAAGTCTCTAACAGTTAAAGATTTTGTTAAAACTAAAATAGAGTGGTTTTGACCTAATGAGAGGTCATCCGTCAGTGCCTATTAAACAAATAAGACAAAAAATGTCAAAACAAAACCTATGCATAAAATTACAAATTATACCAAAGCAAACAGATAAATTACAGAAATGGATTGATAAATAAATAAAATATAAATAAATAAATAAGGTATTACCGTTGAGCAGATATTAAAGTGTTGGAAATAATAGTTTTGAATCTAAAACAAAATCAAGAAGATTTGAGTAGGCTTGTAACGAGACTCATACTGGTGGAAGCAGGGTGTGTTGCTCGCAGTAGCGCATTGATAAGCGGTGTTCTCTTCCCTCTCTTGGTTAAATTAAGATCACCAACAGTGTCCTGACTTCTAAATATCTCTAAGTTTTCCAAAAAGTCCAACTTACGACTTTTATCACTGTAATGTACTATACAAGCTTTAAGTGGCACGTTCACATGGTTTACTGTGATGAGGTGTACGTAGAACTTACTGAAAGTTTGTTTAAGGTGTTCTGAAAGTCTTGTGCTTAGTTTCCTACCAGTCTGGCCTAAGTGCTCAGCTTGGCACTCACTACTTTAGACATTATATTAGATTCATATATTAGATTCTAAAGGGACCGGGTCCATTCATGCTCATTTTAAAACATCTACTTATCATTGTTAAGAAAAAATGTTATGTTCACCCAAAATGATCTGTTTTAGACACTAATATGCTCTGTATAGTTTTTATCCTGCTGTGTGTGTGTCAGTGACATACATAACTCCAGCTGTGTTTACACTAGACCAGGAGTTCTCAAAGTTTGGTACGCGAAAAGCTTATTGGTGGTATGTGCTAATACCGTTTGTAAAAAGAAGTTATGAAAAACAAAGTGAGAAAAGAATTAGAAGTATTATAATACTTAAGTATTATATAGTCATTATATACACACTTAGTTTAGAAAACAAAATCTAAATTAAATATACCACAATATGTATGTATATTATAATGGTATGAAATATATATATATATATATATATATATATACATATATACATACATAACACAATTTTTTTAAATTGTTGATAATTAATAATAAAATAGGTTTACAGAGTCTAAAAATGTATTTCTCAGAGAGCACAACTAGATCATAACCCTGATTTTTATGCTAAGTTTTTAATTCTCCAGCATGAACACAGCTGGAATTATGGGTGACATAGACACACACTCACTAACAGACAGTATAATAAAAACTACATTAAATGTATTAAAAGTGCCTGAAGCATAAGGTGAAATCTTGAATTTGAATTTTTAAGGTGTTACAATTTTAAGTATTCCTAATACTAACCAAGTTTGGTGAGGAACAGTTAAAATTGTAATAAATAAAAAATTACTAATTAAAGGGTGACTAGATACTCAATTTAATTTTTATGTCTGTCTTTAAAATGTCTTTTAATTTGATGCCCTAGAACTCTCAGGGTTTTTATTATTTTTTCAATTCAATTATTATTAGAATTCATAATAAGAATGCTTAAAGAGACGGTATTAAATTTTAGAGTTATTACTGAAAATATATAGTAATTGCATATATTTGTTACTTTGGTAAAAAAAATTGATTTTTTTTTACTTACAATTAAACTGTACTTAATAATAATGTAATGAAAATTTTACATTTTGGAGGATATATATTATATATATATTTATATATATATATATATATATATATATATATATATATATATAGTATGTATTATAAACAATAATAATTATTCTGGAAAACATTTAAAACCATACCAACTAATAATAACTACTTAACCTATTCTGGCTGTAGGCATATTCAGTGGGCTAGCAAGCATAGTTAAGTATTTTCTGTACAATACTTGATTGAATAGCTATCCACTGATTTACTTAAAGTTATAACACCCTCTAGGCATTTAGTTAATTTATTTTCCTGTAAAGGACAACCTAAATGTTTAGGGTATCAAACATTAAGGGTTACTCTTTTACTTCATTCATACTGTAGGTATATAGGACAATTTTTATGTTTGCAAAAAAAACCTGATTACCTGAATTATTCGTCTCAGTAGTTTTGAAGACCTCATTGAGTGGTATTAACAAAGTTGTCTATCTGTATGTGTGTGTAAGTCTTTATGTTCTCACCCTAGCTCCTTGTGTGTTGATGCTAGTGAGTTGAAACTTGATAAAAATCTTGAGTTAGTTGAAACAATAATCAATCTTAAGATCCTATCCGTAAAATATTTTTTTATGATGCCATTAACCATCAATGAATAGACAATAATTTCGAAAATTCATAAATCCCTGTGAAATTTTATGATCTATAACATTTCATAATCGAAAAATAATTGTATTGAGTTGAAATTTAGCTCAAGAGTATTCCTTATTGCATCCCCTATGTTGCATTGCTATACAGGTTTCATCAGATCATTTGTGTTTAGCAGCATCTAGCGAGTTGGCCATATTGAATCAAACTAATTGATTTGACGTGGAAAATTTCAGAGGTACCCTATATCGGAGTATTTACCATTATATTTTAATGTGACATTACTCCTTAAGAGGTAGAGTATAACCAAAAACATTTCTCATGCTGTTATTAGCAATTATTCTTTAAAAAAAAATTCTGGTGCGGTAGTCCGCTAGTGAATGAGTGTTTCTGTGCTCAACAATTTTGCTTAAGGATTCAGTTTATGCTTTATAACTTCAGCATTTAATCAATTATCAAGCACTACTCATAACTCATTTGTTCTGTATTTTTTAAAGGAAATGTGCATAATTATCCTGTTGGTAAAACAAAACTATGCCTCTGAAATTGGCAGTACACATCATTATTTGCAGTTGGTTTAGCGCATTTTCTTTGAAAAATACAGAAAATATCGGGTATGGGGTATCTCGGAACATTTCCATATCACATCGAATTCGCTTCGCACTTTTTCAGAATATACAATTCGTCAAATGTATACTGCAACAACTCTTCAAACTCGCTTCGCTAGTCCTTGTATAGTAAATACATTAGTTTTATTCCAGCGGTCACCCGTCCAGTCACTGACCGCGCTTAAGATTTATGATCGAACATAAATAATGGATGTACTTGATGTATTGACGAAACTTAATGTACTTATTTATACACTAAGTTAATAAATGATTTAAGAGTTGAATCCTCCTTATTGTTCCTCATTATATTCAATGATAAAGTAAGGGCACTTTTGAGGAAAATTAAATCTAAAGTTTAGGTTGTAATTATGGCTATATTTCGCCTTCTCCTCAAGGCATACTCATGTCTCTTAGTAATTACATCGATTAAATCAGTTTTAAGTAAGCCAAAGGCTTTTTTTTTTTTTTTTTTTTTTTTTTTTTTTTTACGCTTTAACCCGTAGGGTCATTTAGCGTTTTCCCCTCACTCAAATTTCACTCAACATTAACCCCTGAGTTTGTACACATCCAATCATCTAGGAAGCCCTCCTCCGTACATGGTAGCACATGTAACCAGTTCACAGTGTGTCCAGTTCATCCAGCCCGACCAGACTCTATCCAAACTCACTGCTCTGGCTAGTGCGCGCGACTAGTTCACAATGTGCCTAGTTCATCTAGACCAGCTAGGCTCACCGCTCTGGCTAGCGCCGACTACTAGTTCACTGTGTGCTTTGTTTCATCTAGTCTTACTAGCTCCTCTGATCACATTAGTCTCACTTGACCTCGTCCTTCCAGTCTCACCAATCTCATCAGTTCCACTAGCATCACCAGACTCTAGCTAGGCTCACCGCTCTGGCCAGTCCAGCGCCACCCGACAAAGAACTCTAGCACCCAGATGTCAGCATGTACAAACTCATTCTATAGCCCTGACCTGAAAGTCAAAGCTCCGCAGTGCTATTAGGAGACGTCTGTCTTCAAGAACTGAGCACTTTGTTCCTAGTCACTTACGTTACTCGTGTCGCCGCCATCACTTTCACTGACTAAGTTTTCGGACATACAAAGGCTCAGTATATCTTTCCGACCTTCATCTCCCCAAGCCCGCAGAACATTAACTTTTCATGAGCTGGAGACAACGGAAACGTGGATCCAGACTTGTCTCAGATGAAACTAGATCCAACCCGCATTTACGTATTAGTAGCAAGGAAACCACGTAAAACCTTGGCTGGGTTGGCCGGCCTTGAGTTCAAGACCTCCCGAGTGTACGGTACAAAGGATAACCTCATATTGAGGTCCTCCCCGGCTGGATTTGAACCCTCGACCTCCAGGTCGAAAGGCGTGCGCTCTACCACTGAGCTACCGGACTCGGTGCCAAAGGCTATTGTCAACAATTAAAAAATAAAAAAAACACAACTACATAACTAAAGCACTAAATACAGTTATGGATGTGCTTTAGTTATGTGCTTGTGTTTTTTTAATTGTTGACAATAGCCTTGGCTTACTTAAACTGATTTAATCGATGTAATTACTAAGAGACATATGTATGCCTTGAGGAGAAGGCGAAATATAGACATAATTACAACCTAAACTTAAGATTTAATTTTCGTCAAAAGTGCCCTTACTTTATCGTTAATAAATGCTAATGCTATACACTTGTGCCAAATTTAACTTAATTGGATTATTTGCCAATTTTTTTACAATTTTTAAAAAAACGTACTCAAGTCGTTAATAAAATTTTAACTAATGCTGATATTGTATATAACTTACCACATATGTTAGTCTTATACATAGCTACATGCGTGCCAATCTCAAATCCGATCGCATGATTTTTCCGCGTCTTATTATTATTTTGGCTAAGTCATTATTGTGGTTAATGACGTCATAAAAAATATATATTTCTGATCCGCACCACTACGGTAGACTGATATTTGTTCAAAGTTTCAGCTCTCTATTTAAAATAGGAGCTATATAAACTAGGAGCTATGATGATAACAGACACACATACAGACAAACAACTTTGTGAAACCACTCAGGAGGCCTTTAAAACACCTGAAACAGATAATTCCGGTTTCATCCCGGTTTCGGATTTTTTTGCAAACACAATAATTTTCCTATGTACCGTATTATAAGGTTTTCTGGTAATTGACCACCGTTTTTCAAAACTTTTTGGTCACATCTGTGGTGGTATCGACTACGATCGGATTTTGGCTCAGCTCCAACAATACATAGAAAACGACACCCTACTCAAAATTTAATTTTAAACGAACGTA
This sequence comes from Microvelia longipes, assembly GCA_018340805.1. Classification (NCBI taxonomy): domain Eukaryota; kingdom Metazoa; phylum Arthropoda; class Insecta; order Hemiptera; family Veliidae; genus Microvelia; species Microvelia longipes. Next base: position 46,446,580 of record JACMZG010000008.1, on the reverse strand, counting down.
ATTTTGGTTACCTGTAATTTATTATAGTTTTTTCGACTTTTTATTAAAATCGGTTTTATTATATTCAGTATCCACAAATACATAGAAACAGCACCCTACCCGACATTTATATCGACCGTAATATTGGTTTCCGGTCATTTACCAAGGTTTTTCGACTTTTTGGTTGCTTAAAGTGGTACTTTAGGTATTGACTTCGGACCGGTTTCATACACGATTCAGCGCCCCAAAAAAGACATTTTTCGCGGCAAAAGATATTAACCTTGATTTTTACCGTTTTTTTTTAATTTTGCTGACTGCAAACCGAGTGACGTCAAATGTCGTCACAAAACCTGGTTTTCAATAGGGTTTGTGTCCTCCACAAGGTTAAATAATTTTGCACCAGGTCTGATTAAAAAATGTTAATCCCTTCGAAAGGTAGCTATTTATATATTATATATTATATATATATATATATATATTATATATAATATATATATATATATATATATATATATTATATATATATATATTTTTCGATATCAGAGACCTCTGAAACGGATTTTTGTCGTAGTCCGAGGTTTCACTTCCGTCATGACACCTATCTCATTAGCGAATTTTTCTAAAGTAAATTTGCTAAAATTTATTGTGCTAATTAGATTTATGGTAAAAAGCAGAAGTAGTAGGAACGAAACTATGAGAGTAAACTTTTTCAAGAGTAAACTCCTTGAAAAAGTGCAATAAACTTTAGTAAAGCAGATGGATAATATTCTGACGGTATTTAACTGCTGTGTCTAGGATCTGTAATAACAGAATTGCATTTTGCATCTTTGTGGCATGTGAAGTCATGTTTATGAAGAAAGCACCTGTTTTCCGTATAACAGAATATTACTTAATATTGCAGTTGAGCAGGTGAAATATAAGGAAACAAAAGGGCCCGCATTACTTCCTTTTCCTTAGTGAAAAGTTCAATAACCATTCGTGATCTGCAAATTGTCTTCATCTTAAAGATCAATGTCCTTATTACTGTTAATATGTTAATTTACCTATTTGTTTACCTCCTCGTCTCGTATTCAAAGGGTCAAGACCCGAGATCAATTAGCAGGTGGAATTTAGGTAGTTAAACCCGCATTTATTCTTTTGACAAATTTGGTTCGTTGACCTTTGAGCTCGAGTTAAGATGCTTCTGTTTGTTATTTTATTTATTGATTATAAAGTGATGTAAAAATTAGGAATCGGCGGTAGAGACAGTGATCCGACTTCCAACTTTTTCCCTATGGTTAAGATGGACTAGCTTTCAATCTAGATTGAATCTAGTTCATACTATATGCTATATGTAGTATACTGTATGTATACTATATACTTTATATATAGTATACTATATATATATATAGTATATACTCTCTCTTATCTATGATCAAGTTCAACTGCTATGCTACAAGTCTGCGCTAGTTTCCTACATCCTGCTTTGTTGATTTATATCCATTGCTAAGCAACGGTGAACAAAGAGCGCCATTTTTATCATATATACCAAATTAAGTAAAGCCGCTTGGACAGGTTGTTATAGTTGGTGAAAATTAAAATGATGTTAAGGATAACTAGCGCTGGAATGCGGATATTCGGAGGAACTAAAAGTGACAGAATTTGCTCAGAGCCGTATAAAGGGTGGGAGTCGGAACACCGTCTCTACGCCGAACTCTCATTTTTGTACAACTTTAAGTGATGATAATTTTATTTATTGTTCTAACCTAATTACTGGCGCTGGTGGTTGGTTTAATAAAATAGCAGCTATGGCTGTGATGCTGTGACTTCGCTTCTTGAACAGCATCTTTATGGCTAAACTGCTGCGTAACAATCTAAGATTTACCGTATAAGACAATAAAGATATAACTTATTTACAATCCTGTATCTAGTATTAAATGTACTTTAATACTAGATATACTTTGTATTTTATTTATTAAATTTTGTTATTCCATGTAATCGCAACAGGTATTCATTCCGAATAAAACCCAATTGGTCCAATTTTTTAAGAAACCCTAATATTTTAAAGATTTTCAAGCTGTCGAGTTCGATTGAATAGATTTAACCTACTTTAAACTTTTTTAACCAATACAATGTTTAACATCAAAATTTATCTGTTTCCTTAACCTTATTGCTGTAAATTCTTGTTATTTCGTTCTTGCCATGAACTGTTCGAATCTATCGATAAATGAAGTTTAAGCCATCATAATTTTTTCCAAATCAAGTATTACATAAAATTTAACTTTATTTATTATTCTTTGCGAGGATTTTACGGAATTAATTTTTATCCTTTTCAAAAACAAGCTAGAACAAATGATTCTTTTGTAAAAAAAAATAAAATGAAAGAACTGGTTATGTTGTTTCTGCAAGGCGCATTATTTCTCAGAAATATTATTGGTTCAGGTTACCGTGAGAACAAGGTTTCCATTGGTTTGAAATCACTTCCTTTCTTGATCCATAATTTATTTAAAATATTGGCTGAGTTGTTAAGGCAACTCTTTCCTTTTTGGATCCTATTTTCATTTTTATTAGACCCGCCCCAAAAAAATTATTTATTCAGAATGAGTAAGAGTCACTAATAACTGACCAGTTTTTCTGTTAAATTTTTTTAAGAATATAATTTTTAAATTGTTTGTTAGTGTTTGTGTATCCGTTGAATGATGTGAGTGAATTAAGTAAGACCAGTAGCCGGTTTAAATTCGTTTATTTTTAGTTTTTTTTAATAATAAATTTGGTGAACCTGTTCCACTGTTATTAACATATTAATCGCTGGCTCCTTCTTACCAACTGCACATTAAAAATTCCCTCTTTCATTAATATTATTTCTTTACTCAAGATTTATATTCGAAAATAAAGTTGTGGGTCCCGGTATCCTGTTTACCTAAGTGTCTTCTAAAACTGTCACGAGTCAAATGTTTCAAGATTATTAATTAATATAATTTTTTATTTTAACTTTTTTATTTATTATATTTTTAATTTAACATTTTTAATGTGAATGTCAAGACACAATTTAAGAGCTAAGAAAGTATAACATTAATACTAAATGCTACTGTATAAATATAAAAAATTTAACTCGTTCGTGTTTTTTCTCCATCTATCGAGAAGAGGAAATTTAGTGCTTCGGTTTTTTTTATTTGGGGCTACCAGTTTTTATTACAACACGAATGATTTTAAAATGATTTATTAAATCTATACTGCCACACGGTGTTCAGTTTTATTTAATATTGGTTAACGCTGTTAATCATAAATATAACAATGTAGACACTAATCAGCCCAGGCTTTGGTAATTTTACTATGTGGTTTAATATCTATATTAAATTAATGTAATATTAAATTTTTCATCTAGGTACTGACCTTACTTGATATGCTGAATATATATGCTTAGCGCATAAAACCGTATATGCTAAGCGTATAAAACCGTAGGTATGCAAAGCGCATAAAACTTGGACAGAAACATATAGCAAAGCTGATACTGGGTTGAAATTATTTAGAAATTGGTTTATACCAAACAAATTAACTTTAAATTACAAAAAGAAACATCTCATATTAAATTTTCACTTATTTAATTGAACAACCTGATGATTTGCCTATAAATTTCCAGTACTATTCCGCTGTCATCATACATGTATCACCAACATTTTAGTGAACCTACTATTTTCATTACACTCTCATCATTTAAATTGAAGTAATAGGTTAATTCATTAAATAAAATGTATATTTGTTGATAATGTACAAATTTTAACTCGATGGGTCAATTTTTTTTATTTTCAACAAATTTATTAACATTTTGATGGCCTTTTATGAGTTATTGAAGTCTGAACATTCATCTTCCTTGCTGCACAACTATAATTGAAGTCTAATTTTCGTACCAAGTTTCAAATCTCTAGCATAAACACAGAGAGAGTTATGTGTGACATAGACAGACAGCAAGATGAAAACCACTGTAATCGTTATGAAAATGCCTGAAAAGGATACTTACAGGAAATCCTCGGTTTCGGATTTCTAGGTGCACACCAAATGTTTTTATTTCATCCAATTTTTTATATTTTCCCACCTACTACCTTTGGTTTATGGGGAAAGTGTGTGTTAACCGCTGTGAGTTGAAACTAAGCACAATAATCAGACATAAGGTCTAGTTGTTCTCCTTGGAAAATAATATTTTTTAGCCCCTCAAAACCTTTTGAGTCATCAACAATTAAAAATCTAAAAGTTTACTACTCAAATTAAGCTTTGCCGCAAATTTACATCTATAAAAATCGGGTACGGGGTACCTCGGAACTTTTCCTTATTACAACAAGGACAAGCGAAGCCAGTCCGAAGGCATGTTGCATTATAAATTGGCAACTACATTTCTGAGGACGAGCGAAGCGAATCCCTTGTAATGAGGAAAAGTTCTGACGTACCCCGTACATGATTTTGTTTTAAACTCCCTTATTCTACTTCAAAACCAAATATTTCTGAAAATATGAAGAATAAAATATACCTTAAATTATAAATAAAAAACATAGTCTGTCTATCAGAGTGGAGTCCTTCATACGATTGGGCATGCTCAACATTTTATTAACTGCACAAAACTTCAGTTTTCTTGAAATAAGTGGTTCCCTGTGGGTCGTGTGCAAAACATGAAGAGAACATTTTTTAAAGCTAATAAAATGTTTTCTTTAAAGCGAGTGTTTAATCATCAAAATCGAATTACTGTAACCAAATTATCTTTTTTAAAAAGGTTAATTTTATGCAAAGTTAGTGAATTTCTCTGGGAAAAATATTGCTTGTTATGCATTTTTTTGGCCAACAAATGTTATAAACTTTAGTTGTCTTTATCCGATTTTGACAAAAAACACTCGTCTATAGAAATTTTATAGCTTTAAAAAAAGTTCTCTCGTGTTTTGCACATGACACTCGTCTATAGAAAATTTTATTAGCTTTAAAAAAAGTTCTCTTCGTGTTTTGCACATGACTTACAAGGGAAACTTATTGCAAGAAAACTGGAATTTGTGCGATTTTCTAATATTTTGAGCGAGCGCATTCATATGAAAGACTCAACTCTGGATTGGCAGACTATGCTTTCCTTCATAATTTAAGGTATATTTTTCAGAAAAATTTGGTTTGAAGCAGTACAAAATTAATCAGATTTTGGCTCTTGGCTATAACAAAAAGTGAACCTTTACTATAAAAGTTTTGAAGGGATCGACTAAACTAATTCGGTGCAAGAACAGTATCGTATTAAATGCGTATGGAATACTATACTTGTTGTGTACGCTGTGTGTACTTAGTAAAATGTTTTACATATACTTTGGTATAATGTTAAAATACAGGGTGACTTACTCTTAATGGGACAAAATAAAAATCTTGATTCTATGGACCAGGATGAACAAAAAATGTCATGTAAGCATAGGGTCGATTCTCAATAGTTCTCTAGAAAAATCGATATATCGAATTATTCGATACTTTACTATCTAATTCTCTAAAACGATCTACAACTTGAAAACTACTAAAGCTAAAGAGATACGGTTTTCACTATTCTCAGGGCATTAAATTTCCTTTAAAATGGTATACTTTATGTCGCAATCATCACAATTAAACTTTAATTTATTTGCATTTAAAATAAATTTTTTATTAGTACTAAAAAATGTAAAAATTTTTAAATGCCAAAATCTTCGAATTTGTTCACTCATAGTTGAAACTAAAAATCTTAAAAACAGCCTCATTCCATACCCTTTAAAATGATATAACATAATATTATGGCTTGTTTTTAACTTTAACCGAGATATTCTTAAAAAACTTGATGTAAGTCACTTAGATTCTAAAATTATTCACTATGTAAACAAAGACATTTATATTTAAATTATTTCAATTTGATTTACAAAATAAACTTTATTTTATTAGTTATAACTATATTGTTAATTATTCTATGTTTTGTTAATCATAGAAATAATCACCCTCCCTCCACTCCCATATAGCTTAAAAAACTTAATTTAAGTCTCTTATAATAAAACAAATGCAACAAAAATATTTCTTGAAGAAGTTTGTTGAAAGAATACAAAGTAATAGGTATATTTATACATAATTAAATAATAAATAAATAATTAACTTTTTACTGCAAGGGAATTAAAAATCATTCTTTCATGTAAATCATAAGAGAGATTCAAATCTTCCTCCTTCAACTCTAATACATAGTCTACATCTTCTTAACACTGATTGTGTAGCTTTTTCAATTTGTGCTGCAGTTATTGCAGCTCTTGACTCATGCACTTTTAGCATCAGGTCATCTCGATTTTGTGGGCTGAATGAAAATTATCCCAATCGCTGGATTGGACGAGAGGGACCAATAGCCTGGCCTCCGAGATCTCCTGATCTTACACCTCTAGATTTTTATTTCTGGGGCGCAATGAAAGATGAAGTATACATTCAAGCCCACAAATACTCGAGATGACCTGATGCTAAAAGTGCATGAGTCAAGAGCTGCAATAACTGCAGCACAAATTGAAAAAGCTACACAATCAGTGTTAAGAAGATGTAGACTATGTATAAGAGTTGAAGGAGGAAGATTTGAATCTCTCTTATGATTTACATGAAGAATGATTTTTAATTCCCTTGCAGTAAAAAGTTAATTATTTATTTATTATTTAATTATGTATAAATATACCTATTACTTTGTATTCTTTCAACAAACTTCTTCAAGAAATATTTTTGTTGCATTTGTTTTATTATAAGAGACTTAAAATAAGTTTTTAAGCTATATGGGAGTGGAGGGAGGGGGTTGATTATTTTCTATGATTAACAAACATAGAATAATTAACAATATAGTTATAACTAATAAAATAAAGTTTATTTGTAAATCAAATTGAAATAATTTAAATGTAAATGTCTTTGTTACATAGTGAATAATTTAGAATCTAAGTGACTTACATCAAGTTTTTTAAGAATATCTCGGTTAAGCTTAAAAACAAGCCATAGATTATGTTATATCATTTTAAAGGGTATGGAATGAGGCTGTTTTTAAGATTTTTAGGTTTCAACTATGAGTGAACAAATATCGAAGATTTTGGCATTTAAAATTTTTTACATTTTTAGTACTAATAAAAAAATTATTTTTAATGCAAATAAATTAAAGTTTAATTGTGATGATTGCGACATAAAGTATACCATTTTAAAGGGAATTTAATGCCCTTGAGAATAGTGGAAAACCGTATCTCTTTAGCTTTAGTAGTTTTCAAGTTGTAGATCGTTTTAGAGAATTAGATAGTAAAGTATCGAATAATTCGATATATCGATTTTTCTAGAGAATATTGAGAATCGACCCTATGCTTACATGACATTTTTTGTTCATCCTGGTCATAGAATCAAGATTTTATATTTTGTCCCATTAAGAGTAAATCACCCTGTATATTGCTTTTAAAATATATACTTATGAACATTTAAACTTATACAGCTTCAATTAACGTTATGTTATTTTAACACCTTTGACATAAGGTTTCTTAATAAGTCTAAAGTCTAAGGCCGAGCGTAGCAAGACCGAAGTAATGCCGCCTTAAACTCTAAGTAATTAACTAATTATAATAGCGTGGACAGGGTGTGTAAATACTTTAAAGCAAAATAAAACAGGTGTTGTATTCATATAGTGAATTGTGGACCTTGAGTGCCAACTGGGGGATGTAGCTCAGTGGTTAGAGCGTTCGCTTTGCATGTGAAAGGCCCGGGTTCGATCCCGGCATCTCCACATTTCTTTTAATTGCTTTTTTACTTTGATTTTTTTTCATCTTTTTGTTATTAATATTGTTTAATTTTACTTATTTTTATTATTATTTTGTTTACTATTATATTACTTACTATTTATATTTTATATTACCTATTATATAATATTTATATTATATTTTATTTTTATATTATTGTATTTATAATGGTATTTACTTTACAGAGTTATATTATTACTAGTAAGCCCCTAATAGTGTTATTTTAAAACATCAAAAACGTAACCTAATAACCTTCGATTATTTTTTATAATCAAATTAAAGATAGTTAAGTGTTGATATATATAAAAATATTATTTCACTCATTTTGTCAATAGTTTCTTCTAACTTTGTATTTGCTTCCTTTCAATATTTTTCTGCTGAGTAATAATAATTTTGTGCAAATTATATTTTGCATTGAAAATTGAATCTGTAAAAGTTTGATTATCAAAGGAAAGTTGTTTTCTAGTTTAAAAATGATTATTGAATAGAGTCAAGCGTTGTAAAGTTAATTGAAGAAAACAGGCTAAAAAGGGTGAATACAGCCCCAGTGATTGGTTTATTTGGCCCTTAGACCAAATTTGCATACGAGTAGGTCCATGTAAGAACAATCGAAGGGAGCAATTACCTAGTGACGTCACAATACACCCTGTTATCTCACCTAAGTGCTACACTCAAAAATTTCCATTTTCAATTACACTTCTCCGCCTATCCCTTTTTGGTTGACCACTTTTCCAACATAGGGTTTATTTGCATTTGAATGCCCGGACTTGCTTTACCCCCTAACTTGCTAAACACGGACATCCTCCGGACTTATTCAAAGCACTGGCTACTCAAAAGCTATTTTTATAAAATCATAATAAAAGACTTTGAATGGAAAATTAGATTTGAGCCATATGCCGGACAGTATATTAATTCTATTTTTATTTTGAATAAAAAAAATATAAAAAAGGTAAGTCAAGCCGGTGTTGTGGGCGTCAAGTACCTAAATCCGGACGAGTTTCTTTGTTTTTTAGCTTTTTCTTTCTTAAAATTTTTCGAGAAGTATACGGGAGAAGCATTGTATTTGGCATTATTTTTGTACACGATTAGAGTTTTAATAAGGAAACGATTATTATTTACTTCTATCAAAGTATGTTGTCATTAATACCTTATTTCTATTAATACTAAAATCGAACTTATTTTGTAAGGAGAAAAACTACACAATGCCTCTTGTATGTATGTATTAATGTATATTATTTGGTTCGAGTTACTCATATTTATCCACCTCAACATCGCTATATGCCAAGTTTTGTTTCGATACGAGGAAGCCTTCGAGAGTTAACGTGCGCCGTGCTCTCTCTCTTTATACACACACAACACATATATATATAATATATATATATATATATATATATATATATATATATATTATATATATATATTATATATATATAACATATACTGTATATTTATGGTATACAAAGTAGAAACGAATCCCTCACTATTCTGCTCTTACGTATAAGTTCATAAGTGTAATTTTCTTACCATTATGTGTAATAGAATAAAGCATACTACAATTAAAAACAATTAATATATTGTCAACCAAAATAGTGTAAAAAAATTATAACGGTTTCGACTTTACGTCATCATCAAAGCTGTATACAGACAGATAGCCTGTGGACAGATAGTCTGTAAACAGCTCTGATGATGACGTATAGTCAAAACCGGTCAGTTACAATTTTTTTTTTACTATAGTGGTTGACAATATATTAATTGTTTTTAATTCTAGGGTGTTTTTTTCTATTAAACATTATGGTGAGTTTATACCACAAAAATCTCTGTCAATGTAACAAATGATGTAATTTTCTTATAAAAATTATGAGTGCTGAAAACTATGCGTTATTTTCTAGTTTTCATAGTACCATATTCGTTTTTCTAGTTATTGTGATACCAGTATTGTTAGTCATTTAATTAAAACTTTTAGCCGTGTTCACCTGTTTTATTTTGTTGTCTTTCATTTATTTTCCTTTAATGTGTCATCTTCCTGTATATTAATCCCTCTATAACATTATAAAACATAGGTAACAAAAAAAGGTTTTTACTTCAACGGACAATAGTAGACTAGTATTAGATTTTTTTTTGCTTGGGTTACAAACCTATTCAATTTTATACCAGGTCCAACTATTAGCCTTTTTGATGGTGTTTACTTTCATTTTATACCTGCTTTATTTTGTATAGTCTTTGAACAGGTAGAGAACCCTATGACTCATAACACGTGACTCATTCCGCCATTTTATTATTTTTTCAATAACACTCACAGATTACTTTCTAATAGCCAACGGTTTTAGAGAAGAGCTGCAACGGCCGTTTGTATCTGTAGCCCCCCTCTGTGGGTTGAGAATACGAAGACCTCTAATAATGGCCACCTGAGGCAGTTAATCACAGGAAACGTTCACTTGTCTAGACTATCATTAAGTCTTGTAGATTTTAGCTAATTTTTTCTCGTGTTTTAGTTTTAGATGTATTATTATACAGACACCAGGGTCTTTTATACTAAGTAAAAACTTTTATCCTTTTCTTTATCACGTATATAAATATAAAAAGAGTTAAAAAATCTTTGATTTACTGTTTTGAAGACGTTTTCTTATTCGGACGAAGGAAAAGAATTATTATTATTGAAGAATTGTTAAGACTGAGTTGATATAAAAATAAAGAACTAAAAACAAAACGACTTTTAAGAGCTCATTGTTGACGTTTTTTCTCTACTGAATACAAAAACAATAACTTTTATCTACTTATGGCTGCTTAATTAGGCATAACTAAACTGTCTTTAAACTGGAAAATGTTTAAATTGTACCTAAACTGTTAACAAAATTATTGAAAAACTGCACGGGATATTTCTGTAATTGAAAACCCCACGTAAAATTTGAACAATCCGCTTCCAGGATGCATGAAATGAACCAGGAAGTATGACTGAAATTTATTTTAGAAGTAATCGCGATTAAATAGAATTCTAGAGACTCCGTCACATCTGTAATGTTCTACTTGGTATATGTTTGTACATTTCAGACCCGGCAACATTGAATCCTGACAAATCAGCATTGAAAATAAACATCATGGTCCTAAACTTTATACCCCAAAAGTTTATACCCCAAAGCTATTGACATCATGGTCAATAGCCATACCCCAAAAAGTTCGACTCATTCAGGTTCTGATTTATTCGTTACTCTAACTTTCCCTCATATATATTATTTTGAAAAGTTAAATTGGCATGTTACTATATTATATATAAATTATTTTTACTACTTAAAATTCTACGATATGTGAGTATTAGTCCAGGAACCAGGTCGAAAAAAATGCTTACCTAAAAATTATTTGCTGTGATAAGTTTGTGAACAATTGACTTGTCATTCGAGGGTCCTCTGGGATGACAATGCTTAGTTTTCGACCTCGAAGACCTTGTGCTAACTTTTTAGGGGGAGGGAAACCATTTTTTTCCATTTTTTGCCAATTAATTGAAAACTATGCGTCAAATGCAAAATATACTTGTACTATATTTCAGAGAAATATTAAATAATATCATAAAATTTCCCATAAAATCCATTGGTGATAAAGTTTTTTGACCCATTTGTTCCTGAACTACAGCATTTTAAAAATGAACCATAATTTCTTTTTTTTAAAAACGTGAACAAACAAAAATTGTCACTTGTTTATTGCACTTTTGGGAAATTGTTCTGTATTCACTACCATATTCACTAGTCAACGGCAAATCGATAAAATGTTATGATTCTTGGATATGATGTAGTCAATTTCAAAACAAGTTATAACCCAAAATTATCTTTCAGTTTATTATAGCTGCAAAGCACTGGTCTGGTGAATTTTTCTCGACGGGAAAACAGTATTTCAACTGTATCTTTGAAACGGTCATTGTGAAGGGATCAAAAAGAAAGAAGACAAACAGCTCTATAAATTTTTTCTATTCCATTTTCTTTGATTTCAAATATCAAAAATGTCCCCGGGGAATGAAAATGACTTATCTTCCCCCCCCCCCTTAGGTTTTTACCTAGGATCGTCCATAAAGATAGATCTTCCAGGGGTCACTTAAGGGTGAGAGAACTTTTTCTATAGTTTTTGACCTTATTTTCATATTGTTGAAATTTATGAATTGTTCATCCCAAGTTGATATAAAATTTTATATTATTATAGTTAATATGAAAAATTGATATAAATTCTAAATTTGTGACGCATCGGTATAAATGTAGTAATTTTTATTTATTGCTTTTTACAGTTGGTTTTATTTATTTTAAATCGTTCTAATTGACATCCCTGAGGACATATGATGGATGATTTTTGTGAATTACCTATTAGTAAATAATAATGTTAAAGGTAATTGTGCAACATTATAAAGTTGTCAGTTATAAATAGTGTAACATTGCAATAAATAGTATAAGGTCGTATTAAGTGCTTATTGTTACAGTTTTATTACATTATTTATTAATTAATTTTTTTCTTGAAAAATTACGAATTAATCAGGTTGTGTTTTTCTGAACACCTGTGGACCGTTAAATTAAAATTCAATACATTTTTTTATTTTCATAAATGTTGTGAAAATCTTACATCTGCTTTCGAATTGTTTTCTTACGGATAAAGATATCGTAATAAGCTATTAAACAGTCAGATATATATACATAAGAGTTAGATCAAGGCTGGTGAAAATATGCGTGTCACAATGGTGCAGGTGTTCTCGGGTCCCACGCTACGCTGCAAAAACAATCTCAGTTTAAAAATTCAATACTTAACTTTAAAAAATAAGGATATGTACTCTTATAGATACAGTTAAAAAATACTCAAGTGGAATAATAATGTAGAAAAATTGCTGCAAAGAAATCAGCTTGTCGACCACCTGTTGCTTTAATAATATCGTGGTAAAATTAAAAATCTTAGTCAAGATCGCAGACACGTTATCTGATAAAGACCTTGAATTATGATCTTCTGTTAACTATCAATCACAAGTTCTTATTAGTTTTATTTGTTGTTTTAATTGTGCTAATAAAATTTATCTAGTTATGTCTTAAATTGAAGGCTGTGGGAAACACCATATGGCACCGTATTGTTTCAAGTCGTGAGAAAATATCAAATTTAATTTCTAATTAACCCGACAGATTTTTTTGCGTTAAGAGAAGCCTATCATAAGATCATGATAGAGTCCTCTAACTTTAGGGAGGGATTGGAATATTTAAAAAAATATGATTAAATTGTTTTATTTATAAAGATTATGCCAAAAATATGATTTATTAATGAGTACAACTTGTTTATGAATAACCTTTTGTACTGCTTGAAGCGAAGCCGAAATATGTTGATGAAATTAACATTATGTGGACATTATGATGTTCACATAATATTGTTGCATATTTAGGCAAAATTTTATACTTCAGTTGAGGGAGAGTTCTATTTTGCCTTTTAGATAATTTTCATTAGTAAATAAGGTTATGAGTTATTTCGATTCTCTAGAATTAAGGTTGATTTTTGTGCTAAGTTTTAACTCTCTAACATGAACTCAATTGGGTTATGCTTGAAACTAGACGTACTTCCAAATACATGTATGCAGACAGCATGATCATAATTTGTTTCAAACTTCTCGTTTTAAAATTGCCTAAAATATATAATTCTGTTAAATCTCTATTTCTGATTTTTATTGCCTACACAAACTTTTCCTATATACCTGCAGTATAAATGAGGAAAAGTCAAAATGGTAAAATAGGACTCTAAATAATCGACTAGCAGTATTTCCAAAACTCTAGGACTGTGTTATAACCTTATTTTTAGGATTTTATGTTCATCTGAAATATGTCTAACGGTATATCATAAGCAATGCATGATTTTCATACTATAATACTTCATATTATTATTACCTTCTTTTATTTAAATGTTTAGGTAATCTATTATATATTTATGTATACATACATAAATAAATAATAAATATATATATATATATATATATATATATATATATATATATATATATATATATATATATATATATATATATATATATATATATATATATATATATATATAATTATAATGGAGTATACTTCAAACTATTCATTTAAACCATGTCAATTATTTGAACAATAATATCCATGAAAGGATAGAAGAAAACGTCTCTCCACTGATAATTATCCATTTAATAACATAGCCAGTTTTTAATCTCAAGTCATCACAGTGATAAGTCATAACAGTGCCCAACCAACAAAGTTAATCGAAGATTAAGACCTGCCTAACTAATCTTAACATATCTTCATTAGTGCCTAACAAACAAAATAAACCAAAAAAATACATATAAGGTCAAGAATAATAAAGACTGCAGTCCATTATCTTTAATTCATTACGATTTAATTTAAAGTACTTATCATATACTTATTTATATACTTATCGTATCATAATTTATATTCATTATAACAACATTTCGCAGAGTGATGCTCAGCATCATCAGGTAATGTAAAAACAACTATTTTACATTATCTGATGATGCTAAGATTCGCACGGTGAAACGTTGTTATTATGTAAAATTGTTGTATAAATTAAAAATAAGAGACTGCAGTCTTCATTATTCTTGACCTTATCTTAATCATCAGTACAAAAAATGTACTCTTTAAAAAAAATATATTTTATTACTTTTCTTTATTTATACCGTAGATATATAGAAAGAGTATTTTGTTAGCAAAAATAAATCCAAAACCGGGATGTCTCTGGAATTATCCGTTTCTGGGCTTTTTAAGGTGTCCAGACAAGTTCTCGTAAAGTTGTCTGTCGGAATGTGTGTGTGTCTGTTATCATCTAAGCTCCGAGGGTATTTATGCAAGAGAGTTGAATCTTTGTACAAAAATCAGTCTACCGCTGCAGTTGTGCTATTCGAAAAATATTTTTTTTTATGAAGTCATTAACCCGCAATAATGACTCAGCAAAAATTGCAACAAATCATAAAACGAGGATAAATGATGCGATCCAATTGAAATTTGGCACGTATATAGCCATGTATATAAGACGGACATATGTGCCAAGTTTCATCTCATTATCAGCATTAGTTCAGTTTTTCCTCAAATATACGTTTTTTAAAAAATTGTAAAAATGAAAATAATCTCATTGGTTTTTCATTTCTTTCGTTCTTTGCTTTATTTACATTGTTGTTATGCACTGATGATGATCTGTTAAGATTGAGAGCTGTCAATGTAATTTTAGGAATAATTATTCCTTTTATTATTGGCCTCCTTTGGTCTATTCACAAATAATCCATTATTTCATTAACAATGGTTATATTATTTGTAATTTGTATATTATGCACTTATTATCTTACATGATTCATCATATTTGTAACAGGTGCTTATAATTCTGAGCAAGTATTGTAAAAATAAGAATTGTATAAAATCTATGATTTAGATTTATTGTGAATAAATGTAATGCTGGTTTGGTCCTCCTAAAGGCCAAGGGCACAAAAGACACGCTTTCGTTCCACGATTTGTTTGAGGTAATATTGCGCTCCTCAGAACGTACTGTCTATTTAAGCAGATGATATGTGAGTAGTCTTTTCTGCGCTGATTTATAAAGATTTATTGTTAATAAATCAGAACACTTATTTCCTCATAAATGATATAAGACTAACTTATTCCCTGATTTGAAGTGACTAATACTGTTGAAGTATACTACGTTCTCAAGAATACTGAGTTTCTTCCGAGGAAAAATGTTAGGGTCCGCGTGTTATTCTCTGGAGGACTTAAGAGATTTTAGCTGTTATAAAAAATACCTCTTTGAAATTTTTATTGTTAAAGGAGTAAGTTAAATCCCAACAAAACCATAAGCGTATAAATGAGCCAAGTCTAGCGTAAAAATTTGTGAGATAATTGAATAAGCCAAGTCGCCGGTTCCCAATAATTCTTATAATATAAGAAGACTTGGCGGTTTCACTTTGTGACTCGGCTATTTCGCAGCACACAAATAAATGCATAATAAGCTTATAAAATAGGCTGAATATATTATTATAGTGAATGTGTACACTCTATACAAGATGTATAGTACCACATTATCTAAAGCTGAGTCAGTGAGTGAATGTCAAAAGTTTTAGGAAGTACATTTTTGTTTTGTTATTGAGTGATGATTGTATACGAAATCCTTGACGTAGGGTAAAGATCTCTTCTTTTGTGAAAGAGGTTCATGATAATGGGTTTATTTTAATAAAATAAAATAAAAATAATTTCCGATTCTAATCAGGGTCTATGATGTATTTGCATAATGATTTAATCAGATAGATAGATCGAAATCTATCTGGTTAGAATCATACAGGATTATTTCAACCAATTTTTTTAAATTAACAGTTAATAACTCTAATAATTGTAATATTATTATACTTTATTATTAATGTTGATAGTCCAAGAATGGGATAATAAAAAATGAATTAATGTGGCGACGTTTCGGCCAAGCTGGCCATAATCATGCCCTAAATTATGAAGGAAAAGCATAGTCTGCCTATCCACATTCATATGAAGTGGAGCCCTTCATATGAATTTGCTCGCTCAAAATATAAGAAAATTGCACAAATTCCAGTTTTCTTGCAATAAGTGGTTCCCCGTATGTCGTGTGCAAAACATTTTCTCAACTGAATGATTGTTCCAAATTGACACAAATATTTTAGACACAAATTCAGAGATGGTATCAACAAGAATTCTATCTTTGGTCAGGGTCTTTATAGTGGCAACAGACAGATCAGCAGTGGAATCCTTCCATCCATTAACTGATGATTCGGCAGATTTTAGTATAGTTTTCTGAAGGAAGTCAAACAATTTC
This sequence comes from Microvelia longipes, assembly GCA_018340805.1. Classification (NCBI taxonomy): domain Eukaryota; kingdom Metazoa; phylum Arthropoda; class Insecta; order Hemiptera; family Veliidae; genus Microvelia; species Microvelia longipes. The sequence goes on along the minus strand of JACMZG010000008.1, from coordinate 46,430,030 downwards.
TGTAATGTCACTTTAAGTGCTGCATCAGTATCACTTGAGCGAGTAATGGACCTAAATTTAACTGAGGGTACAGAAACAATGCTAGCAGGGAAAATACCAGTGCAGTTTAGGGTACTCGAGGTTCTGTCACAATCCACTCCTGAATCATCATAGTCACTAGTGAATTTAAAAGCACCCTTATCAAAATTGATGGGTTTTTTAGTTTCAACAATATTTTTTAGTCCAGCCACTAGTCTAAGAAATTCACAATTCCTCGCAGTTTCTTCTCCATCTTCCAAGTCGCTATCACTTCTTTGACTAACAGTATTATCAATTCCAATAGATTTTCTAACTATGTACATTAAATCATTAACTTTTTTATCTTCGATGTTGTAATTACCACTTGGTAATAACATATATAATGTAAATGTATGTAATAACATTAATGTCAATGTAATAACATTAATAACATCTTTAACATATCTTTCTTGTAAGTTCGCAATCATTTTATTTTTAAATCTATCTTTGGGTTGTTTCTCTGACCAATACTTTATAACTTCAGATTGAATCTGAGAGATAAATGCTTCTCTACTAGTTTTATTTCCTTTGGTTTTTCTCAAAAGCACAATGGCAACAGCCACATTCACTCGGACTTGATTATAAAACAAATACTGTTTAAGATTATTATTACCAGTCGCAGATTCATGATTCATGTTTTAATCATATTCACTATGTTCAAATAAAGTGTCTGATCGAGCGGAGACAAATTTGGCATTATAGTACAAATTTGTGCTTCATTTTATGAAAATATAAATAAAAAAAGAATACTTAATGAATACAAAAACTTTTTTTTCAAAAGCAAATAAATTTTAAAATTTTTCTAGGACTATCAACATTAAAAATAAGTTAAAAGGGATACAGCTCAACGTCTTGATATACTTTATTATTGAATTCTTAATAAAGACAACTTAGTATGTATTGATTTTATTGTTATAGTATTAGCTGATATTTACATTTATTGAAAATTGATCCTTTAAATATTAAAGTAGATTTTATTTGTTCATTGCATATTTGTTGGTTGTTAAAGGTTTAAGTAATCTTACGGGGACTTGTTCTCTCAGGCAGCAGTCGTGGCCGAGTGGTTAAGGCGTCTGACTAGAAATCAGATTCCCTCTGGGAGCGTAGGTTCGAGTCCTACCGACTGCGAACATATTTTTGCTGCTATTGTATACAATTTTTTAATTTTGTACAATAAGACGTTTCCAGTAATTCTATTATTTATGAAACAAATGACTTTTTACAAATAATAACAATCTTAAAAACTAAAACATTCATTAATAATTTGATTATTCAAATGAATCATAGTTATCCTTTTTTCTAACATTTTATTTCCTGCGAAGAAGTCTGTTGTAATAAATACATGACAACGTGTTTTATTTTATTTTATTAAAATAAAACCATTATCATGAATTTAAAATAAATTAACCTCCTCTTTCTCAACAAGTGTGAACTAAAAAAAATATTTATTTACTATTATAATCCTAATAATTTGTTAGTCGAAATTATACACTTTTGTTTAAACAAATCTAAAGACGTTAAATTTTCCCTAATAATTAACTTTATGTTTTAATGAAGCTAAAAGGAAATAATCATACTTGTAATTATACAGGGTGACTTACTTTTAATGGGACAAAATAAAAATCTTGATTCTATGGACCAAGATGAACAAAAAATGTCATGTAAGCATAGGTCGATTCTCAATAGTTCTAGAAAATCGATATTAATTTGATACTTTACTATCTAATTCTCTAAAACGATCTACAACTTGAAAACTACTAAAGCTAAAGAGATGCGGTTTTCACTATTCTCAAGGACATTAAATTCCCTTTAAAATGGTATACTTTATGTCGCAATCATCACAATTAAACTTTAATTTATTTGCATTTAAAATAAAAATTTTTTATTAGTACTAAAAATGTTAAAAATTTTAAATGCCAAAATTTTCGATATTTGTTCACTCATAGTTGAAACCTAAAAATCTTAAAAACAGCCTCATTCCATACCCTTTAAAATGATATAACATAATCTATGGCTTGTTTTTAACTTTAACCGAGATATTCTTAAAAAACTTGATGTAAGTCGCTTAGATTCTAAATTATTCACTATGTAAACAAAGACATTTACATTAAATTATTTCAATTTGATTTACAAAATAAACTTTATTTTATTAGTTATAACTATATTATTAATTATTCTATGTTTTGTTGATCATAGAAAATAATCAAACCCCCTCCACTCCCATATAGCTTAAAAAACTTAATTTAAGTCTCTTATAATAAAACAAATGCAACAAAAACATTTCTTGAAGAATTTTGTTGAAAGAATACAAAGTAATAGGTAAATATTTATACATAATTAAATAATAAATAAATAATTAACTTTTTACTGCAAGGGGAATTAAAATTCATTCTTCATGTAAATCATAAGAGAGATTCAAATCTTCCTCCTTCAACTCTAATACATAGTCTACATCTTCTTAACACTGATGTGTAGCTTTTTCAATTTGTGCTGCAGTTATTGCAGCTCTTGACTCATGCACTTTTAGCATCAGGTCATCTCGATTTTGTGGTGCTTGCCTGTATACTTCATCTTTTATGGCGCCCCAGAAAAAAAATCTAGAGGTGTAAGATTAGGAGATCTTGGAGGCCAGGCTATTGGTCCCTCTCGTCCAATCCAGCGATTGGGATAATTTTCTTTCAGCCCCACAAAATCGAGATGACCTGATGCTAAAAGTGCATGAGTCAAGAGCTGCAATAACTGCAGCACAAATTGAAAAAGCTACACAATCAGTGTTAAGAAGATGTAGACTATGTATTAGAGTTGAAGGAGGAAGATTTGAATCTCTCTTATGATTTACATTAAGAATGGTTTTTAATTCCCCTTGCAGTAAAAAGATAATTACTTATTAATTATTTAATTCTGTATAAATATACCTATTACTTTGTATTCTTTCAACAAAATTCTTCAAGAATGTTTTTGTTGCATTTGTTTTATTATAAGAGACTTAAATTAAATTTTTTAAGCTATATGGGAGTGGAGGGAGGGGGTTGATTATTTTCTATGATCAATAAAACTAGAATAATTAATAATATAGTTATAACTAATAAAATAAGTTATTTTGTAAATCAAATTGAAATAATTTAAATGTAAATGTCTTTGTTTACATAGTGAATAATTTAGAATCTAAGCGACTTACATCAAGTTTTTAAAGAATATCTCGGTTAAAGTTAAAAACAAGCCATAGATTATGTTATATCATTTTAAAGGGTATGGAATGAGGCTGTTTTTAAGATTTTTAGGTTTCAACTATGAGTGAACAAATATCGAAGATTTTGGCATTTAAAATTTTTTTACATTTTTAGTACTAATAAATTTTTTTATTTTAAATGCAAATAAATTAAAGTTTAATTGTGATGATTGCGACATAAAGTATACCATTTTAAAGGGAATTTAATGTCCTTGAGAATAGTGAAAACCGCATCTCTTTAGCTTTAGTAGTTTTCAAGTTGTAGATCGTTTTAGAGAATTAGATAGTAAAGTATCAAATAATTCGATATATCGATTTTTCTAGAGAACTATTGAGAATCGACCCTATGCTTACATGACATTTTTTGTTCATCTTGGTCCATAGAATCAAGATTTTTATTTTGTCCCATTAAGAGTAAGTCACCCTGTATAGTTTTTGTGTTTTAAATCATAAAATCGCTTAAATAAATAAAATAACTAACAGGGTTTGTCGGGTCTATTGTTGATTTATTAAATATTTAATTATTTTATTTACGCAGTGCGGAAATAATTATAGGGGGTTTTTAATCTTACAGGATTTTCCGGATTTATCAATTTAGTAAACAAATATTGTTTAGTCTATTGTTTGGTATAGATAAACACTTTAATTTGCGGTGTGTAAAATCAAACATCACAAATAATGACATTTTAAATTTATCAAGGCAATTTAGATAAAAATCAGTGAGGCCTCCTTACCCGCGATGAGGTAAAAAATCTCTTTCTAGTGTTTTATTTTTATACTTTTTACAATTAAGTGATTCATTATGAAGTCATTTAACCCTGTGGTGCTAAATAATTATAGAATTTTGATTATTTATTATTATGCATGAACCAGTTTATACTCATTTATAGTCATAGGTATAATAATAAAACAAATTATTGCTGTATTATTTAATCGTTTTTACTTTTTCTTATTTATACCGAAGAGTATAGGAAAGTATTGTTTTTGCAAAAAAATCTAAACCAAGATTTCACCTGATTTATCTGGTTTAGTTGTATTTAAGATCTTCTAAGTGTTTTCTCAAATTTGTAGTCTTATATATAAGATATAAGACTACAAGGCAACTATTTTTTGACACAACTTATGTGTCAAAATTCATCCATTATCATCATTAGTTCTATTTTCGTTGAATGATTTGCATACGATTTGCATACGATTTTTCAAAAATGGTAAATAATCAGAAAATTAAGTGATTTGAAATTTGTAAAAGTATATCCCTATGTAAAAAATACGTGTAGTCAGTTTCGTTTCAATAAGGTTCGTTTCGTTTCAATTAGTTTCGTTTTAATAAAATATATCTACGATTTTTGTTGGATCATAAATGTTAAGCAGCTTCGAGCGAGGTCTGTGCCTGAATGGGTTACCACCAGGAATAAAAGGAATGTATCTACTGGCTTGGGACAAGCGAAGCGATTTCAAATACATGCTTCAGTACATTTGGAGACTTATATTTTCTAAGAACGAGCGAAGTGAGTTCGAAGTAGTTACTGAGTTCAATAGGATGAGCGTAGCAAATTCGATTTGGTGACGTAAAGTTGCTTGTTTCTCCGTATCCGATACTGTAGACATTAATTAATTTCATTACCTTTTTAATTTGATTGATTTTATTAGGTACTTGTTTACACCGATCTATAAATCATTTTTGAACCGCTCAACCATTAAACTTCTTACTTTTTAACTTTTTTTCTTACATCATTTACTACCTACCGTAGGTATATGAATATATCTCATGAGCTCATTTTAGCGAATTTCCATAGAAAAAATGATAATATTTAAAAAAAAAATAAAAATAAAAAAAATAGTTTGTATTTCTTTGTTAAGCTATGTAAATTTTCGTTTTTCTGTGAATGTCCTGACTTATATTGCTAATTTTCGAATGCTACTTTTTAAAAGGGAGTTTAAAACACTGTGACAACAATGCCTATTCGTGTAAAGTTTCATTCGTGCAAGCTCCTATTACGACCTGCATCTCTGATACTAGTTTTCCTTATTGCTTTTTAGAACAATGGGACACTTCTTTTCTCCCTTCTCTTTAAACTCCGCCCTCTAAGAACCAAAGAAGATAGGGATGCTGGGTAACTAAGATTTTGGAGGTTATGTAACCTTAAAGGCCTTGTAGTATCTTCAAGTAATTTTACTCACGTTTTATCAAAATATAAATACAGCTCGAAATAAAAGTGCATTCTATTATTTTTCTCTTTAATTATTATATTTTGTAAGATCTTTATGAAAAGGATTAACTTTAAGTTTATTCTGTACTGTTGAATAAAAACAAGAAGCCTCGGCTCCGTCAACCGATGATAAATGATAATGCTATATTAAACTAATTTAACTTGGTATACTCAACACTAGGACTCGGTAGGCTCATACACGGAATATGGAAATCACCTTGCAAAGCATTATTTTAACTATGCACCACGCTTTAACTGAGTCGCTTATTAATTTCTTGTATATTAGTGTCAGGAAGTTGCACCAAGAAGCACTTACCTCAACTCTGATTAAGTTGCCCCAAAAGCAGCTCTTGAAAAAAAAACGGTATTCATCCGAATTTTTTTAGTGATTTCACAGTTTCCTGTTTAATTATTAGTAAGAAAGCTCTCACGTGACAACAGCGAAACATTACAATATACTTATGAAAGATCTCAACTAAACTTTTTACAAACACGACTATGAAATACAGAGACATGCATTGTATCTTGTACCATTATGTAATCAATTACCAACAAAATACAAAATATTGTTAATCAATACCTTTTGACTAATATTTTAATGAAAATATCTTATAAAATTGCATGTTTTAGAAACTTTAACTTATAAGATTCCCTAAGAAAAATTGAGATACTAAACAACGAAAGATATGTTTTAAATAAATAATCAAATTATAACTATAACATATAATAATTTTAAATATACAATATAGTATAGTATGTATAATACTGAGATAAATTGAAAATAATATGCATCTAAATGTATTCTTATTCTCCTTTGTAAGATTACTACAACATATAACTAATGATTACTATCTTGAGTGCAATTAGTATTTAAAAATAAATGTACTGGACAATATATTTACTACTACTACTACTACAAGTAATGTTTTAAAAATCGGGTACGGAGTACCTCTGAAGTTTTTCTCAATACATCGGATTCGCTACGCTCATCCTCCTACTTCGGACTCGCTTCGCTCGTCCTCAGATTGTAAATTTATTTGTTTATTCCCATTTGGTCACCTATCAAAGCACTGACCACGCTTTATAATCCAAAAAAAAATGCTTAACTTTTATCATCCAAATAATCATAGATATACCTGTCGTATTGAAATACAAATTAGTGTACTTATTATTACGTACAGGTATGAACTTGTACTAAATTTCAACTCAAATGGATTATTTTCCGATTTTTACAATTTAAAAAAATACACGATCATTTGATAAAAAATGAACTAATGCTGATAATAATATGAAACTTGGCTACATGCGTGCCAAATCTCAACCTGATCGCAACATTTTTCCGCGTTTTATGACATCTGTTTTCCGGTTTTATGTCATCAAAAAAATATTTTCCGTATAGCACAACTACAGCTATTGAATGATTTCTGTACCGAGTTTCAACTCCCTAGAATAAATACACTGGGAGCTACGATGATAATAGACAAACACACACACATACATACAAACAACTGCTCAGAATGTGTTAAAACACCTGAAACGGATAATTCCGGTGACATCCCGATTTCGGATTTTTTTGCAAACACAATTCTTTTCCTATATTCCTATGGTATAAATGAGAAAAAGTAAAAGCGTTAAAAAATGCTTATGTTAAATACTAATATACCACTATGTATTCTGAACACATATAACCTATATAATATACTATGTATACAACTATATATACAACTATATACTATACAACTATAACTATACAACACTATAAATAACTATACAACTATATATACAACTATATACTATACAACTATAACTATAAATAACACTGCAACACAATATACTATACACCTATATACTATACCACAACTATACAACACTATAAAACTATACAACTATATACTACAAGAACTATACAACACTATAAATAACTACACAACTATACAATACTTAAATAACTATTCAACTATATATGTACTATAATACTATAAACAACTATACAACACTATAAATAACTATACAATTATATACACAACTATACACTATACATATACATATCTATGTATTTTGAACACATAATATAAACGAAGTTAAATTTATCAGTATTGGTTACGATTTAACGTCTGACTTATATATAACTTTATGTAAACTAATACATTTAGAAATTTGCGAATATTGTGGCCATATGCCACTTTTTAAAATACGACGAACTGATAAAAGACAACAAACTTGTGGTCTCCAGAGCCGAAGCGACGCCGCGATTTTTTTATTGATACGTTTATTTGCAAAATGTTAAAAGAGAAACATAATGAATTAAGTTAAATTTGGCAGGATTTAATAAATAGTTACTAAGTTTGCAATGCAAATTAGGTGATTTCCATATTATATGCCAGGGTTTGAGCGTAGCGAATACATAATATAATACGTCTTGTTTATTATGTTGTAATTTAATATACTTTAATTTATTTTCAACTTTCTATTGTCATCAACTTTGTCGTAATCAATATCTTCAATAGTGTTTATTTCAGCTTTGATAGTTATTTAGTGGAAAAAGCGCTAAGTATAATTGTATAAAGTAGATATAGTATTATTTGTTTCATCTGGTTCTATGTGCAAGTGCAAGGGCCCAAGGTCATGACTCATGTCGAGGCAGCCAATAGGAAGCCTCATCATGTCACGCCACTTTCTAAAATCTATTGTCTGGTTCTTATGATATTTTTGATTAAATGACCTACTTATTAACATGACATTGGGTTTCTTTCCCGCGTAAAAATATATTAACTGCGTGTGGAATCACCTTGTGTTTTAGTCAATTACTAATGGAAAGTAGTAAACCCACTGAATAAATTGGGTACTTTAAAAACATTTCCTAACCACGTCGGATTTGCTACGCCCATTCTACCTATTTTGGACTCGGTTCGCTCGTCCTAAGAATATGAAACCCGCAAAATTTATACTGCAACACGTCTTCGGACTGGATTCGCTCGTTTCTAACACTGTAAATACTTTTATCTGCTCACGGCAGGAAAATTAAGCATTACTGAACTAATTTTTGGCGAGAAAGTAGTATTTCCCAGATCGGCTGATAATTAGTCATGAATAACTGCACTTTACCTGCCTATGCAGGAAAGTAGCATTTTCCAGCCGCCCCGGCCTATGCTGTTAAAGAAAGTTAATAGATAATTTTTGTAAACATTATTAGTTAATAAAAAAAGCCTATTGAATTTTATAATGAATTTATATAATGAATAATTACATTATTTAACTAATTAAAATTAAAATAAAACAATTTGTAATGTAAATCTTTAATTAGAAATAAATTTTATCGATTATATTAAAGGCAACACTTTTTGTGTTGGGTTTATTATCTCATCTTTTTTTGTCAAGTCATTTACTACTTTTATCATTCGAACCCGTATTTAATACAGTTTAAAAGTTAGTTTATTCTATAGCGATTCTATAGCGTTTTGTGATGAATATCGTCGAAGATATAGACGAACTTTTCAAAAATACCCCGCCGGATGTTTTGGAAATAGCTACAAATGCCAAAAAGAGCCTACTACCCGGCAAATCAGGAAGTAGGTATCTTAAAGCATTTGAAGTGTTCAAAGAATGGTGCTCAGAGAAAAAAGTAAAGAATGTAAGTGAATTTTGATTTTTGAAACGATTTTCAATAGAGATTAATTACGTTTGAAATGTAATTCAATGTTAGGTAGAATAGACCAAGTACATTTTGTATTTAAATCTAATCAACACAACAGTATACTGGCTCGAGGTTATAAAGTTTTAGTTTGAAATAGCACCCCATGTAGTTTGAGTTTAGAAAATACTTTCTGCTCCAATAATTTAATTACATTACCATGGTCTATCAGAATGGTTAAATTAGTAGTGTAATTAGTAGTTCAAATAAAATACAAAATAATAGCACACATTATTACTGTTTGAAAATAACGACTACATTCGAAATTGCTTTTTTACATCGAATTATCTAATGTAGAAAGAAATAATCAACTTTTTTGTGATGATTTTGTAGCTTTGATCTTAACTTTTATCTTTCTTAAAAGGGAGTTATTGTTAATTAGCTTTTACTTAGGTCCTGTGTCTTTTCCTATTAAATATTACTATTACATATATATAGTTTAGTTTATAACTAAGTTTAAACTAGACTTATCCTTAGTCTATTTCAGTTGTATTTGTCTAAATTTTCCTCTGCAAAATGTAAAACCACAACTGTGTTGCCCGCTCCTCAATTTAAATTTATTTTGTATGTTTCTATTGCATTTACTGGAACATTGGAAAACTGTTGATCATTTTAGGGCAATAAACTTTGTTGGACAATTTCGGCATTTTATTGGACAGATTACTGCAGATATAAGCTGTAACAATGCCTACAATAATTGGGATTAACTTTCCTTAGATAATCCTGCCACTAACTAAACTATTACTTCTTTTACATCTAAAGATAGCAAAATCCTCTTATGTTAGGTAAGGTAGAGGTTATTTTTTGCAGAGGGTTTTTGTTTATAATAAGGTTGACAGTAAATCCTAGACCATATAGTAAGAAGTGAACACCTGCTTCGGGTCTTTGGCCTGAGTATAAAGAGGGAGTTGAAAATTAATAGGTTTATGGATGGGTCTTGAAAAGTAAGTCACCTGACTGGACTGAGTGGTGCCTGTATCTTGCAGGTTTTAACATGAATGATGACGTCACTCAACACACCCTCTATCTCTTTCTTCGTTTGACCTTTCCTAAACTTCTTTCTTTTTTTATATACTGACAATTTTTTGTAACAAATTAATACGTTTGAATCCTTTGTAGAAAAAAATTGAGAAATTAGTTGGCGTATTTTTAAATATAAACATTTGCCCAACATTTGATTGTTTGTGTAACTAATAAACAAGGATTTTTCAAGATAACTCTTTATGCAACGTTATAATTTATTATTATCAGCATTAGTTTAATTTTTATGGAATGACTTGTGTACTTTTTTTAATTTTTAAAAAATGAGCAAATGATTTAATTGAGTTTAAATTTAGTACAAGTGTATACCTTTACTGAATAAATAATTACACAAAGTTTTGTTTCTATGCGACAAGTAAATCCATGTTTTGCTATTTGATGATAAAAGTTGAGTTGCATTGAGCGTGGTCAGTGCTGTATGGATGATCGCTGAGGATGCATTTACCATCTGAGGACGAGCTAAGCGAGTCCAAAGCAGGGAGGATGAGCATTGCGAATCCGATTTGATGAGGAAAAGTTACGAGGTACCTCGTACCCGATTTTTTTAGTTTAGAATAATATAAGTTGAAAAACTCAGTGTTTGATTGTTTTTTACGTCGAGAACAACACCTTTCGAGTTAATTACTTGAGTAGAAAGTTTGTTTATTTGTGTGGCATTACTGACTTGACTAGTTATTAATGTTACTTATCAATATTTTGTCTGATTTTATTACAGGTTGATTGCAAGTAAATTTTTTGTTAATGGTAGACTCGAAATACAGCTTACTTTGGTAGTTACTTGTATACACAGTACAGTTCTTGAAATGATTATTATTCTATAAATGTCGATGTTTCAACTCGACAAACATAGCCAAAGATACTTAATACTTACTATCTTCTATATATATATTGACTATTGATGATAGTATTTACAATTGATATTACTATTCCTGTTACGACATGCATTTTAAGTTCTACCTTTAAAAAATCTAGACATTTATTTATTTGAATTTTTAAAAATAATCCCGTGAAGACTATTTACAATTCTAAGAGAGACTGTACTATGCTAAATCGTGGATACAATCCTTCATATCATGTTTTTCTTATACTTAACTTTAGATTCATAAAATATTAAATAAATAAAGAAAAATAATGCGTGCTCCTAAGAACCTTACACTTAATATTCATTCTTCAGCATTCTGCATATGCGGTCTCTCCTCATAAAATTTGTGAGCAATTATCCCTACACCTACATCCTCAGTAACTCGCCGTTACTGGTAAGTAAGGGCGTTCAAATAAGTAAACTTGTTTGGGGAGATTAGATTCTTACTCTCTTACGGAAGTAGCTCACAATTTAAACGCCATGAACCAATAAAGCAATTAATAGAGGTATAGTCTTGACCAGGATTAGAATAATAGGATAACTAAAGGATATCTAAGCCATCTGGTCACAATGCTCCAAACGTGTGGATTGTGTTCAAAATGTTCAAAAATTAGTTTCTTGTTTTTGATTAAGACGATCTCTTGCGTTATGACGTTAATTATGACTTTCCCTTATTTATACCGTATATAGGAAAAGTGTTGTATTTACAAAAAAAGTCCGAAACCGGGATGTCACCTGAATTATCTGTTTCAGGTATTTAAAGGCCTCCTGAGTGGTTATCACAAAGATGTCTGTCTTTATAAGTGTGTGTGTTAGCTTGTGTCTATTATCATCGTAGCGCCCAGTGAATTTAAGCTAAAGAGTTAAAACTTTGTACAAAAATCAATCTATAGGTGAAGTTGTGGTATTCGAAAAATAATTTATTATGACGTCATTAACCCATAAAAATAATTGAGCAAAAATTCATAAAATGCAACAAAATGTTGGGATCATTTTGAAATTTATCACGAATGTGGTCATGTATATGACGTACACATGTGCCAAGTTTCATCACATTATCAGCCTTAGTTAAATTTTTATCAAATGACTTGTGTACGTTTTTTAAAAAAATGTTCAAAATCAGAAAATGATTTAATTGAATTGAAATTTAGTACAAGTGTAAAGCTTAACTTAAAAAATGAGTACAAAAATTTCGTTTCACAAGTATATCTATAATTTGTATTGGATCATAAAAGTTAATTACATTAAGCGTGGTATGCGACCGCTGAGAATGAAACGGATTCATTTACTATCTGAGGACGAGCGAAGTTGTTTTCCTTGCCCTTTACATACAATGATAAAGAAATAAACAGTAAAAATGATTTTAAACGTTTATTAATAATAATTCGAACTAGAACTTAAATTTGAAGGAGGTACTTCTATTATTTATTATTGGTGTCAATTAATAAATATTTATGCACTTGTAACTCGCATTGTAATCTTATTAAGATACTTGAGTACTTTACATAGGATTTAGGATTATAACTAAAGTGCAGCACAATAAATAAATCATTTTATTTTTTTTTTCTTTTCATTGCGAAACTATTCATTTCATTGTATGTTTTCATAACAAGTACAAAAACATTTTTTTTTTTTTATTTAAATTGAGTTAATCTGTTCCATTTACGTCAAAATTGTATTATTGTAAAATTGTATTATTATTGTCCATATATGGACAATATAAATATATACATTTAAAAATACTAATTGTGAGTGATAATTTAAATTACGTGACTACAGTTTCTAAAATTAGATTTATTAACACGCATTTAATGGGCGATATATTTCTGTGATTTAGCTATTTTGCTGTGACTGTGCGGTTTATTTCAACATGTCAAATTTTATTTGATGTGGTCAAATATTTCTAAGAAACTCCGTATATGGTTATTCCATACCGACGGATACAGAAGCTGTTGGGTTTTATTCTTATAAAAAGCTGATGCAATACGGAAACATATAATCGTCATATCTATTTATCTTAAAGCCTCAGCTGGTTTATCCAGGTCAACATGACCTAGGCCTCCGAATCAGCAAAAATTATTATGTATATATTAAAGCTCTTTCAAATGTTACGCAATAAATCTTTACTTTTAAATTTTTTCCTAACATAAAAAAAAAAAAATATGTGACTTGCGTTAATATTGATTCTTGTTAGCTTAAACTTATGGTCACTTTAATAACTTGTAAATTTATAATTTAAGTTAAGTTATCAACAAACTTCCTTTCGGCAATATTGCTTTGGTTAACTATAGCTTTCCTGCCATAATTCTGTACTTGAAGTGGTACTTTTTAGCCTGCATACCTATTCACAACCTATTTTATTTATTTAGTAATAATTTGCTTAAAGACAAATTTTAAACATCGCCTTTGTGAATAATTTTGGATAATTTATTTATTGTTTTGTTATAATATTTCCTTTTTACAAGTTGCCAAAAAAGTAACCGATCAATCTTGAAGTAATTGAGTATTGATCATCAATTGTAAGATTAATATTTTTTAATAACTTGTTATTAAGTTATTCTTGTGACTTAATGTTAGTTTTGCTTTGTATTGTTTCAAAAATTACATTAATTACTTTTGTCTGCGAGATAAATTGAACAAAAACATGATGCCGTTTGACCTCATTTTTAAATTGCGCATATGTAACATAGTAGGCCCATAATGTTGCGATAAATGAATTTTCAAGTGATATCTCTTTATTTAAGCGTATCAAATTAATAATTTTGATAATTAGTATTTCTATGATTAATAAAAAAGAAATTTTCTGTAACATCGCAGTTAATGCGTTCATCTTTTCCAACACCCTTGCCCTTGGCTACAATAAATTTATGTGCCTCTCCGTTTCAATTTTTATAAGAATATTTTTTCACGAGTTTAGCCTTTTCAATTGTCTCTTACAATAAACTGTACAAATTTAATCAATAATTCTAAAGGTGCTATAGACGTAAATACTTTTAGTTGATTAAAATGTATTAGGAATTATAAATAATAATAATAATGCTCGTTTGGGATAATCTCAGGTGGTAGAGGCTCAAAGTGTATTCTAAAGTTGGCGATAATTTAAACAATAACCATATAAATTGACTGCGTAACTTAGGATGCGAACCCCAGACCTTCGGAGTGGCAAAGGTCAATGTAAAGACTAACCCTAACGAACTCGACCACGGCATGTTAGGGATTGTGTCACTGTTTTGTTTTCCGAATCATTTTTAAAGGACTTGTAAGTCCTTAAGTTAAGTTGTTGTAAGTACGAATTAGTAAAATATTGGGTACAGGGTTCCTTAATACTTTTTTACACTACTTCATACTTGCTTCGCTCGTCTTCTGAATGTCATGAATATCCAAAGCCTAAGTTAGGCAGTATTTCGGTGTCGCTACGCTTGACTTAAAAATATAATGGTTATCCAAGGTCTAGGATGTTATGACTTCAGAATCGCTTCGCTCGTCCTTAGAATACAGTGGATCATCTGAAGTTGTAGGTATTATGTGTTCTGACTCGCGTTGCTCGTTCTCAGAATGTAATAATTACCCGAAGCTTAAAGTGGCAATAATATAGTCTTACTAAGCTCGACCTTAGAGTTATTAGATAACCAAAAAATAGGGTATTATAGCCTTAGGTTAATCAAAGCTTAGAAAAATAATAAGGTAGATAGGCATTCAATCAAATAATATGTATGATACTTTATATCATGTTCACGGATCCATTGAAGACACGTGATCATACTTAATATCCTAATTATAGGGGTCTGTAAGCTGAGTGAATTTCCTTTGAAATGTTTGATTTCTTGCTTTACTGCCAATTTTTTGGTGTATGCGTGAAAGTTTGATCAGTAACACATTAAGTTATAAGTAAAACATTTTAATTGAGCTTATAATGAAAAGCTCAAAATAAAATCAGCTTATAAAATCTGCTCAAAAAGAGCTGATTTTGAAAGAATTAGTATACGTATCTATAGCTTTTGAAAAATAAACGTGTTTATTTTTAACATTTCTGTTAAAAAATACCGAATAAATACTAACAATTCAATGTGTTGATCAGACTTTCAGTAACATTTATAAGCAACAAATTAGCTGTTCAGTAAGACATCTAGCAGACCAAAGAAAAGTCGCTAGCTTCGACGTCATAATTATTTATTTGGTTTAGCTCTAGAAGTTACTTTCATAATATTTTTTTATTATTTTAAACTGAATTTTGATATTCGTAGTTTTGACCCTATGTATTGTTATATGATAGCACTAAAACCATAAACCAGTTTTAGATCTGACGAGGAAATGGTGTGTTCCTTTATACCTTATTTTGGTTTAATTCCAGTAGATTTATTTTCAAAATAAATTTAGTATCATGAAATAAATTATTTATGGAAATATAAATAAAGCAAGGAAAAAGTTAATGTTTTTTGTCTAAATACCTCTAATGGTGCATTAGTGTTATTCTGTCATTTTTTCAAGGTTGTATTAAGAGGTGTCATAATGTCATCCTAAAAAAGGTTACTGGTAATTATGTCATTTATACCCTATTATACACTCCCTTTATATGACCAAATTAGATAATGCAGACATTATACAATTTTGTTTGTCACTTTTTTTTAGCATTAGTCAACGCACATCTTATATTGTTTTATAAATAATTCAAGTGGACATCATTACGATGTCAAAAAAAAAACAAATAAAAGTAATATTTTAGAAATAAATTACTACCTATGCGTGCTAAGTTATGTAAACACACTAAAAAACTCGTTGTTCATCCTAAAAAATATAATTGAGCATTAATAAATGCGACGGAAAATGAGTGTCATATTTTGGTGATATGGCAACAAAAATGTTTTGTTACTATTGAAAACTTATAACAATAGAAACTTGTTAATCCGATATTGTGACAATATGAAAAATTCAATTTCTGCGCCTTTATTTTAGGCTAAATATAATTTTTTTATTGTATTTCAAAACTTTCGACAATGAAATAATTAATTGAAAACTATAAATTTGTATTGTTATAGACCTATCAATTGATTTTTTTTTAATTGGTCGCAAATAATAAAATTTGTTAATTCACTGATTATATCATTGAAGTTTATGAATGTTACTCAATGTAAGGTTTTGTCAATTCTGCTTTGTATAATTGTATTCAATGTGTTAGTCATAGATGTTTTTGTGTTTAATTAAGCCAATTTATTGATTTTAATTGAATTACTTTATTGTTTTGATTCGTTTGAAAGTTTTGAATGAATTAACAATTGTTTATATTAAATTTTGAAGTTTTGATGTATAATCTAAAAATAATTATTTGTTTGTTTTGCTCATCCTGCTTTGAAAATGATGCTTCTGTTTTAGTAATTTTTTAGCATTTTACTGTAGTAACACCTAATAATTAACATTTTATGGACTTAAAATTGACATAGGAATATAAATTACCTTACAATGGAATGATAAGGCTCGTAATCCGTTAATCGTTACATTAAAACAAAAGCATATTGCTTATACGTCGTCACTTGATTTAGGCAAGTAAAAATCCTGGGATAAACCTTATAACATTTTCCAAAATGAGACTGCTTTCCTGAATCTTGCTTTGCGATACAAGATTCCTGCTTACCACACTTTGAAACGGAGGTTATTGTTATTTGAGGTTATAAAAACATTTTTGTATCCAGACCTCTTGAATCGTTTAGTTAATATTATCTTTGGCCTTGAGGATGTTGAAACAAGAGGATTTCAGCCTTTTAACCGCTTTGCGGCGCATAGCCAAGCTCTGCGTCGCGGCCCCCGCGTCTCCCTGTTTTCCTATATTAGTTTGTTATATTAATAGTTTATATAAGTGGTATTCTGACACGATATAAGCGAATCAGTCAAAAAATTTATTTGTATACAGTATGTTATATATATTGATCGATAAAACCGCTGATAATAAATTTTCTGTGAATACTTGATACATGTGTTAACCATACATATTAGTGCATGAGCATAGAATTTCTGCCTGATCTGACAACTTGAAATTTTCGCTGTCATTATTATTAGTTTATGACGACACTGATATTTCATAAAGCTCGTTTTTTTTGATAATTCGCTTAAAGTTTAATCCCAGAAAGGGTCAAATAATTTTGTAAAAAAGCGCCGTAAAACTTACCTTGTGCAGCGGAATGAACGAAGTATATTGACCATACATGCTCGATTTCGCTGTGTTTTCTTGTAGTTTTAGGATTCCCGCCATTGTAGGATTCCAGTGTTGATAATGACGACCGAGTGCATTTTTTTTTTAATTTCTATCATTTTCCTTCAATCGAATCCCTCTGTTAACTCAGCTGAGTTAACGTCCTTATTAGCGAGCAATCATAAGCTTAATAAATAAATATTTTATTTATTTATAAAATATTAAAATTTTATAAAATAATATTATTTATTTTATTTATATTTTTATTTGCTAAAATATTCCTATAACTTAAAGTCTACTACATTACAATAAATATCATCAAATGAATAAAAATAATAGATTGCACTTTACAATGCATGACGTAATTTACTTTACGTATGTTTTATTTTATTTTAACTTAGTTATAAATTGTAAAATTTGTTATGACTTTACATTTCGATTTAAAGTGTTATTTTACATCAGAAATATCTTTACACTAGACAAATTATACTAGACCTGAGTAATCTGAACTATTTTTTTTGTAGTTTTATGTTGATCGGTTATTAATAAATTTTTACTTCTTTTAGTAAAATTTAGTAGTGGTATTTGATTTTCAATTTGGAATGGGGATGTTGAGGATTGCTTTTATTTTCTTCAGAGTGGCTAATTGTGATGCAACTTAATATGCACTTTTAGTAAGAGTTGTAAGTTTAAAAACTTCTGGCAAGCAGATAATTATTTTTATCTTTCCTCTAAATATTTTGAGGGAATAAAAATGTTTTTTAATTTAATTGCTGACACTGAATATTAGAATGTTTAAAGTAATACACAATTCATAAGATATTAGAATATTATTAAGCAATAATTTACAATAAGCCTTCTTTATTCGAGAATGTTGTGGAAAGTAGGTGTTTTACATAAAGTTTATCCGGGAATCGCTTGTAAAATCCGGAACAAGAGGTTAAGGAACTGTTACTCCAAGTTGTGTCATATTCATACGGTTCATTATCCAGTAACATGACAATCTTGGCTGGTTCAAGACTTAGGACCCTGTATGTCCTTGACTGAGTACATGATGTATATTGTGTAGGATTGAATTTGCATTTTGCATACCTTCTTCTCACCTTGGTATCGGTCACTAGCCCATCATATAAAGCCAGACAATTCCAACCACATATTATATTCAAAACAGTCAACTACCATATAAATATAAAAATAAATGCCTTGTTTCGTTCAATTATTAAAACATATTTATATTCTTCGCAATACCAGACTATTATTGTAAAAGTAAAATTATATCTTTATAGGCGACCTTATTTGCTATTTTAACGTTAATTAGCATTTGAGCGTTATTTAAGTTGTTTTTATTCATAAGTTGGTTCGTATTTAATTAACTTATAAAAATAAAATAAAATGTCCGTTTTAGGGCTTTTCAACCCATCACGGTATTCACCCTGTGGGAACCATCTCAAGTGGGTTGCATCACTTTTATCTAAGTATTTATAGTATAGTGTTTAGGTGAATGTCTCTTATCATCGTTGTTCCAAGTGTATTTTTGTTGATTGTAAATTAATGTTTTAGTTGGCGCTAGCGGTATTTGGAAGATACATTTTATGACGTCAGCAAAACTTATAACAATACATTAAACACTCGATGTGTTTAACCTTCGTGTCGATGTGAAATTTAGGACGCATGTAGTAATAGATAAGATGGGCGAATTTACTAAGTTTCATCTTAATAACAATATTAATCCATTTTTAATCATATTATATCCACGCATTGTTTAAAAAACGTCAAAAATCGAATAATTATTCAAATGAGTTGAAATTTAGCTCAAGTGAATGTAATAAATAGGTTTACTAAGTTTTATTTCAATACGGCTAGTTTATTTACGTACTTATTACTACTACTACGTACCTATTATTATTATTACTACCTATTTATGTAATAAATAGGTATACCAAGTTTTATTTCCATACGGCTAGTTTATTTACGGTTGTAGTTCATCACTATATGTTGATGCGAGCAAGATCAATGCCTGGATGGGTAACCGCTGGGAATAAAACGGATGTTTTACTGCCTAAGGACGAGCAAAGCGAATCCGATATGGTTAAGAAAAGGTCTAAGTTACCCTGTATTGAAAATTTTTTATATCGACCATGTTGGAGTTTGTCATACTATTATCATTTTATATTTGGTTAAAAGTGACTAACTCGATTGGAATTTAATCGATAACTCACCATGGTGTTTTTAAGTCTAACATATTTTATATTAATGACTTTTTCCCCGGAATTTCTTCCATATTTGCTATTTTCAATGTATACAAGTTAATTAAATAATTAAGTCTTATTGTCATACAATAATAGTCTAATACATTTGTTTAATTATCTTTGTTACAGGTATTTATTTAGAACTAATATAGATATATACATTAGCTCTTTAATCGTTTTATAATCGAATTGATAAATTTGATGAATGAATTGAATTCCTAGGTAAGTGATTATTAATTATAGATAATAAATATTATATGCAATACTTACTTTTCTTTATGTTTTTAACTATTGATTCTTGATAAGTAGCTTTCCGATGGTATTTCTCACAAGATAATGAGTATTACTACCGTACATTTGTATCATTTTTTTGGACACTGTTGTATATTTTGTAAATGGAAATAAAATTTCTGACGTCAATTTAACATGAAAACGGTCGTGTTTATCACTATATGTTGATGCGAGCGAGATCACTACCTGGATGGGTAACCGCTGGGAATAAAACTGGGAAAAGTCCTACATTTCTAAAGACTAAAAAAACTTTAAATAAAAAGAATTCCGCATAGCATAGAACCATAAAAGAAATTTTATTTGAAATTAAAGATGTAATACAATATCTTACCACAAATTTAAAACAGACCAATAACTAATTTTTAATTACTTAAAATGTTTTGTACATAGTTGGGGTGGAAATGGTTTTTGCTCGAATTGCATTGTTCAATGATAGGCTAATTTAATTTGTGAATTTAATAAGGCCTGAAACAAGGAGTATTTAGCCTTAAATCGCAAAATTTCAGCTCCATATATAAAACAAAAGTGAAACGGTTACATTAGGATATATATTTTTTTCCTCATGTAAATCCTGTATTTTATTTTACCACTCTTTCATATCTAGTCGGTCTAAGTAATAGAGAAACTTAAGTTTAATTATAAATTGATTAGTTAATTTTTCTACTCTTAAAATGTTTGCTTCTATTGAAACAACTGTATTTTCAATGTTTAAAATACTTAGCAATTTATTTGAACAGTTTTTCTTACTAAGCCTTTATTATTATGCTACCTGTTTTTAATATGATGTTGCTCATATAGTCAATGCATTGCGTTCTAAATCCAGGTCTTAAATGTCTTGTTTATTTTGATGTGACATTTTTAAAATCAAAACATAAAATTACATGTTTTTATTTAAAAAAAATGTTTTCCTGATTTTAAAATAAAAAAAATCCTTAATTATTTAACAAATCCATTAAGATAAATTGAGTTAGCATGTGTGGGAGTTATATTATACTAGATTTGAAACTTTTATATCTACTGTATATGTTTTAGTTCTATCATGACAAAATATGACAGTGTAACATAAAACATGTTTTTGAAAATTTGCCCTTGACCGTGAGATAGGGTGACGGTAGAATAGTGCATTAGGATTGCACAAGTTCAAGTCCAAGAACAAAACCCTTTTAAACTTCTTTTAACACTAAAAGAAAAGGGCTCTTATTGCACTTCCTAGTTAACCGAATCTGGGTCAACCCCATTTATTCTATTACGATACTTACTTAAGCTTATATTTTCTCGAGTAAAATGTTTTAGCATTGGCGACAAGAAAACTCTACAGTCATATAGTTCTTTTTATTGAATTTTTCCTATGCCCTTGACATTGTACACCCATTAAGTTTATTTTGTTTGGAAAACTATTTTCAATAGTTTTTCAAAAGCTAAGAAAGGTTTGGGAAAATCGCTTCCGTCAGCTCAGAGCTATTTCCTTTATTACCCCTTTGGGTCCCAGTAAAATGATATATTGTTCAAAACGGATTTTCTTATGCATTTTCTTTTTAACATTTATACAAGTTTAAATTTTTATTTTATCTCATTCCGTTCCTTAATTTTAACAAAAACCAGTAACTATATTCTTGAGGCAAAACAAAACTATTTATTTTATTTATGGTTGGAATTACTCTGACTTAAAATAACAGTTAATACTAAGTTTATTCTAAAACTCCGTAGTTCTAGCATTAATTTTATTTTAAAATTTATTGTTATGTTATTGTCATAACATTTATAATAATTATCATAATAATAATAAACTGTTATTGATAATAATCACAAACATTGATGGCTGATGTGTTTAACATATATTTTTGGCTATGACAACACTATGTTAAGTATTAGCAGTAATAGATTTGTTTTATATGAGTCTCAAATAGCGTCTTCATGTTGACACTAATATTTTAAATAGTAATTATTGAACTACTTCAGTGAGTTCTTCATTGATCGAGTAAATGTCACAATATTTGAGTGCTTGTTTGTTTGCGATGACTGCCGTTAAAATTTAGTTCAAATCTGGTGTGCGTGTAGTACTTATTACATGCTAAAAGTTTTTTGTTTGCAAATCAAATCCAAATCTAGGATTTTACCTGAAATATCTGTTTCGAAAACATCCTATTTGATTATAGGTGGATTAATAAAGACTTCAGTCCTTTAAAATTGTCTGTTTATTTACATTAACATTAACAACAAAAGTTTCGCCTGGCGAAGCCAAGCATCCTCAGAGTTAAACAATTAAAAAATTCAGCAAAACAAACAACCAACCAGAAAAACAGAAGAACATCATGAAAAAACTTAAACTAAAACTACCTTCGCCAGGCGAAACGTCTGTTGTTAATGTTAATGTAAATAAACAGAAAATTTTAAAGGACTGAAGTCTTCATTAATCCACCTAGAATTTAATTGTTAACAGTCCAATAACAGATTTGTTAATCCTATTTGATTTTCACAAAGTTGTCTGTGTGTGTGTGTGAGTCTGTTATCATTGTATCTCCTACTGTATTTTTTCTAGAAAAATGAAATTTGGTACAGAAATCATCCTTTAGGTATGAGTTTTGCTTTCCGGGAAATATTTTTTTTAATGCCTTAACTCATAAAACACGGAATTATGTTTCAATTGATTTGAGATTTGGCTCTTATATAGACATTTATAAACTCAACATGTGTGCTCAGTTTAATCTCTTTATCAGCCTTAGTTTAATATATTTGCATTTGACCCAAAGGAATAGTCGGTAAAATTATGTATATTTTATTTGCTTGATATTAGGCAAGATCTTATGTATTTTAGGTAACTTTTATTCTTTTATATTTATTTAAAAAAAAACAATCTCCTGAAAATCATTTTCCATAGATAAAAATAAACTACTCATTGTTTTTATAAAGATTAAGGTCTGCCAGTGGCGATAAATTCGACGTTTCCACTGTTGGAGGCATCTTCAGGGATGTAGGACATCATATACTATGTTTTACAAAACTTTACTGAAAATTGGAGAAGCGGGTTGCCTTTTATAAAAATATAAACTACGAACATTTTTATAAAGATAGGGAGTTAAGATTGTTTTTTGTGGCGTGAACTCAAAACCCTCCCTTTATAGGTTGTCTGCAGGTTAATCTTATTATGCTGTCCATTATTTTATTGTACTATGTCAGGTAATAAATTCTACATTGAGGACTTTGAGATCATTATTTACTAAATAATTAGTGCTTTATTTATTTTGTTAAATATATTTACAATTTATTAGCAAAACAAAATAATTGTTGCAATAAGTTTTTATTTTTAATTTACTTTATTTAAATTTTATTAATTAATTGAATAATAATTTTGTTAAATGACTCATTAATTAACTAATTATATAAAGTAAGAGAAGAGTGTCAAACATTAAAATAAAAAATATGTCAAATTAAAAGAAAAAAACGCATTAAAACAATCTGTAAGGCTTGTATAGCAAGTGTAGTGATAAATTATGTTGAATACTACAGACAGCCTGGTGCCTGTACGAGATGTGGTGGGGATACACAACAAACTAGATAAAAACCACGTGTTTCACTCACACTAATACCTGACCACATCTCTCAAGGTCATAACTGATAACACTATCTTATCAGGAAATTGTTTTCTAAAGAGTAATCATATTACATACTTCTTAATTATGCTAACCGAACAATTATGATTTATTCTTAATCAGCACTTATTTTCAAAATATTCTTTATTAAGTCAATCATACGTCGAATGAGGCACGTGACAACTTTATGTTGATAGTTGACAAAATATTTCTTTTAAAACTTTTCTTTTAAATATCTTATTGCTATCATTATCATTTCTCTTAAAAGAATCGTTATCACTTGTTGCTTAAAGGATTTTCCTTTCTTATAATGGTTTGAAAACAAACTGTCTAATGGACGTCTCTATGCATAATGTTTAAAAGCTGATATTGTTTTATATTATCTGAATAATTATACATATTATTTATCGTTTCACAATTTTCTTTAATTGACGTCAGTCCAAGCTTTTCTTTTCAATGGTTACTTATTTTTTATAATTGAAGTATTTGCAAATAGGAATAATTGTTTTATTAAACCATTTTTACTTTTAGGTTGACGTTAGTAGAAAGTATCTTAATATTCTTAAATTCTGTGACGATTCCAAGTTCGATTAATAAAGCGGAAGGTATGTTATACCAGCTTACCCTAAAAGCTAGAAAAATAGGATTAGAAATAAATACAGATAAAACAACATGTATGTCGTGAAATGTTATATATCACTAGAAGGAAAAAAAGTTGGAAATGACAGAATAGAAAGGGGTAGAAGAATGTATCTATTTAGGATGAATAAGTAATATAAAATCACAATAGTTAATGAATAAAAAATTACGATAGTTTTCTTGTCTGGTCAGTGGTTAAGTTTTTGATAAGGTCGTAAGGTTAGAGTTGTCTAGTATTTGGTTGTTATGTGTGCCAAGTCTTTTTTTGAAAAGTTTTTTTTTTAAAGTTTATACTGCGCTCTTAACACATACGCGTTCTAGCAGAGTCTAGAAAATTGAGAATCAGAGTCAATTTTATGAGTTAAGGAGAGACGAGAACCACTTTTTAATCGACCTGCTCCCTATGGTAGTAAGACACTTACACTAAAAGTGCTAAGTTAGATTCTCTGGTAGAGAATCTAACCTCTAATTAGAAGTCAGACACGCTACCACTGCGCTACGTGATCCCCCTTTTTTGAAAAGTTGAGAGGTCTCTACTGTGTATGCTTGGGGACAGTCTTTAAGGTATTCTCTGTATGACATTGCATCTTTAGGCATTAGTGAGGGGGTCTTTTAATTTTGAAAAATATATAATGTAGTATTTAATAGGATTTTTTAGAGCAATTTGGATGTTGTAGTCTTTAAATAAGTGTTTATTAAGTATGTAGGGTGTTAGGACACCCTACATACCAAATTAATGTAGGTATGAGAGTGACATGAATAAAAAAAACATTCAAAATTTTATTAATTTCAAACTTTTTCATTTTTTTCAATCTCATTTTTTCAATCTCATGAACTGAAGAATCTAACGTCATTTATTTTCAATAAATATTTTTAAAAAGGTCTGAAGTCTTCATCAATTAAATTTTTATTATAAATTTTAATGTTCTTAGTAGACATATAAAAGAACATCTAGTTGTAAATATAGGAAAAAGTAAGTTTACATCTGTCAAAAATGTGACGTTGATTTTTTTGTAATATTTGTTCGTATCAGTTGAATATGTCGTAGGAAATTTTCATATGAAACAAAGATAGAAGATTTCGGTTTCGTATAACCTTCCTTGGCAAGACCTCGAGAGCCAAAATATAAGTCATCTCCCTTATCAAGCTCTGAGAGCTAATGAAGTTTCCCCATTCCACTCTGCCTCCGGAGGAAACCATCTTGATCTGTAAAACATTCTTTCATGCCTTGTTGTGTTAATAACTTATAGACTACACGATTAAGCCATAATTTAGCGATAGTATAAAAGTTTCCTTGTGCTTTTATTAAACCTTTTTTTCGTCAACCATTTATTTTGAAATATTTATCCGTCAGGATTATGTTTATGTCCTTTTGAATATTATGATAAAAGAAGCTGTTGATGTTTTTCTTATGGTTAAAATGTTACGACTTACCCTTTTTTTCCTTAGTTCTCTCAGTGTTAATTTTTATTAACTCGTGGTATATTTTAGTGTTGTGATACTTGATTTATTATCAGTTGTTTTCGTGTTCTATTGTAATTAATTTGTATTTAATGTTAATTCAAAGCAAAAAAACACTTCAAGATGGGAGTGCTTTTCTCATGCTGTAGAGAGCAAACTGATAATATTTATGTTGTTACACCTGATGCGGTAAGTTAAATTATTTACATTTTGTAATTTTTAAATTTCCTCACCTACTACTGTTTGTATATGGAAATTGTGTTCACCCTAAAAGTCCAAAACTCAGGAGTCACGCATTTTTATGTCGTTTTATATGGTTTCCATTACTCTGCCAGTGTGTGTCTCGCATAACTCTCGCTGTGTGATTGCTTGAGAGTTCAGATTGTGAGGAAAAATATCGAGCTACCCCGTACCCGATCTTTCAAAACTATGCTAAAAAAACTATTATTGGTAGATTGTTTTATTCATCTCTTTAATTATACAGATATAAGAGGGAAGTAATTTGTGTGTGTATAAAATATCTTTTCATGTAATTTATTTTTTAATTACATGACAAGGAAGCCCCGCTTCAGGTATTTTCACAGCTATTTTCATTTTTAATGTCATTTGTTTATGAATTGTCAAAGATATTCATTACTATTTTATTGGTTTACAATTAGGTTTTATTACTTTAAATTACAATTATGAAAGCAAGAAGAGATATGACAATTACGGCTGTAAGTTAATTATGCTGTAATAACATTATTTATAATGTATTAAAATTCTATTATAGTAAATGGTGGAGAAATTATTAATATTTGGATCTTCAAAAGTATAATTTATTTTTAAGGATACAAGGCGGGCCCAAGTTGCAGGAGCAGCCGAAAGACGTCTGAGAGAGCAAGAAAACAGAGGAATAAAGGATCCTGAAAAAGTTCGAAGGATGAAATGGAAAGCTCAAGAACTTGAGAGGAGAGAAAGGGAAGCAGGCAACCAGCAAGCTGCTCTTAGAGTAAGTAGATGTTTTTGAACGAACCTTAATAAGTCTCTTCATAGACGGTGGGATATTGGATTTTTTCAAATCCACGTCAACAGATTTTTATCAACTTTAGTACAAGTATATTATCAAATTTAGATTTTGAACAAAAGAAGTACTAATTACATGTCAGAAAACATGTAAAATTTTTGGATAAAATTTGAAGGTTGTTTTCGAAATGGTACAAGAGAGAGCAAGCTTTAGTATGGCTAAAAAATATGGCAGAAGTTAGAAAAAATAAATTTAACGAAATAGGTCGATTAGTTTTTCATTAGAAGAGAGGAAAATGATTACAAGTTTCGCGAAATTCATCATGGCCGCCTCAAATTAATAAAAATAAGGAAATAGGTTTAATATGAAAAAAGGATTTGACATAAAAAAATGTATTTCGTTTAGCGAGGGAAACGAGTTTTAGAAAGGAAACTTCTTAGGGTTTCATTCAGAAAGGAAACTTTTTTATGTTTAGCATTTTACCTAATTTTAACCTAATACCACATGTAAGCAATCTAGGAAAATATTGCAATAAAGTAGTCATCTAATCTGAGTACCATTTTATAGTAAAATACTTAATATATTGTATCCAGTGGTGTAAAATATTTTTTCTTGGACCATTAATGACACTAGATTTTGATTTAATTTCCGTTAAACATATAAATGGTGCTATTATCGTTTTTAAATTATAGAAATTAGCATTAGAAATTAAATTTATTTAACAATCATCAGTAAATTATATTTACAATACCATTTAAAAAAACACGTAACATGATGCCAATTTTTTTAGAAGCATAATTACATGCGTCGCGACAATTTTGATCCGTCCTTGGCCCCGCTACACTACAACATGTGTTGATTTTATATACATTGTCCTTTAGCCTTCTTATTCTTCTTCAGTTTAATACATAATTGTTAACAATTATCATTTCTATCCTTATACGAACCCCAAGCACAAAGATTCGAGTACTTCTGTAGATTTAAATGTCTCCTTTGTTTTAATATCCATAAATTACAACAAAATAATTTACACAATTAATAAATGACAAAGGTAATATACACAAGCGACTATACGGGGGCAAACAAGAGAAGTTCCAAGATTTGAGAGTAGTTATGCTGTTGTAATGTAGTGGATAACCTTTCGAAAAAATTCACTAATTTGTGGTAAGACTTCATGATGGAAGTCGAACCTCACCCTCGGACCATGATGCAAATCCCTTTTAAAGGTCCCTGATCAAACAACTTTATTATATATATACATATATATATATATATATATATATTATATATATATTATATTATATTACGTAAACTAAATAAATTATTATAAATAGAAATAAAGCTAATAAGTTAAAACAATATTAAATGCTTTTGTGTGTGTGTGTATATATAATAATATATTTATATGTGTGTGTGTGTTTATATATGTATATATATGTGTGTACATTACGAAGTTTTGTGGATCGTGATCACATACAGATATTTTGTCATTGTATATTTGTGTCAAATTTCTATTTATCGCTTTTTTTAAAAAAATGTTTGATGGCTAATAATGTTAAATTTTAGATAACACGTCTAGATCTTAAGTCTGATTGATTTGAATAAGTAAATTTACTGTCAGTATCTCGGGGATAATGAATACTAAATAGATGGTAACGTTACCTATTCTAGTGATATTATTGGTAAAGTTACTTACTCGAGTGATATTGATGGTAATTACTTATATTCAAGTGATGTTGATGGTAAAGTTGCTTATCCGTGTAATTTTTCTAAAGAAGTGAGGCGATAAATTCGCTACGTTTTAAGCGAATGTTACTGTACTATCACTGCACCCTTTAATTTTAATTAGTAATGTATTCCTGTAATGTTATTTATATTGTTTATTTTTGTTGTTTCAGTGGCCAACTTCTAGCAGAGTTGTTGGTCAAAGGTGATAATGAATTTTAACCTGAAGCTACCAAACCTATCTTATCAATTTAGAAATAAAATTATTAATTTCAAGATTTTTTGATTTTTTAAACCTCGTTTTTGTTATTTTGAACTTTTTATAGTTATGTTGGCCTCAATTAGAAAATTTCAAATATTTTGACTGACTTGACATGTTCAGTTGATGATACTTTAAGATCCTGCATATTGTCACCAACTAGTGAATTTTTAAAACGATTAAGGTTATTTAGTGTGTAGGTGACTGAATATAGGACCTTAGAGTGTATAAACTGATCCGTTGGTTTGGTGACTGGTAATAATATAAAACTTGGTAATTTGTTTGATATCGTGACAGGTTTATTACAAACAAATTCCTAAGTATATTTCTCTAAAAAATTAATTAAAGTACTGCTGCTGATAATGCATTTTAAACTTAGCCCATTTTGTTACTCTTATGTATTTGTTCTTCTCCTGTATTCAATTTTTAACCAACAGATGTTTACAAACAACACATCTCCTAATTATAATTATATTTAAGTCTCACATAAATTCAACCCTCCGGATTACACAACATAACCGAAAGGTTAGATTTTGTTTCCAAGTTTCAACTCTAGCAAAAATACACTCGCAGTTGTGATGATAACAGACTCAATCCCACGTACACCTTAAACGTTATAAATCGGTGCAAATAAAATAAAGAATGTGAAATAAATTTCATTGGAAAAAAATGGTAACCTATAATAATATTATTAACCTTTATAAAGAACGTATTTTATAATTTATAAGACTTTAGTTATCTCATGAAATAGATAAATCATGCAACTGAATAATATTTTATATTTTATATTACTGGTCATTTTAGTTATTGAATGAAATATCTAGTACCTAGTTACTTCATGATAACGGCAACGTATATTAATATACTCCTTGTTAGTCGTAGAGTTTGATTGAAGGGCTGACTTTTACATCGTTTTCTGACAACTGCTGCACTCTAGCGACTAAGCAAAAAAACTATTAGCCCTTCTACTAACTACTAACCTAGTCTTACATTAACTTCGCCCCATTATTTATTTAGCGATTGTTTCATTCTCTTGTTTTTTTTTTATTTATTTAATTTGTTATGTTGCTATAATCAAAAAGGTCATAACCTTTTTATCTTAACCTGAACTTCTTATCAAATAAATCTTGATTTTTCTAGTTATTTGACTCCCACAGATCGTAATTGTAAATTTATAAATACATATCTTATAATTAGTTATCTTATCTAAATTAATAGTTGATTAACAATCAACCGAATTTACTCAATGTTGCACAATATTATCTTTTGTTTTTATTAACACAATCATAATAAAACAATAATTGTTTTAACTGATTATTAGATAAAACCTTTATGCTGGAGTAAAAGGGTCTAGGTCAACCTTTTTGAGGCCTCTTAAATAATATTTTAGTCAAGCTTAGAGGTTTAAAAACACTATTATGCTCTGAATTCATTTCTGACAATTTTTTTTTCAAATACAAAAAAATATAAATAAATATCTTTAAAATTATCTCTGTACCGGTAGCCTAATTATAAAGATGTATCATAAAATATTCTGCATGACGAATTATAATAGCTTTATAATTGTTCTTAAATTAATAAGTTTTATTTCTCAACATCAAATGTTGGCAACATTAATTTAGTTGCACGAATGCTCATTTCCATTAGTGTATTTTTAGCCTTTTTGTTTTTGTTAAATGTTGCAAGACTCTTCTTACTTTTCCTCGCCTACTACAGGTAAATGGGAAAGTATTGTGTTTACCCTGAAAATCTGAAACCGAGGTTTCATCATAATTATCCGTTTCATGAAGTTTTCATCATGCTGCGTGTCTGTGTCACGCATAATGCCCACTGTGTTTATGCTAGACTTAACTTGGCAAAAAAATCAGACTTTAAGTCTAGTTGTGCTGCCTGGAAGATGATATTTTTCAGACTACGATAACTTTTATTGCTGAGTCATCAACAATTTTAAAAATTCTTTAAAAATACCGATCGTGTTGAAATTTAACACTAAAAAATGTATTATTTAATAAATCTTGTAAATCAATCTACAAAATTTAATTTTGATGTTGGGCGCCATTTTGAAAATATTGATTTTCGTCGTTCGACAGATTATTAGACATGAACTCAAAATTATTAGAAATAGTACAATAAATTAGCACTGGAATTTTCATATCTAATTAACTTTTAGTATTGACATTATTGACAAACATATACATTTTATGGTGCGACTCTTAAAATCAGAGGATACTTAAACAGTAAGACTGTCGACTCAATGGTGGGAAAATTTGATTCACGCTAGCGCTGCGGCGGATACTTTCAATGACGTGTCTTAAGCTATTCAGTTCTTTGTATAGGAAACTTGTGATTATTTTTAAGTTTTTCATTTAAGTGATCAATCAGGTCTAAAGTACACGTGCTAAAGATAGATTTTGGCATTTAATTGTATTTTATTACATCGGCGAGATGCGCACATCTACCTGATAAATCGACTAAATTAAATTAATTAAATGAAATATGCATCATTAGCGTTGGAAGTTTAAAAGGTTTCTATCTTTAGTTTTGGAGGACATGCATTAAAATACATACAGAAAACAGATAACCACAAATAATCAGTCATTTTGAAAGCTCATAAGTTGTCCGCAAAGCGCTATTTTTAGTAGCTTGCGATAATCGAATCCAATTTTTCATTTAAGTTAACCCCCTGCTTAAAATATATAAAAAAGCTTGTTTACACTTGTCAAAATCATGATGTTTTACCGCATAAAATTTAAATCATCAAATGATTTGATATAACAATATAATGTAGAGCTAATATTGGCACAAATATTTTATCAGTAAAGAATTAGGCTGCCAAATATGATCGCAAGTTTTTAATGATTTTTTTTATTATAATATAAAAGTATTGCCCGTATTATTTGATTAAATGCCTATCTACCGTATTATTTTTCTAATCTTTAATTAACCTATGACTATAATAGTTATTTGGTAAAATTAAATATTGAATTATACCAAATAAAATAAAATTAAATAAATTATTGACTATAACTATTCTATAAATAATTCTGAGGTCGATAGTAGCGAGTCCGATGTAATGCTACCTTAAACTATAGATACTCTTTACATCTTAATATGAGCGAAGCAAGTCTAAGTCGTAACACCCTAGACATCGGATAACCACTCTATTCTGATGTCGAGCGCTGCGAGACCGAAGCAATACTACCCACCTTAGGCGTTGTATAATTATTATATTCAGAGGACAAGTGTAGCGAGTCCCAATTTATAACACTGTAGACTTTGAATGATGAGGTCGAGCTTTGCGATATATAGTATTAAGATTTGGATAATCATGTCATTCTGGGGACGAGCAAAGCGACTCCGAAGTTGTTAAGAAAAGTACCGAGGTACCCTTTACCTGATTTTTTCAACCTGTGAACCGAAGTACATTTCATTGTAACTTGCAATTATTGTAATACGTCTTGAAGAAATGTATAACTATGTCATGTTACACTGCATTTTAGTATTATGTATTTTTAAGATTTATTTTTAATAAAATCATCTCTTAGACACAGTGGCGACATTAATATGACTGTTACTTTTTTAGATTCAAGATCAATTAATTCAATGATTAGCCAAAATAATATTTTTATTTGATATTGTGAAATGTTATATTGTGAAGTATGAAGCTTGAGTCACGTAGTCGCTTCTGCATTCTTTTACCTTATTAATATCGATTTGTATTGTATTATCATTTTATATAATAACATAGTTATTATGTTATCAATACCATATTTGGACATGAGTTTATCTAGTTAGAGATTCACTTGAAAAATATTTTATCTATTTTAAGTTAAATACAGTGATTGTGTGTGAAAATATTTGCTTTCTAGTGAATTATCGCAAGTTACATGTTGTATCACAGAGTTCTGTTATTATGGTTTTATCTTGATATTTTATTTTATCTTTAATTTAATTTTATTTTACAATGACCATAAATGGAGAAACCACTCTAATATTTAATTTTTAGATGAATAATGTTTTAAATTAATAATGTTTAATGTTTTTCGCTGTAGCAATAATTGTCTCTGTTGGGATATTATTTTGTCTCAAATGTTGTGTTTTCTACTCGCTTCGCTTTGCTTGCATTATTTAAATCAGCATTATTAAATTGGAGCAAACATTACGGTTATGATGAACACTTGATCTAGCACACTGTGAAAAATAAATTATACGCCACTGCACGTTATTAAATGACAAAAATGTTGCGATTATTATTAGTATGATCAGTGCTAAATAGTTATGGGAAAGATATTCAATTTAATAATATCCTCGTATTTTAGCAGTTAAAATCAACCAGAGTCTGTCCAAATTAATATATTTATATAGTTAAGGAGTGGATCGCATTGCATGCAGAAACAAGAATGATTATTTGCCTAGATGCAGTAGCGAAGAATTCATTTTTCATTGACTGTTTTTTTGACTTGTATTTTATAAAACTTATATGTAGGTTTAGCATAACCGTAAAGTTTGTTCCTGAAATAATTCAGGATTTTACACATATATAATATTGCAAGCAAAAACACAAAATTTGATGAGACAGGAGCCTCACGATCCCGTCGCAGACGGATTAATACCATAGTAAACGAATAGATAATTAAAAAATAATAATTATCATTATCATTCGAGTGATTTTTTCCATTTATGGTCGTTGTAAGCAATAATGATTAACCAAATTAACAAATTAATGTTCCTTAGCACAAGCACTAATTCAATAGAAAGTAAATATTAAAACATACTATCATTAAAGTAAATCTAACTCAAATGAATTGACAACTCAAACTCACACATACAATATATATATATATATATATATATATATATATATATATATATATATATATATATATATATATATATATATATTATATATATATATATATATATTATATATATATATATATTTACACACACACACACATACATATACATATACTGTGTATAAGTTTTGGCAGTGAATCGTTAGCTAAAGTAATGTTTTAGCAGTACTAACTAACTACAAAATTATTGTTATTACGTCATCTTATACCAACATAACATGCATGTTTACAACTAAATTATTTGTGTCTATAATTGTAAATTAAACTCTCTATTCCATTCAATATCTATTTTATCGTGTTTTTTGTAATCTGGTAATTTTGGAATAATATTTTTGTCAAGGATTTTTGGAGTTATTTTAACATTTTTTGCTGCCAATAAAAAATGGCTTTGTATTTTAATATTTCTTGTTTTAATGCCTTTAAATTTGAAGCTATCTATCAAATGAGATCGCCCACGCTAAAATCAGTTGAGGTATCTATTATATCTCGTGGCCAAAAACTTAATTATACGATGATACAATGACTTGACCCACTTAATTTTCATCTACAAACCTGTTACAAAGTTACTTCATATTTAAATTTAGATATTTTGGCCATTCCAAACTAATATTTAACGTATTTGTTAATAAATTTGGACTGTGTTAAAAATAAATGTAATTTTTAAAGAAAAGATATGATGTATGTATAATGTTTTAAATATATATGTATCTTAATTTTTTTTAAATAATGCTTTGAAATTTGATTAAATTTTATTTATATCTTTTTGTTCGGTTGCATTAAATTAGAACCTTATCAATTGGAAATTTTGAAAATAATATTAATTGGTTTTAGCTTCTGTTATAATAACAACTTCTATAATTTAATTGAAGGTTAGGTTAATTTTATAAAGATTCCTTTAAAGAGGAAATCATTTAAAAGCAACAAAATAAGCAAAAGCAACAAGAATTTGTGGGGCTAAGCTCCTGATAATCTTCTATTTTGCAATCTTAGAAAAAGTTGGCTGAATAAATAAAATTTGGGGGAAGGCGAGCTTAGCCTTTCAAGCTCCTTCGATCAAAATAAGTGTTAGTTATAATAATATTTTAAGGCTACAACTAGATTCGTTCCTCCTTCAGCTTACCATATTTTAATTCTGTTTATGTAAAAAAATCTTGTTTTCTCCAACGATGTACAATTTCTAAAAAATATATTTTAGAGGGTTTATTGTGCTAAACATTTTATTTGTTAAGTTTGCAGATAACTTTCGGTCAGATTTAATCATTATGCTATGATAAAGTTATTACTTGACTTTTTAAGTTTTATGAAGTGCTGTTTTAAAATAATTTCAGTGTTTCATTCTGTTTTATATTTAATTTATGGTATTCGTACTGACCAGTTGAAAATAATAATTTTGGTTTAGTAATATTAAGATTAAGAGATGAGTGAGGATAGCTAGCAAGAGAAGAGTTTAGTGGTAAAGAAAAAAAAAGAAATTGATGCAAGTTTAGTGACGGGACTGAGAGAGAGGGAATAATATCGTGGCCTGGTCGTGGTCCGTATTACTAATGTAAGGGTTGAAGCCGATCTCAGGCCTGTATTAATAATCAGAGAGGTCAAGTTTAAGAAAAGACCAGGTATAAAACCCCTAAGGAGTAACAGGTCGCTACAGAGTTAAATGATCGCTGGCACGGGTCCCCCCACCACAACAGAGACCGCGCAGTGCTCTCATTGGTCGAGAGCCCCGGCACTCTACCTTCCCGCGTAAGCTAGTAGCCCCGGCTAAGTTAGGGTTATTCTCTCGACAGATCGCACAGTGAACACATCGCTTTCCGCTCTCTCACTATTTATTTACACTTCGCGAGTGTCATTACTTTGAACTCTTGTTTTTTTTATCTTGTCGTGCTTTAGTTAGTTTGTTTTCAAGTGAAGTCTTCACATGACCATGGCTATTCCCTTCACTCTACCCTCCGATCAGGAGACAGAAGAGAATTATCGTAGACTTAATCAGCTTCTACTTGATCTCTACGAAGTCATACAGATTCTCATCAGGCCTCCTCGTACTCAAGGTACACATCTCCTTAGATATTTTTTAATATTTTTTTAAATGATTTATGCACTTTATTTTTGTAGTTCTTATTAGCTAGCTATCTTTAATCTTTTTTTTGTCTTTTCACTATTCTTAAAAAAATATTCCCAGTACTTAATTTTTTTTAAATTAATTTCCCATTAAATTTGCATAACCCTAAAATAAAAAAATCTTAAAAATTAATTTAAACAAATATACTATTTTATCTGTATAGATAAAATTATTTTGGCAAATTATTATAAATAATTACTTATGAAATTCTTGTCCAACAAATTATTTGACAAAAAAAAATAATTTTGCACCACTAATACTTATTTAAAACTTGGGTTTAGGTGGCACATGCACACCAGAGTTCTTGCATCACAAATTGTTATAACACCGAAATATCATAATTATACTGGATATATTTAGGCTTTGGATTATACTGATCTTTAAAATGTAAGT
This sequence comes from Microvelia longipes, assembly GCA_018340805.1. Taxonomy (NCBI): domain Eukaryota; kingdom Metazoa; phylum Arthropoda; class Insecta; order Hemiptera; family Veliidae; genus Microvelia; species Microvelia longipes. The sequence continues at coordinate 46,394,171 of JACMZG010000008.1, read as the reverse complement.
AAATCATTTTTTGAATAACATAATCATATCATTATAATTAATGCAATTTATCATAAAAAGATTGTAAAAAATATAATTATTCATCTTAAGTAAATAAAAAATTAAACTGATAAATGAAAACTACAGACTTAATACTTATACTAATATTTAATATTAAAACCATGACAGTGCAGTTTTAAACCTAATTGTAGGTTTTATCCTGTTTTTTATTTATTTTTTTTTTACCTTAATGCATTTGTGTAAATTACTAATATTATTGTGAATACTATTAAGAGGGCACTCCAGATTTTATTTATATTTTTATTGCATAATATTTTATAATTTCACTTTAATTAAAAAAATATTCCAATATTATTAGATATTTTATTGTTGATAATCACTATTTATTCAAATCATATGAAAAATTATTTTTCAACTTAACATTTTTATTAGAAAAAAATGATTTATCAAAATAAAAGTTATATTTGTGTATCACATTTGTAATAGTTGATTTTTTTAGTTAAATACTAAATGATATAAAATATTTTATTCTTTCCTGTATTTTTTAATTGTTTACGAATATCCAATTTGTTTTCCATTTATGTTCTATTTTCATCCCAATATAACATAAAACATAAAATCATACATTACAATACATTTTAAATCAAACTGTAGGAACTAATTTATCATTTTATTTTTCAATTGCATTTAAAATTTGTTGATTTTTTACTATTTTTATTGAGATGATTAGTTCAACCTTGTGATAAGGAGACGTGAAGTTCATTATCAGTGCCGTAAAGATATTTTATCATTACTATTTATCTGGTCTGCGGTTAGCCTTGTTTACCCACTAACTCGCTCCCATTTTATTTTATTATTTATATTTTTTTCTTCTGCAGTAGTATCTTTACTATTAAATTTATAAAGCCTATTATATTTATTTTTATTATGCATGTTAATTTATTCCTTATAATATTTCCTTATTGCTTTATTTACTTTCTAGTATGTTTATTACTATTTAAGTAAGTAATTAACTGTTCTGGTTTTCTTAAAGCTAAGTAGGAAAACAAATAAATATCAAGTAATTGAAAAATAGTGTAATAAGAGATTTTATTAAATAATTCTAATTTCTTTTAAATAATGCGTTATTTATTTTTCAATTAATTTTTGCTAAATAATAATTTGATTAATTACTTAAAACATTTTTTTAATTATTAGTATTTAATTAAATACTTTTAAGTAATTACTTTAATTTAAGTAAATAAATGCCTAAATTATTAAATACTTAAACATATTTGTTTATTATTAGTATTTATTATTTTTTCTTTTGCCTTATTTTAAAATAATATGCATGATGGTTTTCGATTTAACATGTTTATTATTTTAATTTTTTCTGCTTCATTTCTGTTCTTTCAATTCTCTTTCTATTGTAGTTTCTTATTTGTTATTCTCTCGTGCATTGTTTTATAAATTAGCCAATTATGTTTTTTATTATTTCAATATACTTATTAATTTTTCTTGATAAATATTTTTTATTATTTATTATAGTTTTACGTATTCTTCTGTTAGTAAGTTAGAGTTATAGAGGGGCTTCATACGAGTGCTGTGGGAATACTGTTGAGTGTTAGCTCAGTGTGTCACTAGGACCACCGTCAGCTAGCGCTCCATGCGGTTAACTTCTTCAACTAAAATTCTGTTTGTACTACTTATCTTTGCCTTTTTCTTATAACAAATTTGAGAAATAAGCGTTATTTTCTTTTAAAATTTTGTTAAAAACTTTATACTCTCCTAAAGTTGGTTTTGGCGTTATATTTTTAAACAAAATTTTTAAACAAAGAATATGTTATTAAAATCTATTATGATATATATATTGGGCATAGTTGTACCCAATAAGTGTATTGGAAATAATTTCTATTGAAAAAAATAAATTAAAAGCAATACACTTTGTCTACTACTTCAAGAGACTTAGAAATAAATAACAGATCGTCCGTCTTAATTGAATTACTTTTTTATTTATTCTTACATACTTAAAATCGCGAAAAAAAAATGTTTTAACTATGTTTTACTCTTTTTTTATTTGCTTAATCCGTAATACCTCTATCATAACTTATTTTATTCCATTCGGAAAATATACATTTTATATATTATTTAGAGCACTTTTCCAACCAGCACTCATATAAGCTTGAACGTTAAAGTTGTTCCTAAAATTATGACGTGTAAATTTGCAGCATGTGTTTTGCTTGGTTAATTTTTACTCTACTTCAATATTTTCATTATTTCGTAACGCTGTCAAATTTTGTTAGTCCGTGACTAATAATATGTCCAAATTATTAATCTAGATCTGATATTTATCAAAACGTAATATAAAAATGAATGAGTATGAGTTAGTGAAGGCAGTGGATATACTAAACCAACTAATAACTTATATCAATTAGGATTAGTATAACTTTTACTTTTTGGGCGTTAAATCTTGTTCTCATCTCCAAGTGGGATTGTTTTATCTACCTATATTTTGTTTTACGTTACATTTGCTTTAAGTTGTGATTACATTGTTTTACGTTAATATAGTAATTATCGTATAAGTGTTTTATATGTTTGAATGTTACATAACCTTGATATTATTAGTGTGTTAAATTAATGATTAACGGTTAAATTTATTGGTAATATATTTGTCACTAGCCCCGTAATGTCTAGCCAAGTGAGACCAGACCAAGCCCCCCTAGTAGTGATCTAGGTGGGCCGCGCTGCAAGGTTAGAGTCAGCTGATTCCCCACTTGCGTAATTTTTGTTGCATTTCCGCATTATTCAAGGTCGAGCAAAACTTCATGCATCTAGTTACGCATTATTCCAGTAATGCACATCTTACCACCACTACTGCGCAATGTTTATTATTTCTATATAAGCTTATTGTCCTTGGATAACTTGCTTGTAATTATTATACCAGGGGTTAAATTATCTACTACTATTATAAACTATTTATTAAATCACTTAGCCTATAACACACTTCATTTACTATATTTCATCATACATATCTATTTTAATTTACTCTATGATGCATTATTAATTATTCTGTTAAATACTTTATTCGATTATAAATATCTTCTGATAATTGTTAATTATAAATTTTTTATATCTTACAATAATTACAAGTTTTATTGTTACATATTATTGACAGCATAATTTATGCTAATTTTATGACTTATTGAAATTCAAATTAGTTCTATTAGTATTAATGTGTCCTTTATAATTTGTTATTCTAATTGGATTTTTCTTTTTTAGTTTCAGGTGTGAGAATGAGACATGGTGACGAAGAGGGAGGTACTCGGCGGGAACCACCAACACCCGTTTTTCATCAAAATCAAGATATACAGAACACGATACCATCAGAAGCTAGAATAGTATCAACGTCAAATAACGATCGTGGTTTACCAGACTTAGTATTGAGCTCTATGCCTCAAAGTAGTAGAGTTCAAGGCAATAGAAAGGTTCTGCCACCTAGGAGACAACGCAGGAAACAGATTTCTAAAACAGAGAAAGCTCAGAGAGCTTCGTCTCAAGCTCCTTCTATTAACCTTGCCTTTGGAATGGAGCACCATGCTTCTTCATCTTCACACCATCAGGTATATTCTATCATTAATTTATTAGTCGAGCTTATAATTAATTTATAAAGATAAATAAATAATAGATGCAATTAGTAAAAAATAAATAAATTATAAACAATTATTGCATATGAGATTAAAAATTATCGTTTGCAATTGTTTCATAAAAAAACTTTGTATTTTTTTATTTTATAGTTAGATAAAATTTTAATAAAATATTAATTGCGCCTCTAATTTGAGATATTATTATTTTGCGTAAAATAGTTAAAAGACAAAGAAGACTTAACACCTGTTTATCTTATCATACTAACACGCGCCGCAGCTCTGTTTAGTACGATTTTTCTTTCTTTTTCTTTATAAGACTATTATCTGTTTATTATTTAAACTTTTAACCTTGATTTTATTTGAAAAAAGTTTTATAAAATAGTAGATAAGAGTGTAGTTGTATTTAGAGTAAAATGACTCATATGGATTATTAGTCATTTTTAGTGTTCTCTACATATTAAATATTAATTTGTAAATTTATGATTTCTTAGTTGTTAAAATAAATATAAACATTTTAGATTTTTTATTTTATTTATTTTGTTATTTTGTTCAGACAGATAATTATTATTTTAATCTTTTATTTATTGATCTATTTTTGCTGTATTGAATTTATCATTTTGTGCTATAACTATCAAATTACTTATTTTTTTTAAAATAAATTTGTACTAATTTTTTTATTTTTTTTATGTTTAGGTGAGCAACAGAGTAACATCTTCATTAGAAGGCGAGGAATCTGTTTGTAGCGAAACTAAAAGTATAAAGGTATCAGCATCAAGCCTTGTTTCGCTGCTTGTTCCTGCTAGCATCTCAGGACATATCTGGACTACTATTATCATCATAGTCGGTTGGAGATTACTCGCTAGACAAAGATGAATCTGCTCAGCTTCTGTATCTTCCTTACTTCACTTGGTCCCATGAATATTGAAGATAATTTTAAATTGTTTCTTCTAGAATTAATTCAATATCACGACTGTCTTCTACTACTTAGCAAGAAGCCTTAAAATAACCAGAACACAATCCAACGAATTTGAACCTTGTGCCAATAATTTTTTTAATTGTATTTAACTATTACATAAAAAATTAAAAATTTCTGACTTGTAACCAGTACTCCATATATTGACGATACATATTTTGACTTATGTTCTTTAATTATAATTATTATTATTGTAAAGAGCATTTTTGTAATATTTATGTCTTTCATTTAAAACTCGTGATATTGAAATAATTTTACAAGATTTTCATATGTTCCAAATATTGGGATCTGCTCATAATTATGAGTTAAGCTCATTATTTAAAAGTGATTTGTATCGCTATATTAGTTTATTGTAGTAGTTTTTTTTATTTTTAAGTTAGTATAAAATTGTTAGTATGGTCACTATAATTTTTTGTCTATGGCCAAAGAGCCTTTTTCCAAAGATGGTCTGTGAAAAAAATGATCTCAAAAAAGTTATTTTGAAAAAAAAAAAAAAAAAAAAAAAATTGTTATATATTTGTTTAAAAGTTTTGTTGTATATAACCGTGTAAGGATCTGTGCCTTTGCCTTAGGCCTACGGTTGCAGTAATCAATTATTAAATATTATTGATGTAATTATATTCATTATTATTAAGCTGAACATTAAAGCAGGTTTCATTAGTAACGCATCTAAGTTTAATGATCTTAGATTTTGCTTAGAAAATATTTAGTAATCTGTTGTTTGTATATAAGAATGTGTCAAGTATGTTTAAATCTCAACTCTGTTGGAATTATGTTTAGATTTGTAAGTCGGTTCGGTGGATACATACAATTAATTCACTTTTATCCAAATTTCATCAACAAAATGAATCACAAACAATGTCAATTTTTATTTAATTATTTCATAAAAGAAAACAAATGAAATTCTACTTTTAGTAAAATAGACGAACAAACAGTGTGTACATATAATATAGTGTGTCTTATAAATATGTAAGAATTAACTTATATTTTCTTTTTGTATGTTTAGTCAAAATAATATATTGTATCTATTATTAAATTTAAAATAACTGATGTTGTGTGCTTGTAAATAAATTTAATGGGCTTTCAAAAAAAAGAAACAATATAATAAGGATAACATTGTGTTCTCAAATTAAATTATAGTTGATTATTAGTTTGTATAAGAAATATTTATAATAAATGCCATAATTTAGGTAAATCGATTTGGTTCGGTGGTCCTGTCATTTAATGTTCCCAAATAATTCCAAAGTTTTATTTTAACTTTATGTGGCTCTCTTTCGTTAAATAACAATTGTAATTAAATTAAGTTAGGCCCTTCTCCGACGTTTATTATTATCCGTTGAGGTCTCGATTTAATCTGGTTGTTAAGTACTTCTTTTTTTCAATAGCAGGTCTATCGAACGAACCAATTGTACAAATGAGAAAAATTGTTGTCCACAATTTTTCTCAGCCAATCAATTAATAGTTTGTCAATAACAATATTCTAGTAGTAATAATGGACCACGCGCATCAAAGCATCCTGTGATTTTGTCTGAACTTGATGTTCACTCAAATCTTTGTCTAATGATCTCATTGAGACGCCTTACTTATGTAAAGGGTTTTCTCAAGTCTAGTTTAAAGTATTAATTTTAGTTTTTAATTCTTAAGGCATTATTATTTTAATTAATTTTTATATCCCTAGTCAATAATAAGTCCCGTCTAGACTAGTGGTTTTTATTATAACATATTTCATGATTTTTTTGTTAATTTATTATGTAGTAAAAATATGAAAAAAGTGTACCATCGACCATTATATTTTTTATATTTTGTTTTTTCAAGTTATAAATAAAATTCTGGCGTTTATGGCCTTAATAATGTGATGATAAAATTTAAAGTCAGGACCATTTATGAAATTACTTAACATTTTCAGGATAGTACTTATTTATTTGACAAAATTTAAATATTTCATCTATTTGTAAATTTGTTTTTAAATTGTTCATGAAATCGCACCCCTTTACATTAATTTCATTATTTTTTGTTTTTGTATTTAATTTTTATTTTCTTCTGTTAGTGTTTTATTTTATTTTAATTATTTGAATAGGTGTCATATTAGAAGACCCGTAGCGCTCTCTACCCAACTGTCTTTCACATGTACATTTTTTGAATTTTGTAACTAGTAATGTTTTTTATCTGTACACATTGTGTTTTTATTTTTTAATTTATTTTGTTTATTAATTTTTTGAATGAAATATTTTGTAAAGGTACATTTATTTAATAAACGCCGAATCAAAAATTAAGCTTTGTATTTTTATTTATGGAGCTCCTAAAATCCTAGTTGTTATTTTAGCATTTATTGTGAAATCCAATTTATTAAGTTAAACTTTAAATGTAGTGGTTGACATGGAAAAGATTTTATATCCATGACATACGAAAAATCTATTTCGTATAGCATTTTCCTTTTGGAGAAGATGTAAATTCCGAGGTTTTCAGTCGAAGGACTTGGTTTGATTTAATTATATTTTTACTTTCATAAGTAAATTTCTTAACAAAAAATGCGTTATTTATTTGAAGTCCTGCGACGAAGGTCTTTGATAACATACATACATGCCTAAAGAGTTTGACTAATTATTTAATTTCGTGTTTTGCAAAATTAGAATATTTTGCTATAGAAATGTCTTAAATATCAGGCCTCAGATGACAGCTGGTTTTTATCGGTTCTTTCCATATGTAAAACATAAATAAAGCAACCTTGACCATAAAGGTGTTATCACTAGAGTGGCTATATTGGTTGAATTTTGGAATATCTTTGATTATTTTAATACTATCACATAAACAGTATCATATTGCAGTAAAATTATATAATAGAACCTTATATTTACAAAAATCAGGTTCAAAAATTTGCTCAATATATCGGTTCTCTACGACCCATCTTCACTTTCGGGTTCTGGGAAATCACAAATGATATTGTAAGTTCCAAATCGCTCGTCGGTCTTTGACAGTAAAATCAATTTGTTGTATTGGCAGCTGTCTAAAGCGCGTGACATCGGCTGAGAGCCTGCTTGACTTTAGTGACCCTACAAAACGTATCATTGATAGACTGACTTAGCTGGAATATTAAATTGAAAAATTAAAAATAAAACACTTGGTATATGTGATTTAGTACTTAACTTTGCCAACTTCAACTATCATGGGATTATTTATTTTCCCAGGTGTTAACTGAATTTAACCATGTGCCGTATAGTTACCAACGATATAACGTGGAAAAGTAAAACGAACGACCAAACATTGCGCGAAAAGCCAAAACACCTGATCTACCTGAACTCTTAGAGCTCTGGCAAAAGACTCACAATGTATAATAGTTGCCCTCCAGTCCGTAGCCAGGGAGGGGGGGGCCATATTAAAAAACATCGCCCCTATTTTCTCTCCAGTCCCCAACAGTCCTCTTTAATTCTCCTATAAATGTAAATAAATGTGTAATTATTAGTAAGCTATAAAACTTGGTAAACATATAAATTGGTAGGCATATCAAAAGTCTAAAAGTCTTAATAGCATTTAATCAGGCCCTCTTTCGATTTTGATTTATATATCAAAATCATTTTTAAGTAAAGTATACTTGGATTGGGGAAAGGTTAAATTAGGGAGTTGTAGTGAAATATAGTTGTTGTTTAAACTTTTATTTCCAAACGGTGGATAATGTGAAGTTTTATTGACTAGTTTTTAGGATGTAAAGAGGCACTTTTCACTCCCTTAGATAAGGTAACTTCGTTCTTTACTTGACTGGAACTAGGAAAAAAGTGTTCCCTATTATTGAGTTATAGCCTATTATTATCCATTTTTTTGGTATGGCGTGGTTACCTCTAGATTTTTATAGAGGGGACCGATCAATTTCCGTATACACTTTCCTGAGGCGGCGACCCCAAATATTTTAAGGGGACCTGACCAAAAAAAATTTTTTATGGTTCCAAATCCGTTTCAGGTCAAACGAAGTTGTTTGGAGCATATTAAATTTTATTTTTAGGAAGACGCACCTTAAAATTTATGAGGGTGTCCGCGACCTAAAACAAAATTAGAAAAAATATGCAAAAAATCGTTATGAAAATAAGAATATAACAATAATTAAATGAAGTCAACGTTTGGAAATGAAATCCTGTATGCACCTTGGGAGTAAAATTCTATTTTTCCCCTCGCAATCAGTTAATAGTCATAACTTCCTTCGCTTTTGCCTCGGGAGTTAAATGCTTTATTCGTTTCCTCGTAGCTTTCATCTTAGGAAATTTACTGCTCAGTAGGAAGATGAGTAAGGAATTCTTACTCTCTTGGTACCTAAATAACTATTATTAACCTCCTCTACATAGCAAGTAACATCAAAATAACGATTTTCATAAACCAACAATACATCAAATTTTCAACCAGTTTTGTGATTACCTAAACATTTTCCTTATAAAATGCAAGCAGAGATATTTTTGAGGTTGTGTCCATATATAAGACTTTTGATCAGCATATCATACACCTATCTCTGCATTAAGCCGAATTTCGCCTATTTCCCGACAAGCCTTTTCCATAAGTATCCTTTGATACCCCCAGAAGATTCCTAACTTATAGTTCTCATTTCAAAATCCATAGGTATATATTTATTTGCTTTGTTCACATACTTTTGTTTGTTTTTGTTTATATATGATGATGGCATGAACTAGAATTGTTTATCATTTTATTTTACTTACTGAACAAAGTAAAGTGCAGTTTATATTTACTTTAGAGATTTATTCCAAGAGCGTTTTTGTAATGTTGATATAGTTTAATTTAAAGGATTAAAATCGCATGTACAAAGCTAATAGGGATATTGAATCTATGATTGTTACTATTTACACTCGAGTTAATGGATTAAATATTATTGTTCTCATGTCTTATTTGCTGAACAGGGTTAATAAAACTATAGATAACGATAACCTGTAATAACTGTACATTTAACTTTTACATTCTTGGATAGGTTTTCAGTTATCCACCCTTTTCACTAGGGTGACATTTGGTCGTTTTGGTGCCGGTTGGTTTGTTTCACGACCGTTCGCTGAATATTAGGGCCTTATTAATATCTCTACCGGTTTCCATCAAGGACCCTTAACAAACGAATTTCCTATTAATGGCAACATTTACCTCTTACTCTTACACCTCGCAATTAGCTCGAGGCTTACTTCACCTGCAGATCATTAGGATCCAATTAACTGAAATCTTTTCGAGCTCGATGTTTATTGTTTATAGATTATTGAATAGGACGGTTCTATATAAATGGGTGTTTGCCTGGAGGGTTCACTGCTAAATTGATCCAAGTATTTGTTTAACCAGTTTTACCCATTTGTGTTTGAGTTGATTTCGTTAACATCAAAGACAACAAGTCATCGCACCGCCGCAGACGTTTGTTTTTCGCTCTATTTATTATAGCACCAATGTATGGGAATTGTTGTCGTAATAATGTGATGGCCTCAATACTAACTTCTAAACAAGTATTAATTGAGTCTTTCAAGTATAGGAGGAGGCTATTACTCTCATTTGCTCCCTTCGGTATATACTAAAACGAAGTAAACTTCTTTACTTACGTTTAGGTAGACCTTGGTACGAATTTTCCAACTCAATTGTATTTTTCTGATTTTTTACAAATTTTTAAAAACGTAAAAAAAAGTCAATTGGATAACAATTGAACTAATGCTGATAATGAATATGAAACTGACATTCATATAGTGAGCTAAGATTGTGCCAAATCTCAATCCGAGTCGCATAATTTGATTTTTCCAATTTTTGCCGAGTCATTATTGTGGTTTAATGACGTCATAAAAAAAATCATTTTCCGAATTTTTGTACAAAGTTTAAAAATGACCGGAAACGGATAATTCCGGTGTCATCCCGGTTTCGGATTTTTTTGTGAACACAATAACTTTCCTGCATTCCTGCGGTTAAAGGGGGAAAAGTAAAAATGTACGAAAACTCGCCTAATAAACAAAACATTGTGCAGTGGAATAGACAATGCATAATCATCATATGCTTGTGTGTGGCCACGAATCTTTTTTTGTCATAATTATATCTGTTATTTGCTACGAAATAATGGGTTATTTTATGCACAACTTAGCAAATGTATTAGGTACTGGTAATATTTATACAAACAAGTTTTTGTACATTTTAATGTACGTATTTGTTTTAATATAATTTACCGTATTAGTTAATGCAATGACTGCTTATGTGACTTCCTTTTATGTTATCAATATATTAATTATTTAATCTAAAAGCTATTACTGTTGTGGGTAATATTATCTATATTGTTAATTTCCTGTAAATAATTAATTCCTAATAGTAATTGTCTTTAGTTACCTAGTTAATATGCAAATTATTGATGATAAGAAGTTGTAATATGTCACCATCATGTTGGACTAGTATTACTAATGAATCAGCGTTTGTTTTTTAAATTAAATAGTAATTTGCTTCTTTATAGTTACGACAAAATAATGCGTCAAAAATCTACATTCATAGAATTTATTTATTACTTATGTGTAAGATTTTAGTGTGACGTATCAATGTTTATTTAATGATACCGTTGTTTTGACTTAAACCTATTACTTCTCCTCATTTATACCCTAAGAATTTAGGAAAAAGTATTGTGTTTGAAATGAGATGAAACCGGAATTATCCGTTTCAGGAGTTTTTAGAGGTTTTTGCCAAAGTTGTCTGTCTGTAAATGTGTGAGTGTGTCTGTTATCATCGTAGCCTCAAGTATATTTATGCTTAAGAGTTGAAATGTTGTACAAAAATCAGTCTACCGCTGTAGTAGTGCTGGTTCGGAACATAATTTTTTATGACGTCATTAACCCAAAATGTCAGCAAAATTTCGAAAAATCATAAAAGCGGAAAAATCTTGCGATCGGATTGAGATTTAGCACGCATGTGACTATTATAAGACTAACTTATGTGCAAGTTTCATCTCATTATCATCCTATTAGTTTAATTTTTAATCAAATGACTTGCATACGTTTTTTAAAGAATTAGGAAATGTCCATTGAGTAGAAATTTAGTACAAGTGTATATAAATTACCTATTAAATAAAGTACATAATTTCGTTTCACATGCGATAAGTATATATCTATATTTTGTTGGATCGTACAAATTAAGGGGTATTGAGCGTGGTCAGTGCTGTATGGATAATACTATCTGAAGACGAGAGAGAGCGAGCTCAAAGCGATAGTAGCAGTATAATTAAGGCGTAACTGTTTACTGAAGGACGCGAAGCGAGTCCGAAGCAGCAAAGATGAGCTTAGCGAATATCCGATGTAATGAGGAAAAGTTCCGAGGTACGTACCCGTACCCGGTTTTTTTTAGCTTCAGCTGTGTTCAAGGTCTAAGCGGTAGAAACAAATAGGGGGGGGGCCCTAGCTTGTCCATTATACTTAACAACAAAAAAATATAATTTAACTCTGGTAATTTTCTGCTTGCTTTAATTGCTCGAAATTCATTATTTCTAATGAATTAAAAACCTGCATTTTCATTATATTTTGATTATGAAAACTAATTAAATTGTGCGAAACTTGCAATGGGGCAACCATGAAAAATTAATAGCTATACCATTGTAATAAGTTATGTCTTAATCATTGATATAATTATGTATAACATAATGTGATATGGTAATTTCCTTTTACAAAAGAATGTTTTCTATTTTACTTCTCTACATGATTTATTCTATAATAAAGTATCATACCTAATACGCCAATAAATTACTGTAAAAATGTCTTAAGCGTATTTTAAGCGTGCCAGATAAGAAAGTAAACAAATAGCTAAATATCTTCAAGTCATTCACAATTACAGTTTGTGAAAATTGCCGAGTAATGTCTTACAATGGTTTTATATTAGTTTAGATGATACTTAAGGTAAAAATCATTTGTATTATATTGATATCTAATGGTTCCAGATGGCTTTAGCTAGGAAAACTTGGTGCAGGAAGGGGTTTATTTTATCCTTTGTCTTCCCCCTATTTTTGAACCTGTATTATATCAAAATATATTAGCCATCTATCCTAAAGTAAATAGGTTAAAGGGTAGATTTCTTGTAAAATGCTTTTACAGTGAACTTCAGGTGTTACAGTGACTTAACAGTTTTATTGATTATTGAATATCATTATTAGTATTTTAACCCTTATGCTGTAGGGTTACTGATATAAAATCTATAGAAATAAAATAAAGACATATTTTATGAATATTCATTTTATAAATTTATTATAAATTTCTTTTGAATGATTACAATAGCTTATCGTTAATACTGACAGTCTTGGTTGGGGAAAGACTGAGGCGCTTACGGATTATTGTAACTCATTATGAAGCTATTATTCTTGGGAATTCTTGTGAAAATATGTGATACAAAATGTTGATCCAAGTTTCTATAAAATAGGTTATAGGTTTTTGAACAGATGTTTACAGCAAGTTATTGTATGTTTCATTCTAAAAAAAATTGACTCTGGGTAAGTAAGTCTAAGTTAGTTCAATTTATTTTCTATGGAGTTATAGCAAAGATATCTTAGTTAAATTTTACAATTAATACATTTCACATTTTGAGTTAATTTTTTTAAAAAAACAAATAATTGTAAGTACGTTTATTTTTTACTTCTTGTTATATTAGTTACAATTAACACCTTGCTTTTTTTTTAATTTCTTTTTTTACATTATTTTTTCTTTCTCTATTAAACTTTCGAGTTTAAGCAAGTCCTTGCTAAACCTGAGTTTTTATTAATTGGTTTTTTAGTATATTACAAAAACAGATTTTAATAAATATTACATTAAAGTTTTATTTTTCTTTTTTGTTTAAGTTATTTCGTTTTAATTATTTTGTTGTTCATTATTAATAGATTGAAGGTGATGTTCTGTTAAAAAAGTTTTTAGATAAGACAAAAATAGGAGCTAAAGGGGTGCATTTATTATGAATTGTTGAAAAGACCAGAGCCTGTAGACATTAGCATGCTAATGAAGAAGGAATCCACCCTAAACCTGTTAGAGACACCATTAATACTCCTTTTGTTTACATTTTCTTCTAAATCTAAACTTTACTTACTTTCTGCTGGAAAAATCTTTTTTAAACTTTAAATATCCATCAAAGCTTGACATAAGACTTTGCTCTGTTTCACTTCCTCGACTTTTTCTTTACTTCTGAGGATCGTTTTCCCATTTTCTTACTTTTCAAAGAAAACTGTAAACATCTCCATTTATCTTTCTTTTAAATATTATATAAACTCATCTTTCGTTGGTATGTGATATTTAATATTCTGTTTTGTAATGTAATTTGATTAATGTTTTGGTTAAGAACTCTTTTAAGACGTTAATTTTTACTTTCCTCATTTATACCGTAGGTATATAGGAAAAGTATTGTGTTTGCAAAATAATCTAAACCGGGCTAACACCGGAATTATCAGTTTCAGGTCTTTATAAGACCTCTTGAGTAGTTTTCTCGAAGTTGTCTATCTGTATGTGTGAGTGTGTCTATTATCATCGTAGCACCCAGTGTATTTATGTACAGTATATATATTTAGAGAATTGAAAATTTGTACAAAAATCAGTCTATAGGTGTAGTTTGCTATTCGGGAAATAATTTATGACGTCTTTAACCAATTCTTGCAGGTTAATGCCTCACTCATCAAAAATTTAAAAAAAATCATAAAATGCAGAAAAGTGTCATACATGCATATAGCCATGTATAAGACTAACATATGTGCCCAGTATCATCTCATTATCAGCATTAGTTTAATTTTTATCAAATGACTTGTGTACGTTTTTTAAAAAAATGTAAACATCGGAAAATATTTAATTGAGTTAAAATTTAGTACAACTGTATACCTTTACGGAATAAATAGGTGCTCCAAGTTTCGTTTGAATGCGACTGGGATGTCCATAATTTTTGTGAGACTATAAAAATTTAGCAGCATCGAGCGTGGTCAGTGCGTGGTTGGCTGACCGCTGGAAATGAAACGGATGTATTTACTATCTAAGGCTGAGCGAAGTGAGTTAGTTTGAAGACGGGTTACACAATAAATTAACGAGTTGTAATTTTTTTTGAGGACGAACGAAGCGTGTGTTGAGGATGATTGTAGCAAATCCGATGTAATAAGGAAAATTCCAAGGTCCCCCGTTCCCGTTTTTTCGATTTGTTTTGTTTTTTAAAAGAAATCGATTTTACTGGTTAAAAATCCTATTATTTTTTAAGACGAAAAGATTCTATTGAAAGTAGGTAATATGCATAAAATAGCTTAAATTGTATTTAAATTGGATGGAGATTTTTTTGTATAAAGTGCAAGAAGTTCCCTAATTTTGGTTAATTTTCCGGCCTTGTTGAGGTTGTTGGGTATCGAGGGAGATTTTCCCTCCTGTTCCGACTTCTTTATCATTTCTTGAAGGTTATTTGCTTTTTTAAATTTGCTTTTTTCTATTGTTAGGGGTAGCAAGGCGTTATTCGCTATTTACTTGGATAAGATTAATTACAGGTTATGTATGAAGGTTTTGAAAAGAAAGTTCCAATAGGAAGGGGATATAGCGCTTGACAATGCAATGTTCTCCTGGGGATTGCAATCCCCGTGCCCCCTGATAAAAAGATCTTTACTTATTTTCTTGGTCCCTCTTTTTTCATATTATATTTTAGCCCCTTCTATTCATTTTTATCCGAAAACGAAAAATCGCTTTTATTTCTTAAAGTTGTTGGATTTTTTCTCTCGGCATATCTGATCCTCCGCGTCAAACAAATAATATCGAAATCAGCTTTACCTCAGAAGAAAAGAAGGGTTTTTTTAGTGTTATTGTCCCGTTCTTTCCCTCACTTGCAATATACAATTTTTTTTATCAGGTTTAGGAAATATTGCGTTGGAATAGACTGCGTTCAAGGCAGCTCAGTGTTACATAAATAATTATTCTTTTTTTTTTAACCACCTTTAACTCTGCATCTCATTTCTTCTCATAAAAAAAATGAATGTGTCTTGTAAAGAAAAACATCAAACCAATATTTTATAAATATAATATGTTAAATTAAGGCGCAATTATGCTTGTGACAACCCGTCTTTGATGCTTCATTTAAAAAGTCTTTATTTCTTTTAAAACTTTTTAAGAGGGATTGATTCTTTTAATTTTATTTGCTTACTTCAAAAGTGAACTGTACTATGTACTTACATCAATTGTGACTATACTTGACACAGTCACATTTGACTCTGCCATGTATATTCATTTCTATAATTGCTATCTGTTAATATGTATAGTACCTTACTAAATCAATCGTGATCAAAACATCATTAAAAATCAAAATTGTCTTGTACATTTTAATTTGTATGATAATTTTGGTTTTATTTTTGTTAAATTTTTGGTTAATGTAATCATACGACAAATACAAAACTTCCAGACAGGAAGATGAGCTCTAGTACTGATTCGGGAGGTTTACTATGCTTTATTTAAAGCATGATCATGAGCAACCCTATGTTTCTAGCCTCAATTACTTGCGTTACTAGCCTAATTGGCTGCGCCTATGTATGAAATAAGACGATAATTGACTTTCAAATCAACGCTGCATGACTTTTCTGTATTTACAAAAACTAATTTACTAAATCGCTACAAATTTTGCAAAATACTTCTGTAAGAAAAGTAAGAGATTTCTTCTTGCTCTTTTTGTAAGAGACTTTTGTCTGATTAGTTGTAATTAAATGCTTTGCAATGTACTGATCCAGGGCATACACTGTTCTAACTAATTGCAATCCTTAACAATTCTTTAATTCTATTTATTGGTTATTCGCTAAACCATTCTTTGAGGATTATTAAACTAATGTAAAATACAAATCGTGCAGGTGAAAAATAGTCCCGTTTTCCTTTGGATTTATTGCGTGGTATGAATCATTTTGCAATGATACGGAAAAGGTATCTGCTTATTTTGTTAAAAACTTAATAATTCAAACTTGATGTTGCACAAGTCAAATAAAATATTTTTCTAAATGTTAAGGTTAAACGTTTAAATTGTTTTATTGTTATATAGACGCATCTGACTTACTCAGTTTGAACTGAATCGTTTATGGTTACAACTACCTTATGCGTTACCGTTGGACTCACTCAGGTGGATGGTAAAATAAATATTTCTTTTACGTTTATAGAATTAACATTAACATTGCAATCAGTCATACAGTGTTAGTCTATTAGTTTTACGATTAAGTAACGTCTTCTGACGCATGCTTTAGGTGAGTCATTAGTTGGAGGCTTATTTTCCTTTGCCGTTGCTTGTTAAGAAATTAAGTTCACCACTTAATGTTTTTATGACTCACTATTGTTGAGGTTCTACCTGTTATTAAATTATTTTAAATAAATAAAAATCTTTATTGGCACCTTAAATTGCTAGTAACTTATTTAGTGCTTGTCTTAGAGCTTATTTCTGCTTAATTTTATTAGATCGACATGCAGAACAAAAATCTTACTGTAATGTTCAATGTAATGTTTATCCTGGGTGTACAATTATAAATAAACCCTATTGAACAATAATATTATTGTTTTTTTTTTGTGTTTTTCATGTATTAGGTTAAAACAAATGCTTTTCTTTTTATGTTAAAGAAGTATACGAGAAAAAGTATGAGTATTCAAATATTAAACATGTAACCTACTGTTGGTTACCTTTTATATGAGCGGTTTAGAGTTTTGGCGGTAGATTTTATTGCTTGATTTGTTTTTTATGTATCATAAGATACATATAGTCCAAGAGCCAGGCCTAAAAAATGTGACTTATTTTGTACTACTTCAAACCAAATTTTTTCTACGTATACCTATAATTACAAAGAAAAAACATAGTTTGCCTACCCAGAGTGGAGCCCATCATATGAATGCGCTCGCTCAAAATAGTGCCGTTTTCTTGCTTTAAGTGGTTCCCTTTAGGTCGTGTGCAAAACATGAAGAGAACATTTTTAAAAGCTGATAAAATTTACTCTAATACGAGTATTTTTTTTGTCAAAATCGGATTACTACAACTGAAGTTATGACATTTGTTAAATTGCCTAAATATTTACAAACATCGATATTTTTGCTAAGAAATTTGCTGTCTTGGCATAAATTAACAATTTTTTGGTGTTTTTAAACCAGCCATAATTTAGGTTGTAGTCATCTAATTTTGAAGAGTAAACTCTCGTTTTATAGAACATTTTATCACCTTTAAAAAATGTTCTTCTGATGTTTTGCACACGACCCACAGAGAAACCACTTATTTCAAAGAAACTGCAATTTGTGAATTTTATAAAAATTTAGCACCTGGGCTCCACTCTGGATAGGCAGACTATGTTTTTCTTCGTAATATAAGGTATTTTCAGTAAAAAATGGTTTAAAGTAGTACAAAGTTAGTCATATTTTTTCAGGTCCGGCTCTTGACTAATACACTTAAATTTGACAAATGTAAACATAATTGAAAATTATTACTGTTTAAGTTCTATTCTCTACATTATATTGGAATAGAATCAACTATCATATACCATTCCAACTATTCTATTGTTCTATTCCACTACATTTTGTATGAACGTGAGGCTTGGATTTTATTTAAATTAAAAAAACTATATTTTAAATAATTAATCATGATGATTAATTAATTAAAATTAATAATTATATCAATTCATTTTTTTGAAGCCATTCCTCCTAAATATAAATATTTTTTTAATATCAAATAAGATCAATGCTATAGGGTAATAATATTGTTTACAACTTCTTTTTTACAAACTTATTATTTTATTTACACATAATTAATTTGTATTGCAAAAGACGCATTGAATTGTATCTTTGATTTTAGTTAAACACTTCTATTTCCAATTATTATTTTCTCATTAAATAAATCATATTAATATGTAACTGTATATAACAGATTTATTAATTTAGTATCACAGATATTTAGTTAAAATAATTTAAATAAATAATTTGTTTAACAAAACTTAACTTTATATTTAAAATACTTGGTAACTTTGACAATTACAAATTAGTGACGATGAATACTGTTATATTTGTAGTTGGTGTGTATTCTCAGTTTCTTCAAGAGAAAGCATCCTGATTTAGGAAGCTGAGTATCTTAGTTAGGACAGAGTTACAGTGTAAACTAGGATAGAGTTAAAAAAATTTTAAAAGTGTATTGAAATCTTAATATGTTAGTAAATTTAATGGTTAAAAACAAACAGTAAGAGATTACGAAAAGGCAGGCTTTTTGAAAGTTCCGAGAGATCTAAACCATTTAAGAAATAGCTGTGAAAGCCTACGTAAATATTATTATAATAATTTTTATGTTTTTGTTGAATCATGAAATTTTGAATTTTATTTATCACCAAAAAGTGACTGAATAAAAAAAATACAGTTTTTTAGGGTTTATGAATAATTCCTAAATTTTTTATAATGGTTGACTGATTTGTATACTGCCTAATTACGCTTGCAGTATATAACGCGCTCAGTTGTTCAAATTCTGCCTAGAATATATCAGTAAATTGAATACTCTTATTACCCAATGCACTAAAACGTGCTTATGAGTTATTCAGGTTAGGAAACATCACTGTTGATATGAGTGTTATTATTAACCCGAAACTGTGGAAAAACCATTCTGTTGCCATGTTCACTAAACCCATTATTTGATTCTGGGAAATAAATTTGTTTAGGTCCCCTTTTATTGTAGTAATATGGTTTGTTGAATGTTTGTTGGTAATCGGGCAAATGGTTTTCCGAGGTAGAACTGTCCGGGGAAGAATTGTGTTGTTGGTCGTAAAAAGTATTGACCTTTAATCGGTCTAACCATTAGAAGGTCTTTATTAGGGTAGTTGTTTTGATAGTCGGTTACAAGTGGTTTGGCTATCGTGTACTTAGGTGAATCATTTGGAAATGATAGTTTCTTCGTCTTCTTTGATGGTGATAGAGTGAAGTGATCATCTTGATATTGTGGTGACTGGAAGTGAGATAGTGAGGAAGGGTAGAGAGATGATTGTATGTCTGGTTTACTTAATATTCTATATTGATTCCCCGGTGAATATTGGCTTGGATATTTATGTGGACGGTATTTTTTATTATAGTCATAATTCTGAGGATCATATTGTGGTCTGTCGAAAACACCAGTATATCCTGAACTGTAAAGAGCATTATTTTGACCATATCCTCCATACTGTCCGTATCCATTTTGACCTCCATATAAGCCATTTTGTCCCCCATATCCTGGTCCATTTTGTCCCGGTGCTCCTTGAAAGAATCTAAAGAATCCACCATTATGATTGTTGAGATATTCGACGAGTCTATCAGGGTCTCTTGGGCAGGTTGGGTAAGCTTGGAGACATTGCCTCGAGTCACCTCTTACAGCATAACCAAGGAGAGCAGCTCTGCCAAAATTCATAATTGGTGAATTATCAACAAAATTTAATACTGTCAGTAGCCTGAAAAAAAAGAACTTTTTAATTTTAATTTAAAACTTAATTACGAAAAAGTCAGTGTTATGTGTAATAAGAAATTGTCAGTAATAAATAATTGATAATTCCTTGCACAATTTTAGTTGTGTTTCGGTTGTTTTTGCCTTGTTTGGTATGTATTTTTGATTTCTGTTTTGTAATTGGTTAATGGATTTGTTTGCTTGTTATTGGATTCACTGAGGATGCCAAACATCGTTTGTGCTAAAGCTCTAAAATGAAATAAATTATCTAATAAAACTCGGACTGCTGTCTTCATTATCTCTCATCCCTTATAATTTTAATTGGTTTGTTTCAAGTGTGATCTTGATGGAAAATCTATCAAGCTCTGGCTTTAGAAGTAAATATATTTTCCATAGTAGAATTTTCAAACTATTACTTGTTACTAATGATAACACTATTCAGACCTTACAAGATATCAATAGATTTCATTATCCTGTATCTTGAAAGATCATTGTTATTTCAAAATTAAATCTATTATAAGTTTTAATTTATTCCAGTAATATTTTAAAACTTAATTCTCGCATAAGGATTATAAATTCGTTGACAATATAAAAGGTTCGTTTATAGGTTTTAGTATCTATTAAAATACTATTATTTTTATTCTAATGGTAATGGTATAAAAATACAATTTTTAAACTAACATGAGGGGTTTTATTTGTTGAGGGTGTTAAACCTGGTTAAACCTTATCTTGTTTTCAAGAGACACCTGCAGCAGCAGAACTTATGTTTTATTTTTTGTCCTTGTCCTAATCCATTAGCTGTCACCCTTGAGTTAGTTTTGAAAAATTTTATATCTACAAGTATAAACAACTGGCAAGTCTCTGACCCTTTTGGGACTTTAAGGGTCTTTAAAACATAAACAATCTTGAACATTTTTAAACAATTTTTATTATCTTTTTAGGTTTATAGTTTTTTTGTTTAAATTATTGTTAATAAGATTTTGTCACGAAATTGTTATTTATGAAGGTAATGTTTGGGTTGGAAATTATTTGTTTAGTTTAACTAACTAGTTATTGAATTTAAAGAATTTAAATTAGTTAAATACGAATATGATAATAGATAATTAAAGAAGGGTAACCTATTGAAACTTAATGGAGAAGTTGATCCAGGTTACTATATTTTTTTTTAAATTCCCTTCCTTTATTATAGAATTTAATAATAGAATATGGATGGTTAATTGAAAACATTTGGAAATCAATATTTTAAAATTTAAATTTAGGATAGCCTAAATTTTTATTTAGAATCGAATTAATACTTACGCAACTAACGAATCCTTGTTGGTAAATGGAATATACGAATCTTGGGAAGGAACCGATTTTCCTGCCGATGCCACTTCACACAGTAGTCTTGGGACACATCTCAGATCGTCATGCCTTGATATGGATGATAATGCTTCCAAAAATCCTGGCTCTCCTGGAGGACGATATGCGGGGTTAGGACGATATCTTATCGGGTACCGCTGAGGATATCTATCTGGTCTAGGTCTTGGATAGCCATAATTTTGTTGCCCAAAATAGCCTTGTTGTTGTCCATAATAACCTTGTTGTTGTTGTTGTCCATAATACCCAGGTTGTTGCTGCCCATAACCCCCTTGATTGTACAAATAATTCAGGTATGCTGGATCACCATAGCCTTGTTGATTGTAAAATCCTTGAGCATAGTTTTGTTGATCGTATCCATAATTTTGACCATAATATCCTTGATCGTATCCATTTCCATATTGTTGGCCATCATTATTTTCTTGACCATACCCTAACTGAGCATAACTGCTTTGTTCTCCATTGCCATAATTTTGTTGAGGAAAAGCAAATCCTGGATTCCTTTGCTCATCTCTGTAGCCTTCTTGATATCTCGAGCTAGCTGCTCTACCCAGGCTTTCTAATCCTCCGTTTAAATTTATGAAATCTATTAATCTCCTGAAATTGAAAAGTTTACAAAATATATTTTTGCTGCTCATAAGGAATTAGGAAGAATTATTTTATATCGAAAAGGAAATGACTGCCGACTGCCTATTGGTTCTGCTTGATAAAAAATATTTATGTGTATAACAATACTTTTTTTTACGCTTGTCTAAATTGGAGAATTGGTTTTGTCTTCAAATGTTTGTTTTTGAAGAATAAATTATTGAAATCTAGTTTTAATTCTTCATTACTAAATTATTAATTATTAAATTTGTGTACTACTTACTCCTTGAAATCTGACAAAGACGAGTAACTGTCATTTGACTGCTTTAAATCATCGCATTGTATTTGATGGATAAATCCAATAATGACCAATATTTTCAGCATGGTATCTCTTATGAGAGAGGTAAATTACTGAAATCCATCTGAAACTGAAAGAGTAATAATTCATTAATGTCTTTTGTTTATAAGTATTCACAGTTCTAAGCATAAAATTAAAAATCAATAACGGGGGTACCTCGAAACTTGTCCTAAGCAAATACAAGTTTATTGAAACTTGTTAACTGCGTAAGCGAATCCTTATCGGATCTATATATATATATATATATATATATATATATATATATATATATATATATATATATATATATATATATATATATATATATATATATATATATATATATATATATATATATATATATTATATATATATATATATATATATATATATATATATATATATATATATATATATACATATACATATATACACATATATACATATATATATATATATATATATAATATATATATATATATATATATATCATATATATATATATATATATATATATACATATATATATATATATATATATATATAATATATATAATATATATATATATATATATATATATATTATATATAATATTATCGCCTTAACAGTTTGTTTAAGGTGGACAGTTGTACACTTTGTATGTACAACACAATCTTGAAGAACACTTGTCAAATATAAGAAAGTGATCCAACTGTATTCTCAAATACAATGGCTCTATAGGAACCCTTAAAAATGTACCTGATATTATTCTATATTACTATTCTCTAAAAAATTAATGGTTTATGACAAAGGTAGAATAATCTATGCGCGTATTGTAGGATGACGATAACGATAGTGACCATAACAGTTGACCGAGTTGATATGCTTGTGTGCAAATAAATCTAAATATAACTTGTAACTTAATAGGATTTCCTAGCACTTCATAGGAAATCATGTTGGAGATATCAAGACATAACTAAAGATATTCCTACGAAGCAAAAACTCGAAAAAAGTGGCTGGGCTACGAGATTACTCATAGAGCAAGGTTACGTTAAGAGTAAATTGCGTCCCCAAAGCAACTTGTGACTAGTTCTTTTAATTCTCAAACAAGAACTTAAATAATAGCATCACATCAAAAACTAATTTTTTCCTTTACTTATGTTGCCTAACATTACCAAGTTTCAAATACATATTCATATATGACATTGATAAAATACAACAGCTTAGTTTATAACTTTCTCTTACATTGAATTTATGAAATCATATATTTGCTCCGTTCTGAATAAATTTAAATTTTCTTCGTATTGTTATGTGCCTATGCCATTATGTAATTACTTCATTTTAATTCTACATCAAGCGCCAATTATAATTGAAATAAGGATAGGTAGTTAAATGATGCAATTTTATAAACAATGAAGCCCGATTGTTTGACTTACAACGTGGCGTTAACTTCCTTACACTTGAAATCTTTCTGTTAACGATTTCATTTCGAAATAAGTATCATATATGTCACTAATTATCGTTAACTAGTCAATTTAAAACAATTAAATTTTCAAATGTTTGATACCGTTTATTTTACCTTGCATGAGATTACTTCCTATGTTTGCTTAGCTTTTTTGTAAACTTATTGGTAGTTTATATTCTGTACATTTATTGTGATGTCATTGTATACTTTCTTTTAGTTGGTATTCCTTGTATTGGTACAGGAATATGGATTATGCTCAATGTGGGAGTCACTAAGGATCTGGGCCTTTAGCACGCCTACTCGCTCTTGCGTCAAAAAGGTTGTTAAACTTTATAATCATGACGATGGATTACTTATTTTTATGTTCTGCAGCCACTCTGTCGTCAAAGTTGTATCTTAAAAGTTTTTTAAAAAAATATAAATTTAGATAAGTTTTAAACTGTATTAGAATTTTAATACTTTAGTTTATAAATTAAATATAGGTCAATTTTTAATCTAGATTTTTTTACCCTCAATTTTGACTACAAATAACTGGACATTTTTATATGTTAAATAAAGTATGCCAATTCTTTAAACACCTATACTTATAGTATTTGCTGGCCTTTACTGTAGTTTACTGTGGTATAAATTTATTTACAAACCCCAAGAATACTTTAAATAAATATAGGACATAACTTTGAAATTAGATTTTTATACTTTGTTGAACTCTCATATACTTAGTAGTGTTAAGGACTCATCTTAGTAAAAGTTATTATTATCAAAACAATAATAATATGGTTTAACATGAATTTATGGAGTTATTTTATGAATATTTTATAAACTTTCGCATAAAAACGCTTTCATGTATAAATCATGCCGCATAGTGACTTTGGTCTTAGGTCCCTTTTTAAGACAATGTAGCCTTGGAATTAAAGGAAAGAAGTTAGTTTAAGGCTTTAAGACCCTTATAGACCCGCTTAGGTAAAACAATATTTTTATTTTCAGTTGTGATTGTAAGTACACTAAAGAGATTCAAAGATTTCCTGTTATATGATGTTTTAAATATTCTTCTCAAGGCTGTACTATCCGTACCTTTCTCGTATTCCCCAAATTGCTCCGTAACTTATTGTTGTAGAGACTTGAAATTTTGAATACATGACCAGCAAATCATGCTAATGTGTTTAGTATCTACCGATTTTCGATATCATGTTTGGTATATCATCATGATCTTGGATGTCAAATCTAATGCTAGTGGCAGTCTGTATAGTTTTCAACATGGGGTATACCAAATTTAGAGTGACCGCGTAGATTAGGGAATAATATTACATTTTTGTGATATAAAAATACGGCTGTTAAACCTCACAAAGTCAACAGGTTAATACTATAACTTTATACTATAACTTTACACTATAACAGGTTAATACTATAACTTAATTGATAGTTGTATACTATAGGTATATAATTTGATAATCCTAGATCAATTTAGAAAATAACACCAATTATAATCGAAAAAAGAAATTTGTATTCATTGTGTGTATTTACTTAAACCACCTTTAAGTGGTTTAATAGTTCTTTGCTTTAATGTCACTTCTGGTTTTATACTTACGTATATTTAAGTATTTAATTTTACTATTTTGAAAAGTTTAAATGTGTTAACTTTTATATGAACGGTTCATTAAATACTTTTCGGAAAAGTGCTTGGCTCATTACACTGTAGTCATAGGACATGGTTCGTTTGCGCCCAGTGATGTTTCATTATTAGTCATTACTGGACAGAGTTGTTGCTCCTGCTCTATTAACTGGTCTGGTTTAGGTTTTACATTTTTATGTAAATCTAAACTATACTAAAAATTTCAAAATATTTTTTTAAAGTAAACATCTACTTAAAGAGATTTTCCCTTATAAATGAATGTTACCTTCATATATATTTTTTTACTTCTATCCTATTAGCTTCGCTGAATCATTGTATTTACTTTGTTGTACGTTTAAGATGTGGGAAATTCTATTGTTTTTGTTAAATACTAAATTTCCTTACAAGTTCAAAGGATGTACTTAATTACGTGTTAAATTATTAATTAATTATAATAAAGTTGCTTTGTGCTTGATTGCTTCTTTAATGTTTGTTTTGATTTAATTTTTTAATCAATTAAGTTCTGTATTTTTATGTATTATATCGCAGGACATATATATGTTTGTAAGTTATTTTAGTTAGTTAATCAGCGATATTACAAATCTTTACTGCCGAATTACTTGTTTTAGCAATCTGACCCAGTATTACACTGATCTCATTCCAAAACAATAATACTGTTGTAG
The DNA here is from genome assembly GCA_018340805.1 of Microvelia longipes. NCBI lineage: Eukaryota > Metazoa > Arthropoda > Insecta > Hemiptera > Veliidae > Microvelia > Microvelia longipes. Next base: position 46,368,170 of record JACMZG010000008.1, on the reverse strand, counting down.
TATTTTCATTTGTTCTGTTATTCTTTTTAGCAGTTCATCTGATTTTTAATGTTTTATATTTTTTTAGCAAATTTACATCAGAAAATTATGCTTGTTGTTCGGATAAGGAAATGAAGAGGGAAACAAGGGAATTAATTCCGTTTGGTCTCCTTTTTAATGATTCATAGATTTTAAATTTTTGTGTATTACGCAATTTCTTGTATCACGATTTCAGCAATCCGTTTTGATTTAGAAGAATTTGTCGATATATTAATTTGGAACTATGTTAACTAAGGCCGTATATAACAATCATATTTTTTCTGTTAGTACTCAAATTTACTTTAAAGGTAAAATTAATATAAATATGTTAAATAATTATTTTAAAATTAAATTAAAATTAAATGTTTATTTTAATATTTTTAAAATAAAAAATGTACTTGTGTTATAAGTATGTTTTCGCGTGTGTCTCTTTGCTACATTAAATTGTTATTACTGTTTTTTTATCTGTATTCTCGGAAATTATTTAGTGAAGCTTATATTTATTATCAAAATCAAATGGTCTTATTAAGTGTGTAATTTTAGAAATTAATATCGCTCTTAATATTCAATTTGGTTTAAGCATAGTTAGTACCAGTGGCGTAGCAAAATCGGAAGCGGAAACTATCTTTGATCCGCAACTTTTACTAAAATGACCTTATTTCATAGTCAATACTTGTCAAAAAATTAAATTTTGTTCGGAAGCCTTGCTTGGAGCAATTAAAAACATTATTTGAGCCTTTTTATTTTAATCTAGTCATCCTTTAGGATTACCTGGTTTAAACTACCAACACCCCTCTCCTACTGTACACTAAATTTATTGTTGGACTAGATTAATAAACAAATCCTTGCTACGCTACTGGCCAGCGTGTGTGCCTTTTTATATCAACAGCTGACTATGGCAAACAAGTATGGCTGACTATGATCTATTATAACTATTACTTAAATAAATAAGTAATATTAACAAATTGATTCTAAATTATTTTTTATAAAAGAAGTAAACCTGTATTAACAACCTATTTTTAATTTGTACTAGCATTATCTTGTAAATAATTTAGTTAAAAAAATAAAACAGGAAATTAAAAAAAAAATATTCATTTTAATTTTACTTTACATGTGACTAGTTGTATTGCTGCTCTAATAAGTATTAATGATCTTTTTTAGTTTATATTATTTAAAATTATCTATAGAATTAATTATATTCTAAAAAGCTTTTATTAAAAAAGTTTTAATTTTAAAGTTTGTATTTAATTTCAAGCCGCTGGTTACCAAGTGTTGAAATCACGCGACGAAGTGTTCTGCTTCACTTGTCATTCTCATTGTTTCTTTTTGTCAATTCTATTGAAATCTATTAATTAGTTTTGTTCCCTTTTTCGATATTTAATTGATTTTTATTTTTATTGGTTTCTGTTTTTGATTATTTTTTTTTATTTTTCAGTTTTATTTAATTTTTTATAATCACTAATCATAATCATAATTTACTACTAACTGAACTAACATCATAATTTACTTAGGTTTTAATAAAGAGCTCAATTGATTTATAAAGAAAACTCCACTATGTTGTCTTAAAAATAATAGGTAGTATAGATTAAAATAATAATTTTCAAAGTTATATTGTCCAAAATTCTTTTTTTTAAAAATAGTTTAATTATTAGTCAGCGTTCTTTTACCTGTTCTGATAAATTCTACAGGAGTAGGGGGCAATGGGGATGAATTAGACACTGCGACCTGGATTTAGTTAATTTGTCTATAAAAAAATAGTCTAGATGTAGTTGGACTAAAACGAAACCAGATAAATTAAAGAAGTTTTAAAAACACTATTCACTAAAAAGACCACTAAAACTGATGTGACAATAGTTGAATAAGTAGATACATACATACCTGCTGAAATGTTGGCTAAGTACTGCAAGGAGAGGATAGTAAGTATACACTAGAGAGAAACTTAGCGTCCCACACTAGACATTCTTCCACCTCTCTTCTCTCTCGCCTTCTTACTAACCGTCTTATTTTGACAATTTAAATTACTTTTTTTGCACTTGTTAAATAATCAGGGAAATTTTATTAAGTTCTTTAACATAAGTTGATCTAGGTCGATAGTCTTTTTCGTAAGGTTACATTGTAACTGGTATATATATATATTAATCAGAATATAGTTATAGTTTAAGGAGTTATTGAACGTTATAGTTTAAGGAGTCAGTTTTTGGGCCCCTGTTACATGTAGGAATGTAGGGGCAGCAGCTTTGTTTAAGCACAACGTATCATACCAAATTTTTACTTTCCTCATTTATACCGTAGGTATGTATATAAGAAAAGTATTCTGTTGCAAAAAAACGAAACTTTTTAAAACTTTTTATTTTATTTTATTTTAGACCTCAAAGAGGATTTTAAATAGTTTGCTGCTTATGCTAAGAGTTGAAATTTATTACAAAAATCAATCTTTAGGTCCATTTTTTATTACGTCATTAACGGAAAGTAATGATTCCGAAAACATTTCAAAACTCATAAAGCGAAAAATGTTTCGATTGCTTAGATTTGGCACGCATGTAGTCATGTAATGAGACCAACACATGTCCCAAGTTCCATATAATAACATGTCATCTTTTGTATAATCATAGAAATTTTAAAAATAAAAAAATATAATTAAGTTAACTTTAGAGCAAGTACTTTACTTTTCGCAATAAAATATGTATATATTTGGGTTTATTTTGTATATATATTGCAAAAATTAATATATATAAATATATATTATAATAATATATAATATATATATATATAATATGTGTGTGTGTGTGTGTATTTTTTATTTTTGTTTTGATTATAAAAGTTAACAGCATCGAGCGAGATCAGTACTTGGTTAGGTGACCGCTGGAAATAGAACTAAATTTTTTACTTTCTGAGGTCAAGCGAAGCAAGTCCGAAGACGTGAGACGTGTTAAAGTATAAATTGGTAATTCGTATACATCCTAAGACCGAGCGAAGCGAGTCCAAAGTAGTGAGGATGAGCGTAGCAAATCAGATGTGGTGCGGAAAAGTTTCTAGGTACCTCGTATCTAATTTTTTGTTTAGTTGTATATAATTATTTAAAATTTGTTAAAAATAGCCATTAAACATAAAAACTTAAAAAGCTGCGGCGGTCGAAGTTGCTTAGACAGTGACAAAGCTACTTTATGCTCTGCACAATCTACAAAAGCAATCTACCTAAATAATCGGGTACGGGTCACCTCGGAACTCTTCCTATTCACTTGGGATTCGCTACGCTCATCCTCCCACCTCCGGGCTCGCTTCGTACGTCCTCAGAATAAAATTAAACACATTTATACTGCAGTCTTCGTCGTCACCAGCGGTTACCCATCCAGGCACTAACCACGCTCGCTGCTGCCTAACTTTTATGCTCCAAGAAAATCATATATACTTGTCGTATGTTAGTGAATTTCTTTTTACGTAACCGTATAAAGTTACCTAATTCCAACTCAATTGTTACGTCCGACTTTTTACAATTTTTTTTAATAACGTATACAAGTCATTCGATAAATGTGAACTATCTGACAATGAGATGAAACTCAGTGCATATATTTGACTTATGTATGACCACCTGCGTGCTAAATCTCAATCCGATCGCTACATTATTTGGCGGATTAAAATTTAAAAAAAAACTGCCGTCATTATTGCGGGTTAATGACGTAGTAAAAAAAATATTTTAGATTGATTTATGTACTTAAGGTTCAACTCTCTAGCATAAATATGCTGGAAGTTAGATTATACAGACACACAACACACAGACAGACAATTTGTAAAAAAAATATTTAGGAGATATTTAAAAAGTAAACGGACCAGGTGACATCGTTTTCTAACACGTACCTTCTAAGTATTGCTGGTATAAATGAAAAAAGTAAAAATTTATTAAAACATTTTAAAGCTCCTTGATTGTTGATTTTTTCTACATTGTCTTTAACATACTTTAATTTTTATGAAAATTTCATTTACTTATAATTCTAAACTAATAACTAGATAGTTAGATTTAGGGTGGGTAGTTTATGTTCATAGGTTTAATAAGTTTAATAAAAATTATTTTTTTAAGTATTACCTCAGCAATTATTTTTGATTATAATTGTAATGTTCTTACTGAGTGGAAAGAATCTCCCTGATGTTTGGAAGCATAAAAGAGAAATTTTTGATCAGTTGTGTAGTTCACTTGGTCTTAATAGTTATAAATAATTCATACAGGGTGTACAAAAGTCTACTTTGAGGAGATTAGGTAGACTTTTGGTCTACTCTAGTATATTTATTTAGAATTGAGTTGGAGATCAATAGACCAGATTATTTCCTATTCAGAACAAGACTTCAATAACTTTCAAATAACCGACTACCTACTGGTAATTGTTTCTGTCTTTCCTTGAGTGTTTTTTTTGTTTTTCTCCTTAATAATCTGCTTTCAGTTTACGCTGTTTGCTTTTACAATATTTTAGCACTACTGTTCAAATGAAATTTTACTAGACCTCTCTAACGTATATTTTGTACAAATTTCTACATCGAAAATCCTAAATTCGATGAAGTTTAAGCTTACAATGTTACCTCATCTTTGTTTGATTATTTATTTAATTTATATTTAACAAGATTGTTTTTCATATCAGATTAAATGAAATCAGCATGATTATAATAATGAGTTTATTCTACTTACTACAATTTACATTTATAAAACTACAAAATATATATTACATACGCCTAGATTATAATATTTTTTATTTTGTTAATTTTATTTACATTTATTTTCTTCAATCTAAATTAAGTAAAGATTTTATATTTATTAAACTTTAAATTCTTAAAATTATTTAATTTTAACTAATTCTGTAAATTATTTTAGAAAATTAAATGAAAGTTTTATTTACACTTATTTTTCCAATCTAAATAAATGTAAATTTTTATATTTATTAATTTTAAATTCTTAAAAATTATTTAATTTTAACAATTTCTGTAAATAAAAATTTTACTACTATCACATCACCGAAATTTCAAATTTTACTAAATCATAATAATTGCCTTTAAATTACTAAGGAACATAATAGTTAATTAATTATTACACCATATTAAAAAAATAAACGATTATTATTATAATTCTCATTTTACAAAACCAGAATATGATTAATTAATTATTATGCATGATTAATCTTTTGTACTTAAATTATTATAATTATACTTATACTTATTTAAATCTAAATTTTTACAATAATGAGCAGAGGCTTTGGAAATGCCTTAGTAAGCTAAATATTTCAATTCGCCTGTCATGGATTGATTGTTTTAGACAGTTTATTATGAAACGTAAAATTTCTTGTAGTATTTAATTGTTTAATGTATTATCAATTATTCATATGTTTTGTACATTTAATTAATTAACTCTAACAATTGAAGATGTTTTTTCAAATGTTTACTTAGTTAATAGTCTTTGTGAGGTCCTAAAACAAGTAAATACTAGACCTGTAGTATATTGTGTACCGAGCTTCAATTCATTAACACAGAGTTATGAGTTACTACGTTTTAAAGCACCTAAAATGGATATATCAGTGAAATTTCTGTGCCAAAGTTTTAAGTTAAACTCAACATGATATTAAACTGTACATAACTTATTAGAAGATCAGAGAATGTGAAATTGGAGCTACCGAAATACATTACTTTACAAAATACTAAGGAAAAAAACATAGTTAATTGAAACTAAATTATATTTTGCCAAAGCCATCATGTGAATTCCATTAGTAAATTGGTAAAAATGTTTAATTAAGGGCTTTATACTCTGTTTTTCACTGTGTTTATTTATAATATAAATTCTTTAAAAATATTCTTCCACACTAGATAGTTTCCTTTTGAGCATTTAAGATTGACTACCTGATTTGACGTTTTGATTCATATATTGTTCTTTAGTTACTGAAAACCCAATTTTGAAACTCAATAAACTGAGTTACAAATTTTCCCTCTACTTGGACTTTTTCCCATAAATGTTACCTTTTGTTGGGTTTTCAAAAATTCCTTACATATTAATTATTTAATTAAAATTTTAAAGTAAGCTATTATTATATAAATATTCAACTAACGATCAGGTCTTGTTTCTAGTTTTGTTCTATTAGAATTTTTTTGATTCGAAGCATTTTAAGTATAGCATTTATCACTCTTTAAAACAGAGCAAATTTAAATTTATTTATTTCTTGATTGATAATGTATATTATGTGGTGGATGCTGTCCGAACGCAGGATGTTCAGAATCATAGTGAACTTCGACATGGTGTCTATGGACTGTTTGATGGACATGAGGTTTTTGTTGAATAGTTTGATGGATGGGTGGACTCTGATGATGATGTAAATTGTGATGATCACCAGGTGAATGTTTTTCGGTTTGATTTTGATGGCCTAGAGTTTGTTTTGGCTTTTGACCATCTTGACAGCTTCTTCCTCTCTTGGCTAAAAGAGTGCAGAGTTCCTTTGATTTAACAATATCTCCCATGAATACACTTAAAAGGTAAAACTCCTTCTTACCTCTTGGTGATTTTTCATAGTGCCTAAAAATATAACAAAAATACATTTAATGGTAAACAAAGGCAAACAGCATAAAATGATTCCATCGTTGCTTGGTAAAAAAATAAAGGCATATGAAAGGAAAAAGTGATTAGAGTTTTAGGAAAACTTCAACAGTTTTATTAGTTATTTAGGCCTAAATTTAAAAATGGCGAGATGTTAGAGTTTAAGGTCATAAACAGCAGTTATGTAAATCTAAACCTCTTGATTAGCCGCTATAAATATTGATGAATAAAATAATGAAGAAACCTGTTGTTCTTATAAATATCTTGGACTTATTTATGATGCTAGTATACTAACGAATAGACAGTGCGTAAAATTAGTGTAGCCATGAGTGCATTAAGAATGAAAAATTTATCAATAAGTAGTTGTTTTTGATTAATTTAATATTTTTTCCTTTGCCTAATAAAAAGAAGTAAAAGCGTTTTAATAGAGGTTACACCCTCTATTTTTATCAAATGTCAATGTCATCAAGCATGATTCCAAAAAATGAAAACAATTTGGTGTTTATATGTAGATGTGTTTTATGTGCACTTTTGTCGTGAAAAAGTTACGCTCCAAACGATTCCAACGTAGCTTGGTACAAAAATAAAGGTATATGAAAGGAAAAAGGGGTTAGAGTTCTAGGCAGAATCCAACGCCTAAATTCTATGTATAAAATCCTACATTTTAGCGTTTTAAATAGCTCCATCATGAATTTTAAATAAAATCTTGTCCTAGTTTAAATCGTCAAACAAGGCTTTGACCACACCTGTGACTAGCGCAGTTCCCGAGGGATTCAAATTTAGAATGCGGGCCGCGGCCTAGGTTTATTGACTCTTTTATAAATGAGATTAGGACACTTAGTTCCATATTTGACAGCTTGTTTAAATTATCAATAAAGTCAGTAATTTTTTCCTTATCACCATTATTATTTGTTTTTTATTTATTTCTATATATTATTTGTTCTTTTTGTTTAAATTAGTTCGCTATGTTTCTCATTTCGCCTGAAGGCAGGTAATAATGATGCAAAAACCTTACAACAATTTGTATAAAAAGATCGAGCTTTACGTAATACTCCGCAAGACCTCTTTACTTCACTTTTATTTGCTTTACGTGGAATATTTATTTTTAAATTCAATGTTTTTGTATGATGGTTTTCTTGGAACATAAGCCAAGTATTTTTACATTATAGACTTTAATCTGAAAGATCTTTTACATAAGGTTTTTTTACATTCCATAACAAAATCGAATTTGATTATAAGTGATTTAAAATTACACTGAACAAGAAGTCAGCGATGAAAGGAGTACTATTAGTTTAATTCAACCTTGTACTTTGAGGGGCTAAAATGAATATAGAATTCTTTCCTCGGTAAGTTTTAGCGGACTGCCTTAACTGATTTTAACTTATGCGGTTAAATTAGGACTAAACCTGATACCAGGGTTTCTTTCAAACGAGAGTCCATAAAAGTATCCCTCCCTACGGAGCCACCAGCAAAAATGTTACCATCCTCCGTTCCGTGTAGCGTTGTGAAAAATAGCTCCTTAATATTAAAAATGTCTCTTGCTAATAGAACTTGTTCTGATCAAAATTGTAATTTACCATTTTTATTTCTGTAACTATTACCCAAGTATGGTAATTTTGTTACTACTTTAGAAAGGTAAGTGTAGAATACCGTAATATTGCCTATTTTGAAAACCGCATTAAACCTTAAGAAATTTGATGCAAATATTGCACTATATTCATTTATTTTTTTATTAAATTATTGTTTGACATATATCATACATTTCTATTAAAAAGATCTTTCTCGTAGTTTTTAAGTTAGTTTTAAGAGTAATTTTACAAAGACTTTTTTCCCTTACTTTTAAAGATTTAATTTTGGTACATATAAAATGTTTTACCCTGTGTATACATTCATACCCATGAATGGTACCTCCATTTTATTTTTAGAAATTATGAGTGTGTTGTGCTACTTATTTCTAAGTTTAAATATTTTCTAAAATACTTTGCATTTTCTTAATTTAATATTTATTTTATTTAAATAAAATATTATATCTTGGATTGCGTTTTACTTGATTTAATCTACGAAAAGAAATTTAAACCTCTTTTTTGTCACAAGGCTGTTACAAAACGTTAAAAAATTGTGCAACCCTCCCCCCATACTGATAGTAATAGGTCCATATCATACCTATACCTACCTAAATATGTCTTGCCAATCCAGAATAAAGTTGTCATTACTGTTAACTTTATCAGCATACTCCTGACAGACGTCTTCGTACACACAAACTTTGTCTCCCATTTCTTGTACTAATTTCTTCTCTACCTCTACTATGTCTATACCAGGACTGTCTCGTCTTGCTCTAGATCTGTATGTATCTGAAAATTAAACAAAATTATCAATTAGGTACTTAAAGCGCTGTGTAAAGTCGCCATATCACAGCAACAAAATCTGAGACTAACTTTTTTTGACGACACAGTAAAGTAGATTATCCTGGTTTAAAACATATTATGTTCTGGAGAGTACAACATAATATTTTGCCTTATATCTGATTTTTGTGCCAAGTTTCAATTCTCAAATAAAAACAGCGGGAGTTTAATGTGACACCGACCACAAAAAACCACTTAAAACTTACTTTCTTTATACCTTATTTTTTCATAAACCTTCAGTAGTAGCTGAGAAATAGTAAAAAACTAAATATATTAGTATGCTGCTTAAATTTTATAATCCAAAAATCATGGATACACTTTTCGTATTGAAACTTAGTGTACCTATTTATTACGTATAGAAGTATACTTGTACCAGATATGTGCCAAAGCACATATATTAGTCAATACATAGCTACATGTGTTTGCTTTTAACGTACAGATTTAAAATGGGATCGAATCATTTTTCCGATATATGATTTTTTGACATTTTTGCTGAGTCAATATTGCTGACGTCATATAAAAATTATTTTCCGAATAGCTCAACTACAGCGGTAGCCTGATTTTTATTTATAGTATAAACTCTCTTGCATAAATACACTAGGAGCTACAATGACAACAGACACATACAGACAGACAACTTTAAGAGAACCACTCATGAGTTCTTATACATCTTATAACACTGAAACGGATGATTCTGGTGACATCCCGGTTTCGGATTTTGCAAACATATTTGAAATTTAGTAAACATACTAGACAAATTGTGTAGAAGGAATCCGATTGAATCATTAATAAACGCAATTGATTAGTCTAAAAGAATTAAAGCATTGAAAAATTAATTCTGACAATTACATTTAATAGTTGACATCTTTTGTGCTACTTCCTGCTATAATTTGATATCATGATCTTAGAATGATTCTGGATCAAGTGATATAAGTTGAAATTTTAAAATGTCATATATTCTTGGCAAATAAGCGTTCCGCGTATCCTTGAATATTTCCTGTATTTCAGAATATTTTTGAGCATTTACTTAATTTCATTACTTGAATTGTTTTTTATGTTTGGAAAATTATTAATTTGTATTGCTTGGTTTAGTTTCAGGTCCTTAGATGTGAACGATACAACATGTAAGTTTAACGTTATTAGTATTTCTATGCTACACATACTTTATTACGTTTATAATTGATTGGCAAAATCTTTGTAAAGATTACTTTGGGGCCAATTTGGAAATTTTTAGATAAAAAATCGTGGCTCCCAGTGTATTCATGCTCGTTACAACTCAGTTCAAAAAGCAAATTTCAGAACTAGTTGTGTTATCAGGATTTTTTTACATTAGCAAAAATTTCTAAAATTCATAAAACGAATTTTATGATCGATTTGAAATTTAGTTCACATGTAGTTACGTATAGGACCTAAAAATGTGCTACGTTTCATTTTATTATCAGCATTAGTTTGATTCTTATCAAATTACTATTATTCGTTTTTAAAAAAATAAAAATCGAATAATCTAATTGAGTTGGTATTTAGTACAAGCATATCCCTTTACGTAATAAACAAATATATTAAGTTTCGTTTCAATTCGGCAAGTATATCTATGGTTCTTGTTCGATCATAAATGGTAAGCTGCATTGAGCTAGGTCAGTGTATAAACGGATGTATTTACTGTCTAAGGACAAAAAAGCGAGTCAGATGACGTTTTGCGAATTAAATTTATTGGTTTTTGTGTTCTGAGGACGAACGGAGCGAGTCCGAAGTAGTAAGAATGATTTTAGCCAATCCTATGTGGTGAGAAAAATATTTGAGGTTCCCTGTAACCGTTGTCTGTATATTAAATCGCGAGTTCTAAAACTAACAAGACCTCATTTACATTCTTCACTGTGTAATTATTTTATAATATAAAATTCTGCAATAGTAAAACAACTGTTGTTGTTAAATTATTTTAATATATTTCTTATTCTATATTACGCTATTACATAAGTTACCTCTTTGCGACCCAAAAAAATATATATTTACTGTTAATTATTTTTTCTTATCTTTTAACACATCAATGATGTAATGAGGCACGAGTAGCTCTAGGCTATATGTACGAGTATGAAGATACCTGTAAAACTCTTGTCTAATGACATTGAATTATACGGAATCGAACCATAAAGCGGACACGGTGTTTCACAACTGTTTTCACTGTCACTGCTATATGACCTTTATCATCATATTCTGGGTGTTGGAATTTTAGTTTTTAATGATTTTTACAAATATCTTTAATGGTTTATGAATCGGATGCTTTTGAACCATAGCAGCAGTAGTTTCAGCCAATGAGGTTTTAAGAATATAGAAGGAAAGGGGTCGATTCCGCTTGTCCTACTGATTCTAAATATGTATCTTATCAAAGTTAGATATTATTTGAACACACATATATACACACAGATATATAATATATATATATATATATATATATATATATATATATATATATATATATAATATATATATATATTATATGTGTGTAGTTTCTACCCTTATGTATGGCGCAAGTTCACTCCTGAAGGCTTTCTTGAAACTTTTCATATGGCGAGATGTTAATGATTCTAATTGTGGAAAATTTAAAACGTCTCTAACTTTATTTTTTATTGCGTCATCATATTTTTTATTTAGTGCTATGTAAAATTAGCTCATTTTTTCTTCAAAACTTTGCTAAAATCAACGAAAAGTAAGATATTAAATAAATAAATGGTTTATTTATATAGACCATGCAACGAAAGTACTTATATAACATAGAATGGTTTAGATATAAGTTCGAATAACAGGGTAGGGAGTAAACTATATGCTACATATTAGGTTAGAACTGTAGCTAAAATATATGAATTGGACTAGAGCTGAAAGTTAGATTATAGGAGGCTAGAACTGTAGTTAGGATAAAAAAAATACTGTGCAGATAATGGTTATAAATGTAGATAATTTATATTTCAAGTCAACTTTATATTATGCTATAATCATTAAAGCCATCAATAAATAAATATAAAAGCTAATGGACTTATATTGATGTTAATTCATTCTTATATTATACCACTAAAACTAAATTTACTATTTATTAATTATACCGTTTTTACTTTTCCTCATTTTTACCGCAGGTATATAGGAAAAGTATCGTGTTAGCAAAAAATTTGAGACCGGAATGTCATCTGAATTATCCGTTTCAGGTGATTTAAAGGCTCCCTGAGTGGTTTGCACAAAGTTTTCTGTCTTTAGGATGTTTTCATTGAGTGAAAAATGATGACGTACGTAGCCATATGTCTTTAGTTTCATCTTATTATCAGCATAGTTCAATTTTTATGAAATGACTTGTGTCCGTTTTTTAAAAAATAAAAGAAATTGGAAAATAATTTAATTGAGTGGAAATTTGGCACTTCTGTGTACCTTTACGTAATAAATAAGTCCTCTAAGTTTAGTTTCAATTCGGCAAGTATATCGATGATTTTTGTTGGATCATAATGTTTAGGATCATTGAGTGTGGTCAGTGCCTGTATAGGTGACTGCTGGGAATAAAACAGATGTATTTTATATGTAAGGACGAGCAAAGTCCTTACAAACACGAGTCCAAAGTCGTGTTTACGACTTATATTTTATGAGGACGAGCGGACCGGGTCCGAAGTAGGCAGGGTGAGCATAGCGAATCCGATGCAAAAAGGAAAAGTTCCAAGGTACCCCGTACCCGATTTATATGTTTCTTTCTCTTTTCTTTATTTATCTCTTAACAATAAATTGTATTACATTTCGCATTATTTTAAATTATACGTAAATGAATTCATTATTTTAATGTAAAACCTTTTATTGCTGGTACTTATTAAATATTTAACTATCCACAAAATGTTTAAACTGCGTTTAAAAACTGAGTGACATTTATTTATTTGGTTAAATTTATTAGAAATATTTTATTGCCTCATCATCCTACACGAAGTACTTGACTAATTGACTCGGCCCAAAGTTATAAAACTTTTGTGAAATCTTATAATTTTTATTATGACCAGAATATTTTACTTTTAACTATATTTCTTATATTTCATCTTTTAACATTTGTAGATGTCTATTTTTTATTCCTCTAAAATTTTATCTGCTTGTTTTAAAAAGATGACTAGCTAACAGGCGTACATATAATTAATCAATAACAATCTTCTTGACTACTTAGTCACTTAAATATCAAATGTTAGTAGCGAAATATGATGTATATTTTTTATAATATATATATTTAAATATATTATTTAAAGTCTCTTTCCGACAATCGAAAAACTCAGTGTTCGAAACGTTACAACTTTTTGTAAGTCTTTTCGAGTGTGTTCTTTCTTATCTCTTTAATTTTAGTATATATTTATGTAGAATTTATTAAATCGAAATGCAACTCTTGGCATATGGCAATATGTTAGGAAGGCTACGTACCTATGTTTTGTAAAAAGGTTATGAAGTCATGAAGACATTTTTGCTAAATCGATTGAGACAGTTTTGAGCTAAATCAGACCATTCCAAATAGCGAGAGGTATCCATATATAGTATGGCCCGCTTAGCGGGCCTTTGAGTATGCAAGGCAGACTCATGGCAATTTAGATTCGCTAAATACACGGCAAAATGCTATGTAACTACAAATAATAAATACAACATGGCCAACAGGCACGAGGCCGCGTAGCAGCTATGAACCGAATGTATGTAGTTTTACTGTCATATATTACGTACTTTCCTACTTTATCATTATTGATTTCAACGCTTAATTTGCACTTATTGGACCATGCAATTCTACTTTATTTATTTTTGACTTTTAATTACTCATTTCGTCAACACCTTAAGAGTGAATTGTTTAATTTCTTCTCTTGGTTTCACAGTTTAGTTTGTGTGAGTGTGTTAAGTGTTAATCACTATGAGTAATTTTAATTATAGTTTATATTCTAGCTTAGATAATATAACAGTTTAAAAAACGCTTTATGATTATTAATTACTTTAAAATGTTATTCAATTTCTTGTCGCATTGATTGTGCCAAATTCGTATACCTTATATAAGAATTGTGTCATAAAATTAGTATAATATTATAGTATTGATATAAAATATACTTTCAAAGTAATTATTATGTCACTCTTCAAATACAAGTATATTTCTTGTTGGTCATCCTCGACTATTATTTGATTTTTTATATGACCAGTGTTATAAAGAAAAGTAAGAAAGGGAAGAAACGTTGCGGTTTCCCCCCTTTTACCCATTACAGAAGGAAAAGCATCGAAATAGCTGAAATGTGAAATCCATTCTCATATGGGCACGTTGTAATACTTTTTGATGTTTAAAAACTAATTTATTTTTTGAAATAAATTAGTCCTAATTTTTAAATAAATTAGGCCGGAGATCAAAATTGACGGTCATCTTTTGTATGTATATCTCTAAACAAAACTTAAGTACACTTTTACAATACTTATAAACACTATGTATGTATATATATATATATATATTATATAATATATATATATATATATATATATTTATATAATATATATATATATATATATTATATATATATATATATATATATATATATATATATATATATATATAATATCTTACATGTTTTCCCTGCAGACAAGACAAGTTTAAGTTTATAGAAAATTGATATTACAATTGTTTTGTCTTTGATATTGAAAGTTAAGAGTTTAAAAGTTAAATAGAAGGAGCATCACTATAAATTAATTTGATTTAATTTGCCTCTAGGGTTGTGAGGTGATGAGATTTCAATTGCAAAGGATATAGCATTTTGTTTACATAAATAAAACAAACGAGATTTATCACGAATTGTTTGAACAATGTTGATTATTTGAACTCTCCAGAAGTGAGCTATTAGTCCAACAATGTAAGATAGTCATATGATTTTAAATTTTGTTTTTTTATTTATTCTTAATTTTTTTTAAATTTATTGATGAAATCTTTTTTAGTTTGGTTTAACAGTTGACATACATAGGCGCTAATGTTATAATATCTTAACCTAACTTCACCTCCCTGCATATTCTATCCATTCAATTATACAGTTAATTAATACAGCATAAAAGGGGGGCGGTCTTTTAATTATACGTGTAGTTTATTATGCATTACATTGTTTTAAAAAGCAAAAAAATATTCCTTTTTAAACACATAACTATACTTCCTTTAATTTACTTTCATTCTTCAGTACAGTACTTGATAAATAACTAGATACTAGACTTATAGAATACAAACTTAATAAAACATACAGGGGGATTCTAACTGGCTATTATCCAGATCTATTTCGCAATTTTTACTTCAAATGCATTATGCATTTTTATAAATTTTACTATTTTTCTTATTTCTTTTGTGATATAAATTGAAAATTTGCACTGCTTGTATCCATTTTTCGAAATTTTTATTCTATATTTTTCTGTATTCTGTACTTTTACAAACTTTGATTAGTTAATTAAAATTACTTGTTAAAACATAATATGATTTCTTGTTATATTTTTATTTATTCTCTCGGCAATGATTTGTCTTATTACTTATTTTCTCCAGTAAGTTTCCTACATTATCTTACTACAGCACTTCTACTAACATTCTTATCACTTTTATATTATTAAATAGTAATACTTATGGAATAAGTATTACTATGTAACTTGTGGACTTTTTCACTACGATTGCACTTACTTTTATTTTCATAATTATTGCTCTTATTGTTACTAGTTTTTTTATTATAATAATAAATATTAAGTCTAACCTCAATCGTGTATAAATGCATTAATCATTCTCTTCCTAATATGTTTTTTCAAAGCTACTCCTCCTTTAACAAACATATTGACTGGTGACTTTATACGCCAGTCTCAGTTGACAATATATTATGTGTTGAATAATATGTGGTTACAAATTAGTTTCAATTGTTTATCAATTTTCGAATATTTTTTAATAAATAAATTGTTTGATAAACAAATTATTTAAATAAAATAAAATTAATTTGATAAAGTTCTCGAGGCATTCTAGTGTAAAACACTGACCACAACTATTTATTTGTGAAGTAGTATTTCTTTAGTATTGTAGTATTTTAGTACTTCAGTACTTCTTTTTTTCTTACATTATTTAGGTTACTGATTATTTTCAATGGGAAAAATATTAATCTTTGTCTCACCAAGCACTGCACTTCAAAATTTTATTACCTTATTCGTTCATTGCCATCAAGTTTCTCATACAAATAAAATTATAAGTTCGTTAAAAGGACATTGTTCTTAATCAGTCTCTACTAATTAGTAGTGATTAGTATAATATGAAACAACTGTACAAGTGTACATGTGTTAGTTATATTTGTATTATGGTGTGCTTTGTGTCCTTAACTTTAAATTAGAAATAATTGTGTAAAGATTAAAAGTCTAAGGTCGAGTCAGTTATTACTTACATTGAGATTTTGACTTACATAATAAGAAATAATTTTTTAGTAAATTTAATAAATTTCTATATTATATTTCTATATTGATTTGTATGATTTTAGTTTATTCACAAAGGAATTAAAGTTCGGGATTTAGTTATTTACATTTTACCCTGAATTAATAGAAGATAAGAGCATAGATTTTGTTATTAAATAATATTCTAATTTTAGGGAAATTTAATTATTCAATATATTTTGATATGTTATTAAACAATGTTTTAATTTAAGGAAAATAGAGTTATTTATTATTTTGAATAAATAATAAAGAAAAAGTACATAGGAATAGTAGATTGATAGTCCTAAAACCCTGTTGCAGATCCGTAGTGGCTTTGCCTAACTGGATGTCTCTGTATAGACATAAAGGCGTTTATTACGGACTGAGCCTAAGTTAGAACTATATACAAGATTAATCTTGTATATGATTAAAATCAGCATTACATTTGAAAACACAAAAATTATTTTTTTAAATACAAACTTTTTATAAAAAGACTTTAAAAAATCGGATACGGGGTACCGCCGAACTGTTCTTCGTCACATCGGATTTGCTACGCTCATCTTCCCAGCTTCAGACTCGCTTCGCTGGTCCTTAAAATATAAAAGTCGTTAAATTTATTCTGAAACATGCCTTCAGTCTCGCTTCGCTTGTCTTTAGATTGTAAATACATCCGTTTTATTCACAACACTGTAAATAAAAGCCACAGTGTTGTGATGACTTAAATTAAAGTTATTCCTTTAAATTTAATACCAATGAACGTGCTAAGTTTCATATGTTTATCGTTATAGGTTCAACTATTATTCAATGCCTATTTTTTTAAAAGACTCGCTACATCTATTACTTTGTTGTATCTATTTGAACGCCTAATTATATTAAATATTTTTCATAAAAATATCATCGGAACGTCTTTATCCGTTATTTTTCATCTATATAAAAAATCATATGAGTTAATATCTTAGTTACTTATATTCTATCTATTATATTGTTTGATGTATCGAATTTTCATACGGCAAACTTGTTGATGTGTGACAGATATTGTGAAAGGAAAACATTGGAACAAGGTCGCGGGTGCATATCATGTAGTGAATGTTGCAATCACTCTCACTGCAAAGCTACAAGTACACCTCTATTACTCTAGTTTGCTTATTATCTTTTCTTATTTACACTGTATATAAAGTTTGAAATATATTTAACTAGCTATGATGCTCAATATTTTTTATTATTTATTTCGTTTCTCAATATTAACTACTTCATTAAGTATTTACAAAACTAGTAACTACTTGTTTAGTTTATATTTATGTTAAGCATTTATAAAATATTTATATTTATGTTAATTAAATAAAATAATTTTATTCTAGTGAATTTCGAAGAAAAAGTAAGCTTATGAGGTTAGAGTCATGAAGGGGCGAGTAGGGGGGATAGATTTTTTGGAAGAAGGGACTCACTGATCAAGAATATATATATATATATATATATATATATATATATATATATATATATATATATATATATATATATATATATATGCAAAGAGGTCCAAGGCCTTTTGTTTTTTATTTGATATTATTAATTTATATATTTTTTAAGTTAGAGTGAGAAAGCTAAGAATAAAAAGTTATTAAGTTTGTTTCAAGATGGTAAGAAGGTAAAGTAAGCCACTAAATCTGATTTATTATAATTTATAGTATTGCCGCTTTGCTTTCCATCTGGGAGATGTGAGCATTTTAATAGCATAAAATATATTTCAGCAAATTTTAAGCATTTAGAGCCTAGATAATAGGGAAGAATTTGTTGTCTATGTATGTACATAATCGCTATTTATACAAATCCGCAAATATTTGTGTGAATGCAATTTTTGACTCAATTTAAGAAAATGCAATTTTTACGTTCAGCTTTCCTTTGCCCGAGTTACAAACTGAGCTGCACAACCTGAGCAATAGATAAAATATAGATAATATATAAAGATGAAATATGGATAAAATGGATTCATAAAAGAGACAAAATAGGTTGATAAAATGTAGAGATAAAATAGACTGATAAAATATAGATAAACGTGATGGATGAATTGAGAATAATATAGATTGATGAAATTAGGATAGAATTGATTAATAAAATAAGAATAAAATACATAAATAATATAGCAATAAAATTCAATTCAGCGATGATTTATATGTATATAACATTTAATTTTTGAACTAGATAAATATAATGTGGTTGTATAATTTTTGTAATAGTTGTTTTTGATCTATTTTTATTATTCAACTAAGTTCAGCAAACTATATTTTGGACTTGGTAGTAATTCTTGATGGTTAAAAAGCTGGTTGTATAGATGTTATGTCTTACTTTTACTTAATATCCACTGACCTACTTACTTGGTCTTTAACTTTTTGGTCATGAAATTTCAAATAATATAGTAATTTACTTTTATACGTAACACTGGTGGTAGAAATTAGAGCATACGCGATGTCTAATATTTTGTTAATTTAAATCAGCAAATTAATCAGGAAAGGAAGAATAAGGTTCTTTAAATTTTATGTTTTGTTGACTATTAATGCATTAAGGGGGGGGATTTTGCAAAATTCAAATAAAACTTTGAGTCTCCAGATTGCCATATTAAAATTATTACTCTTTTTAAATTTGTTTTTATTTTTCCTCATTTATACCGTAGGTATATTGGAAAATTATTGTGTTTGCAAAAAAATCCGAAACCGGGATGAAACTAAGATGTGTTTATGCTAGAGAGTTGAAATTGATTAAAAAACATTCTTTGGAGGTTTCAGAAAAATATTTTTAATGGCGTCATAAACTGTCTTATGACAGCAAAAATTATGACTTTGAAAAATCATAAATCGCGGATAGAAATTATGTGGACTAGATTGTGATTTGCTACACATGTAGCCATGTATAAGACTAACATATGTGCTAAGTTCCATCTCATTCTCAGCATTAGTTCAATTTTTATCAAATTACTTGTGTACGTTTTTTAAAAAATTGTAAAAAATCTTAAAATGATTCAATTGAATTTAAATTTAGTACAAATGTGTATACATTTACCTAATAAATAAGGACACTATGTGTCCTTTCAATACGACAAGTATATCCATGATTTTTCTTGGACTATAAAAGTTAGGCAGCATCGAGCGTGGTTAGTGCCTGGATGGGGTAACCGCTGGGAACGATACGGATGTATTTGCTATCAGAGGACGAGCGAAGCGAGTCCGAAGACGTGTTGCAGTATAAATTTGTTTATTTTTCATTCTGAGGACAAGCGAAGCTAGTCCGAACCAGGGAGGACGAGCGTAGTGAATCCGATGTGATGAGGAAAAGTTCCGAGGTACCCCGTACCCGATTTTTTTATTCTTTAAAACAAAAACAATGATATCAAATAGATAAAAATTCCTCAAAATAAAAAATTAATTATTATTCCAATATCGGTGGATATTAATATTTAATTTATTTATTGATTCTTTAAAATGTGAATACATTTATAAAAAATCGGGTACGAAGTACCTCGAAAGTTTATCATCGGAATCACATTGGATCCGCTACGCTCATTCTCATGACTTCATACTATGCTTAACTAGATGTGATTATACTTCAGACAGTCCTCAGAGTGTTAATATTTCATTAATATTCCAGCAGTCATCCATCCAGGCACTGACCACGCTCAATGCTGCTTATCTTCTATGATCGACAGAAATCCTGGATCTACTTGTCCTATTGAAACAAAACGTCGTGAAATTATTAAGTAAAGGCATACACTTACGTATCAAATTTCAACTCAATATTGAAACGAAACTTAGTGCACTTATTTATTACGTAAAGATATATATTTGTGCTGAATTTCAACTCAATTGGATTATTTTCCATTTTTTCCAATTTTTCAAAAAACACTGTGTACGTTTTTTGAAAACATTTGATAAAATTAAACAAACGATTTAACTTAAGATTTTTTTTAAATGTCTAAAGAGGATAATAGTTTTTCTTTTTGTCTTTCTGAAATTCCATTTATCAATAGGAAATAAATGAACTTGTTACATATTTAATGTATAAAGGCATCTAATTAGGCGCAGGAACGTGTCCAAGGAGAGTTAGTGGTTTAATTTCGATGACCTGCTTGTGAGGTCAAGATGAAGAGGTCCAAGGCCCTGAGTTCCTCAACCTGTTCACGTAACACTTGAAGACCTGTTACAAAACTATTCTTTACTTTTTACGTAAAACTTCCTTTTTGAATTTAGTACTTTTTACTGTTTACATTTGGCTTATCAGTTAAAGTCTAAAATCAAGCAAATCATTTAAAAGACCATTTATTTGTGCCGTAGTAAATATTTTTTACATTTTTAAGTTACTTTTTAAGATGCTGATATATAAAATTTAAATAGAATAATATCAGTGTGTAATACTACTATATGATTATTGAGCTAAATAATTGTTATCGAATTCCCAAAGGCAAAATTAGCTATTTTTTATAATAAATTCTTTTTTTATCATTCTAATTTCCTTACCATTTTAATAACCTTGGTTTCCAGTTTAGAAGGATCTATCAGCGTAAAATCATTATTATTTGTGAATGACTAGTTGGTCAATTTTTTTCGAATTAATACTAATTTTTGTAATTAATATGTGAGTTTCAAAATAAATTGAAGCGTTATTTGATGCATTCAATTGCAATTATAATAAATTATGATATAGTTGTACTCTTGGTTCTACTAGTATTAACTTAATATACCTGATAAATAAAAAACAGCTCTTTATGACTAACGAACTTTTACAGATTTAGTCGTAGATTTAAAGATGTGATTATAATCTTAACACCTGAGGATTAGTCGGCCAATGAATCACACTTTAATAACATAATAAATCACATAACATAATTTTAATGTAATTAGTATTCTCAATTAGGATGATTTTAGTTGTCTATTTTTTAATGATGCCTATTTTGTAAGCATATTACTAATTTTAGCAATTTCATGTGTTATTGCAAATTATCAATTAATTTAGTGTTTTTTTTTATAATCCTTGAAACATTTTTTTTAATTTCATTGTGTTATGAGTTTAATATGCCTATCAAAGGAACTGTCGGAATTGTTATTGGTCCAACAATTAATTGTTTATGTTAATTATTTGCTTAGTTATAATTTTTGATATGACTTTTTTTCTCCATTGCAT
The DNA here is from genome assembly GCA_018340805.1 of Microvelia longipes. NCBI lineage: Eukaryota > Metazoa > Arthropoda > Insecta > Hemiptera > Veliidae > Microvelia > Microvelia longipes. Next base: position 46,346,579 of record JACMZG010000008.1, on the reverse strand, counting down.
TCCCTAAAATAGTATAAATACTTTTAATGTCTTGAGAGGGAAACATGTTATTATTCCTTACATAATTTCCAAAAGTGATATGAAATGCAACATTTCAGAAAAAAACTTATTCTATTCGTCTTGCCGTACTAGTTGGTACATTCCTAGATTTAGTAATGCTTGTTTTTACTATGCTTAGTTTTAAAACTAAAATTACGCTTGTTTCCATTTTCAGCCGTAAAAAATTTAAACTGAAATTGCTCATTTGATGTCCTTCATATCTGTCATTAAATATTAACATATGAGTCGTGTTAAATGAAAGGTTTATGGTGGGATATAACAGTTGAGACTAGTTTTAGCTCAATCGGATTATTTTAAGTGGTGCAAATGAATATATATATATATATATATATATATATATATATATATATATTATATATATATATATATATTATATATATATGTAAGCAATATTTATATATTGCTTATATACTTTATATATTAATAGCCGCAGTGTAATCAGAAATTTGTCTTCAATTAATTGTTTTAATGTTATTATAACGACAAGTTATTTTTCAGTTTTACCAATTTGATGACTATAATTATTCACAATGGTTTACTTAATTTGTTTCAGGTTATTTTCAGGGAGATCATCACTGAAATAACAGGTAAATCATTAATATTTTAATTTTTAGATCTTAATCTTAATTGTTATTGTGTTTTTGTCCTCTCGCTTGCTTTATTACCTTTGTCAATTTTTTACTTAGTTTAATTATTTAATAATTATTATTATGATAAATAAGTTATAATTAATAACTATTAAAGTAAATATATATTTTGTTTATTATATCAAACTTAATTTGATCATACAATGCAATGTCGTTAATTACTAATAGAAATAAGTAACAAAATCAAACTAAAACGATATCGATCTGGTAGTTATCTCTTTTATTTTCCTCGCCTTCATGATTGTATTTTTATTTCTTGGTTAAATACTACTTTGTTTAGTTATAATTACTTTGAGGCACCACTATTATGGATATTTTGTATTGATTTCTGATTAGGAAATTTCCAGTAGCACTTAATTATAGGCTATGATTGAGTAATATTTTATTATTAATGTAAATATGTTTAAATTGATTTTGTTAATTCACTGTCATTGATCTAGGAATGATATCTTACTAATTGATCTTTACTAAAATGTATAGAAATGATTTTGCTTTTTTACTGAGTAATTGTTTTGTTTTTGTATTGATTTTTTGACATTGGAATTTATCAAAACGACTGATACCTTGGTCAAGTTAGTATTATAATTTTGATAAAATTAAGCCTAAAAATTTATTTGACATACGAAGTTATTACGATTAAATTGGAGGACCTAGTTGAACTCATCAATTGATTTTCAAGTTTAATTTCCGTTAATTTAAGTCTCATAGTTAAACTGCTTTAACAAAGTGTCTGGAATTTAAATTGTGTGATGTACTTGTATCAAATTTTATTTATAGTGTAATTCTTTAATAACTTATAAACTTTGTTAAGATTAAACAAAAATTGTCCTAAACAATTCAAATCATATTTTGAATCAATACTAAAAATATCACAGCTGCATTAACACAGTTTTGGATGCTTTATGTAACATAGGATAACTGACCTACTAGTTTTGCTGTACAAAACATCATTCCATCTTTACAACGGCTATTTAAATGGATAAATAATAAATGTTAAAACTAATTCTTTCTTATTAGTGACCTATATACGTCAGTATAAGGATTACCATCTTATATAAGACGTGTATGCAGTGGTTTTTGTGTGAAAACCTGAATTTTAACTTTTTTGAGTTATAATGATTATGCATTATCTAAAAACTGTAATTCTATTTCTATTTTAAATTCTCTTTTGGAGCGTGTTAGTTATTAAGCTAATAATTTTCTCTTGCTCTGTCCTCTGTTTGTCTTGTCTTCTTACGCCACAATTTCAAATAAGCAATTTCAGTTTTGAATTTTTTATAGCTAACAATAAAAACAAACGACGTTTTAGTTTGTTTGAATCAAGTATAATAAAAAAAAAATAATTAAATTTAAAAATGTACTATCTAGATCGGAAAGAGAAATAGCATAAGTTTATTGTGAATTTGTTTGTTTTCATATTAATTGATTTAACATATTTAACTCTGAGAATAAAACTCAAGTTTTATCAATTAAAAATAATTGATAAAAGTTGATTTGGAAATGGTTTTTTGTAACGAGAACATGTGTGGAAAAAGAAGATAGCAGTCCAGATAGAGTTGAAATACAACTACCAAGCTTTCAACTTGGGATCGTGGATGTCATCAGGGTAAATAAATTTATGAAATCATTAACAATAAGAGTTTATAACTTAAGAAAAAAACAACAATTTTCTCCTACATTATTTGATAATGTGATTTTTTATAATTGAAAGTTTTTCTTTAGTTATGAGTTTATAGTCTTTTTGTTTATGTTTCAGTTTCAATAAATATATTTGATTCGATGACGATTGGGTTGAAGTTAAAAATTTGGTAGTTGTATTTCAACTATTATCAAACTGATGTCTTCTTTTTGTAAACATTTTTCTAATCACCAAAAACCATTTCCAAATCAAGTTTTATCAATTTTTCTTTTCTGTAATTATACCGTTGGTATATAGAGAAAGTAATGTGCATAACGACTTGTATACCCGACGCGAAATCTAGTATACTATACTATATATATATACTTGACTTGTATACTTCGAGGACGAGCGAAGCGAGTCCGAAGTAGGAAGGATGAATCCGATGTGATAAGAAAAAGTTCCGAGGTACCCCATAACCGATTTTTTTAAGTCCATTTATATCTCTTTAACATTAGAAATGTTTTTTTTTTATTTTCATATTTATTGTTCTCAAATATGTAGCTCCCAACAAAAAGTCACGAGGCACTCCAGTCATAAAGAATTGGTAAATATGCTTTTAAATAAGACACAGAATCAAAGTTGTTTCTAAAACAAGTTTGACAGAGATATTTTATGAAGTGTCTTTACTTAATATGTTACTTGAGTGTAAGACATACATTTCTATAATGATATAGTTATAATTTAAATAAATTTAAATATTTCAGGTAAAATTTGCTGCGATTTACGAGTTTAATACAGCTTTAGAGCTAAGGTAGCATATATCTACCTTCCAGCTTAGCTAACCTTACTGCTAAGGTAGCATGTATCTACCTTCCAAAAATATATAAAGCTTGCAACCTGAGGCTTAAGGCTAAATATAATTGTCCTTGAATTACTTGAGATACTTAATTCCCTTTTACGTGGGGTGCGGTAAAGCCCGCTACTTTTAAATATCAAGGTCCTACTTTATGCGTCAATTCTTACTTTCAGGGTATCCAGTATCCATAATACAGTTTTTATTCAAACAAAAAACTTATTGGCACATTAAACATGAATATTTTGAATAGACTTTAGAATGTCAACTTGCAACATTTAAAACTTGGTTCTGATTAGATATAACTACACTTCAATGTTGTTCCAATCAAACTACATTCGTATTATATGATATTAATCTATGCAGTTACAATAATATAACCGTCTGTAATTTTCTTATTTATTCTGCTTCTTTTCTTTCTTATCCCCTCATCTCTAATTCAAACTTTGAAATCTATCATATCTGAAATAATTTTAATTTTTATATTTTACAGTGCTAGCTATACTATTTTCTTTACAGGTAATATATTACTGATTTTGTTTACTTAAAGTTATTTTTTCTTCCTAATGATTTTCAATGAGCTTTTTATATTCAACTCAGCGTAAAATAGTATTGTATATTTCGCACATGAGTAGTTCTTACTGTATGAATTATTGAAATTCCTGTCTGAGTGACGAGGAATCTAATATTTTCAGGAAGATACGCACCGGTTAGAGAACAATTATTCATATAAGGGTGAGAATTGGATTAGTATAATTAATATTAAGTATTTTTTGTACCCCACCCCTTCTTCTGTTATGCATCACATCATTTCGAAAGATTAAAAAATTGCAATATTTATTGTTTGGTATCTTAATCTTCTTTTTCCCAAATACATCTTTCTGAGGCATTTAAATCCTTTTTTCTCTGCTTATGTCCTTATTAAACTAAGTTTCTGAATTATATTTTTCTTTTAATTATGTTATTGGTAAAATAACTCGCTAACCGTCATATCCTACTTGACTAAGCTAAATAAGTTTTCTTTTCATCTTTATCATCGTAGAAATCAACTCTCATCTAATAAAGTACAAAGCGAATGTAAAATAAACTTACTCAGCGTTAATTTCGTATTTTGTACCTGAACTGCAATTGTTGACTTGCATAATGCAATTTAGTTAAACCAACCTTTAAATAATATTTTATTCCATGGTGTTCTGCGTGTACATTTGATTAAATTAGTATAACTTGTAATAAGAAATGAGGGTATTATGCAATTTAACTATGAATCCTTCGTCTTAGCTATGAGCCTGATTGCTATTTTCAAGTTGACCTAAAAATATGAATAAAATAAAAAAAGATAAACGAATAATCTCTCCACTAAAGATGTATTAGTTCTAAAACCCTTACACCATGTTTTAGTTCTGGAACAGAGTCCACTCTCTCAGTTTTCTTCAGCTCTGTTTTACCTCCTAGGGCTTAATAAAGACTTGTATAGGTTCACCGCTGCTATTCCTGCATACTTCTCTTGGATTTCTTTTATTTTATGAATTCCATATTGGTTCATTTTTTTCTTAAATATATATTGTTTTAAAATAATAACTTACTTGGGCTGACAGCATAGGAGAGTTTCTTAAGAAAGTTTGACAGCCTGACAGCAAGTATGATGATGGGGAATCCAATCAGCTGTACCGGTATTTCGAAAGGTAGCTCTTGCGGTATCACTGTTTGAATCAATAGGAACGGTATCAGAGCACGTAATAATACTTGTGAAAAATGCATTTTTATAATTATTTAAATAATTAACTAGATTAATCACTTGTTAAACTTATTAGTAAAAAAATATTTGATCACTTAATTTTTTGATTTTATTAAGATTTATGTAGTTTTTAGCGCTCATTTAACTCATATTAATTTAAATCATTAATTCACTTTTAACTGTTAAAATGACATCTTCTCGATTGACTGAGTTTAAAGTAAAGAAGCGAAATACGACAGTAGCCAGTAGTCGTAGTGGCGCGGGTGGGGAAGGGAACCGGCTAAGGCCGATGCTGTTGAAGGTTTGGTACTGTGTCGGTACGGCCAGTGAAAGCTACCCTAGTCCCCTACCTAAGTTCATCCCCGCGTTGCAAATACACAATATATCGTCATTATTTCATAATTTATTATTGTCATAATTATTTTTCCTAGGTATTTAATTATTTAGGGCTTGTCTAATAATAGTCTAATTTACACGCTATTAAGTAATTATATGAATGAATGCTTGCTAGAATTACTACAAACTGGTTAAATTAGATTGTTTTATACTGTTATGCTAGTATTGTTCAGTTTTGTGACTGTGATATACCGTAAAATTATATTTTATTTATCTTGATAATATGATTTTTATATTCGTATTATTATTTACTATCTTATAACATGTATAGTTTTGTAAATAAAAATATAACTGTACGATAAAGAGACGAAATCTTAGCCTGAGTTGAGTTTCTTAAAATAAATTTTGAACTCACAGTATACTATATTTTTTGAACTCACTAGTATAAAATATTTTTTTACTTATTTATATTTTTATAAATGGCATATATATATATATATATATATATATATATTATATATATATATATATATATATACATATATTTTTTTTTTTATTTATATACATAGGAAAAGTATTGTGTTCAGGCATCTGAGTTGTTTTTATCATTCTGTCTGTGTCACCCATAACCCTGCTTTTTTTATGGTAGAAAGTTGAGATTTGACACAAAAATCAGACTTTAGTTTTATTTGCGCTCCCAGGAAGGCGATATTTTTCAGTTTACGATAACCTAGTTTGCTGTCATAAAAATTTAAAAAATCGTTAAAAATCAAAACTTTGAACGATTGAGTTGTGATTTGACGCAAATGTACATGTATAGGTGGTCAATTGATCCATACATTTTAATGTGATATTATTCGCCGTTTTGAAAGTATTGACAATGGAAATTTAAAACTTTGACGGCATATAACGCATAATTTCCTTACTGCATATCGATCGTCATATCTTCAGATAGCGAAACTTTGTGATAAGTTAGTAGTAGAAATACCATTGTTATTAAAATTTTACGTAGTAAGTTATTGAAGAACATACATATTTATTGGTTTAACATTAAAAATTATATCTAAAAGTTTGTTTACATCTGCCAAAATCATTACGTTTTTAATTTAAAATATAAATGATCAAACTCTGTTATAAATTTATTCAATAAAGTGCTTGATTACATTTTTATATACATAATAGGTTAAAATGTAAACTTGATTTTATTGTAAATTTTTTTTATATTCAAGAGAAAACAGTGATAAAATTATAGCTAGATTTGTCGTTATTTACTTAAAACTTTCTTAAAATAATAAATGGTTTAAGAAGATTGTCTCACGTTTGGCATTAAGTTTCACTTATATATGAATTGACAGGTTGCAGGGTAAGATTAAAAATATCTCCTTAACCTGTTATTTTATTATGAAAATAGTTTTTGTATTATTTTTGTTGATTAATATCGTCTGGTATGTTAAGACCTCTTCCTTTAATGAATATTTAATATACTAGCTGTCTCCAGGCCGGCTTTAGGGCTCGCTACGCCCGTTCTCAGACTTGCTAAGCATATCTGTATTCTACATAATACAAGAGGCCTTGGGCTTTATGGCCAAGGCTCTGCGGCGACATGTTAGTTATCCTATACCAGTTTGTCACATAAGTAGGTTTATTTTAGTGTTTTTCTGCCGCGATATAAGCAAATTACTTAATGTATTAGTGAAAAAGTGATTTTTTACATAATTTTATTATATCATTTGATACTACCGAGTTTTGCAAAACATGAATAGTTGACACAATATAATTGTGCGAGAGACACCTAGGAAATGTAACAAGCAATATGCAATGCTACATCTGGGAACTGTTCCATCATTCAACATTTGTCATCATTGATGGCTCGACATAATGTCATGTCCCACTCTGTTTCGTTACGTCTAACTCATCAGGGCGCCAACAGAGCCTGAACTCACTCTGACCTTCAATTAATTCCGTTAAATGAATTGAATTGAATGAAATGAAATGAATTAATGTTGAATGATGGAACAGTTCCCAGATGTAGCATTGCATATTGCGTGTTACATTTCCTAGGTGTCTCTCGCACAATTATATTGTGTCAACTATTCATGTTTTGCAAAACTCGGTAGTATCAAATGATATATGTTTTGCTTGCCATGCATGATGGCGGTAAGAGAGCACCGCTCGTCTCTGGTAAGTACTTCACATTATATTCTCCGGAATTAATTGAAGGTCAGAGTGAGTTCAGGCTCTGTCGGCGCCCTGATGAGTTAGACGTAACGAAACAGAGTGGGACATGACATTATGTCGAGCCCATCTATGATGACAATGTTGAATCATGGAACAGTTCCCAGATGTAGCATTGCATATTGCTTGTTACATTTCCTAGGTGTCTCTTCGCACAATTATATTGGTGTCAATAATTTTATTAGTTTGAGAGCCTGACCTGAAAAAAATCATTTTGTACTACTTCAAACCAATTTTTTTCTGAAAAATACCTAAATTATAAAGAAAAAAATATAGTCTGCCTATCCAGAGTGGAGCTCTTTATATATGATTGCGCATGCTTAAAATTTTAAAAAATCGCACACATTTCTTTTTCTTGAAACAAGTGGTTCCCTGTGGGATGTGTGCATAACATGAAGAGATTATTTTTTAAAGTTGATAACATGTTCTATAAAACGAGTGTTTAATCATCAAATTCGAATGACTTTCACCAAAGTTATGGCTCTTTCAAAAACACCCTAAAAATGTCAGCGAATTTCAAAGTCAGCAAATTTCTTTGAAAAAGTATTGGTTTTTTGGCCATTTAACAAATGTCGTAACTTTAGATGTAGTTATCTGATTTTGACGAAAAAACACTCATTTTTTAGGAAGTTTCATGAGCTTTAAAACATGTTTTGCACATAACCTACAGGGAACCACTTATTGCAAGAAAACTGGAATCTGTGCGATTTTATAATATTTTGAGCGAGCGCATTCATATGAAGGGCTCCACTCTAGATAAGGAGACTAGACTATGATTTTCCCTCACAATACAGGGTATATATTTAGAAAAATTTGGTTTGAAGTAGTACAAAATAAGTCACATTTTAGGCCTGGCTCTTGGGCTATATGTATGTCGTCCGATAAATTTAAACTAACGCTAATAATTAATTATTACTTCGTATATGTGTTAACCATACATATTGCTATACGTGTATGTAATTTCAGACGGATAAATTACCTTTTTAAGGTTTTGTGATATTATAAAATTATTGCTAAGTCATTATTATGTATTAATGACATCGTAAACATTTTATACACATTAGGGTTCTAGTTAATAATCTGGTTGATTTTTATAGCAAGTTTTATGTCATTCTGATCCAAAGAAGCGTTTGAAAGAAGTTATCGTGTGACATAGAAACGTGAATAGGAAAACAAACTCGTATACATACATACATATATATGTATATATATATATATTATATATATATATATATATATATATATATATATATATATATTATATATATATATATATATATATATTATATATATATATATATTATATATATATGTATAATGTAAGTATCACACATATGACATACACGGTATCTTTAGAACGGATTAATATTTCTTAAATAAAACTTGGTACAAAACCAAGTTCTACCTCGGAGAGAACCCTATTAAAAACCAGGTTTTTGTGACGTCAATTATCCGGTTTGCTGAGTTAATATTTTTCGCTGCGAAAAAGGTCATCATTTAAGTATTATGGGACGCCAAATCGAATAAAACCGGACTAAAAAGTCGAAAAAATAGGATTCCCGCAAAGCAAAATTACGGTGGATTAATATTAATTTTAGAATAGGGTGTATTTTTCTGTTTTTTGGGCGCTGAATCGAACAAAACCGGTCCTTAGTCGATACGACCTCTCTAAGTGACCAATATTCAGAAATTTATTGAACCTTGCTAACAACCTAATAACATTACCGTTTCTTGAAAATTTTATCAGTGTCCATCTAACGGCCTTCGATAAACTCTGGAAACAAAATTTAACAGATATACACTTAGACAAATCAAACTTAACAGGATATACACAAACATAGAAACCTGCTTCATAATGATAGTAGAATTATGAATCAAATTGTATTAAAATGTGGTTACTACTATTAAGGCCCCTACGAAAAAATACGTTTCGCGAAACAAAATTAATATATCTTTATATATGTGTGTGGGTAACACTTTCTTATACTCACGCTTTCTTTCAAACACATTTTTTTAATCAAACTTAGTGCCAAAATAAGGAGGACATGTGCCCTTTAAAAAATTATTATTATTTTTAAGTTATTTTTCGTCGCGAAAAAGATCTTTATTATTTTTTTTTGGGGGGTTGAAGTTAATGCGACCACTTATGGTGATTATTATAATGTCAAAAAACCATGGTAAATTACAGTGCCTCTAAAATCAGCACTGCTAATTTAAGAGGCACTATAATGTATAACCAACCGGATAATTATACGCATTTCCTTCAAAAAATACAGAAAAAATAGTTACCAGTCGTGCTTGACAATTGTATAACTGTTCAAGTTATAAAGCAAAAAACAGGAACTTTAAGCAAGAAATTCATTGCTAAGCACAGAAACACGCATTACAAGGGAAATTTGCCCGACATGTAGACCATCGTGCCAAAATTATTTACAGTAGTGCCAACAATTTCGAGTTAAAGAACTTCAGAGCTAAAGTTTTAGAAAAGGTAAAAAAATCATCGGCGGCACTATTAAACGAACCAAATTTAAATTTAATTGGATTATTTCTGAACTAAAACTAACCGAATGCTAATAATGAAATGAAATATGACACATTTGATGGTCTAACAAGGACTAATAGCTGCCAAATTTCAAATTGATCCGTACATTCATTTTGTAACTTATCTTTTAGTTTCAAAATTTAGTTTAATTGTAAAGATTTCACTTTATGATTACAACCACCTTAAAATCTGTTTGCTGAAGCGGGAATAGAATAATCAGCAGATTAATTTTAAATATAATTTTTCCTTTATTTCTATGTTCTTTGTAAAGATAGGGGTTTAATTTTTATAGAAATTCAATAAGTAATTATAGTATCTTTTAGATCATGTCAGCAGTGACTATGACGAAATCACGGAACTATTGCTGTCTGTCTGTAATTGCAGGTTTTATATTATTATCATAACATATAATTTGTATAATTTGGAAATGAAAGGTACCTTGAATATCTCCGAATAACAACCTCATTAGCTCATTTTTCCTTTGGGAATTCGCTGTGACTTGTTGAAGGTACCTTGAATAGCTCCGAATAACAACCTCATTAGCTCATGTTTTCTTTGGGAATTCGCTGTGTCTGGTTGAAGGTACCTTGAATAGCTCCAAACAACCTCATTAGCTCATTTTTCCTTGGGAATTCGCTGTGACTGGAAGGTACCTTGAATGCTCCAAATAACGTTAGCTGTAAACTGGTTGAAGGTACCTTGAATAGCTCCAAATAACAACCTCATTGGCTCATTTTTCCTTTGGGAATTCGCTGTGACTGGTTGAAGGTACCTTGAATAGCTCCAAATAACAACCTCATTGGCTCATTTTTCCTTTGGGAATTCGCTGTGACTGGTTGAAGGTACCTTGAATAGCTCCAAATAACAACCTCATTAGCTCATTTTTCCTTTGGGAATTCGCTGTGACTGGTTGAAGGTACCTTGAATAGCTCCAAATAACAACCTCATTAGCTCATTTTTCCTTTGGGAATTCGCTGTGACTGGTTGAAGGTACCTTGATAGCTCCGTCATTGGCTCAAAACTCCTTGAATAGTCCGAACAACCTCATTAGCTCATTTTGGTGATTGCACAGTTCTATATTATGTTATGTCTGAAACATTATTTCATAAATGTGACCATTCGAGTTTATATTGGACAAAAATATACATCATATGCAGGTCAAAATACATATATAGGTGGCCAATCGATCTATAAAATTTCATTTTGATATTGGTCGCCATTATGATAATATTGACTGTTATATTTTAAAATATTAACGGCCAATAAATTTTAATATTTCTACTGCTGTTTGACGTTCGACATATCGTGAGATAAGGAAACTTTGTATAAATTGGTAGTGAAAATTCCATTGCTATTGAAGTTTTAGTTTGCAAGTTATTAGGTAACATATATATATTTAGTTCAACACTTAAAATTATATAAAAAAGTTTGTTCACACCTAACTAAATCATGACGTTTCAACGCATAAAATTTAAATGATCAAATCGTGTAATACATTGATAAAATAAAGTGCTATCTTTCTTGTAAAGAACTATACGAATAAAACACCAGACAGCCGAGTATGATCACAGGTTTAATGAATTTTATGAATATGATAAAAATGTACAACCCGTTATTAATTGACTGAATGTGTATCTACCGCAACACCCTAGATATTTGGTTCTAATAATTCGTTGAGCGTGGGGAGGTCGAAGTAATACAACCCTAGGTTTTGGATAACCAGTTCATTCTGAGGTCGAGCACAGCGAGACCGAAGTAATACAAACTTAGGCTTTAGATAATTATGATATTCTGAGGTCGAGCGAACAGAGTCCGAAGATGTAATAACCTAGGCTTTAGACAACCACTTTATTCTAAGGTAGAGCGCAGCGAGAACGAAGCAATACCGACTTAGGCTCAGGGTAATCATTGCATTCTGAGGACGAGCTAAGCGAGTCCGAAGCCATAACACCCTAGACTTTAGATAGCCATTTTATTCTGTGGTCGAGCGTAGTACCAAATTAATACCACCTTAACCTTTGGACAATCATGATATTCTGAGGACTAGCCAAGCGAGTCGAAAGTTGTAAGGAAGAGTACCGAGGAACCCTGTACCCGATTTTTAAAACTTGAGATGACTAAAGCAAAGTGTTATATTAAGATAGTTGACGAGGTTCTCCGATTAAGACCGGTTTCAGCTCAATTGAACCATTTCAAGTGGCGCAAACGGCATATTTATACATTTTTATAAATGTATACATCTATATGGCCTCTTTAGGCGATGAAAATTCTCATCGCCTGAAGAGGCGAAAAAATACAAATTAAATACGAAACAATAACAATGTTGGCGCAAGGCGGCAATATTAAGCCCCTGGGCCAACCATAGCCCCTGGACCCAGAGTCTGAAAATCTAAATTGAATTGGCCCTCAAAATTTAAAATAAAATTAAATTCATATACTTAAAAAGTATTTATGTATTATATGTTAGTCCTTTAAGAGATACTAAGTTAGTTTTTAATTATTCTTTTTTATTAAAAACATTTTATGGTTTTTATTCTTCCCTTTTCTGAAAGCGATATTAAGCTACGATTTTATTAGTATGCAGCACAACATCCTATAATTGTTTTCAAAATAGTAGGCGTAATTTAAGCAACATCAAGGAGTATGCATGTATGCTAGTCTAATATATTTTCCTTGGGAATATATTTAATCTAGTTACCTTTGCCTAATAGTTCTGTAATATTTACGACACTGTCTCCGGGTGTAAGATAGTGTTCATGAATTTGTTAATTCCAGTACTACAAGAATATGTCGAGCACCATTACTATGTGCATTTATTCTCAATAATTTACTTATAAACTTACTTAAACTCTTTGTTTTGCTGATGATTATCTTTTTAATTACCTTATACTGTAATTGAATGTTAATTACCGTGTTTGATTTTTAGATCATAAATTTATAGCTAACAAGCACAGTGGCCATTTACAGGACATTTCCTGTTTTTAATATTCTTGTTTAACGTGTTGTTTAAATTTTTTTTATTTAGTTTGTTGTTTATAATTTATAGATATTAAACAAGAGAGGGGAAATTTGACAAAAACTTAATTCATTAAAAATTTTTCAATATTTATGGCACAAGTTTATGCGTTTTAGTTAAATTATATGTTCTTAAATTTGTATCAAAAGAAATAAACTCTTAAATGACATTTTCCATTGATTTAAAGCAGTTTAAATGACAAATCTCATAGGTAAGGATTAAATGTTTAGAAAATAATTTGAGGTGAGAACTCGAAAATCTCAAATAAGGTAATCTACAGATTTCCTTTTTCCAGTTGTCTATATCCTGCGTTGTATTATTTAACGCAGTTTGTATTAATTAAATAACCTATGTTACTTTAGCAATGGTATAGTTTTGTATCCATAGAGATATTATTAATAGAGAGGCCCTTTTAGTTGAATTTTGAAATATCGAAAAAAATCAGGTATAGGGTACCTCGGAACTTTTCCTCATTACATCGGATTCGCTACGCTCATATTCCCAGCTTCGGACTCGCTTCACTCGTCTGCAGAATATAATATTAAAAGACGTTAAATTTATACTGCTAAATGTCCGCTGACGTTCTGCAAAACGTCCTCAGACAGTAAATAGATTCGTTTAATTCCTAGCGGTCATGCATCCAGGCACTGACTACGCCTGATGCTGCTTAAATTTTATGATTCACCAAAAATCATGAATGTACTTGTGATATTAAAACGAAAATTTGGCCCGTATTTAAAGATTATGGGTGAAAGAAAAGAGTCTCTCCACAAAAATATTTTTTATTGGCAAAGCGCTTTCAACCTAGCATGAGGCCATCATCAGTGCCTTAAAATAAAGATGAAATTAATAAACCATGACACAAATAAAATTAAAAAACCACAAATAACTACTTCTTCTTTTTAGATGGTAAAAGCTCGGTGAGCCGTGTAAGACTCCACACGTGTGGAGTCTTACACGGCTTAAAAACGGCCTTAAAAACTCCTGAAACGGATAATTCGTGTTTCTTCCAGGTTTCGATTTTTTTGCTAACATAATACTTTTCTTATATCTATGGTGTAAATGAGGAAAAGTAATAACCATTGCACCTACAACTATCAGTATAATCCATAGGAACAGAACATAACTACAGTAACTTATTTAGTAGAAAGTTTAAAATACAAATTAAAACACAAACAATCTAAAGACAGCTGACATCAATTGATTAATAATTATAACATGAACTCTCTCTTAGGAGAGGATTTAATGAGGCATCTTAATGTATTGAAGTAGGCTATGCTCCCTCTAGTATATATCTCTATGCTTGTATCACACTATACTAAGATATATATTATGCCCGTTTAGAGCCTTGCGGCTCATCAGGGATAACCCCTGCGGGAACCACCTCGGGTGGTAGTAGCAACCGTTACGCTCAAAGTGAACAATAAGAGAACAATAATCTTCTATAAACTGAGAGCGTAACCTGGGATGCGAACCCCAGACCTCCGGGGGTCAAAGGTCAGTGTAAAGACTATCGCCTTAACGACCTCGGCCGCGGAGGCGGCCATACTAAGATAACATACATTATTTTGTATAACAATAACCCAAAATCTGTTTACCTATTATTTATATCAAATTACCCCTTGTACATTACGATACTTAAATCTATATAGTTCTAATAAAATGTTAAATAATTAAAACAGTTATGAATGTGGAGTAAGAAAAAACGCTTCCATGTATTAAAATTATCATGGCAAGACCAGGAATCCACCTCCACCTAGTCCGTGCTAGTGGTCACGTAGCCTCACTGGGAGTGCTTGTTGTGCCTTTACAGTCATCCTTTGTTTCCAACGCAATAATAATCATTTTTTACACAAGTTTTATAGTAAATAACGTTAGAAAAATTCATGGGGGAAGTCGAACTTCGGAACTTCGTTTTAGCAGTCCATTCCTACAAAAAATTGGGTACAGGGTACCTCGGAACTTTTCTTCATCACACCAGATTCGCTACGCTAATCGTTCCTATTTTGGACTCGCTTCGCTTATTGTCAGAATATATAATTGGTCAAATTTATACTAAAACACACCTTAATACTCGCTTCGCTTGTCCTCAGATAGAAAATAACTTTCGCTTCATTCCCAACGGTCCCCCATCCAGGTACTGACCACGCTTGATGACGCTACATTTTTTGATCCAACAAAATCATAGTTATACTTGTCATATTGAAAGGAAACTAAGTGTTCTTATTTATTACTTAATGGTTTACGTCATTCACAATTTTTAAAAAAAAAACTTACACAAGTAATTTGATAAAAATTGTAGTAATGCTGATAATGAGATGAAATTTGACACATATGTTAGTCTTATAAATGGCTACATGCAGGTTAAAGCTCAATCCAATTGCTTCATTGATCCGTACAATTCCAGGATAATAGAGAATTTAAATTGTTCCAAAAAAATTGTTTTACTCATAAAATGACTAAATGTGTTTAAAAAATATATTAAACTGTAAAAGAAATGTTTAAATTAATTTTAAATAGTCAAAAAATAGTAAGCATTTAAAGAAGAGGAGAGGGGGAATGGGTGGGGTAAAGGTTGAGTCGTTTAACGTACAAATGGGAGTTTTAGTTAGAAATATTGTAAGGTCAACAGTTGCTTACAGTTCAATAGAATCTAAAGAAAACTAAAACAGAACAATTGCATGTTCCAGGTAATACAATGCCTAAGGAACGTGATGACTACAGTTGTCAGTATAATTTTGTTGACATTATAGAATAAACTCTTATGAGTGTTGCTCTAGTGAATAATATTCCCTAGAGCATATACATATATGCTTTAATATTGTAGTACAATAATATTGTACTACACGGCGGTATTCTTACGTCTGACGTTGCTGTATCATCAAAAGTATAAGTTTTTTCATTCTAATATTTTGTACAGGGTGTTCTTTTAAAAACACCCATATAATGTACTTAAAAATAATGCAATAAAAAAATGTACAAATACTCATGATAAATGTACAAATTCAGGATAATTCCCCATAATTATTCTGTTAGTTATACAAAACTTTGCCTGTGAAATTAGCAGTGCACGCAATTATTTGCACTAGGTTAATGCGTAGTTGGTTTCATTTATTTTAAATTAACCTTTAAAATTATTTGAAATGTTTTAGCGCATTTCCTTTAAAAAATACAGAAAAAATGAGTTACGAGTAGTGTTTGATAATTGAGTAGCTGCTCAAGATAGAGCATAAGCGGATACTTAAGCATTTCATGCTTAATGATCCTACTGAAATAAAATTAAGGATGCTACTGAAATAAAATTCAGTATTTAGAGAAAGTCCATGATCGTTGAGTTTTGCTGTAAAAGTTTGATTACAGGGGGCTCGCAGACCCCCTAAAACCTTCCCACGGACCCCTGGGGCCCGAAGACCACACTTTGCGTAACCTTGGTGTAACACTTATTTAACTATAACGATGATAACCATCTCTATGTGGCCATCTATAAGTTTTATTTTTCTTTGAATGTAGAACCAGTTATATTAAGTCCATTTGAAGGTAACGAAATTTAAAATTATCTACCGAATGGCTTAGACATTAAAGAAATAGAGGCAACAATTCTGAAACCTACAGTGTATAGTAATGATTATTCTCGTTGTATTGTACAGTTCACTTTTTTATGCTGTCACACAAAACAGTTATGTCTTGCTGGTTTGCATATTGAAAGTCATTAAATATTTTTTAACTGATTTCTGTGTCATATATTTTTTCTGTATATTTAGCTGTGACACTAGATAGAAATCGTTGTAGATGTAGTAAACATCTAAATAAATAAAAACATGGAACTCGAAATTGCGACTTTGGTAGCGTGTTGAGCAAAGTAAGTGTAGATAGGACCAGCTGAAGATACTAATACTAAAAAAGAGCCGAAAAAACAAGCACAAAATTTAATGGTTTATATTTTTATTTTTTTCGTATTTTATGTTTTTTGTAGTGGTAAATCAAAATTTAAGTGCTCTAAAAAACACTTAATCTATAGATTGGTTATTTGACACTAGTTTCACACTAGCAGAAATAAATCTATTCTATTGGTATGATGGAATTTGGAATGGAAATTTTGGTATGGGTTTCCCCCGAATCCTTTCCCTACCATATCGGATTTTACTCTCAACCGCACTTATTCGGACTCTCTTCGCTTGTTCTTAGAATAAGGAAATCGCCTAATTTATATTACAGTACGTCTTCGATCTATCTTCGCTCGTCATCAGACAGAGAAAACTTCGGTTTTATTGCTAGGGATCACCCATCGAGTTCCTGACCCTGCTCGATGCTGCCTAACATTTCTAATCCCACAATAACTGTTGATTTACTAACCTTATTGAAATGAAAATTATTATACCTATTTATTACATAGAAGAATGCGCTTGTTCAAAATTTTAACTCAATTGTATGTATCCTAACTTTTAATGATTTTTTTATTTTTTATTTATTTTTTTATTTTTTTCGTATACATGTCATTTGATAAAAATCTATCTAATGCTACTAATAAGATGAAGCTTGGCACATTTGTTGTTCTTTTATAGAGCTAGGTGTATGCTATATTCAAACGATAAGTTTTATGAATTTGCCAATGTTTGCTGACGTTCATTGTCGTCATGAAATAATTATTTGTCGAAAATACATACATATACATATCATAACATATAGAGGTTATGATTGTTTTTGCAGTTTTAAACCTCTATAGCATACTCATCCTGGGAGCTGTGATCATGACTCATAAACATACACACTTTTACAATCACAAATTTGTGAAAACAACTCAGTGCGTCTTGAAAACATCTAAAATGTATTTTAGTTCATGGATTCAGTTAAATCCCGGATTTCGGATATTTAGTGCAAACAAAATATTTTTCCTACGTACTTACGGTAATCTGTATTAATTTGATCGATTAATTCTTAGTATTGTTAAATTTATTATTTTTT
>JACMZG010000008.1:46198811-46327796 GCA_018340805.1 Microvelia longipes | reverse complement strand
GGGAGGACCTGGCGAAATATGGACGTTTAAATCAGTAAGAAGTAGTTATTCCTATTTCCCTCTAGTATCTAAATATTTACAAATAAGGATTCAAATAAAGGTCTATCCACAAATACATTTACTATTTATATACTTACTATATATATTTTAATATATATACCACTTTTTTACTATATATATATTTACTATTATTATAAAACTATATTTGTGGATAGACCCTTATTTGAATCCTTATAATATGAATCCACTGGCGCTAACGTCACTCATATTTACAAATAATATAAATTTTGACCAATATTTTAATATTTTTCTAATCTGAATAAATTTGACTTTAGTTACCTGAGTAGTTGTAGGAGGTATTTAGCTTTAGCTGAAAACTTATCCTTCTCAGTTGACGCGTTTAGTTCACAGATAAGTTTAGGCAAACATGAGTTCTTCAAAGCATTTGCTAGCTCAGACAACTTCTGTTTTTCTGGAAAAAAATTATAACACCAAAAATTAATTATGTTTTTAAAAATAATCTATTCATATTTTTACTTTTCTTAATTTATACCCTAGATATAGAAAAGTATTGTGTTTATAAAGAAAAATCCAAAACCTGGATGTCACCGGAACGATCCGTTTAATGCGTTTTTAAGGCCTCCTGCGTGGTTTTTGCTAAGTTGTCTGTATGTGTGTGTGTGTATGTTATCATTGTATCTGCCAGTGTATTTATGCTAGAGAGTTGAAACTTTGTAGAAAAATAAATTTGTTTATGTCTAGTTGTGCTATCTGGAAAATATTTCTTTTATAATAATTTTTTTTCGACGTCGTTAACCCGCAACAATGACATAGCAAAACTTTCATAAAATTATAAAACGCTGTAAAATTTGTTGATCACTTAAGGATTTGACAAGCATGTAGTCATATATAAGACCAACATATATATATGTTTCATATATAAATTATAAAATATACGTTATATACGTTTTTTAATAAATTATAAAAAAATCAGAAAATTATTCAATTGAGCTGAAATTTGGTAAAAAATAATGATGCTTAGTTACATTTCACTATACGGCAAGTATATCTATGGTTTTTGTTGGATCATAAAAATTAAGTTATCATAATAACATAAGTTAGGATATCAGGCTGTCTTGTGTTCTGAAATTCTGCAGTTGTTACAGTTAATGCTTTAGCCTTAGAACTTACTCTTCGCCTTTCTAAAGTTTAAGGTGACCTGTTTTCATTATTATTTTATGACTTTAAACGTAATATGAAGAGTTTCAATATTCCTAAGCCTTATAACGCCAACAAGATAAAACCTCTACTATTGAGTCAAGTCTATACTCGAGTTTATTCTATTCTCTAAACTGTACATTGTTATAAACATTTTTCTCATGTTAATGGTTTGCAGATTTTTATGTAAAAATTGGATGCGTGTATAACGAGATGTCCGTGATATAAAGTCCTTCCTGTAAGCACTCGTCTCAAGGACACTTGAATTAATGGTTCCTTTTTCCCGAAGTCCTTCCTCGCGTAATTTTTTTCCTTCACTGATTTTTTATGGCCCAACAATTATTTACTTCTTTTAGTCGAATTAAGGCGATTTTAAGCTAATTATAAATTTTTATTTGACTTTGTGTTTTAGAAATTAAAATTACATGAGCGAATTTAATATAACTTTTTTTTACTTAGAACGCATAAGCAAAAAAAAATATTAAAGTGACAAAATTTTAATTTTAAATCATCCTATTAGGATCGGCTTGATAACTGTTAATATTTATAATAGAAATTGATGTACTTATTATAAGTTTATTATGAATTATAAAGATTAACTATTGTTATAAATTTATTTTCTAAAATTTCTAGAATTTGCCACTGTACAGGGTTGTTACTGGGATTAAAAGTTAGTCTTAAATTTAAAACTTAATTTTGAATAGAATGCTAATTACTTTGCCTTTATATTAAATAAATCATTAATTATTTTGATTAAAGATAATTTCGAAACTCATTACTGTAAAAAGGTTAATTCTATTCATAATTACAGTATTGTCTGTAGTATTAAAATTCAATATTAATTACTTTTAAGACATGTTTTTATTTGAACAAAAACGTAAAATGTTCAATCATTTAAGACATTTTACAATGTACTTTCTACATTGTAAGGCTTGCAATAAATGAATAATAAAGAAAGTAACAAGGGAAAGTACTTGAAACGATGACAAAGCAAAACTTGAAAAATTGACCAACACATCTAACAGTATGAAAATAAGTTTTAAAGACTTCACCGCAGTTCTATAGCGTCAAAGTGAAATTTTTTTAGCCACCCTCAATGTAGAATTATTGGTAATTTATTAATATTTATAAAATTTTATATCTTCTTTGAATTTTTAGAATATTATACGTAATGTATAAAGTTAACGATTAATAATTTAATTTCTACTGCTTTT
The DNA here is from genome assembly GCA_018340805.1 of Microvelia longipes. NCBI lineage: Eukaryota > Metazoa > Arthropoda > Insecta > Hemiptera > Veliidae > Microvelia > Microvelia longipes. Next base: position 46,325,364 of record JACMZG010000008.1, on the reverse strand, counting down.
TTGGATAATGTTAAACGTATAAAATAGTTATTAATTACAACCTTTTTTACTCCTCCTTACTTCCTCATTTATACCATTAATATATAGGAAAAGTATTGTGATTGCAAAAAATTCGAAATCGGGATGTCAATTTATCAGTTTCAGGTGTTTTTAAGACCTCCTGAGTGGTTTTCACAAAGTTTTTTGTCTTTATGTGTGTGTGTGTGTGTGCGTGTATCTTTTATTATCCCAACTCTTAATGTATTTATGCTAGAGAGTTGAAACATTAAACAAAAATCAGTATACCGCTGAAGTTGTGCTGTTCGTAAAATATTTTTTGATGACGTCATTAACTCACAATAATGACTCACCAAAAATTAAGGAATACCTTAAAGCGGGAAAAAATTATGTGATCGGATTAAGATTTGGCACGATTGTAGCCAGGTATAAGACTAACATATGTGCCAAGTTTCATCTCATTGTCAGCATTAGTTCAATTTTTAACTAATGACTTGTGTACGTTTTTTAAAAACTTGTAAGAACTCAGAAAACGATCCAATTGAGTTGAAATCTAGGACACGTATATACCTTTAATACTAAAGTACACTATATATACCTAACTTAAGTACACTAACTTTCATCATGATTTTTATTATGAAACCCTTCATAAAAATCATCAGTGCTGTATGGGTGACCGCTGAGTTTAAAACGGATGCATTTTCTACGCGCAGCGAGTGTGATGACGTGTTACAGTATACATTTGGCGAATTGTGTATTTTGAGGGCGAACGAAGCGAGTCCGAAGCAGGGAGGATGAGCGTAGCGAATCTGATGTGATAAGGAAAAGTTCCGAGGTATCCCGTATCCGATTTTTGTCTTAATGATCGTTATATTATTTCCAATTTATGGTTATTAGTTTTCCGAGGTAATGATTTAAACTAATTAGACTTCCCTAAGAATGCTTCTATTTGATGTCAAAAGTAGCGTTTTTCATGACAATTTTTGCAATACGTTGTATAATGAGTGTAATGAGGGCAAGGAAAAAAGGATTAACCCACTGACAGACTGACTAAGAGTGCAAACAAAACACTTGGATTGTCAGAGTCAACCATGTGTAAGAATTACTTTCTATTGTTTCACTTTTCATATTATGATAGCTGGTATGTTTTAAACTCGGTAACTTCTGTTTAGTGTTCACATTGTCCTCTGTAGTTAAGTCTATTGCCACTGTCAAGGTTTTCAGTATCTTTTAGCACATCGTCTACTAATTATGTTAAAGTTTTGTTTAGGTTTTACTTGAAATTTGCATATGTTCATTGTTTTCGGCTGTTTTGCCAATATGTCATTAAGTATTTTGATAGCTTGCATAGCAAAGTATAGCATAGTAAAAGCAGTCTATCTTTTATTTTTATTTAACCATTGTTACTTTAAAGTATAATATGTTCTGAAATTATATTTTCATCCTCTCTTTTATTTCGTTGGTATAAAGGAAAAGTATTGCGTTAGCTGTATCCGAAACCGAGAATTTTACTTAATTATCCGTTACAGGCGTTTTTAAGACCTTCTGAATGGTTTTTACTATGTTGTTTGTCTGTATGTGTATATCTGTTCTCATCGAAACTCCATAAAAATCTTAAAAAATAATGAAATATTTTTTTATAACGTCAGTATTGACTCTGCAAAATATTATTGAACGCTGAAAAATTGTTGGTTCAATTTGAAATTTGGCAACTATTAAGTCCTTCATTTGACCTACAATTTGGCAAGGATGTAGTCTTATATCAGACCAACAATGTGGCAAGGATGTAGTCTTATATAAGAACAACAACGTTATATATCAATATTACCAGTCCATTAGGTCAATATTTATCAAATGTTGAATGACATGAAGTCGTCATTAAGTTTAAATTTGGTACTTTTGTGAGGGTGCTCCTTGTAAATAAGTTTACTATGTTTTATTTTATTAAGGCTAGTATATCTACGGTTTTTGCTGTATTACTAACAGCGACGTTAGTAATTGGTTGGGTGACCGCTGGCAATGATACTATTGTAATTACTATCTGAGGACGAGCGAGATATGTCTATAGCCGTACTGCGTAGCATAAACTAGGTGGATTAAAGTAGGTCTGATTGCAAGCGAAGCGAGTTTGAAATGGCGGGAACGAGCGTAGCGAATCTGATATGGTCAGATAAATTCCGGGGTACCCTGTTCTCAATTTTCGAGAATAATTTTTTGCCTTAGATCAATCTATTCTCTTAAACTTATTAAGTATTTTCCCTTTTAATATAGATATAATTTAAATAGGTATAATATTCTATAATTTTACCCAACTTCAGGGTTTTATTCTTGTCAAAAACAGGTTTTATGTCTTCCCTTTACACGTGTAGAGGTTTAAATTATTAAATATATTACTATAAGCTAGTATTTTTCGTTGTGAAACTTAGCATTAATTCCGATTATCTATAACTTAATTTTAAAGCTGTTTGCGCAATATAAACATAATCATGGTTTTTAGTTGGAGTCGTGTTTTAGGTTTTATGAGTGCTGATATTATTTATGAGGTGTTATACAAGGCTTAGTGTAGTCAATAATTTATTATAGATAAATATAGTCTAATATAGTTTTGAGAGTTGCTGCACGTTAAATTCAAATTATCTTGCTTTATTATTATTTGTGAGTTCTAGTTTTGTAATCTTGTTTATTGGTAAATGTATTATTTTTAAAATAATAATAAACAATGGACTAAATTCATAAATAACGATTTTTAAAACTAAGTATTCAAATTGAAAGACAATGGAAGTAGCTAGGTCAAATTTTAATAATCGTTTGATGTAATATAAAGTTCTGTATATTGATAAAAATGTGTATTGATCCAGTGCAATATGTAAGATATCACGAGTAAAAAATATATTAATAAGAAATATTACAAACGATATTCATATGAGCAAAATAATAATTAATTAACTCTAATATGATTATCATATTTTACATAAGCTGAAGTTATACAATTCATTTACGAAAATACGGGAATCTCATGCTAACAATTTCATTTCAGGTTAGTCACCTACCCATAAATTACCTTGACGATCTGTCATTAACTATTTTGTCGTTTGTTTTAATTACTGGAAAACTGATCTATTTATGGACAGAGTCATTAACAACTTGCTCTGACGTAGGGAAACATATTGACGTTATTTTTTAATAAATTATACATAGTTTAATATTTCTTACTATTTCAAACAACTGCTACTGTTTGACTATTTACTTTATTTTAATAATATTAACTTCAGTCAAAAGTGCTCCTTGTAACATTCTGTATAAAATTTTAATTGCAGCAATGTCTTTTTGTCTATTTAATCTCGCAAAACTGGATTTTACATAGTTAAATTAATAATTTAACATTTCACTGTTGTTACTTCTAAAATTAGATAATAATTTGTGTAGTTTGGCTGTTCCTTAGCATATTTCCTAGTTGTATCGACCTTAAAGCTTAAGAATGTGGTATAATTGAATTAGTATATTGCTGAAAAAGAGAGGTTTATACTTTAACTAATTCTACACCCGTTTTTAGCATAATAGCCTTAGGTTCATGGATTAATCAAAAATTTGAAATTGACTCTAGGTTCTTTTGCACGAAATTAAATTGATGTTACATTGAATTATTAATTAGGATTATTAATGCAGCTCTTAATTCTTGAAATCCGCTCGTTATGCATTTTTCAAAGTATCATAAAATTAGTTATCCTATTTATTGTTAATCATTATTATCACACAGTTTATATTGATACATTGTGTTTGTTTTTTTCAGTTTGTCTTATAGCATTGTCTTGTTTTATTTTTTATGCTTTTATAATCATTCATGTACTTATTTGGTTCCTCTGTCCCCTTCACTCTGATGCCTGAAGGTTGCTAGTACCTTTATGATTAGCTGCATTACTTCATTGCAGCTACATTACTTGGATCGTGACCATATATTTCTAAACGACTTTAAGTCGTTTTTAGTTATCGTGTTTTAGTTAATCAGTCAAATGTTTCTATTAATTTCATAAACCTTGATCAACAAAAGCAAGTTAAGCGATGGAAAGGGTCGATTTGGGTCAAGCTTTTAACTTCAGTCGTGATGTTTAGTTGTCTGGACGTTTATTATAATTAAAACGGCATTACATATGGTATCGTCTGCTAATGGTTCCAGCCTGCAAAAAAGCACGGTTTTTTTAACCTGGTGATAGATAATTTTTGATTCACTGTACATACATAATAACTAATTAATGATTTTTCGAGTAAACCCTAAAAACCTTGTTTGTTCCTTTAAAGTATTAAAAAACAAAGAGTGTCCTTAGTTATTTTTGGTTATGGTCCAGCAATAGTGGTCCAGCAGTAGATAAGTAATAGTTATTTTATTTTAAAAGTTTTTTTTGTTGCACTCACATGATGCTTGAAAATGTTTCTTAACGTTCCTTTATTTTATCTATTTTTTTCTATATCTGAGTAGGTTAAATACAGCTGTTTTAATTTGTTTTTGTTAAGTTTAAGGTAGGTTAGTGTTTGATAAAGATCTGGCCAGGCGCGACGTGGTATGCCGGCTTAAATGCTGTGAAATGAGAGTGAAACCAGATTGAATCGACTATCAAAGAAACCTCATTCCCGCGTTCTTCTTTAGACGGCGTTATGCAACAGTTACCTCGATATCAGTGCCCTATAGACGGCTGAAATGTTAAAGTTTTTATTTTTGGCTTCGGTCATCCTTCATACCAAAACTTCCTGGTAAGGTTAGGCAGTGAAAGTCATAACAAAATCTTACGTCTATTTGTCGTGTGCTTATGACACCCCACTCTCAAATCCATAGAGGTCGTCCTGTTTCCAGCTCTCGAACAAAAAGTTCAGTGACGTTACAAGGCCAAGGAGTTCCCTCTCCAGAGTAATGTGGGTATCCTTGCAATAATGTTTGTACGCGGAAATTAAATCATAATTCCTTCCATCTTGTATCTTCTGGTTTCTTTGTTAACCTCTAAGATATAATTACTCGATGTAAATATTTCATAAGGATATTCATTTGGATTATGGTTTTATAGCCATAGGATTTTCGTGGTTTTTTTTTGAGAGGTGCTATTACAGAAAAGCATTTGAGTATTCAAAGTTCATTATAGTATTTTGTGTCAAATAATTGTTCACCGCGAAGGATGGATATGTAACCCCCCTTATTATTGACTCTGACCAAAAGTTTAACACTAAGTCTAATAGTCGATTGCTGTAAATTATTTGTTGTTTTTGTAAAAATGTATTGCTCAAACTAGAATTTAGTAGGACCTCCTTTCCATCACGTAAAGTTGAAGGAAAGCTTGAGCTTTTTTCAAATGAGCAGCAATATGCTCATTAAAGGATATTGTGTTGTTATAAAGAAAGCAAGTCTTCTGCGAGAATTTGTTTGCCTTATAATTCTTTGTATGTTAATCCCAATACATCTGTGACGTCATGTTCTCAAAGAAGTGAGCTAATATGGTTAAATATGTTCTTCATCTTCAATCATATGCATTGTGACGTTATTTTCTTGAAGCAAGTAAGATAGTCTGGATAAGAATCCCTTTAATGTGCATTCCAATTTATCAGTTATGTTCTCAATCAAAACATTTGACGTCACAGTGCAAGTTTATAAAAATTATGTTTATTTTTAACCTTTTTATAGATCCAGTTCTATTAGAATTACATTCTTAAGATGTGATTTTTGTTTTGAATTGAATTTGATGTTACGAAGGTCGTTTCTGTCTTTCAAGGTCGACTTATATCGAAAGATAAATACGTCATAAAAATTGCCTTAAGACGAGCCCCTATAATGGCTGCCATCTTTGCGCAACATCTCGCAATTTCATAGTTTTTATGCGTAACCGTTACAGATGTCACCTAATTTAAACCGATTTCGTTTTCGTCGCAATGTTCTTTAGCAACGCCTACTTGGATCAATAGATGTCGCAATAACTATTGGATGAAGATTGTTTTCGCGTAGATAAACCTATTTTGTTTAACGAATGGTAGAATTTGAGTGTTTGATAACTTTTAATTAATTTAAGTGTAGTTGGTTTAGTATGTTAATAGTTTTCTAAATCCTTAAGGAAGTACAACTGATAAGATGTGATATTATGTTTTTATGGATTTTAATCTCTTGATGTTCAAGGGGTACTCAGGATAGTTGAATACGTCACTAGAGGTAATCTGAAACGTTTGGTACATAACTAAAAAATAGAAGACCGATCATTTAAATCTGTTTTTGATGAATCAATATTCTCTTTTGGCGTCATACTTCCACATGGGACAGTAATAATATTTGTTATTAATTTCAGTTATTTACTTTTGTCCTGCCACTTTCATATTCTGTTTACTACTTATTGTCCTGAAAATGAAAAGAAATGAGATATAATTTGATAATTATTACTTATTAGTCACTTACTTGTGATTGAAACTTGATCTTGTGTTTGCTGGGCGGCGGCATGAGGTGCTGTTGAAAGATATATCCTAGAGAAGATGGTTGTGAGATCCGTGATAAGGAGAAGAGCCAAAGCGACCAGAAGAAGGCCCCTGACCAGTTGCGACCCGCGCATCTCGTTCAGGGAGGCCGGCACGTTCACACTGACCGTCAGGAGCATGGGTCTCCGTAGAGCCGCCGTCCTAGGAAAGAACTCAGTGTCTACGGCGTCGAAGCCACCAGGTGAAAGCTTCCCCTCCATAGTATGAAGACTCCCACCACGGCGTTTGGCCTTCCCGCTCTACGTTAATAGCACAAACCCGTATAAGCTTAATTATTGAGAATTAAAATTCATTAAAATATGGATAGTATTAATTTAAGGTCATTTCATTTCTGAAAAACCCCAGAAATGAAGAAAATTGTGTTAAATTCATTAAGAAAGACAACAAGAGGTGCTGGGCTCCTGACCAGGGGTTCCCCTCGTCTTGTTACATCACACCATCTCCCACTGCTGTACTCCACAGACCCAGCGTCATAGCAAATCTGGCTTGGACAGATTCTCATCCAATTATGAAATATCACTTATCTTAACTACCCAGCATTTATATTGCTATCAAACTGATTATTTCAATTTATAAGAAAATAATTTAATTGTCTGCCAAGCAGTGCAGTGAGTGCGATGTATTCAAGTAGTTCACAGATTCATTGCCATGTAATTGGGTCTCAAAACACCTCAAATTCAAAAAATTTAAATTCGGGATAAATAAAATTAATTAGTATATATATATTATATATATATATATATATATATATATATATATATATATATATATATATATATATATATATACATTACATTTTTTTATATAGATAAAGTTACATTCGTCACTATTTTACCCTGAGTTGACTTAGTAATTTTCCCCATCTAGGTTTCGTGTCCCCATTTCTCTATTTTTATTATAGATCTAACTCTCAATGTTACAATTTTGGTACAATTAATAAAATTATTTTATTTTGGTAATTATATTGGTAATTTATATTTATATTTTGACAAGTTTTGAGGATTTGGTCATAAATACCATAAAACCTTTCCTTCTCCGAGCTTTCTGATCTAAATTGATTATTTTTCAAGTTTATTTTTTTAAGCAACAATTGTTCAATTTTCGTTATCTTTTACAATTTTTGATTCACTTATTAGAAACTTCTGTATGTTCTTCAGCAAAATGATTGTGCATTGGGAGAAAGAATCTGAGTGCATTGAGTAGCAGTGAAGCCATGTACCAGAATTAAAGCCCTTGAACGTTCTTCATGACCGCGATTTTTTTTTTTGCAATGGTTGACTAGAACCATCCATACAGCCATGTTTATGCATATTATATTATGTTTATATTGTTATATTTTTATATTAGATTTCTTAGGAATATAAAGATATGTTTATAAACTAAAATTGACTTGGAAGCTAGTAGTGTTGTGTAGTTATAAGGTTGTGCTATTTCTCGGGTCTGTAATTGTTTTAATAATATTAGTCTGTTCTGTGAGTAATGTGTACAGTGCATTATTATATGTTCAAGATATTTTATTTCGTTGCAGTGTTGACACAATGGGTTATTTTCATTTTTGATTTTCGATAAATATTGTTTGCAGATTGGATGATTAGATCTTAGCCTGGTAATTAACCGCGATCATACGCTGCTCTTGTTCTGTATTCTATATTATACTATCAACTTACGTCTATTTTGAAAAATCATAATTGAAATGAACATACCGCATCAGTGTTTGCTCTTAAATAAAAATGAGCTTAAATGAGAATGGAGGGGGATTTGGAATAAAATTTGTTTAGAAATTCCTTAATACTGTGGCAGTATAGCACACACTATTAAGACAACCTAATTCAGAGTTAGTTGTTTCGAGTTTTTTTTTATTATAGTGTTTTATTTATATTATATAAATAAACTATTATCACTTTATTTATATTATTAAATTAGTAAGTAAATAAAAATATTAATATTATATTATACATGTTTTATTTTATATTTTATTTATTATGTAAAAAACCTAATTCAGGAAAACAACAGTGTGGCATTTCGGCCGAGGCCGCGAAGAGATCAAAAGCCTCTTGTTTTTGGCAATGAAGTAACTAATATGTAACTCATATGTTGTAATAAAATAATTGAGCCGAAAAATTGGACCTCGCACGAAAATTAATTAATTTCTGTTATTTAATATTAAATAACTGTTAATTTTACCGTGAAATAAGACACAAAAAACTATTATTTTAATTCTAATCTTGTTAAGCTGTATTTTGTCAGAATATTTATTTTGCTTATTTATTTCGTTTTTTCTCTCTTCTTGGTGAAGAGATGAGAGTGAAGAAGAGAAATCGTATCTGATCTTTTTACCTTTCCTAATTTATACGTTGGTGGTATAAAGGAAAGGTTTGTTTTAGTATTAAATTTCACCTGAATTAACCTTTTCAGTTTTAAACCTCCTGGGTGGTTTTACAAAGGAGTTTGGTTAATGGCGGCGGTCGGTACAACACGCTTTATTTTTGCTCTCAATAATTGTCAATTTTATAAGGTTTACTTTAGTTGAATAGTGATTAATTATATAAAAATAGTGAATTATTCTTTTGTGAATAAAAGCACATAATTTATTGACTTCGTAGCTCTGATTTTAAAAAGTTATTCTTAAAATAAAACTACAGAGAAAAGCGCTAAAAAGATAAGGTAGGAGTTTGATCGTTTTTTTTTCACACGTTTCTAACAAATTTATTAATTAAAATACGCATTATTTATGAATGAATTACTCTCACCGCCAAAATATTACAGTCTACGTTGAAACGACCTTGAAGTTAATTGTGCTAAGGTTACATAGAGGTCAGCATCATCCAGAGGTTAGATTTAAAATTTAAATAATAGCGGGAATAGTCCTACCTACTGCAAGTGCATATAAATCAGCTGATGCTAAAAAGCGGAGTCACAGATTCCCCCTCTAACAAAAGAGCGCGGTCATCCCCCGGGAAAACAGCTGATCCAATAAACAAATCGCCTCCTCTTAAAAAAACAATAATGGATAAAGAAGAGTTTATTAAACTTTTAGACGAAAGATTAAAACCAATAGCCACAAAACAAGATTTATATAGATGTCCAATAAGATTGATTTCGTTTTAGAAGAAATAAAAAACTTAAAGACGAAATTCAGGAATTAAAAAATGAAAATATATTCTTGAAAAAAGAATTAAATCAAACTAAAACTTAGACTGGATATAACTGATAAAAAACATGATCAACTTGAAATCGCGGTAGAAGAAATAATTTGAACTTTTGGGGAATAAAAAGAGATCCAGAGTTAGGTTTTGTTGAACTAATAGAAAAGTTTTGTAAAGAAGTCTTAAAAATAAATGATAAAATCTATATTAATAGAGCCCACCCTGATGGCCCTTACAGTAACGAAAATGTACCTATCAAAGCCCACATCCCACGAGATTGTGATATAGAGAAAATTCTTTCTAATTGTAAAAAACTTGAAGGGACTAATTACAGCGTACAAAGAGACTTCACCAAAAAAGTGCAAGAAAAAAGAACTCGTCTTTATGCTGTTAGAAAAACTTATTGCTAAATCGCCTAACTGCAAGGTTAATATATCTGTAGACCGTTTACTTATCAATAAAATGTACTTTTACATGACCGATGATTTTAAGCTCATGTATAAAGATGAAAGCGGCATAGAAAAAATTAAAGAACTTTGTGGTGTTGATGTAACTGATACTTTGGTAAAAGCTGACCAAAAAGCAAAAGAGAAAGAGAAAAAACGAAGTAAGAATAAGTGATATAAAGTAAGGAAACTTAAAAAGAATATATTTGTAGACTTTGGCTGTTTCTGGAACTGTAACGGTTTTGAACACTTTTTTGACCACAGTGATGAATTTTTAAAATGGAATATCGTATGCTTAACTGAGACTTGGAAAAATAGGTGACATCAAATTAACTGGACCATGGAAAAACCATAAAGTCGTTTCTTCTCCAGCGATTAAGGACAAATCCAGAGGCCGTGCTAGCGGTGGTCTGGCAATCATCATCTCGCCATCTATTAATTTTACTGTTTTAGAAAAAAATGAATACTGGATTTTTGGTAAACTACTATTAGGAAACATATGTGTTATTTTAGGATTAGTGTATTTCAAACCTAATTTAGCTTTAGAGTACTTATACGATATATTATTTATTACAATAGAAAATATTACGAAGGAGCATCAACATGATGCTTTCTTCATAGGTGGAGACTGGAATGCCAGAGTAGGCCAGTTAAATATTGAACTTCCTGATGTTGAAAACATCGGTAATTTGTTTAAATACAGAGACCATTTAGATGAGAAATCAGATAAGAGAGGAAGGGAGATGTGTCAGCTCTTAGAGAGCATAGGTTTTGTCTTGCTTAATGGAAGAACAACATCAGATAGACCAGGTAGCTTCACTTGTATCAAGGAACAAGGATCTAGTACTGTCGATTTAATTTGGTGTAAGATATCAGGTCTATCTCACGTTAAAGATATGAAAGTCTTAAATTTTTCATACGGCTCAGACCATCTGCCTCTCTCTCTTAATCTCGACTATGTGAGTCATGAGGTACCTCAAAGTAGTACAAGTCATCCCAGGATTAACATTGAAAAATTTAAGTGGGATAAAGATAAAACTTTTGAATACGTTAGATGCCTTGATAACATACTAGGAAATATTGAATTGGATTTAAATACATCATCTGTTGATGAAATTAATACTTACATAACTGACTCAATAAAACAAACTGCAGATATCCTTCAAATGAAAAAATCTATCTCTATAAAACCAACCACTGGTACTTATTTTAACACTAATAAACACAACAAACCATGGTTTGATAATGACTGTAACTTAGCTAAACAACAAGCAAAACTTTCAGCTAAGATATGTAAAACTCAAAACTTTAAAGAACCGTTCAAATCTGAATCATTGTTAAAAAATAAGTTTTATAGGCGTACAATACGTAAAAAGAAAAAACTTTTTAAATCAGAAGTAATTCAAAAGTTAAAAAATACAAAAAATTGTAAAGATTTTTGGGAACTATTAATACATTTAAACCTAAATAGAGAGTTTTAAAACAAGTATAACGATTACTGAGTGTGAAAGTTTTATCATAGCCTTTATAGTGAACCAAAACAAAAACAAACTGATAATGATAGTAATGTTTTTATTGAGACACATGAGATTAATGACCCTACCTTAGATTCAGTTATAACAGATGGTGAAGTTATATTTGCTATAAACAAAGCTAACTCAAAATCAGCACCTGGAAATGATGGTATAAGTAATGATTTTTACAAAAACTTGCCTAAGTCCTGGCTAAGCTTATTTACTGATTTTTTCAATAAAATATTAGAAAGTGGAGAGACCCCAAGCAATTGGTCTGAGGCCATTACTAAATTAATATATAAAAAGGGTGACAAGAATAACTTAAACAATTATAGAGGTATTTCACTTACTAATTGCTTAGGAAAAATTTTTACTTCGATATTAAATGAACGCTTAAAATCATGGGTAGAGAAAAACAGCTTAATACCAGACATGCAGAATGGGTTCAGAAAAAATAGAAGCACAACTGACAACATTTTTATTCTTAATGCTTTAATACAAAACCACGTACGACTTCCAAAAAGAAAAGTAAAAGTAGCTTTTGTTGATTTTAAGAAAGCTTTTGACAGCCTTCTTCATGCTAGATTTTTTCAAAAGTTGAAAGAAATAAAATTAAGCAACAAATTTTTTAACATAATTTATAATTTATAAAAAAAATGCAAAAACAAAAATTAATTTTAACAATGAGTTTAGCCATGAAATTAAAATCCTTAGAGGGCTTTTACAGGGCGAAATCCTCTCACCATTGGCCTTTAACTTATTCATAGCAGATATTGAACGGTTCTTCAAAGAAAAAGGTTTTAAAGGTTTAAGTTTAGACGGTGTGACATATGTATATTTATTAGCTTATGCAGACGACCTTACAATATTAGCTGACTCGACTATCAATTTAAATAAAGCTCTAAACATACTTTATCAGTACTGTCAACTTAATGGCTTAGAGGTAAATATAGAGAAAACTAAAGTAATGACTTTCTCAAAAGGTAAATTACCAAATAAAAATAGTAATTGCTACTACAACGGACAACTGTTAGAAGAGGTAACCAAATTTAATTACCTCGGTGTGTGGTTCAGCAGAAAAGGGCTATTTGAAGAAGCTAGCAAGCAAGCAGTGAGTAAATCACGGTCAGCGGCGGGTGTTGTGAGAGAAACTCTGGCAAAAACAAATAACAACTCTTTCCAAGCAACAAAGCAAGTTTATAATGCCAGTGTTCTCAGCACACTACTCTATGCTGCGCCTGTTTGGTCGCTTAGGTATCTCGAATCCCTTGAAATTGCTCAAAACTTCTTTTTTAAAAATTATTTCTGTTTATTAAAAAATACACCCCATTACATAATTAGACAGGAATTCAATTTAGAAAATGTATCAATAAGAGTACTTCAGCTAACCCTAAAATACATTAACCATATTCATGACCTAAAAGAAAATAATTTGTTAAAAATCGCTTTTAACCGTCTTTTGTTTTTGGATTCTGCTCCTAATAATGACATCAGGTATAATTGGATAAGCCAAGTAAAGCAGATTCTTAAATCTGTAAATCTTGATACTGACTTTATTTTTTTATCAAGTTTTGATAACAAAAAAATTAATGACATAACTAACTTATACTACCAGAAACTTAAACAGACAGACTTAGAAAGAATACAGCAATCTACTTACAGCGACATATACAAGGTACTTAACAGCTTCAACCATGACGACTCTAACTATTTAAATGCTAACTTGCACCTTACTTTTCCTCAGCAAAAATTATTAGCTCAAATTCGTACCAGTGGTTATGATGTAATTAAAATTACTATAAGAGGTATCTTGTACAAAATCAAAACTAACGAAATGTGCATGGTTTGCAACATGCATGAACACGAAACTCTAGCTCATATTATACTAAGGTGTCCAAGATATTCAATAATTAGAACAGAGCTATTGCCTTCGCAAGTAATCTCGTCTAAATGGTCTGTAACACCAAAATAGCCTCGATTATTGGCTCTTCAATCAAAAAAGAAGTAATAAATATTTTTTATTTTTTTATTAACTTATTAAAAATTAGATCATTTCATTTAAATGAATGAAATGATATAATTCCATTTAATCTAATAATATAACTAATTCCATAAATGAGTTTACTATCTGTAATTACAGTTAAAAACATCAATCTATTCAATCACAGAAGTCATAAAATTTTATTTATTTATTTTATTTAAATGTTAAGATATTATTTTAAGTTTCAAATTTTGTTTCTTTTTTCTATTATTTTTATTTTTTTTTACAATAGAATTATCATGTTGTACTACCTTATTAATGCAAAATTTAATTATTAATTTTATATGTTTGTAACCATCTCTTTTGTATAAGCTCAAAAGTTTAAAAACAAATAAAGATATTTATTTATTTATTATTTATTATTTATTATATAAATAAACTATTATCACTTTATTTATATTATTAAATTAGTAAGTAAATAAAAATATTAATATTATATTATACAGTGTTTTATTTATATTTTATTTATTATGTAAATAAACCTAATTCAGGAAAACAACAGTGTGGCATTTCGGCCGAGGCCGCGAAGAGATCAAAAGCCTCTTGTTTTGGCAATGAAGTAACTAATATGTAACTCATATGTTGTAATAAAAATAATTGAGCCGAAAAATTGGACCTCGCACGAAAATTAATTAATTTCTGTTATTTAATATTAAATAACTGTTAATTTTACCGTGAAATAAGACACAAAAAAACTATTATTTTAATTCTAATCTTGTTAAGCTGTATTTTGTCAGAGTATTTATTTTGCTTATTTATTTCGTTTTTTCTCTCTTCTTGGTGAAGAGATGAGAGTGAAGAGAAAATCGTATCTGATCTTTTTACCTTTCCTAATTTATACTGTTGGTGGTATAAAGGAAAGGTTTGTTTTAGTATTAAATTTCACCTGAATTAACCTTTTCAGTTTTAAAACCTCCTGGGTGGTTTTTACAAAGGTTTTTAAAAATGTCGAGCGATTTCAGTACCTGACGGGGAATATAACGGACGCTTTTACTTTCCTAGAACGAGCGAAGCGAGTCTAAAGTGATGAATGAGAGTAGTGAAACCGATAAGGTGAGGAAAAGTTTCAAGGTACTTCGTACTTGTATTTTTATGTTTTATCTCATTTTTAGCGACTATCTACAAAAATAATCTTTTTCTTGAGGGGATCTTTCTTCTAGAGTGGAGAATGAACCCTTGTATATAAGGCTCATTTGGGCATTAGCACTTATAAGGTCTTTCAGGGTGTAACCTAGTCTTACTAGAGGCTTCAATCTCCTAAATCATGAACTAAATCTTCCATTACCAGATACTAAGACCAGTTACCTAACATGCTTACCTGGTAACGCTTGTTGGTAACTAATTAATGAATGTGATTTTGAAGTAATTTTATATAATTAAAATTATATCTTTTACAGGCAAGTGCATTAAAAGTACCTCTTGTAGTAGTCTCCATTAAGTAAGTTATTTTTATTTATTTACCTGTTTAACTTAATAGCAAATTTGAGTAATAGTTTCGGTATCGAGAAATGAATTAAAATGGCGTAAATCTGAGGGAAGCTTCTAAATATTTTTTTAAGAATATTATTTTATTTTTAATAATAATTAACTCTCCTCTGAATAGAATATACTTTTCCTTTTCCTCATTTATGCCGTAGGTATAAAAGAATAGTATTTATTGTGTTTGCGAAAAAAATCCGAAACCGGGATGAAACCGAAATTATCCGTTTCAGGTATTTTTATGTGTCTCCGTGTGTATGTTATCATCGTATCTCCCAGTGTATTTATGCTAGAGAGTTGAACTTATGTACAAACATTAGTCTACTGCTGTAGTTGTGCTATTCGGAAATTATTTATTATGACGTCGTTAACCCGATAATAAAAATCAAAATTTTGAAAAAAAAATCGAAAAATCATAGAACTCGAAATTTAGGACGCATGGAGCCATGTATAAAACTAACTAATATGAGCCAAGTTTCATCTCATTATCAGCTTTAGTTTATTTTTTATGGAATAACTTGTGTACGTTTTTTAAAAAAATTGTAAAAAATCAGAAAATGATTCAATTGAGTTGAAATTTAGTACAAATGTATACCATTACTTAATATATAAGTACACCAAGTTTTGTTTCGATACGACAAGTATATCTATAATTGTTGGATCATAAAACTTAGGTAGCATTGAGCGTGTTCAGTGCTGTATGGTGCCCGCTGAGAATGAAACGGATGTGTTAACTATCTGAGGATGGGGGAAACGAGTCCAAAGACATTTTGTAGTGTACATTTGGCGAATTGTATAATCTAAGGACGAGCGAAGCGAGTCCGAAGTAGGGAATATGAGCGTAGCGAATCCGATGTGTTGAGAAAAAGTTCCGGGGTACACTGTATCCGATTTTTTTAATAATTTTATTTCCTCAATTCCTCTTGCCTTAAGAAATTTTTGTTGGTTAATAAAAATTGGAGTTAATCCAGAAATAATTACTTAGTATTTATTTTTATTGTTTTGTCTTATTGATATGAATTTATAGTTTTAAGTATTTATTTATTTTCTCATTATTATTATTATAGTTTAATAGAAATTGTTGGTACTTGTTTAACAATAGAAGGATACAATTTTTCTTCATTATCTTAAATTTTTATACTATTTTTGCTTTTCCTTATTTATGCCATATATATTCAGGAAACGTGTTGTGTTAGCACTACAAATCCGAACCTGTATTTTACTTGAATTATCCGTTTTATGAGTTTTTAAGACCTCCTGAGTGGTTTTACTAAGTTGTTTCTTTGTATGTGTGTGTGTATTTTATTATTCTATCGGTCCCAGTGTATTTATGCTAGAGAATTGGAACTTCGTATAAAAAAATCTTTGTGTCTAGTTGAGGTTTCAGAAAAATATTTTTAATGACGTCATTGACTGTCAATAATGACTCAGCAAAAATTTCGAAAAATCATAAATCGCTGATAGAAATTATGCGGATCGGATTGTGATTTGTCACGCATTTTTCCATGTATAAAACAACAACATATTTGCTAAGTTTCATCTCATAATTAGCTTTAGTTTAATTTCTGTTATGTGACTTGTGTAAGTCTTTTAAAAATATTACAAAATTATCCAATTGAGTTGACATTTAAAACGTAAGTGTATGCCTTTACTTAATAAATAATTACACGACGTTTTGTTTCAATGGGACAAGTATATCCATGATTTTGTTGGATCATGAAAGGTAAGCAGCATCGAGCGTGGTCAGTGCCTGGAAGTGACCGCTTTGAATGAAACGGTTGTATTTACTATTTGAGGATGAATTAAGCGAGTCCGAAGACGTACAGTAGTATAAATTTAACGACTTGTTCATACTTAAGACGTGCGAAACGAGTCCTAAGAAGCTCCGAGGTACTTTGTAGCCGATTATTTTAAAATCAAAAAATGTGAAATTTAATGAAATATGGCGGAGTGTATCCCTTTATGCAATAAATAAGTATGATAACTTTCATCTCGATATCACAACTTTTTCTACGGTTTTTGACAGATCACAAGTGTTATTCAGCATCGAGCGGGGTCACCACCTAGTAGATGGGTAACCACTAGTAGATTTTAATACGTTTTTTTATTTTGCCTGAGGACGAATAATACGAGTCAAAATACGAATACCCGAGCGATACGAGGAATTAAATTACAAGTTGGTGGCTTTTATATAGTGAGGACGAACGAAGCGAGACCGAAGTAGAGATTATTGGTGTTGCAAATCCAACGTGGCGAGAAAAAGTGACAGACGACTCCGTCACCGGTATTTCATAAACAATTTTATTGTATAGTCAAAAATTACTTGGGTTAATTGGGTGTTTTTAAAAACGACATTTTAAGCAAAACGTAACCTACAAATTTAACTTATTAAATTAAGAAATAACTTATTCCTCTAATTAGGAAATTAGGCTTTACATTAATTCATTAAAAAAATCTACTTTCTCCATTTGTATAATTAGACTATTTTATTGTAATAAAAAAATAAGAGAAAAAGTAAAATAACAAATTATTCGCAACCACAAATTTCCTCCTTTCTAAACTAACAACAAATGGAAACCGATGAACTTAGTTCTAGTTTGTAAGCATATTGGAATTTATACCATCAGCATCGTCGTTAGACACGCTCCAGTAGCATTGCTGAGTTTATCATTATCTAATAAAATAGTGCATTTATTTTATTTTGTAGATCTATGATAAGATATCTGGTGAATGTATCTTGGAAAGTATTATTTGAATGGTTTGTCAGGGATGGCACTGCTAATGAGGATTTGTCGTGTTGTAATGTCCTGTCTTGTCCTTCTTTTTTTATTTACTTTTTTTGTAAGTTTAATTGAGTCTCATTATCCTTGGTCAGGACATTAAGTGTTTGCAGCCACTTAGGATGCATATTTTGTTTTTTACGTTTAATATCTATATATGTCAAAGGATAGGTAAATTAAAAATAAATAATTGATTCGACACGACAGACCCTAGCTTAGTTGTTCAGATTTATTTTTATTTGGTTTATGTGGGATACTTCTGTTGTTGACCTTTACTGATTTGTGCAGTTTACTTGCGAAGTCTGTGATGCACTCTCCTAACAAAACACATGTTGTGTAATCTTAACACTTGATCTTAACAATGTTTTTATTGTTTTGTGTAAACGTTACTTGTCGTTGCATTATTTACTCATCATATTTACAGTCTTGTCATATTTTACTAATGAGCATTCTGTTGTGTTGATTAATAGATGAGAGGAGAGTGTGAGTAAGTACTACATGGATAGTGTATTATGAATACATTGCCTACAGATAATACAACAATACATTGTATTGTTGCGGTTTTAAGTTCAATTTCATATTTATATTTAGAATACGGGCCTTCGGTCCTTAGTCGCCACGCGGCGCGAGGGCCTCCCTGTGGCCGCGCAGCGGCCACATAATATTTTTTTTATTATTATTTGTTGTTTCATAACTATTTTCCAGGTATTTGGCCAAATAGTTGGAAAGAGGAAAGAAAGTTAGTGGTTAAAGTTATCATTTCTCCTGAGAGAGCACCGAACCAGATAAAATCAGGATGCCTCATGTTTCAATAGAGTTCAGACAACTTCAGGCGATGACGCTACATACATACTTCGGGGCTCTATCTCAGGGCGAATAGTATTTAAAAAAAACTTGAACCTTTAACTTTTAACAAAGCAGAACTTTAAAAATCCATCTCGTCAAAGACCATGTTTCTTTAGATTTTCGTAGCGGTGTGAGTTTTGCAAATATGGCATTTGGCGAGATGTTGGGAGCTGACGAAGCCTATTCATCAACACAAGTTGTATCCGCCAACAAATAAATTGACACTAGAAATGGCGTTAAGTCTAGGTATCATATTTTAAGGTTGATTGGCAAGCTAAATCGATTGATACTGGTTACAGCCTAATCGGATCTTCTAAGTAGCCAAAGTGGCAAAAAGTGCTGAGTGTCCAAAAGTCTCCTCTCTTTTTTTTAACTGTATAAAATACATTGTTGAAACTTTTAGAATCACTATTATGTTCACTGATGTTTATTATTTGCATCGATCATTAGGAAGCAGCACCCCAATAGCGCCCTGCGACTAAAAAATCAAGGTACCCGTACCTGACTTTTTAGTTCTAACCGTCTAATTAGTTTATTTATTAAGCCTCTTGTTCTAAAAATGTATTAATATTGTAAAAAGGAAGTATTTTGTCAGATTGTGACTAATTACTTGTCTAATCCTAACTCAATATAGACTTACTTATTATCTGATATACTTGAGTGATTTTAATTAAAATATTACCTGCATAAATCATTTTGTTTACCATATATCTATTTTTACCTCATTTCTACCTTAGGAATATATGAAAAGTATTGTGTTTGCAAAACAATCTGAAATCGGGATGTCACCGGAATTATCTGTTTCAGGTGTTTTTATGATCTCCTCAGTGGTTTTCACAAAGTCATCTGTCTGGATATGTGTGCGTGTGTCTGTTATCATTGTAGAGCCTAGTGTGTTTATGACGTCATTGACCCGCAAAAATAACAAATAAAATTCAAAAAATCATAAAACGCAAACAAATTATGCGATCGGATTGGATCGGTTGAGATTTGGCACACATGTAGCAATGTATAAGATTAACATATGTGCTAAGTTTTATTTATTCTCATTATCAGCATTAGTTTAATTTTTATCAAATTACTTGTGTACGTTTAAAAAAATTGGCAAACAATGCAATTGAGTTGAAACTTTATAGAAGTAAATACGTTAGCGTATTAAATAACTACACAAAGTTCGTTTTAATACGACAAGTATATCTGCATTGAGCGTGGTCAGTGCTGTATGGGTAACCGCTGGGAATAAAAGGGATTTTATACTATCTGAAGACAAGTGAAGTGATTCCGGAGACATGTTGCAGTATAAATTTGGTGAATTTTATATTCTGAGGACGAGAGAAGTGAGTCCGAAGGAATGAGCGTAACGAATCTGATGTGATGAGAAAAAGTTCCGAAATGCCTCGTACCCGATTTTTTTTTAATTTATAACCTGGTCGAGAAATAAATTTACTGGTCTTTGATTAATTTTAGTTTTATTATGAGTTTACTTATTATTATATTGTTGCAGAACAATAAAAAAAAGTGGGTAGGGGTATCTCGGTAATTTTCCTCACAACTTCCAACTCACTTCGCTCGTTCCTTAAAATGTCGTGATTATTCAAACCTTGAAGAGGTATTACTTCGGTCTGTTCACGCTCTACCTCATGGTGGTATTAATGCGGTCTCTCTAGGCTCGACCTCACAATTATTAGGTAATTCAATTTCTTGGATATTGACTTTAGATTAATTCTTAACCAATTTTAAGATAAGAAGCTTAATAAGTCAGTTAGATTTATGTTCAAATCGGAACTCATGTGTGAATTCACAACAACCCAGCCTGGGTTTTCCTTGTCTGCTAATACGCAAATGCGGGGTTGGTTCCTGTTTCGTCCAAGACAAGTGACTAGGAACGAAGTGCTCGGTTCTTGAAGACAGACGTCTCCAATTAACACTGAGGAACTTTGCCTTTCAGGTCAGGGTTAAAGAATGAGTTTGTGCACACTGGCGTTAGGGTTACTAGAGTTCTCTGTTGAACGGTACTGGGTGAGCCGAGATTGAGCCTGGTGAGCTGGAGTCTAGCTGACGTGTGACACTGTGAGCTAGTCGCGACACTAGCCTATGCGGTGAGTTTGGATAGAGTTTGGTTGGGCTAGATGAATTGGGCTGGGCAAACTGTGAACTAGTCATATGTCCGGACATGTAACTCCCTACGAAGGGTGCTTCCTAAATGGTTGAGTGTACAAGGTCTGGGTGGATTAGTCGAGTGAGGTTTGCGTAAGAAAAAAACGCTAATATGACCCTACGGGTTATTTAGGGTTTAAAATAGCAATTTTATGATTATTGGTATTGTATGTTATTGGACACTTATGGTTTAATTAACATTTGTTTAAAATAAATTTATGCAACTGAAAATGCGTATAATTTATTTAATTATTTTAGTGCTAATAATTTATCTTTAATAGTAGGAAGCATATGCAGAAAAAAGCTGTTTTGTCGGTCAATGGTTATATCTGTCTGGCGTGTTAATGTTTCTATGGTAAAATGTTATTATAAGTTCTTCTTTTAATTTAATATTTTGACGTTCACTTATGCCATTTTTACCACAAAATGAAAAGGAAGTCATAGAACTTCCTGTATGCGTTTTATCACGCGATGTTTCTCTACGCATGTTGCACTTTTCAAATTGCATTATATTTGCAGTGCAGGCATTATGATATTATTTAAGCAGCTGTCTTTCATCAAGTTATTTATTTGAATTTGATGCAAGTTTGGTCTGTTGCACCCACCAACCATGTGGATTCCTGTTTGAAATACTGAAGTATTTTAAATTAAAATTTGTTGGCAAGAAATAAACTTGCTTCAGTTATGAAAACTTAAAGATGTTTTAAGTTTAATAAGAAAAATTAAGATATAGATAATAAGACAGGGTCTTCAAGCTATACATATTTCTGAAATACGTCAGCTAATCTCTTTTTGATTGGCTTCTACGTGTTCATTTTAGCGTCAAAGAAATGTTTAAACTGTGACTGTAATTGTTACTAACAAACTGTGAATCGTTATAATTCTGCAAATTGATAGTTATCCATTAACCATTTGTTATTATCATTTTCTCTTTATTAAAACTTATATTCGTACAATTCATTTTCCTAAATCCTTTATTATAAAATAATACAGTATAATATAGACAATATTTGTTTACGTATTTTTCAACTTTTCTTATCTTCGAAATCTTGTATCACATCCCCATAATAAATAGGTTTGTAAATTGTTTTTCTGTTATCTGTCTTTGACAAATTTAACATCATCAACATATTCATGCATTTTTTTCATAAACTAATATTAGTCATATCAATGTCTGTGTTTTCATATATCTTGAAGTCAATATAGAGATATAAAACCCCTAGCGAGTGTTATTAGGGTTTGGGTCCCATATGTCAATTTCAGAATTCTATCATTGCATACTTGGATTCTTTAAAGTGATATTTCAGGGTGTATATTCATTTTATTCAAATTTCTCCCTTGGTATTGCATTCACTCCCTTATTGTATTGTTGTTTTCTCTAGTGAAGTCCTAATAAAGTTCTTATATGGGTGTCTTTTTGTATTATTTTCCTTGTGTGGCTGATTTTTATGTCTAAAGCATGAACATTGGATTTAAGGGTCTGTTCTGCTACCAGATGAATGTCCCCTATGCTATATCATCTGTTATATAACTCGATTGCCTAAATTTTCAAATTTGTTATTGCTTATTTGAGATACTTAAACTTTGTCTTTACAAAGTTAGGAGGATAAAGTAAAATTAACTCATACAATTTCTTAAGCTTAATAAATAAGGATTGCTGCAGTATAAACTTAACGTACGAGCATTGACAATTTATTTTACGCATTCAATATAAACACACCATTAAAATAGAACTAACTTTTTATTTTTACTCGCTGTGTTTTCTGTCCGAGGAAAGCGAAGCGAGTCCGAAGACGTGCTGCAGTATAAATTTGGTGATTTCTATATTCTAAGAACGATCAAAGCGATACAAATATGGTTCGATGCGGTGAGGAAATTATCTTAGGTACCCCGTACCCGATTTTTTTGTAACGAGAAAATAAAATTTAATAAATGCATCTTTAATATCCTTAAATAGGATACAGTTATTGGTCTAGGCACACAAAACAATTGAAATTAAGTCCCTTTTAGGACTTAATGAAGGACCATACATCATATTGGGTTCGAAATTTACATGAAATTAGTATTAGTAAATTTATTTATTTCTTAAAGACCTACTCATAAAGTACGTTTATCTGTTACTTTCATTGAAAATTAATTTCTAAAACCCTTAAAAAATTTGATTTAGGTGTATTGTGCTTAAATTTGTTCACCAGCATGATAAAACCATCCTTGCTGAATCCGTCAAAAGTGTTTATTAGCAACAATACTTATTGTAAAACTTATTCGTTCATCTAAATACAGTGAAATAGCTTGATGTTTTTTAACAATATTTTGACAGCCACGAGAATGCTTATTCAACATCTGCTGTATTAGGAGAAAATAATTTATCATAAAAAACACTATAAAAATTAACTATCATCTTGAAAACATATAATGATAAAATAAGAATTATGATCTAGTTAAGAGGATCGCAAAGCTAATCAGAAAGCATGATTTACACAGACCAGGGGGTTGTGAAAAAGTTAATATAAAGAAGTAGCTTAACGATGCAAGATGGTTAAGTGGTATGCACAGTGAGGAAAATCGAGGAGAAAGCGAGGTAGACTGACAGATCCGTGATGAATTGTTTCACCATATAACCCTAAATCTAAACCTCCCTTGTTATGAAGTTTTCAACTTTTCTACTTAATCCCCTTTTCTTTTCTAGATTGAAAAGTGAATTAAAGTGAATGTCGTATATCAGAGATTTTTTCTCAGTTTTTCCTATTCGGGGATTAAAATGCTGTCAGAGTTTGTCGGTGACAAATCGTTAAGCTCCGACCACATCATCTGTTTTTATTCTTAACGATCCAAACAATGCTTTTTTGACAACATGAACTGAATATCAAATTAAAAATATTGAAGTAAAGAAACTTCACGCGTATTGGATTTTTCAATGCAATATGAAAATTCGAAATGCTGTAGATCATTAGTTATTATTATGCTTTGACATTATTTCCATATGTAAGTTTTTTGTATCATATATTAGAAAAAATTGCAAAATCCAAAACATGAATAAAGTTGGGGGGGGGGGCGTTGATCAGTCACCTAATTTTCTTGGAAATTTTTAATCTGTCACTAATTCAATTTTTAGAAAAAAATACTATTATCGTTTTTCCTTCTAGGCGTTCAAATGACCGATTTAGGACATTTAATAATATAACATTAACAGGTTTATCGTGTGAAAAATAAAATTAGGTTCTGTTATCTCATTCTAAGATTCAATGAATTTCTAAATGATATTTAAATTTGAGCGCAGTGTTAGACTGGTGCAGAGCAAGAATAGGTAATTGTATTGTAATTGATTAAAGATGCAGACCGAAAATAAGTGTTTGTTTTCACATTTAAGATAATTTACTTAAGATAAAGACCATGAATAGGCGTTTGTATAATAATTGACTAAATATAGACTAGGAATAGTATTTATATAACCATTGACTAAGGAAGAAATTAGCTAATTTTCATGATAGTATAATCATTAAGAAGTTAGGAGTCACTATTGTCGAATCCCATGATGAAAGAACCTGAAGATTTTTTTCATCAAACGATATTAAACAAATAAATATATCAAGATGAGAATACAGATCAGATATGAAAGATGAGTCTATCTTTGGTATCTGATCTATAAGACTCATCTATCACCCTCTTCTTTATTCAACGGCTAGCACTGATGATGGCCTCTTGTTAGGTTGAAAGCGCTTTGCTTTAAAGAAATATGTTTTTATGGAGAGACTTCTTCCTCTTTTATTAAGATGAACTCCATAAACGCTCACCTTAGTTCTTTATAATAGATATTTTATAATACATAATTCGTTTATTTATTTAATGATAAAATTCTGCAGCTACCCCTATGCAGTCCCTGACACTCATGCCAATATGCATTTTTAATTGGTTTTATTGAAATGTTTGACTAGGCTGGGGTTTAATGCATATAATTGATTATCATTAAGCACATTTTAAAATTTTTAATCACTTGTCAGTTTTTCATTTTCCAATTCTTATTTAAAAATAGCTTATGGTCTATGAATAGCTATGGTAAATGAATGACAGAGTAATTTATCAGAAAATTCAAATAGCTTATCTGAGGGTAGGCTTAAAATTTATAATACAAAACAGTTTTGTAATTAAAGATAAATTGTGAGGTATTATGAAAGCTATTAGATGCATTATGTTGCAGAATATGTCATTGTCTACTCTAAAGCTTGTCAGGTTTACCAACCCCCTCCCCTCAGGGCTTCCAATTCTCTCTAGTTGAGCAGTGTTGCCCTAGGGCTTTATTTGCATGCCAAACCGTCCGTAACTCCTGCCAATTCACCGCTCCAATAACTGTACAAAGGTTATTAATTTTACTTCCACCCCTTACTCTACTTTTTCATATAGAACAATTCTTTTTTTTATTTATATGATATAAAAAAATGCGACTTTGTCAAACTTTTAGTGATTAACCACCGTAAAATTGATATGAAAAAATTCTAATAATTGATAAAAAAAAAGCTGATGGTATTTGCAGAGAAACCATGGTCTTGATCACAAAACAGCTTCAGTAATAGAATTTCTTTTTGTTCAGCTAACTCAATGTGTAGAAATATGTTTTAAAAAACCGTCCGGCGTTGGATGTAATTGAAAATACAAAAATAATCTTTAATATGAAAAAATTGCAATTTTTTATGTTATTGAAAAATATTTGTGAGATCAAACGTTTTGTTTTATTTAATTATTGAATGGAGAAACATTTGGTTAGATGTATTTTTTTATTTCTTTTTATTACGAAAAAATTGTAAAGATGGAATATTATAACAAAAAAATCATAAATAATTTGATATTGTATGACAACCTGACATGGTTAATTTATATTGCAAAAGGTTTAAGAAGACTATTTTTAAAGGTTCATGGTCTATTTTATTAAACTTGCATGAACTAATGAAATATTTTTTTAACTAAATGTAGCGTAAAGCATTGCAATAAATTAAGCATATTTTAGGGCGTTGTATTTGGTCAGACGTTAGTAACTTAAGATTCTAGACCACGTGGGTTTACAATATAAAACTTACCAATAAAGAACTATTAACTGGAAAAAATAAAAGCGATCAAAATAAATCGTATCTAATTGTAAACAAGGCAGTTATCTCTCTAAACAAACATCTTAAAGCTATAATAAAGTTAAACAGAAAATAAAACAATATACTTAATTAAACTGAAAGAAAATTGCACTAGCTCTTATAAGGCAAATATTAATGGTTATGACCCAGCGATGGACATCAAGGAGGCAGTGGACATTTATCTTGAACTACTCTTGTAAACGTCATTTATTGAATCTTTCTAGTTTATTTCTTGTTTTAATCAAAGTAAATTTATCTAAATAACATATTGGAAGGAAATATATTTTTTTAAATTACTTGTTATCTTAATGTATTTATTTTATTGGTAAAATAACGTATTGGGTGACTTTAAACTTGAAAATTAATAGCATAAAGTTTTTAGTTATAAAAATTGCATATTGATGGCCTGTAAATTAAACTTTACAGTTTACAAAAATGGTTTAGGATAAAGATAAATAATTAGCTAGTTTCTTTTCTAAAATTTCGCTAATAAGGTACATCGGATGGCCGAATTAATAGTGTTGTTGTTTTTATTTAAAATTCTAGACTATAAATGGACTGGGAGCTAACATAATAAGAGACACACGCAGACAGATAACTTTATGAAAACCTCCACAAAACCAAGAATATCTTACACACACCAAAACGGATAATTCAGAATTTTGGTGACAACCCATTACTTTTTCCATATACCAGAAAAGTAAAAAAAGAGGCCTTTGGCTGCTTCTCTGTGGGCGCCTCCTGGTCACATGGTTGTTGTCCTATATTAGTTCGTCATGTTACTAGATATAAGTGTCGTTATACTACCACGATATAAGCGAATTTTATATCGTATTTTAAATGTATTAGTCAAAACACGTGATTGGTTTACTAAACCATTCATAGCAGTATATGAGAGTCACCCGTGGTGTAATGGTTAAGGTACGCGGCCAATACACAGAATGAATGGACTTTAAACTACCGAGTTTATTCAGTCATGGGTTCAATCCCAGTATGGGCCTCTGGGATTTTTATAAAAGGTATAAAAATTCGGCGTACCGCGTCCTTCAGAAGGGTCGTAAAGCCGGTTGTCTCGATGAAACTGGGCATAGGCAAAATTTAGGACCCTCATAGTAGATTATTTATAATACTATAGTGTGTCTGCCTTGTAGTTTAAAGTGTATGGAGGTTTGGTTTTACAGTGAGGGCACGTGTTGTACCTAGTTTTCACTAGCCTATAAGGGTCAGTGAAAATACGTATGATTACTTGAATAAAGCATGAGAGAAACAATAGAAATTCACGGCTCTTCTGTCTAGATTAGATGATATATACACATGAAATTAAAAGGAGTAGAACACTATCTTAGGGAGCTGGCAAACAATGTGGCCTACTTGCCAGGTAGTTCCACTCCCCCCCCCCATATTACTACTAGTAGTATATGTGTAAAAATTCAGTCCGATTTAGACACTTTGTGATTTTTGTGGCGGGTTTATGACGTCACTCTTATTATTAACATAGTTCGGAAAGCCATTAACAAGGCTGTTTTTGTACAAATTTTTGTTTCGATCCGAGTAAGCGTTCAAAAGTTATCTGTACCATAAGATACGTATTATACGATATGTATGTAATGTATATATGTATATATATTATATATATATATATATATATATATATATATATATATATATATATATATATATATATATATATATATATACATATACATATATACTTGATGAGTGAATCCACCCTCACCCCCCTCCATGACCCCAACCATATAAGCTCATTTTTTCTTTGAAAACTCTCTGATAGGTGCGAACACTTATACTGATTACTTCTGTCGCCTACTTAACCTACTTTACGGCTGTTGAGTTCTTTTCCCACAATGTGTCAATTCTTCATTGTTGTTTATTATGTAGTAAAAAAGAAAATTAGAATAAGCTAATTTCTTCTTATTTTATGAGATGTAACTTTATATGTTATTTGGGTTTACTTTTAGTAAAAATATTATTGTGATGGGAAATGCACTCTTAAACTTTAATGTGTAATTAAATTACTGTTTTAGAGTTATTCAAACTGACATAATTACTTTTTTAGCAAAAAATTTAAAGGAGGGGAACTATTTCATTTTTTTTAGTGTATTATATTTGTTCTTCCTTATTGTAATATTTAATAGTATTATTGCCATTTTGACATTGTAACAAAATAAAATTAAACAAAAAATGTTTAAATATTCAAAACTGAAGTTATAAACAAAGTAGTATTTCGTTTTTAATTACATTGTTTAAAGCAAGTTCAAGGAAGAAAGGTGTATATAACACTTAATTCAATGGAATATATGTAGCGTAATTAATTAAGAATAATAGTAAATTAAGAGGTACTAAAATCATTTACCCGTACTTAACTACCGACTAAATCTGAGTTTTCTAAAAAAAAATCAGGAAAGAATAAAAAATGTAAAGCATCATTTACATATTAATTGTATGCGAGGGGAAACAGTGTGAATGAGAGATACAAATGAGTTTAGTGAAAAAAATCAAAGAGGGATTGGTAACACTGTTTAACCCTTTAGAGCGGGAAAAATTCAAATTTAGTAAACACCTTCTTTAGACACAACCCTTTATATGCCTGACCGCGATGTAGATTTATGGTATTGCATTTTAATATTGTGATTTGTTGCTTTTTATGAATTCAATGAATATTCACGTATTTTCGGCTGGTGTCAAAATATTAAGGGTTATACTTAGCAAGATTTATTATTATTAAATTACAATTTTAGTTAATCGAATTAATTTTATTTTGTGTATACATATTTTTACACTGTTTTATTAATTTGTGTACTAAATTTAATTTATTTTCTGGAAGTAAAGAATTATAGATTTGTTCCATTTATTTCTATATGCTTTGAGTATGAAAAGGGTTAATATGACTCTTAAAAGTTGCATTAGTCTCAGATATTTCATAATCAAATTACGTATTAATTAAATAGTTAACAATGAATTCACATATACATAATATATTCCTATTATAAGTATCAATAACTAGATTATAGGGTCTCTAATAATAGTTACTTCTACTTTTCAACAGAAGCAAATTTTTTTAACTAATTACTACCCTCTAGACATTTTGTTTAAAAAATGAATTGGTTAACCTTACAAGTGAGTTGTTAATATGTCTGGTTAGATTACGATTACGTATTACGGAAATGCAATAAGTAGGAGTTAAGTTTATTTATTGACACAATCCACCTGTTTACTTTGACGCTTTAATATGTTGCGCTCCTTTGATGGCTTGCTATTGTCGGATACTGACCCTGCATTACAGGCATTATTCTACACCTTCCTCCTACTTTACCTCCTTTGATACTTTATCTTGTTTGTAAACAACGCTATAGATTGAATTGTAAACAGAAAACTTAATAACCGTTATAAACTGTTTTATAATAAGAAGAGATGTATATAGGAAGATGATTTCATTATGTTAACACCCGGAGAGAGGAGAGGGTTGAAATGATTTATGTCCATCAGGTGGCAGCACTGCTTGCATTCTACTCATTGCATCTACTTGTTCCACTCGTTTGAAACACTTTTTTATTCTTACTGAAAATATTCCCTGTTAAACACGACTTTAAAATAAATATAAACATATGATCGAGCTAACCTGTTTACCAAGAAAAAAACTGAGATGAATTTACTTAAAAAGTATTGGTTTTATGCAAATTTAAATTTTCTAATTTTCCTCTCTGGTGCTGCTAATAATTTACTGCTTCTACAAATATTTTAAGATCCACGCAGCATACAAAATACGAATTTCAGAAGTAAATTTATTGAACAATTGCGGTTGTCATCTATCTTATATTCTTTTTGAGACTGCCTGCCTGCTTCTATTAATAGCTAATAGTAAGACTCTTCTATTTTATTTTTTTTACATTTGTTTTTTAACAGCCATTCAGCCATTTTATGTCACTAATAAAATTAATATTTGATTTCCGACTGCCATTTTGGATAAATGCTAATGATAATAAAAATTATCAGCATTTTTATAAAAACATAATCATTGAACTTTTGGCTCTTTTTTAAAAAAAATAAACCTTCTATTTATTAATTAACATAGCTCTTGTCATGGCAACAAAAAACTTTACTATTATTAAATTATGTGCAAGGGTGCAAAAAGTTTGGTTATGCTTTTATCGGAATGTTGAGCATAATGTTTAGCGTAAGGTATGCACATATTTTCGTTTGGTATGCACTGATTTCCTTTAGAAAATTTATTTATAATAACTTATGTATGTATACAATAGAAGCGACTCATCACAAAAAGCGAGCGTACCTCTAAAAAGTCAACAAGAAATAATTCTATTCCAACATAACAAACATTCCGAAGCGGGACTATTTGCGGACTTCCTCTATTGTAAGTTTCCCGCTTTTTAATTTAATTGGTTTATTGGCAAAAACCAATTAGTATACTTATACTTTTTTAAAATCGAGTTTGTTTAGTGATACAAAATTTAGTTAAAAGATTAAAGTCCTTTTGAATAGTTAACGTTATTAATTATCTCATTCGTTTTCTAACCCAAATGTTCATTTAATGTTATTACATTTTACTATCAATGTTTGTCAAGAAACAGTCGTTAAAGTATAATTTAAATCTATTTTAACGGCCCTTTTATCTTTTAAATCTCTAACAAGCTTTGAAATTTTTATGACTTTTAAGGTTTTACAGCCACATGGCTGAGGATTATGAAAAGTTATAATTTCTCAGTTTTTAATAGTTTTTATCACTTAGTTAAGGAAATCCTTTTCTGTTTACTTTTTTGGAAAAAGTGAACATAAAAAAAATAATTATTATACTTCTTAATGAAAATTGTTAAATTAGTTTCTCATATTGGTGCGATAAGACTAATATAGGAAATATTTGTAATTCATTTTATTACATGAAATTAATTAAAATATTAATCAAACCAAACTTATTGTAAGGTAAATCCAATAAAATGTTGCTGTAAAATTCCTTTTATGGTTCACCATTTTTTTATCAGATCGATTTTCGATTGAAAAGCTATAATGAAACAATGCTGTGTTCAATATTTTACATAAGTTATAATACTTTATAATATCCGATCTTTATAATACCCGATCTAAAGATAGAAATATTTCGAAACACGTTTTTGATGTTTACTTGTGATCTTGTAGATTTCGTGTAAGTGCTAAAGAACCATTTAAATAGTTGTTTTGGTTGATACAATCAGAAAACTTGCTCAAATCTTTAGCACATTTTAACTTTAAATAGAAGACTTGTTCAAATCTTGAGTACTTTTTAACTTTAAATAGAAGACTTGTTCAAATCTTTAGTACTTTTTATTAATTAACCTTTAAAATACGAAATTCAAAACGTTATTATAATCTACGATATAGACTAGAAAGTCAGACTTGAACTAATTTATTTTTTCGCTGCCCATAAGAGTTGTAGGCACTACAGGGCAGCGAACTTTGCAGGTTTGAACCTGACTATAGCCTTACCTTGCTTGCAAGACCCTACCGAATATAATCTTTAACGATTTCTTTACCTAAAGCTTCTTTTAATTCCTTTGTATTTGAAGTTCATTTTTTTAAATCCATGGGCTAAAGGAACTATCAAAATTAATTAGCCTCATTAGGGATTTTTATTTATTAAATATCCATTATTTGTTAAATATCCAGAAATTATAAATAATATACCTAAAGATTGATTATTGAACTGTGCTTCAATTCTCTTGCATAAATATGCTGGGTGCTACGATTATAAGAGACATACACATATAGGCAAACAGGCAACATTGTTAAAACCATTTTTTTACATTTTTGTTTAGTCATTACCGGTTTTTGCCAATTAAAAAATATTTCTTATGAAATATATTATATGAAGTTTATATAATATATAAATATATTATATGAAATATAAACTCTGATGATGACTAATTTTTAGTCGAAAGCTTAGTTATTATAATATATTTAACAATAAAGGACTTTTGTGTAATTAACCTGTTTTTATTTAAAATATATTTCATAAAAAATATTTTTCGGTTAGCACTAATTGACCTAAAGATTGATTAGACTAAATTTCAACTTTCTAGCATTAAACCAATGCCAATAATAATCATAAATACGGGCCTTCGGCCCGTAGCCGCTACGCGACCTCGGCGCTTCGCGCCTCGTCCGCTCCGCGGCGTCGGCCCACCGGGCCGCTTCGCGGCCCGGGGGCCTCCTTGTGGCCGCTTCGCGGCCACATTGTTGTTGTTTTGTATGATGTGTTGTTTCATTATTGTTCTTGTTACATGGCATTTTGCCATGTACCTAGCGAATTTTCACAGCCTCTTCACACAGGCCCGCTTCGCGGGCCTGATAGGCTTTCTCACAAATTTGATTTTACTAATTAAGATTTTATTAATACTTTATTATTAATAGTATGCTATAATATTAAAACTAACAAGCGTTATAAACAAAAATATATTCATGATTTTTGTTTTTAAATAAAAATACCGTTTCCGTCACTTAGGATCATAGATAAACAATATTAACATTTAACTCAAAGACTTAAAAAAATAGTTGATGGGATGCAGGAGGCTCAAGTAGTACAGTCTAGTGGTGACAGCGTGAAACTGTCAGATATTTTATTTCTGACACTTTATTTATTTATTTTTATTCAACCAAAAACGAGCTGTTGAGGGTAATCAAGTCTTCCATCCGCTTTTCAGCGCTAGAATGATGAGGAGTCGATGAATGAGTGATCCCAAGAAAGCTCTATAAGAATTTCGTATAAATTGGTAAAAAGTGAAAAAAAATTAATTTCTCACTCTTACTTCACCCATTCTGTCGTCCCCCCTTGGATTTGAACCTCTAATGTCATAGTTTCAATTTTTGTTTGTTCCTTTACTTATCCGTTTGCGCCAACCCGAGATGTTATATTCAGATAGCAAATTTAAATGTTAAGTCTAAAAAACTAAAAATGAATTATTGTTATTTTTTTTAAAGAAAACAATGGTGCTGCTTCGCGTGATGAGGCCCCCAAGTTTTGAAAAACAAAAATACATCGCGAATACTATAGCATACCATAGATCTTTGTTTACTTTTATTTTATTTTACTAAACGATTGCAACTGTTTGTATTTAAAAAAAATACCACAGCACAATCTAGTAGAGAATAGAGCAAATATATTTTTACTACTAGCGCTCTTCAAGACTCTAGTGATGAGGCCCCCAACTTAAATCATAAACACAAACTTGTCAATTGAGTGTTCCTACTACACTCGGAGTGAGCCATCTATGTTTAATATTGTTTATCTACGCTTAGGATTGTCTGATTGAGCTGAAACCGGTCGCAATCGTTTAGAATGAATTCGACCATATAAAGACTACTTCGAGGTTTGCTGCTTGCTCGCCGTGGTTTAGTGGAAGCCATTTTTGTCCTGTCTCTCTAGGACAGCAGGCTTACCAGGATGGAGCAAGAGGTAGAGGCCCTTCATTATACTATATCCCCACCTCTAACACTACTGAACCTAAGATATATCTTACTAGTCTTTGACCTGGACGTATACATATATACAACATTATATATATATGTATACTGTTTGCGCCATTTGTGATGGTTCGATTCAGCTGAAATTGGTCTTAATCGATTCAGCTAGCCGTCTACCTAAACACGAAATACCTTGTTTTAAAGCCATTTCAAGTTTCAAAAAAAATTTTTTTTCATGACGTCATAACTTTGGTTGATGACGTCATAATGTTTTTATAAACAATAGGCCTCGTAACCTCCTCAACATCTCGCGATTTGCAAAGTTTCGTTTCAATTTGAGAACGCCTTCGAGAGTTATCGTTCGCCATACGAAGGGTAGAAACTCTTACATACATATATATATAATATATATATATATATATAATATATACATATATATATAAACTTTTTTTCGGACATATTTTTGTTATCAGGAAGCCAATAGGAACCGATTCCGCTCACTCCCATCCTCAACTTCCGTCATCCGAACAACCTCATAAGCGTCATTTTCATTATGAAAATTCGCTAAAAAACTTTCTAGCATAAGTACTCTAAGGAGCTACCATGATAACAGAGACAAACACACTCTCACATACAGACAGAAAAAACATACAGACAGAAAAGTTTGTGAAATCCTATGTATTAATTATTTATGTATCTTATTATTAATTATGTATCCTATAATTATACTATGTATTATGTTTTACAAAAATAATACTTTTTCTTTATAACTACTGTACAAATGAGAAAAAGGAAGAAAAAGAGGATTAAAAGCAAGAGAATTTGTTGGACTATAGGTTAATTTTTTATTGTTAGGTACCTCTTATTGAATTTATAGAATGTTTTCCATGTTTTATTAATAATACCATTGATGTATAGAATAATAATACCATTAATAGAATGTTTCATCAATAATATCATTTATGTATAGAATAATAATACCATTAATAGAATGACCCTAAATGCAAGGCATAGGGAAAAATAGAAGTCTCAAGAAAGTCTATTAATTATTTAGGTTTAAAGTGGTCCGCGAGTTTCCATAGATTGGGAACCCTGATATAAAGAAAGTATAAAACCGCACATTCAGATCAATGTATAAGTGTTGCCGCTAGGCCGTGCCTCGCTCTCCTAATACACTTTAAAATTTAATATTATTAAATGATTTAAATGATAACACATATAGAATAGTCTTTTGTATTAATGAAAGTATTTAAAATACATTAAATTTAAATTGCCCTCATAGGCGATTCCTATTTAACTTTTAAGTAAAATGAATCTAAAAAAGTAGATTTTGTTGATTGGTAACCTTCGGTTGCTAACTAAACTTATTAAAAATAGGAAAAATCAAGTCATAATGGATTATTTATTGATAAAGTATATTTTTATTTGATAATTTTTTTTTCATTATTTATTTTCTTAATATATTTTAAATAAATTAAATTTAATTTTAGATTTAGTAACTAAAAAATTCGCTAAAAGGCAATGTGTTTTTCTTGGGGATAGGGCTTTAGCTCCCCTTAGAATCACCTATGAGTGCCCTTAAATTTAAAGTAGAGAATATAGTTAAATTAAACAACTTAAATGATATTAATTAGGTTTGAGTTCGTGACGCCAGAAAGGAATGGTTATTGTTTTAACTGCGTTAGTCTAAGTCAGAAATACACATAGACGTTGCATGTTAGTATACTGACTCTTTTCATGTATTAATCTTTCAATGTCAAATATCTTTAACTTCATATTTATATTGGAGTCTAGTAAATATTTTGGCTTTTGCTTGCCTAATTTAGTAGATTGTTTGGCTTTAATAGATCTGTGAGGGTTCATACTATTGTTAAAATAAAGTTCTGTCGAGCTTATATTGCTTACTTTTTTACTAGTTGTAAATTAATATATACTTTTTAATCCAAATAAATACGAATTATGAAATTTTGTATAGCAAATTGTTAAAATTGATTTTTATTTAAGGAAGCCATATTCTACAGAAACTCCTGGTTGGTTGGCCGGGATAGGCTGTGTGGGCGCACATGTATCCGTGACAGCAATCACTTGCCACTGAGCACTGAAATCACAAATATATTAGATGCTAGAATTAATAAACAAATAAATGTTTGTTTTAGGGCCATTCGGCAGGGGTATTCACCCTGCTGGAACCACCTCTGATAGGTTGCATCTACTATCCTCTAAATCTCTGAGTTTCAATTAAAGTTGGCAAAATAATTTTACTTCAAATTGTATCCATATAAACTTAGTGCATAGTCCGATATGCGACGACCACGCCTCCGATACCGAAATCATTGCTTATATGATCATGACAACAGAGATATACTCTGAGCACTGCTATCACAACCAAATCAATTGTTAGAATTATTACCTATTTAGTTATTGTTTTATATTCTTGTTTTACTTTTACTTATTTATACCGCAGGTATGCAGGAAAAGTATTTTGTTTGCGAAAAATGAAAAACTGGGGTGTCACCTGAATTATCCATTTCAGGTTTTTTTAAGTCATTCTGAGACTTAAGTTATGAACAAGTATACTACTAAACAAGGTATAAATTTTGTTTCAGTACAAGTATATCTACGGGTTATGTTACATCATAATAGTTGGAGCAGTAATTAACGAGGTCTGTGCCTGGCCAGTGTCTGAAACTGAATTTGCTCCATAATTATCAGTTTCAGGCATTTTCATGAATGGGTTTCATCATAATGACTGTCTCTCTGTCTGTGTCACGCATAACACCCGCTGCGTGACCAACCTATAATTATAGGTTGTGCCACGACAACCTATTTGGCTGGGTCATTTTTCACGCAAAAAATGTTAAAAATCGTTAAAAAAGAAAATTAATTTTATTATTAGTCACTATTTTAGAAATGTTGACCATTTTGAAATTTTAAAGGCCTATAAATTTTAATTATCTTACTGGATCGTTAGAGAGAAATTATAATTATTATAAAATTTACGGAAATTCCATAGCCATTAAACTTATAGTTTGTAAGGCAATTATATATATATATTTATTGGTACAACTCCTAAAATTGTATAAAGTGATATATACGAAATATAGATCTAATATTCTCATAACGAACAGCACTAATTAAAAACTAGGGTGCCAAGGACGATCACAGAACATCAATGTAACCGTGAGCATAATATTAAATTGTTCCCGCATTATTTGATTGAATGCCCATCTACCGTATAATTTTTTTAAGATTTGATTAACCTAACGCACACTTGATACTTGATTAGATACCTAATAATTCAGAGGTCGACCGCAGCGAGACCGAACTAAATACATATAATGTATTTACTTTGGTTAAATAATCTAACATATAATAGCAAAAATGTTTGCTATTATATGGGCATAAATAGTGTCATATTAGTAAAATTCACAAAACAGATTTTATCAAAAATGGGCATGATTTAAGTGTTACTGCTTTTATTTATGAAAATTGATGCCTTCCCCTCCTTTAATAAATGATAAAAAGAACAATATCATTTCTTTTTTTTGAAAAAAACATGTAGATTATAGCAAAATCCTATAACAATGATAAATAAAAATCTTAAATTTATACCTCGTCCCTTCAAACATGAATAAATAATCTAACCCATTTCAAAATAAATTATACGAACTAACTTAGTACGGTGCTAAAATATGATAATATTGTAATCTTACTGGTTGGTTGTATGTTGCGCAGAACGGGGCCTTGTTGGTATCTGGGTTGGGCAGGGCACTGACTAGCAGTACCAAGCTGAGTAGGCAGACACAGAGAATAGCTACGTACTTCATACTGGCTCCTTGTAAAGTGAACCAAATTTTAGTAACAAAAATTTAATACCTTCTCAATGACGTTTTTTGAAAAGTATTTAACGTTGTTATCTTTCAAATTGTTAGGTGATTTAATGTAGTATTAATTTATTTATTATTATTAAAGTGCTATTATACCTCTTAATTACACAATTTCAAGAGTTATTTATTACAATCATTAATTAAGAAAGTAATTTTAGTTTTAATTTAAATATGTATTGATATTGCTAATCAACAGATTCAAATACGTGTTGCTTTGAGCCTTTATAAGAGTTTCCATTAAAATGTAGCTTACGAGATCCACGGCATAGAAAGAGGGTGGCTGGACCTCTTTATCACGAATATACAAATGTATACAATTTTTGAGACGATATATGTATTATATATATATATTATATATATATATATATATATATATAATATATATATTATATATATATATATATATATATATATATATATATATATATAATATATATATCTGTGTGTGTGTGTGTGTTTGTGGGTGCGTCTATATATTTCAGCGATAAAAAGAGCCGGCTATTCTTATTTAAATACACTTATACGTGAAAAAATCGAGCTTTATTAATTTTTGCTGATCATTATTGCCGGTAATTACTTCATTAAAAAAAAATCGGATAGGAGAACTAGACCTTTAGATTTAACTTGTGCCGACCAGATTCGATTCGCACATCCTCACTACTTTGTCTCACTTAGGTCGTCCTCAAAATATAAAAATTCCCACTTTCTTACTGCAAGACGTATTCGTGTTCGCTTTGCTCGTCCTTATAATATTTGAAATCAGTCTTATTCTCAGTGATCACTCATGCCGCAGGTACTGACCTCGCTTGATGCTGCTTACGTTAGTGATCCAGCAAACCGTTGATAGCTGTTTTAAATTGAAACAGTATACGTTTTTAAATCTAATACACTTGTACTAAATTTTAAGTTAATTGAATTTTTTTTAATTTTTAAGTGCATTTATCATTTAATAAAATTTGAACTGATGCTGGAAAATTAAATGAAACTTGGCTCATTTGTTGGTAGTATATTTATTTATACCACCAACAAATGAGCCAGCTTATTAATTAAACATTTTTTGCACGTTTATGAATTTCTGAAATATTTTGCTGTCATTATTGCTGTTTGATGACGTCATAAAATATTTTCCGGCTAGCTCAACTATAGAACTTTAGATTTGTTCCACGTTTCAACTTTAGCATAAACAAACTGGGAGCTTACGATGAAGGAAGAAGGACCCTATTATTTATTAATTTTGTTTCCAAGGCTTGGCAAAGGACTTATTTGGTTCCCGAGGCTTGTTAAGTGATTTATTTATTTAGTCGAGAGGCTTGCTGAGGGAACCATTCAGTTGACTCATGAGGCGAAGCCGAGGGAGTTCATTACTGTGGTAAGTTTAAGATTTTACCTCCAAGAGGGAGAATATAATGTAATAACAAACCCCCAGTGTTAAAGTCGCGGTACGTTTTAATAAAATTAACTTTATGGTTAAAGTTATCCATAAAGTTAAGTTGTCATGCTAGTTATGCATTAAACAATACATAATATCCTTTATAGTTTGCCTCCTCAAATTTAAAAGTTCATAATATAAAACATTTAATATAAATCTTTACTTGTTTAAGAAAACAATCAAACATGTAAATGGACGAATAAAGCTATCTTTGAAGATTTAGGTCTTCCGGTGGTGACCGCGTCAATGTAGATGAAGAACGTCGGAACGAAACGAAACGTCGGATTCTTCATCTACATTGACGCGGTCACCACCGGAAGACCTAAATCTTCATGACAATAACCGCGGAAGCCTACCCAGTTTATTAAAGCAATCTTTATTTTAGTTTGTTTTATTTTATCTTTATAAAACAAATTAAAATAAAGACTAATACTAATATTCATATTATTATAAAATAATCTTGAGATTTTAATGCCAATCATTTGTATAAACGCTTTTTTTGCTTAGTCACACTGCAAAATGGCCTAAAACAGTCTGCAAAATCTACACAAAGATTTTGATAATTCTATACCAAATGTTTACACTGGCACTTCTTATTATGCAATTTTTATCATTTTATGTTTATTATTCATGTTTGTTATTTTTGTTAACTAAATCATTTGTTTTATTACCACAAATAAAGCTTAACTTAACTTATTAAAGATTCAGACCAAGAGTTATGTGTCACTGTTCCTCTTCAAGGAGAGAAAAAGGATTAGTTTTATTCCTTGTGGTCACCTATCCAGGCACTGACTATGAAGTATATAGTTAATAGTTGAAACATAACTTTTATCATGTTCCAGCAATTTTGCGCTACTTATTCTGTGTGAGACGTCCACTTATTATTTATTGTAATAAAGGGTGGTGGTGGATTTTCAAGCAAGTGTACACACACAACATATAATATATATATATATATAATATATATATATATATATATATATATATATATATATATATATATATATATATAAATATATATATATTATATATATATATATATATATATATTATATATATATATATATATATATATATATATATATATATATATATTATATATATTATATATATTAATATATATATATATATATATATTATATATATATATATATATATATATATATATATATATATATATATATATATATATATATATGATATCACCATATTTAAATACGTATTTATACGAATGTATATATTTACGAAATTTGTCCCTAGACGTTTTAGTGGGACACGATAACTTTCGACCACTTTTTGAATCTAAATAAAGCTTAAAAAACTAAAAAATCGACCTCATGATTGTCCACAATCCGATTGTTCATGAAATTGTAAAACGTTATTAACTCAGCAACATATAACATTAAGACGTTAGCTGATCGGGCTGAAATATAGCTTACATATATGCAGTTCTGTAGGATTAAAAGTCAAATAAAATCAAGAGTATAAATAATAGAGATATATTTATATGAGTATTTGTTTATTAGTTGGCATCAGTGCAGTAGCCTGCAGGTGCTTCGTTAGGGAACGGTCTCTTGACGCATTTCAATCCTTCACAGCAGTCCTTGTTGTCAGAGCACTGAAACACAAAAATAATTAGGTATATTTTTTTTTGTTTTTAGGGATCCGTCTGCGGTGTAAGGAGTTTTTACAAAGAGGGGTATCTAATGAGGTATGTTCACCCTATGAGGTACTTACATTTGCTTTAGATTTTAGATTGATTATTGATAAAACTAATATAATTCTGATCCTATTAATAATAATATTTAATCATCCATTTAGTTCTTTATTTTTCTATATTAGTTTTTAAAGTGAGAGCTTTTTGAAGAGTTATTGAATTACTAAAATGGCTTCATATCTATAGTTGGTTACTTGTAGATAAAAATGGCGTACATTTAAAAAATGTACGCCAAATAAAGAGAAGAATAAAAAGGAAATAATGAGTCGACAGGAATTAATTATTTTTGAGCTAAAAAATAATATTTTTTTAATACGCAGGGA
The DNA here is from genome assembly GCA_018340805.1 of Microvelia longipes. Taxonomy (NCBI): domain Eukaryota; kingdom Metazoa; phylum Arthropoda; class Insecta; order Hemiptera; family Veliidae; genus Microvelia; species Microvelia longipes. The sequence goes on along the minus strand of JACMZG010000008.1, from coordinate 46,284,511 downwards.
CTGCCGTTGTTATAAATTATTCGAGTGATAAAATAAAATAAATATTTTAAGAAAATTTTAAATAAAAAGTAGCTTACAAAGAGATCGACCGCATGCAATTTTAAGCTTAACTAATTTAAAATTTAGAGTCGATATTTTGCCCTGCATCTTTCGATTCAATGACTAATATAGTTACTATTTCTATATAGTTTTTCTATATAGCTTATTCTGTATAGTTACTATTTGGTTACTGTATTGATACTAGCTTATTCTGTATAGTTAATTTTGGTTTTGGTATGCTTTACTAAATATTTTTGGTGTTGGTTGTTTGTTTTTTGTTTACACTGAAGATGCTTGGCTTCGCCATGCGAAACGTCTGTAATTAATGTTTATTTAAATAAAATTTCTATAGGACTGAAGTCTTCATTAATTAACCTAGAATTTAAAAAATGTTTCAGAAAAACATTTTATAATCAATTTTACATCTTGGATTAGTTTAAATTTAAGGCGCAATATAGACGAAAATTTGGTTTGCTACCCTTCAAATTTGTTTCATTTGATATGAATTTGTTGCATGCTGAATTGAGCGTTTTTGAGGTATTACAATTCTTTTCACCCGCTTTTCTTGTAGTCAAAAGACACACCAAGTCGGTCTTGTAGCTCATAGGACAAAGCTAGGATATATCTTATAAGATACTTATCTTATATTTTACATAATTCTAGGATATCTACGTAAATTGTAGGATATCCAGCAAATGCTCCGTATAAAGACTTAAAAATGCTATAAGGGTTTTATTTATAATTGTAGATGCATGTATATAAATGTTTTTTTCATGGAATTATGTTATGAAAATAAGAAAAAAAATTGTATCTTAATTATAGTATTTTTGAATCCTATATTAAAAAATAATGCTTTTTCTATGAATTTGTAATAAACAATTAATACAAATGTTTACTTTCCTCTCTTCCTTAAAATTACGACACTGGTTGCATTCTACAGGACTGAATAAAGAGTACACCTCATTTGGTGAAATTCTAATAAATTGTGGCTGTATTTGTGGGAATAAAACAAAATTTTGAGATACTGTTTTGTCTTGTGGCTGTATTTTGGAAAATAAAATAAAATTTTGAGATATTTTTTTTCTTTGAGGGCTATTAAGTTTAACATTTATTTAAATTCTTTATTGACTGACTGCTCTTAGACCTGTTTAAACTAAGTCAGATCATTAAGTTATGTTTTTAAAACAAGATAATAAATTATGTGGATGCGATTACCATTGTTCTAATTATTTACTTAAAAACTAATTATCGACATTAAAACTTTTCAGAATTATGTTAAAATGTATAAATAAGATAAACGATCTAATAAATACTTACGGGGAATTGAAATGGGCTACAGAAGGAGGCGGTGGGGTCATCATATGCGTTGACGAACAGCATCAAGCTGAACAGACAGATGCAGAGGATGGCAACGTACTTCATGTTGGTTTAGTGTTTTGTGAACTTCTAGCTGCTCCTTGTGTCTTCATTATTTATAGCCGCTACCTTCAAATTAATTAATGTAGTCAAGTGTTTTTATTTTAATTAAACCTCTTGAAACGCAACGTGTTTTAGATTCAGTTTTACATAGGTGCGATGTCTATACTCTTAAGAGCACTGAGTCTCAAGTGACACAATTGATATTTAATTGTTATTATTATTTAATTGGTTTTGTTATAAAAATAAAAAAAAATCTTACTACTTATATGGTTATAAAAATACAGTTTTGAGCTTAATAAGAGTTTAAATGTTTATTCATTATAATTAAGATTTTATCTCTCGATATTGAGAAGAATTTTGAAGCGTAATAAAAATATCGCATGTCAGTGCTCTTAACATTTTGCAATTATTGCTTCTTCTTTGTTATGACTAATGGTTATAGTTAAACTTAATTTTTGTATATTTACTACATTCATAGTAGGAATAAAACATCCCTTACAAAAGTAAAAATATATTTAGGGTATAGGAAATGTTTAAGAAAAAATAAATTAATTAAGGATGCGGCAGGCCTTTTTATCTATTGTGTAAAATTTAGCTCTTAGTCAGTTTTGACTTCTTTTCAAGTTTTGAAAGACATTTGTTGATTAAAATTAGAAAAATAAATTCAAATCTAGATAGGCTATCATTTTATATAAAAAGTACGTTAGGTTCATGAAAGACCTTAAAACATTTTAACTCGATCTATAAACACATAAAATAATTTGTAAATGAATAATACTAGTTTCTACTAAGTATCCGTTCCACTTAATGTTTTAACCATGTTTTGTAAATTAGGGGATATCTATTACGTATAGAGAAGTTGCCTTTTTGGCGCCACGCCCTGATTGCGCCCTATTAAAATTAACTTGACCTCATATTGTTACCTGCATATTTCGACTCATTGGCCAAAATAATAACTATTTTGCTCTTTGAATTTTTTTATTACTTATAGTTTGCCGTTTAGGTTATGGCCAAATCTGTGAAAGTGCGCCAAAACACGGCCAAAAAAACTATTAATGTTATTATTAGTAATTTGGCGTCCTTTTTAAGTTATGCCCCTCCCTTGACGGCAAACTATTAGTAATAGGAATAATCAAAGAGCGAAATAGTAACTATATTGGTCATTGAATCGAAAGATGCAGGACAAAATATGGGGTCTAATTTTAAATTAGTTTACCTTTAAGTTGCATGCGGTTCTGTCTCTTCTTACTAAGCTTCTTTTTACTTAAAATTTTCTTGAAATATTTATTTTATTTTATCCATCAAATAATTTATAACAACGGCAGTCCCTGCGTATTAAAAAATATTATTTTTTAGCTCAAAAATAATTAATTCCTGTCGACTCATTATTTCCTTTTTATTCTACTCTTTATTTATACATACTGTAAATAAAGAATAAAAGAATTAAACATGAAAGGCAGAAGAAGTAGCCTAGGTAGTTGATTTGTCACAGGGTTTTGTAGTTATAAGGTGTAACTAATGTTTTTCATGTTATCTTTTCTATTTAGGTTTGTTTTTGTTCGACTATATGGATATCACTTCTATTCATAGTTCCCACTGTAACCACTTCAATAACCTTTTATTAGTTAACTTTTTTATTTAGTCAATATTTTTTGCTTTTCTATGGGTAACTGCTTTTCAACTAATTAACTAATGGGTTTTTATTTCACCTCACTTCACTTGTTTTTATTACTGACAAAAAAAATTAGGGGACTTTTTTATTTAACTGTAAAACGCTTTGTTTAAAAGAATATTCAATCAGTTTTTTTAATTATTAAAAAACTTTAACGTTTTTTGGATTAAAAAATTAGTTAGTTCCAAAATTTGTCTGTGCAATTGCTCTTAGTTGAATTAGATAGATATCTTCAGTATTTATCTAATTCAGTGAGTTCGAAACGTGAGAAGAATCATATTTCATGAGGACGAGCGAAGTGGGTCCGAAGTAGTCAGGATGAGCCTAGCGAATCCGATGAGGCAATGATAAGTTCCAAGATACCTCATAACCCAATTTTTATAACAACATTTTTCGGCTATTTGTCTGTTTATTTCGAGTATTAATTCAACATGTTGAGAACTAACGTATTTTCTCGAGTAATATAAGTAGCTTTAAAAATGGAGTGGATGCTTTGGCAGCCATCGCGCTACTAAGTCTAGGTGCATTGATAATTTTTTCACTGAAATAATTAGAATTTGCATCTCTATAGTTCTTATTTATAAAGCGATGTACAATTATTACTACTACCTTCTATGCTAAACTCACTTGTACAAAAAACCGAGCTCTTTTACAAAAATTATTAGTAAAAATTTGTTGGTTTTATGATATAAATGGTTAAGTGGTAGTAGTTGTAAGTCTTATCCAAATCAAAGTAATATTTAGATACAGAAGTGTACAAATACTTATGATTAATGATCATCAATAATTATGAATGATCAATAATGACTGATTAAAACACTTTTTTTTGTTATCTAAGTATATTTGTCTCTATAATGAGCTTTTAGTAATATTTTAATTCTACTTCACTGAACATTCTCTTATTTCTAGAGAATGTATTTAATTTAGCTGGGTAATTATTTTGTTGTACCCTACACTGAGGCCTAGGACAAGCCTTCAGCTGCAGACCCTGCAGGATGTTGACTAGAGTCATTTACACCCCGTGTGGTTTTTAGCACAACTAATTTCTAACCCCTAGTCAAACTCATTAACCTGTCTAATTATCTCTTTGCTTTGATCTTATTTACCTTTGTAAACACATGCGTTGACTTAATCAACAAATCGTAATTAAACACAAAAGAGGCGGTAAATGAAAGAAAGTTTACGTTGAAGTAGTTCGGCGTGAGTTTGACTGTGTTTGTTGTTTGATGACTCTTTTAGCTTGTCATTTTTAGTTGCGTTCTGAGTCTTGCTGTAAAGTACAACATTAAAACTTTTTACTGTGAAAATTATATATTTTAATTATTATAAAAATAATTTTGAACTTCAATAAAAGTTTGTTTTATTGCTTATTGCAATAAATGTTTGTTTTAAAGTTTATTTGAGTTGGTGCTCTTTTTTGTCTTATAGTTTTTAACTTCTTTTTTTAATTTATTTCGCAGAGACAGTGTTTTAATATCCACTCAATAGGGCTAAAATTAATTATTTAAAACGTTATATAAAAATATGATGAGCTTGTTTTTACTTTTCCTCTTGTAGACCGTACGTTTAAAGGAGAGATAACTTGAAACCGAGATTTCACTCTCCATCTGTTATGGGTGTTTTAAGGCCTCCCGAGTGATTTTCAAGAAGGAATTAGAAGGTTCAAAAATCAAACTATGAGGTTATTAAAGACTCAAAAGTTAATTTAAAAAATGCATAAAGTAATTAAAATAATTAGATCGAATTTTAATTATATTTTACTGCTATATAGAATGGCATTGTGTGTAAGACCAACAAATGTTGCATCTCTTTGTGACCGACAAGCCTTATCTTTTTTTTTATTTTTTATAAGAACGCATGCGCTATGCACAATATGTTTGTTGTTAGCATGGCAAAACTACTTAGAAACATCGCTGTATTGAGGTAATCTTTATTAAATATAAAACAACTTACAATATTTAGTAATCACTTTAATTTGCATCTAATTTTAAAATAATTTTTACAACTTAAGACTTTTTAACAAACTTAGACAAACTTTGTCTTAAAATTTCACTTCTTAAGTAATTTGTTTTTGTGGATAGGACCGCATCTAGGAGACCCACCTTCAGAGGGTACTTGTCTAATTTTGATGCTCAAAATAAATACTGAGCCTGTAGCTATCCTGGACACGGTCCTTTGTGTGTATGGACAGTATGAAATGTGTTGTGTATTGCTGAGGAACGGGACAAATAAAATGTGACTATATACTATTTTTTTTATTTACAAAGTTAAAATAAAAGTACGGTTGTTTTTCCTTGGATCACTTGTGTTAAGTTGGTAAGAGTGTGGTCAACACGTTGATAGGTGACCCCAAGGAATATTACGGATTTTTTAACTGTCTAAAGATGAGGAGAGCAAGTCCAAATATGTACTGCGATATAAATTATGCGATTACCACATTCTAAGGACAAACAAAGTGGTGAGGAAAGGATTCGAAGTATTTCTTGTCTGTTTTTGCCATGTTTTATATACTTATTGTATTATATTTTCATATAATAATAAATATGTAAATTATTTTAAGTTTGAATTAACTAATTCTGATTTTATCTTTTAAATGTGTTTATTTTTTTTTTATAAAAGAATAATCTTAAATACGCGTCGGCGTTTGCTTTTATAATCGAGATTAAACTTTTTTATTTATTTTATTTTTGGAGAAAAAAAATCGAATCAGGCTCAGTTAACTGAAGTGTATAAATAGTATTATTATTTTTGCCATTTCATATTTATTATAAGGGATTGAAAGTGAACATTTTTTTTTGATATAATACTTATTGTGATTGAAAACTTAAACAGGAGCTCTTGTAAGTCCTGAAGAGAATAATCTTTTAGTTTTCTATTGATTATTGATCGGTAAGTAATCTGATTATAAGGTATAAAAGAACTTGTATCTTGAACCACAGAAGATTTCGAGAGGGGCTAAAAACCAAAAACAGGCTTTTTTAAAAAATATAAGTATTAACTCTTTATAAAAATTGTTAACAAAAGATTTTTTTCTCTTCCCTATTTTTTCTTAATAAAAGATTTTGGTTGAAAATCTACAATAAGTATAAAAAAAAGAAAATTATTTATGTGCTTTTAATAAAAGGTTTAAAATATTTTTTTCCTTTATTTATCGAGTGAAGAGAGTAAAAAGCACCTATTTTCAACTTGTGGGTTTCACGTGTCAAATAAAAGAAAAAAATGTTTTATTTACCACTTTCTACTGCGGTACAAAACATTTTTGAAGTAAATTGACTAAAAACAAGCAATAAAATATAAGTAAATGTGTTTTAAGAAGATTTACTGAAGATTGTACTAATAGTTTATTTTAAAAATAAAATATTTTTGTGATAATGAACTGTGTCTTTGACACCTCGTTTGAAATATTGCTTGTTTTAATGAATTAAGATTCCTTTATCTTGAACGTGAAACGGTGTTATTTAAGTAAATTGGTTTAATGTAAATAAATGATCTGGAAAGCAAACAAAAAATAAGGAAAAATATATTTTGCTTGTAATCAACAGTTTTATTTAATAATTAAATGTTTTATTCTGACAATTTATTTTTCTGTGCTGAGATAAAATTATATTAATTAAAAATGTCAAAAAAAAATTTGAATGTGACATCGTTATCAGTGTCATATAATATAACTTATATTATATTATATTATTATAAATTAATAACGATACTGTTTTGTGATTTTCATGTAGTAGACTTCTATTAGTAAATTTTTAGAAGAAAAATGAGCAAAAGAGGTTGGGGTCATATTTTATTTTCCTCCTATTTTTCTTTATAAGTTTGTTTCTTACTTTATATAAAATTTCCAAGGAAATAAGATAATTTCCTTTTTGAAATTATTAGCTTAATATCTAAAACAATCCTTGTATTATTAATGTTAAATTAACTAAATTCGACCACCAATGATGCTAAATGTGTGAAAATTACAAATTATTTACATCCTCACTGCCAATATCTAAATTATTTTGTAATAATATAATTATTTTTTAAAGGTTGTCATCCTGTTTAACTATAATTATTATAATTTTCGTGTATAAAGTTTTAAGTTAAAGAAGATGAGGTTTGAGAGCTAATGTTATTCGGAAGCACTTTGCCTTACAAGGGGCGAAGTAATTGATTCATTATGAATGCTGATTGGGCTTCTCCAAGATGTTTCAGTTTGCATTTTCCTTTATCTGTTTTCTTTATGAATATAATCGGAATTTCGTAGTCATATCGATTAATGCATACGTACATATATTGTTAATTTATTGCATTTATTTTTGACCCAACTTTCAAAAAAATGTAGGCTAAATAGTTAAGTATTATTATTTTAAATTTTTATAAGTTGTAGATTTATTAAGTGACATATATGAATTACTTCATCTGACATTATAGTTGCTTTCTAAGATTCTGACCACTTAAAATCTAACTTGAGTGAATTGTATAAATTAATGTATTTCACCTTAGAATGAGTGTCAGGCGTAGATAAGATGACTTGCAAATGTTTGTGGGTGTTGCTTTTATCTTTGTGGTGACACGTCTCCAATATAGATTAATATTCATGTGAAAATTTTATTTTATTTCAAAGATATGCAAATTTACTTGCTTTATGTTGTCAGTTTAACTTGAACTTAACTTAACAACGGAGCCTAACAATATCGACTTGTTAAACTGTGATACTTTTTATTAATTGTAATTTAATTAATCAATTTCTTTAATTGGAAGATCTTATGAATCAAAATAGAAGTTAATTTAGTTTACTTACTTGATGTATGTGCTGAACTTAAAGATTTATAACTTAGGTATACTTACTTAAGATATCAATAAGTTTTGAGAGGAAATTTAAAATGTAAGATAGAAAAAGCCTTACTCCATATTTTACAGCTTGTTTTAGATATATTTAGGCCTTTTTAACAATGTTATCTGTTTGCTGTCTGTTATCATAAAGCAATAAAGTATTAATGTTTAATATTTCAAAATTAGTACAAACTTCAATTTTCTTTATTTTATTTTTTATTATTTTCTTTGGTAAATATAACGTACTTATTATTATTGAGGTATTCTTCTAGAGTTACTTTAGGGTTTTGAACATTTTCCTCAGTTTTTTCTTGTAAATATATTTATGTATTAGATTTTCACCCTTTTAGTAATTTATTGATCGGCGCTGAACGAATTCACTTCGTAAATTTTGGTTGAATTAAAAACGTAACAGGTTTGCTGCCATATAGTTTTGTTGGTTTTAAAAAAGATCTTTAATGTTACCAAATCAAAGAACTATTTGAACGCTAAGTATTAATTAAGTCACGGATCATTTCTAATAATTTTACCAAAATCAAACATATTTATTTCGATCAAGGCAGATCAATTGTTTTTTCAACCCCCTTCGAGACCTGAAGGAAGTTGATAATACGTTGTCTTCATCCATTACAACGTATTATCCTAATATATAAATTTTAACATGTTTCTGTAAAATTAATTAATTTACCAATTATTCGTTTATTATGACCCTAATAAAATATCATATCTTATTGCTATAAGTTTATACTAATACATTCTTAAATTTATGGCTAAATAATAAACTATATTACCTAATAAATAGGAATTTAGTGTTAACAAAAACCTAATAATCACATAATAACGCAAGTAATAACAAACCATATTAACTTTTTAATGACTAATATTAGCCTTCACATAGGAATCATAAAACCATAAGAGCATTGTCTTTAGTTATGAGAGTAACACTTTATTTTATAGCTAATGAAACCTTTTCAAGTGCTATTTTAATTACAGTCTAAATCAGCTTTGTATAATTTTTTTTATTTTTAACGATTTTTGTTCTAATTTATTCTATTTTTTATTTATTTATTTTATAAACTTTTTTTTAATGTCTATTTACTTTTTATTTTATATTTGATTCTATGAGAAATATTTTTAAATCTTCTTATTCTATATTAAACATAAAGCTCAATATCTCAACTATTTTATAGCTTCATTTGTCTTATTTTTATGATGCTCTAGTTTTTTACGATCCTTTCTTAATCCTTTATTATCATTTGTTTCAAAAAGCTTTAAGAGTCTTATTGACTTAGAGATTTTAAAAGAAAGGAAAAAAACGAAATCCTTTTACAAACAAGGATCATGGTTCGTCTTTTATGCAGATTTGTATCCCTTTCTTACTGAAAATTCCAATAAAAAATGTTACAATCCTGCTAATAACTTTGTTATCTTTTTTTAAGCCTTTATTTTATGATCTTTTTTTTTATTTTTTTCCTTAATTAATGCAATGGTTTTGCCGTTTTTTAATTTGAAAAAAGGGTTGAAAGAGAGTTTTCTAGACAAACGATGTGAAGGTCTTACAGAAGTTAGGGTATACTGGGGCCCATGCTAAGAATTGAAAGCTTGGCTAAAAGCAAGAATATCTAAATTTTAAATAATATATTCGACTCAAATTTGAACAATGTTGATCATATATTGGCGGTTTTAATTGGGTAATAAATTTCACCTTGTTTTGCTTGGTGATCAGTACTTATAAGGGGTGCCCGAAGAAGGAGCTAATATTGTTTGGCGTCATCTAGTATACACCTCTAGTAGTTATATATTGTCGAATATATAACTGTTTTATATTGTCGGTTATAACATTATCTGTTTATCGTTATTATCGAAGTAATAGCTTGCTGTGAAAACGTTCTCGGTGGCAAAAAAGGAGAAACATTTTGGCATAGTTCGCGCTTTCTCATAATCTATGCACATAGAAAAGATTAAATTCATTATTATAAGTTTAATTCTTTCAATGCATCAGTGACAAAGTAAATGCAGTTGTAACTCTTTTACCTGAAAATAAGCCCAGTATACCTATCATTATCATTAATCATATTTGTATTTTATTAATTATTTATTATTACTATCTTAAATAGCATTCATTTAATAACTTATATATCTAATTTTATGTAATATATCTAAGATGTGAATAATAAATTCACATAAGAGGTCTAAGTTTCACGAGATAATTGTCGTTGATTAAAAGAAATGTTATTGCCACTTACTATGTTTTCCCTACTCAGGACAGTTTATTTTTAAGAACATACAAAAAAGTTCTTAATAATTTATTCTTAGCTGATGTAATATTTTAAAAATTATTGTTTCAATGACGTCATGACTTCTTAGTATGAAGACATGTTCAGAAAACGTCTTCCTTGACTAAGAAAAAAGGTTATTACAGATTAGCATAATCTTGAAGAAGTTTTCCGAAAGGGTTGATACCTTGTTATCTCATTATAAAGCATTTGCATCCCTATCTGCGTTAAAACCAGGAAGCTTTTTTCTTACGATACCCCAAGAAAGGTATAAACCACCCCTGCAGTTTTCTGCTGCCCTTTATGTAAATATTAACTCATCCCAAACAAAGATCTGTGTTTGAATGACACTTATAATTAACAAACGTGTTTAAATTATTTAAATTCAAACATATTTCATTTGCTAACTTATTGTACATGATATTCTAACAATTGACACTTCCTCTTGGGGAAACCTGTGAGAAAACACCTGATTAACGTTTCCGATTAATCAAATTAAGTAGAAAATATTTTCAAAGATTAATAGATGTTTAACAAATAATATAAGATAAAAAATATTTTGAAATAAAAAATAACATAATTAATTGAAAATATATTCATATATTTACAGTTCTCACAGTTGGTTGAATTTCTTATTGAATTAAATATTTCTTTCCACTTAATTGGCTTAAACCACTACTTTTTATACATATTAAAAGTGTAATTTTAATTAAAACTTGTTTTCACTTAAATTAACTTCTGAGCAGTAATTTTTTTTTTTTTTCTTTAGGCAACCGTACAAAAATTAGATTTTGACATTTTTCTTACCATGTTACTATTGAATGATTAGAATGAGCGTCAATGAAGTCCATTACAAATAATGAAAACTACGAAGTCCCTCCACAAAACAAAAATTTATTGGCAAAGCGCTTTCAACCTACAAAAAGGCCATCATCAGTGCAAAACCGTTGAGATGTTAAAAAGGAAGAAAGAAACGAGTCTATGTTTTTTTTACTTGAAATCAGAGTCAAACTCAAAACATAGACTTCTTCTTCCTTTTTAACATCTCAACGGTTTAGCACTGATGATGGCCTTTTTGTAGGTTGAAAGCGCTTTGCCAATAAATTTTTGTTTTGTGGAGAGAATTCGTACGTAGTTTACATTATTTGTTATCCTATTAAATTCTAATCCTAAATTTAGGATTTGTTCAAAACATTATAACATTAAACTTTACACGATAGTAAATGGAACTAAGAAATTGTATCCATTATTGCGGGATTGTTAAATTTAGGTTTTAAAAATAAAATTAAGTAAAAAATATTTGCCAAGATTAACAAGGAATAGTATAAGACACATTTTTCAAAAATTACGAAGTTTATTAATAATAATAAATATATTAACTGTTCGCATTACAGTTGTTTGTAGGTATATTGGAAATGTACTCATTAGTAAACACTACTTCTACTAATTACTAACTAACTAAGAACTCTCTATAGATTTCACTAATCCCATCATCTGAGCAACCTCATAAGCGTCAATTTCTGGTGAAAATTAAATATATAAATGTTGCTAATAGACTATATATAAAATTCTATATTTTATTTTGATATTAATGTCCATTTTGAATGTATTTACTTAAAAATTTTCAAACTTCTCTTAAAAAGAATCCTGTGAAAGAATTACATTACTATTTAACTTCTGTACATTACTTATCCAAAGGTTTGTATTCATCTGTCAACAAATTTACGTTCACCGCGAAAAATTATATAATACAATTTTATTTATCCTGACATATCTTATTTTTTACTCTAATTTAATTTTTTTAGAAAAAAAGCAGAGTGTAGAATATTATTTTATTTAAACCCTAAGCTGTATTGTTCTGAAGGTACATTGAACTATAAGTAAATGAAACATTGACCATGAAAAAAGTATATTCCTATTACGATTTTTTAAATAAGAAAAAGGGGTTGTTAAATTTAAGTAGTATTTTATGTAAAATATAAAGACGATAAGAAGGTAGTAAAAGTGAAGGAAATAAGATTTGATGAAAAGGGAAGATTTAACTAGAGATTAGCTTGTGATGTCACTTTGACTCAAGATAATGTTGGCTATTACTTGGCATGCTTGACTAAGGTTTATTCAGAATAGGTTGTTTGTTATTAAGGTGTAGCCAAGGTACACCATATGGCTCTCTTGCTGATAATGGATTCAATAAAACTAAAATTAAATTATATTTGGTATCAAGCTCATTGTTAAAATATTTAAGACAGAACAACACTTGTAATTTTACATCGTGAATGAATATAACCATGTTTTTTCTCTGAGTCCTTAATGTAGGTGCACTTTTACGCTAGAAAAAGTTGATTTTTTGAATTTAATTTATATTAGAAATGCTGATCTTTATTTTTATATTGCTTATTTGTTTCCTGGTATTGGAAGGATTGTGATAAAAAATGTACCATTTTTTTTTTACATGCCTTTATTAAATAATTAGTTTTAAAATATTTAAATTACATACATAATATATTAACCATTTTTAATTAAATGGCCACGTTAAAGTATTTTCAGAAAACAAAAATTCGAAAAAGGCGGTATATGATGTATGTGGATTATTATTGTAAATACTACAAAACCAAACCCCTTTGAATGAAACTTCAAATTGTTTAAAATGAAGAACTGATCAGATTTTGGAGAATATATAACAATTATAATTAAACAACAAATAGAGTTGGTGGGAGGTAATCAACATAGTATCTCGCTATAGCGGTCATTTATCTCTTGTGCTATTTAGTAAAATGCTCTCAGAACAACAAGACCTCAGCCTCATTTGTGACTTGGTCATTCCTAATGATATTGTTACATAATGGACGAAATTATAACTTATAACTCTAAATCATAACTTGTTATAAATATATAATATAATGTTTACAACTCTTAAAAAAAAACACAAAACATTGAGTCTTATAAATTTTGCTGATGACCCTTTCTTTGCCTCCTTTGTACTTCTTGTAACTTAAATTCTTGAACGACCCTGTATAACATTATCTAAAGTTACCCCTAAGACATACCTCTTTATTAAACTTCTTTATCTTAATAAAACAACACTGTAACCACTCCAAGACCTTACTTAAGCTTAAAAACAGTACTTAAATTATTCAAACTTGATTCGACGTTTCATCAAGTCCATCAACTTTCCGAAGTCTTAAAGATAATAGTAAATCTTGTTTTATAAAGTTATATCAGCGTTTTTACGACTTAATCCTTTAACCTATTAAACATTTAAAGACATATTGTTTAATATTTTGTCCTTATCTTTTGTCTTCTTTAATTTAACTTTCTGGAAACCCTGGAAAATATATTAAGGTTTTAAGCCTTTCTAGATTCAGTAATAATGATTTGATTGCAAAATTAATATTATAAACCTAAGGTACCTTTGTGTTGTTTAATAATTTTGTTCTATATTATTATATTGCATACAGATATAGATAAATAGGTAATATCTATATGTCTTTTATTCGTATTATTTGTATTAATATAGGTGTTGTCTGAACTACTTAATTTATTTTTAATATTCTCATTTATACCGTGGGTATATAAGAAAAGTATTATGTTTGTAAAAAAAATCCGAAATGGGGATGACACCGGAATTATCCGTTTTAGGTTTTTTTAAAACCTCCTGCGATTAGTTTTCTTAAAGTTGTCTGTCTGTATGTGTGTGTCTGTTATTATCGTAGCTCCCAGTGTATTTGTGCTAGAGAGTTGAAACTTTGTACAAAAATTATTCCATAGGCGTATGACTAACATATGTGCTATGGTTTATCTCATTATCAGCATTAGTTTAATTTTTATGGAATGACATGTATATGTTTTTAAAAAATTGCTGCAAAAGTATACCTTTACTTAATAAAAAAATACACCAAGTTTTGTTTCAATGCAACTAGTATATCCATATTTTTTGTTTGATTGAGCGTGTTCAGTGCCTGCATGGGTGACCTCTGGGAATGTAACAAATGAATTTACTGTCTGAGGACGAGTGAAGCGAGTCCGAAGTAGGGAGGATGAGCATAACGAATCTGATGTATTAAGGAAAAGTTCCGAGGCTCCCCAATCCTGATTTTTTATAATTGAAATAAACAACATTACTTTAGTTTTAGCGACTCTTTACGTATTAAAAACTAGAGGCCTTTTGGTTCTTCGTGGTCCGCGCGCCTCCCTGTAGTCGTTTTGTGGCTACATGGTTGTTATCGCAATTATTTTATTAATTTCAGCCCAAAAAGACAACGTTTTGAAGTATTGTGATTTTTTTAAATTTTTGCTGAGTCATTGTTGTGGATAATTGACGTAACCCATATTTATAAACAATAGGGTTTAGGACATTAATAAGGGTAATTTAGGTTTCAAGTTGAATTTCGTTCTAATTGTAATGCCATTCTAATGATTTTCAACCAAATATAATCTCAATTTCATAAAAAAGATTATGTGTCCTCTTTCTAATTTTAAAGAAGAGTGTAGAGCTTTTACCAAATTGACTTGAGTAGTCCTCAGTAAATTGTATTACGTCAGGTATTGTTATTTTTACTGGAGAAAAACGAGATAAATAAAAAGATAAGATAGATTGAGAATCAAGTAAAGAGCTATAAATTAGGATGTCTTTTTGTACAGAGGAAGGAAGTATAGCTAGCTCGACGTCGCTTTACTTGCCTGTTCCTGAGAAATTTTCGTCGTCCTACCTTAGCAATCTTAGTTTCCTGCCAAGCACCAGCTTTCTGTTTCTTCTTCAGTTTTGCTTTCGCTCGATTTCAGTTAGTTTTTGTTGTAAAGTGATCAATTGCTTCCCATAATGTCAAGTTTAACCCCTCTGACTTGGAAACTAACAAATAAAACGAAAGCGACGCGAGACCTTCCCCCTCTGTACCGTGGTAAAAAGATTAGTTCCGTCTATTTATTTTATTCATTTATAGAAAGTTAAAACATTTTTTTTATTAATAGATAAAGAATGACTGTGCATTAAATAATATTGACTTGTTATAATATTTAGTTTATAGATATTTATACAACCAGGGATAAAAGGAAGTATTAAAGCTCAAGTTATTAAGGTTTTCACCTAAGGCAAAGCCGAAGGAAGAAACTGTATTAGCTACCGAGGCCGACAGGCTGAGGGAAATAAACTAGTTAGCTCCCGAGGCTCTACCGGGGGAAATAATACAAGAGCTAAAATCTTCAATCCATCTTCCATGTTTAATTTTATCGCATATGAAACGTAGCATACATATACATGATATTATAATACATGATTGGTAAATCGTTCAAAAGTTATAACTTATAACTTTTAATCTTTTTAAATTGTTTTTTGATGTTCGATGTATTGTAAAACAGATAGCCAAAAACATAGTAAGTAGTCGAAATTCAATATTTACTTTATTTATAATATATTGCGATAGTATATATTTATTGGTGTGACACTTAAAATTATATGAAAAAGTTTGTTTACATCTGTCAAAAATCATGGCGTTTTACAGTAAAAAACAAACTAGCAAAATATATAATCAAATATTGCTATTATTCATTTAGTTTACATATGTTTTAAATATTTTTTATAAGGACTGCAGTCTCCAATAAATTGTTTTAAAATTAATTTAATGGATTGAAATTATTAAAAACTTGGTTGCTAAGTATTAGCGGTGATATTTTTAAGGCTTTTGTAAAGGTAAAAACGTAGTTTTGTATTGCATGTTTAAATATCTATTTACCGAATAATTTTCCAAGCTTTCATTAGCTTAAGTTATAACCTTAAAAATGTGGCTACCTTATAATTTTAAAAATCGAGCGTGGCGAGACCAAAGTCTTACTACGTTAAGTTTTAGATAATCATGGCATACTAAGCACGAGCAAAGCGAGTCCCAAGTTGTGAGGAAAAGTACTGAGGTACTCCGTATCGGATTTTTTTTAAATGTTTCAATTTTACCTGAAATAAAAGCATTATACTATTAAAATTCTTACATATATACTTTTACTTGAAGACTTTATTTTAAAGCCAGATAACATTACGACACATGGCTAAAATCAGTTGACAGCGTGAGAAAATAGTTTTGAGAAACCAATAAGGTTGGCCTAATTTGAAATTGAGGGCGTGGTGTAACATCCAGGAATAACCTTATTGGCTCCCTCACATTATTTTTTTCCACGCAGTCAACTGATTTTAGCCGTGTGTCGAATTATAGTAGTATTTTATCTTATAGAGCTTTTATCTTGCAGTGTTGAAAGAATACATAAAACATAATATATTCATGATACATTTGGATATTTCAAATATATAATATATTATATTAGAGTAGTATATACCCTATTACTATAATACCTACTACACTCATAATATTACTTAATATCTATAAACTTTGCATAATACTAAAGATATTCATACGTTTTAATTACCTTCTCCCCTCTAATCGGGTGGGTAATTTATATGTACTTGCCTATAGATGTCAAAATAGCATAAATAAATTAAAATAAATCGCTTCAGTAAGTAAACATGTTTGCTTATAAATAAAAATCTGCTCGCTACATATTAAATTTACAACATAAAAACCTTAGCAGTGTTACTAGATGTCAGAGTACGAAATAAATATATCCGACTTCTTTAAATGACTTCGACTGAAAAAAAACATCCTGAATTGCAGGTTTAATTACACTTACCGCTTTTTTACCTTTCTATATCAATAAATTCAAAACAACTATGACTTAGCTAAAATAAATTATCTATTATTTCAATCTGCAGTGTCTTTTCTCTACACAAGGGGGAATTTTCAGTTCAATTATCATGTCCTCAAATAATCCAAGTTTTTCAGAAGAATAAATACGGAAGAGTAAACCTGTTTGAATTTCATTCCTTTATGTACAGCCTAGGAATGTGTATATTCACTGCAAACAATCAGCTGTTAATAAGTTTTTTTTCTTTCTTTAAAAAAACAATTCTAAGAAAATGGACAATACTTAGAAAATTAAATAAACCTAGGTTTAATAAAAGAAATTGTTTTTATTCAATTGCTTATTATAGCGGTATTTTTCATTGCTTCCTTATTTTATTTTTTAATAATTATAATTAATTACCTAAGTGTTAAAATTCCATTTTAGGACTTATTATGAGACTTTAAGTTTAATTAAAATAAATAGCATTTTAGAGATTGTACAAATATTAAATGCTTATCTGTGTATTAATTTATATATGCAGTTTGTTTTTAATTCATTATTTATATCTATGTTTGCTATCAGGAAAAATATCCAGTCTCTAAGTTTAGCTAACATATTATTACTGTTCCTCATTTATACCGTAGGTATATAGGAAAAGTATTGTGTTTGTAAAAAAATCCTAAACTGGGATGAAACCGGAATTATCTGTTTTAGGCATTTTAAGGCCTCTTAAGGTGTTTTCGCAAAGTTATCTGTCTGTATGTGTGTGTTGTCATCGAAGCGCCCAGAGTATTTAAGCTAAAGAGTTGGAATTTTGTACAAAATCAGTCTACTGCTGTAGTTGTGCTATTCGGAAAATGGTTTTTTATGACGTCAATAACCCGCAATAATGACTCAGCAAAGTTTCGAAAAATCATAAAACGCGAAAAAATTATGCGATCGGATTGAGATCTGGAACGCATGTGACTATGTATAAGACTAACATATGTGCCAAGTTTCTTTTTATTATCAGCATTAGTTCAATTTTTATTGGATGGACACAAGTTTTTTAAAAAATTGGGAAATAGTCCAAATGAGTTAAAATTTGGTACCTAATAAATAAGTACTGTAAGTCGTTTCAATACGTATCCATGATTTTTGTTGGTTCATAAAAATTAAGAAGCATTGAGCGAGGTCAGTGCTGTATAGGTGACCGCTGAGAGTGATACGGATGCATTTACTATCTAAAGACAATAAAGCGAGTCTAAAGGCATTATGGAGTATAGGCGAACTGTATTTCTGAGGACGAGCGAAGCGAGTCCGAAGCAGGGAGGATGAGCGTATCGAATCTGATGTAATAAAGAAAAGTTTTGAGGTACCCCGTACCCGATTTTCTTTGTCTACATTGCCGTAATAAAGCTTTTTGAGCGAGGCCTATGTTATTAACTGCAAATAGTTTTACTTGTAGTACGACGTATATACTTAAATAATATTTCTCATTGTATGCTATAGTGTTATATTCTAGTTCTCTCATTAAAATAGTGTTAGCTATACATAAATACTTATTGGTTTGCTACGATTTATTTTACACGTTAATACTTAAGGTATTTTTACTTTATAAGTACAAAGAAAAATGGTTTATATATATATATATATATATATATATATATATATATAATATATATATATATATATATATATATATATATCGATTGTGTGTGTGTATAAGACGGCAATAAAGATTCCCTTCCGACTGTAGCTCTATTTTTGCGTCTTAAGTTCTTTATTTATAAGAAATAAATAATATAAACAAATACTAAGTTTTATTGTTACGGCCTTATGAAATCCCTCCAAAAAAACAAAGATAATTTCATTTTATGGTATTATCTTCAAGATAAAAAGAGTTATGTCCGTAAATATTTGACTGTTTTTCTTATTTTTGGTTATTTTTCCGTTTGTTGCGGCTTTTTACCCTCTTGATCCTTTTTATGTGTGATTCCTCTCGTTTTTTTTCGTACCCAATTTTTTACACGAGCACAACTTGAGATAGAAGGCTGTTAAAATGTCCATAAAATTTCAACTTCTCTAACAATAATCCTGTAAAAAAACAAAATATTATTGTCAATAAAACTAAAGGAAGAGTGCATTTATTCGGGCTATTTGAAGGGTTGTTCCACAACGTTAATGTTTTCATATATGAGTGACTACGTCTTGTATAGATCTATAAAACCGATCACTTGCTATAAAATAAAATTATATTATACTTTATACTGGTAAAAAATAAAGGCATTTCAAATAGAGGGCAGAGTTCTTCCGAGCTCCCTATACATATTTTGGTTATTTACCTGGAGATGTAGAATTTTACCAAAGCTGATTATTGTATATGTAAAAATAATAAATTGAATCTATTATTTTACTCATAATTCTTATCTATATTTTTACTAATTCTTTCTTATTTTTAATAATCTAATTCTATATTTTACTAATTCTAATTCTATAATTACTAAATAATAATTTTTATATTTTTACTCTAATTCCTAATTCTATTTACTAATAATTCTAATTCTATATTTTTACTAATAATTCTAATTCTATATTTTTACTAATAATTCTAATGTATTCACTAAAGTATGGGTTAATAAGTATCGTTTAAATACGCTCACTTTGAATTTAGTCAAAATAAATTTATCTTTGAATTAAAAAAAAAAAAAAATAATATAGACCTGATTAGGAACATCATAGTATAAGCAATTTAAGGTAAATATTTTTTTAGTGTGGCTGTAAAGAATCTACTTATCAGCCTCAAAAATATTAGCAAAGCAAAGAACGATTTCACCGCTATGACGGCAAATCATTTACTTTACGTCCGCCTACTGTACAATTTTACAGTAAAGTTAAATATTTATGCATTATTTATTTAATTTATTGACTGCGCCCCCCCCTAAAAATTGTATTTGACTGAAATTTATATTTCTTAGCTGCACCAAAATAATATTATTTTGTATACTTCCTTAAGGTTCCGTTTATCCCTATTCACCACTCAGCGCAGAAACAGAATATTACAGTTATCGATAAAATTACAGATTGCTAAAACACTTATATGATAAAAATGGTTATAATATTACAAATGTTTCTTATATTCTAAGTTTTCTTACTCTTTAAGGACGCGTTATTAAATGTTACGATTTAATTTTATAACTGTCTTAAAATACTGATGAAATATCTCTATCTGAATTATACATCATGTGTTATAAATTATTAATGTATTGCCTTTTTATGAAAATCGCGGTTATTTATAACTCGGAATATTTTTATCTTTTAATGTTAAAATTTATTGGCTACGTTATTAGCAAAATAAAGTTGTTGCAATGTGCTATACTAATTATATCATAAAATTATTCAGTTTAATTTAACTCTGATTTTATATACGCTTGTAGAAATTGTATACTATACAAATAATATTATAAAGTCACGTGTATATATATATATATATATATATATATATATATATATATATATATATTATATATATATATATATATATATATATATATATATATATCAGGGTGTCTACCGACATTACAAAACCTTAAAAAAGCCTTGCATATTGTTTTACCCTTGAAACCCTAGAATTTTTAAACTTAAATTTAAAAGTAAAGAATTTTTTTATTTACATACTATGCATTTATAAATATAAAGCCTTTTATAAGAAGGTATAAACATAAATACTTGTATGAATCCTAATTTATAGTTTAAATACTGTTCAGTTTAGTAGTATTTTAATTTGTTTAATTTCATGATACATCTCTGTTATTTTAGTTTTATCTTTGTGACTAAACTGTTTGCATTTAAGCGAATTTCCAAAGGAAAATGTTCTAAAGAGATTAGGGCAATGCTAAGGGGGAGGTTGTTTTTCCTGTAAAATTTAAAACCTTTACGAAACCTCAAAAAGAAATTTGGCCAGGCTGATATTTATTATACATAAACTTCTGTGTTCATTTAACACACAGATTTTATTACCATTATTTAACTTTGATTTTATCGTTTGACATATATAGCTTTATGTAAACTATATGAATAACTTATATCATTTTATGTGCTAAAAAATATTTTTGACTATTACATATATAAAATTCACTAATTTTTTAACAGTACAACACTTACAACACTACTAATATAACAAACTACTCTATGTTTGTTATATTAGTACTATATAAACAAACATAACATAAATATAATCTATATAACAAACTACTATGTGGCCGCGTAACGGCCCTTAGCTCCGACTGCTGGGCTCTTCATCCAAAGGCTACAGTCCTCTTTTTTATTAATGGATAAATTTTCAAAATTTTGTGTTAAATTATTATGTGTACACATTATTCTTGTATATTTATTTTGTAATTAGAAGTTAAATAACTACTCTACATTATTTAATAATAATTTATTTATAATAAATTATTTAAAAATTAAAATAATAAAATATTAATAAAAATTACATACTTAACTAACGAATACAACGTGATTTTGCGAATTTTATTGTACAACTTTGTAAAAATCTATTTAGAGGTTTTCTCTATGCTCATAATGGCTATTTTGTACAATGTGCCTATTTGGTATCATAGTTAATACAATGGAATCAGAGGTTGAAAACTTTTTTATTAAATTACTAACAATCGATTGATCTATTATTTTATTACTGCCTCGTACTCTTCCTTTAAAAGTACTTTTCAGTTTACTTTATAAAATAACTTAATGGGTTTTATTTTTATTGCTCAATATAATTATTTAATTTTATTGACTATAAAAATAATTATATATTTTATTACTTGCCTGTATTGCTCCTATTGTAGCTCGTGGAGGATACGGTTCATAAATATATTTCCCATAAATCGTTTTTGGATGAAAGTAATAATTATAAGTGCTTTTACTTATATCTGTATTATGATGAAGTCATAAAATCTATAAAATAATTTTTATAGTGTTAAGTAATATTAGGTCTAGAACTTGGTTTCGTCAACCCTATCTTTTATTAATGATTGAATCATAGCGGTTTTAGGTGTTCTCAACTATTATTGTAAACTTATTTCTCAAATATGGAGATTTATATTTATTTTTTTTAGATTACGCTCTATCACCAGTTATTATCTAGTAACTTACTTCTAAATGAAGTTAAACTATCGCGAAATATGATCTTAATGTTTTAATCTCATAAATCCACCTCATGAGATTACTACTTCATATTTATTTCTCTCTACTATGTAATTGTTTTTGTTTTTTACTAATTATGACTTATCCTCTTTTACTGTAGGTATGTAGCAAAAGTATTGTGTTTGCAAAAAATCCGAAACCGAGATGTCGCCTGAATTATACGTTTTAGGTGTTCTCCTGAGTGGTTATTACAAAGCTGTTTGTCTGTATATGTGTGTATCTCTTAGCATTGAACACATGTAAACCAAATTTCAATCAATAGATCTATTGAAGCTATCTGGAAAATATGTATGTATCACGTCATTAATCTGCAATAATGACTTATCAAAAATTTCGATAGTTCATAAAACGCTGAAAGATTTATAAATCGATTGTAGTTGCATGTAGTCATGTATACAATAAACATATGCGCCAAGTTTCAATTTATTATCAGCATTAGTTTCATTTCCCTGGCAGTATTGTTTGCAATTTAGTAATTCCACTGTTGGAGTCAGCGTCATCGGTTGATGCCAAGAATGTCCAGTATTTCAAGAATAAGGTCAAGTATCTGAAAAAATAAATTCTTGGGGTTTTAGTTTATGAGGTAGTTCATTCAATGTTAATCTTTCTAATTTGCTACGCAAGTTGCTATGTTTTTGTTTATTTTATTAATTAAAGAAGAATGATTCATGGTTTTTATTGTTGATCTTATTTAAATTATGCTATTTTTGAAGCGCAACATAAGGTACCTGATATCTGATAAACTAAAATGCTTGTTGTACTGTACAGGCCCTTATAGAACAGGTGTACAAGTGAATCATGTTATTATATGCTAATACAGCACTTACGTTATACTTTTAACCTTATGCTATGTTTGAACCTCACGGAAGCCTTTAATCCGATGATATATAGATTTATATTGTAATAAGATTACTTCTGTTTCTACTTGGATTCAGTCTGATATTAGAGGTATTCAATTCAATAAATATTATCCTCTTTATTATTGTTTGATCTCTTGTATTTAATTTTCCTATTTTAATATCTATAAATTATCGTGGCCAAATGTTATACCAAACTTCATACTGATGTTGTACCTTCGCACATTTTAAGTTTCGGTTGGTCTTGTTTCGCGAAGACTCCCTGTATTACAAGTACTTCATAGTTCCTGCTTCACGTCAAATCATTTCTGTAAATAACTTTTTTCATGTATCAACTTTTATTAATTCGTTTCAAATTGATTGATAATGATTTCCTTAAAAGTTTGTTAAAGGGATGTATACAAATTATTTTTTATTTTAATCTACTATTTAGTTTATGTACTCTTGTTTTTCCTTCATAACACGAACTAATGTATATTTTATAAAATTAATTCTTTATTTATTTATTGATTCGTACAATTGTGACTGTCCCTTTTCCTTAATCAAGGATCCTTGTTTATTTCTTTTTAATTTTCGTATTTATTATTTGTAATATAACATTAAAGCGAACTCAACTTTTTATGTTCTCTGTCTTTATTAAGTGTAACGTTATTATCAATAAGAAGTTATATTGACATCATAATATTGCAGATAATCATACAAGCATATGCTCAGCTTTAATAATATAGGCTCCTAGATAAAAAAAATTACTTATCCATTTTACGTGACTGATTTGTTGTCTAATATCTCCTTATTTTTTAGTGGTAGTGGAAAAAACTAGGGAGATAATGATTACATTTAAATACTGATATAATCGGATGTAGGGCTGCCGGGGGCGAAATACAAGAGGGTCGTACCCTTCCTAGTTCAAACATCTGTTGTTTAGTGTTTTTTACTAGTTATTTTGGCAGCAAGGGAATACTTTTTTGCCAGTTTTTTAGGGGATGAGTTTTTTGGTCAAATCGGGGTAAACTACTTGCCTCCGTTAAGTTCTTTGTTTGCCTGTCATTCCTGTCGCTGTATGAATGTTCTACTAAAAATGCTCTAATTACTCTCAACTGGATAAAAGCTGTCCGAAAAATTGTTGCTCTGACCCTCCCTCATTTTCTCGCTTTTTATACAAAACTCAACAAATCTGTTTTTTTTCTTTCTAAAAAAGTCTCTGAATAATGGAAAATGAGAATAATAAATTTAATAACGCTCCCTCATTTTTCCGGAAAAATTTCATTAAAAGCATATTAGTGCTTGCAAAGCCTATTGTGTTGTGTTTAAATGGATTTGTCAGATTACAATACAAATCTTTATACTTAAGATGTAACATTAGTTATCAAAACATAATTAAGTTCTTTAAATACTTTATATTCTTTAAAATATATTTGTTAAATTATACCCTTGATATATTTAACAATGTGTATCTTTTAATTATATTTAAAAAATAAAGTATTTTTATAATGGATAGTATGGCCTACGAGACGAGATAATTTATCTTGCCTTTACGCTGAATCTAAAGTTTTAGATTGAAGTTTGTTCTAACATTTTTTTTAAGGGAAGAGAATCGTTTTAACTACTGTAAACCAAAATGGTGGAAAGTTACAAAAAGTTAGTTACAGGCGGTGGTAACTTTCGTACCGATATAATATTGGATCTTGGTTCAACTATTTTACTCCTATTCACCTTTATTACCAACCCAAAGTCATTGAGGACACTTTACTACCCATCTTATATTGGTAAAGGACCTTTTGTTTTCCTTCCAAACTCATTCTCAAGCTATAACCATTGTAACTCTCAAATTGAAATCTTGGCCTTGGTTTTTATCTCCTCTTTAATGCCTCTTCTTTTCCTACCCGAATTTTTCCATTTATTTTTGCAATATCAGCAACATTCCTAACATTGGCAACATTCCAGAGGGAAGAGTATTTAACATTTTTTTTCCTTTAGGGAAACATAAACGGGGATTGACAAGGTAAGTAATTTTGAGAGAATGTAATATTGGTAAAAATAATACAAATAAGTGCTTCGCTTACCATGTCTGACCTTTCCACTCTCTTCTCATCTGTTGGACAAGCAATGACTGTTAAAACTCAATAATCTAAATAAACTAACGTCAATATAAAAAAGAAAACCCTATTACTTAATAAGTGACTATAGAAGGTTCGAAGTAAGAAAAGGATACTAAGTTAAAGTAAAAGACTAAAATTTAATAATGTAAAGCGTTTAATAACAGGGAAAAAGATAACATGAGTGCAGAGGTCACCGAGGATAATCTCTAGGGGAGTTTTCCTTAGGGTACCGTACAACTGCAGTTCCGGTATCATCGAGTAGGGATACTTGTCCGATCTCGTGGACGGAAAGGCGCCCAGGAAGACTGCTTAAGAATCCGAGGGAGAATCTCCGGTCCAGATGTAATTAACACAGAACTAAGAGGGGTAACGCCGACGCCATCTTTTTATTTATTGCTTATTGTTTCCTTCTTTACTTCTTACTCGCACATAATTTCTCATTAAATGTCCGATTTTTAGTATTTATAGCGGACCCGGCACCAATTGAAGTCCGCCCCTTGGTTTCTTTGATAACTGCTTTTTGCATTATGGATTTTCTTATCACTTTCGGCTTTGAGAAGGTTGTTATTACAACTCTCAGTTTCTCTATAAATTGGGCACTGTTGTTGTGTGTGCACTTTCGTTACAGTGTTCACATTCGTTCTCCAAGTTTTCTTTATGTTATACTTTGAAAGTTATCGATCTTAAATCGAGATGATTTAAAAGCATTTAATAAAATGTATACATGCCAAAGGCAAAATAAACTGCAGTATTCATTGACTGAGATGTAATAAATTTACGAATAAAAATAAATTAAATTATGATTAACGAAAATTGAAGCGGAGGTCCGTATGGTGGGTGATTTTTTTTAAGGCTTGCTTTGTTGCTTAACAATATATTTATTGCTTTAGTGGTCGATTTATACTTAACAGTTTAAAGCCTTTCTAGTAACTAATTTTAGTATACTAATTAGTATACTAATTTTCGTAGAAATAATGTAAAAACATTAATATAGTTAAATTAAATATACCGCGATATTTAGGGTGTGTAATATGTATATAATAATATAATATTCTCACTATACTAATATAATATATATATATATATATATATATATATATATATTATATATATATATATATATAATATATATATTATATATATATATATATATGTGTGTGTATGTATGTATAATATATTTTTTTACTCATTAGCGATTTTCGATTTTGTAAAGCAAAAAGCTTCTATAATATATGCTTTGCTTTAATAGTATATGCTTGCACTTGCCGTGTATGCTTTCAATCTTTTACTTACCTGATTTTTCTTCAGAATTTATTGTTATAAGTTAGGACTCTTGGCCACCTAAAAATCTTGCTGGATCAAACTGGTTGGTTTGCCTTAGGGACTTCAACTCAACAGATAATTAGTTTCTTGATTTTTAATTTAATTCATAGCCTAGAGGAAATTACCTGTTAAACGTTATTAATGTAGATTCAATCTGTATCCGCTACCAGTCTTAGATCCTTATTATTGTTTTAAAACTAAATTTTTAAGGTATTATATTTTAATCAAAATTCATGACACTTAGACACAATTTTAAAATATATTGTTGAATTTATGCGTTTTTATCAGTACAACAAATCGTTAATTTTATTGTTCATTAGTTTGTAATTTGAATAAATTTAATTCAAATTTATTTTTAGACCTACACTCCTCTAAAGAAAGAATTTGCGTTGGAGTGAATCTCAACTTAATTTTTTGCAATTAAAGGCTTACAAGCATTTTTCAAATTTAACTACCGCCACCTTGCCTAATGCTAACTACAGAAATCCCACTCTTTTAGTTTTATCACAATTTTAATTGTTTCTTATAGCAAATGGGACAAGGCAATGATTTGTTTCATATAAATTATAATATGAATGATGAAGACTATAATAAGAATCGTTCCTGCCTTTCTCACTTTCGATCGATACCCAGACATCATTTAACAGTGATTTTTAACAGGGTGCCACGAAACGATTCTTGCGGGGGCCCCAAAACATAAAAATGTGAATTAAATGGATTAGAGTTCCATTTAAAAATTTAGAAACATACTCTTACTATATCTCCACCATGGCCATGAAGATCTTATTGACTACCAATGAAATATTTAGACCAAAGCGGACCAAGCACATCGGATTAAGACCAAAGCATGTCTATTTCCCGAATTAATAAATTAGTTCAAGGTATTCAACGAGAATAGACTCACTAGTTTTCTACTTAAAATCTATCCTCAGATTGTTAACACATCCGTTTCATTCCCAGCGATCACCCATCCAGGCACTGACAGCGCTCGATGCTGCTTAACTTTTATGATCCTACAACGATTGTATACTTGTCGTATTAAATCAAAACTTGGTGTATTTATTTGTTTATTTAGAAAAGGTACCGAAACCGAATATCAACTCGATTGGATTCAGACACACATACTAATTAACCACTTAGGAGGCCTTTAAATAAAACCCCTGCAACGGATAATTCAGGTGACATCCCGGTTTCGGATTTTTCGTAAACAATACTTTTCCTTTATACCTACGGTATAAATGAGAATAAGTAAAACACTTCGAAGTAATAATAGGTTTAATTTAATTAAATAAAAATTGTAGAACAGTAAGTATTTTTCTCTCTTGCCCTTGGCCCCCATGATTTTTTTAAGGGCTGCGTTAGCCAAAAGATTAAGAACCACTGCCATAGACCACAGTGTTGCGAAAGGATATACCCTCTCTCTGCAAATAACATCTCTTTAATAAATACCGTTTATTGAGCTAATTTTACCTATACATTTAAGACATGCGCAGTTAATACATTAGATTGCTGGAACATTTGTTCCTTGTTAATTGTTATATGTGCGTTGGTTAGAGGTTCTTTATTATCTCCATTTCTTCTCTCTTCTCTGTTATGAATTATTTTTTTAACCAGAAGGAAATCGGAAAAGTTATCTTCCTTGTTCCAAATTTGGCAGCTTGTGTATGATGCAATATGATCACGTTATTATAAAGTTGTTTACGTTTGCTTGTTAACATCTGTTGCGATACACATTTCGTGCAACAATTAAAATAGATCTTAACTTCTTTTAGATAGAGTAGAAACATACTTGTTTATTTTTTAAAACTGCTTAAATTGAATTTTTCGAGGTCGAGACCTTTTTAAGAAAACAATTTTACTAACAAAAGCTTTTAGTCATTTTTTTTCTTTTGGTCAGCATTTATTAAAAGCATGATAATGAGCTGTTATCGCCACTTGTCAATCATGTGTTATGATAAGGATTGTTGTTAATTGTGGCCCATTATTCTTTAGATAAATTAAAATTTTGAGATTACAATTCAAAAGTAAGAGATAAAACATTATTGCCTCTAATTATTATTATTTAGCATTATTTTTTATTTATTTGAAAATTATTTATGAGAGGTTGATCGCTAATGGTAATAATTATATATATATATATATATATAATATATATATATATAATATATATATATATATATATATACATATATACACGCTTAACTTTATAGTAAAGCGACCGAAAAAGCTAAAAATTATTGGAGGAGAGCGGTAGTGACGTATTTCTTTGAATATGAAGTTGATTGATAGAAACGTTTGATCTAATTTTCGTCATTGTCCTTATGATGTTTTTTTTGCTTATTTCCGAATTTTTAATGAATTAATTGAAACTATTGGATTACTTATGCTAATTGTTGATGTTTAATATGCCAGTTTATTGTCCGTACGCACGCATAGTCATGCATGCGTAAAGACACATGTCTTACGCATCGAACACATTTGCAATTAATTGTTATATAATTTTATTTAAGTAATTTTTCATATTAATATAACATTAACACCTGGAACTTAAACGCATCAACATATTTTTAATTAAACTTTACAATGTGCACAATTAGATAGCGGGTTTTCTAATAATAAGTAGGTACCTACAAATAATATATTTTAAGTTTAATTGTTTCTTTTCTTCGCCTTCTAATGTAAGTTTGTGGGAAAAGTATTGTTCTTAAAAATCCATTTTTTAGGGTTTTTTTCAAAATTTTTGTGTTTCTATCTGTGTGTGACATGTATAGTACAGTAATGAGGTCTAGACCTAAAAGCAACCCTGCTAAATTTGCCTGCGAGTTCCAAGTGCTCGTTTATATATATATATATATATATATATATATATATATATATATATATATATATATATATATATATATATATATATATATATATAAGCTGCCTGAGGGATTTTAATTATTTAAAAATATATTTAACATCGTCACAAATCATGACCAATTCCTTATTATTAGAAGGTCTAATAATAAAAAAACAACAAAGTTGGTTAAATCTAAAAAATCTAGCGAAAAGTCTATGTAAATGGACCATAGGTGGAGTTAATTCCTTGATTGACTGAAAAATGTTTGAATAACTACAATTTGTGGTTTTAAAAAGAGTTGAGGAATTCCAAAGCGTAAGTTCTTTAATCTTTAGATTTTTATGACATTTAGACAGTTTTTTGTGTTATTCTCCCCTCCAAATCTGTAAAATGACGATGATCAAATTACTTCAACTATTTTATGTGCAAAGACGACGCCTTGGATAAGTGTGAAACCTATTCGTATGAAATGTTTACCACTCTTTGGGCTTAGCATGAGGGTGTATTGGATTAATCAGTAGTTGACTTGATTACAGATAGGATTAGAGAGGTCTTTGTAAGGTCATTGTGTCAGGATAGAAAGCTTGGACTCAGGAAGAGAGATATAATCCATGTTGTGAATAGTCTAAAGTGCTGACACAACTTAACGATTCAACCATTTCAAGGAGCAAACAATAAAATCTACCCTATAAGAGTCCAGTCTAAATAGTAGACTCCCTTATCTTGGGAGGTAATGGGAAAACTCGGACTCCGACTTTACGACTTTTCTCCCTCGGTCAGCTATAAGGTTTAATCGTTCTCTTCATACCACAGCTCCATAATTGATTTATCAGGTGAAATGTAGTTCTGGGTTCGATGACAAGTTATGAGGCTCTTGGGGAACCGGGTTTTTATCACCCTTGCTGACTTCCTTTGATTTTATTGCTCTCTTCTCGTGAAAACTTCTTATCTCACACGTGTCTCTACCTTAGGGACCTAAAATTCACAGCTTTTACTAAAACCATTTTGGTTGGAACTTTCAAACATTAAGCGCACCCCTTTTCTTGTTTTATTGTGGGAACATATTCGTTATCATTTTCTTCTAAAGATTGACAGGATTATTATAAAAGAGAAGTTTTATCAGAGCATCCATTGTGTTGGGGCTTTTAACATTTTTAAAATTTTTTTTCAACTTTTTATTGGTGTTCTAAATTATTTAATGAGCTGAAACCATAAGCATTATTATCAACATGTTGATATCTGAAACGCGAAAATTTAAGAATACTCCTAAAAAAGGTTGTATCTCCCTTCCCATTAACTCTTCTCTTTAACAAGATATTTGTAAAATGCGATTGATGTAAAAATACTTATGGTTGCATAGGTTATATCAAGGAGCATATATACTCCTTGCTCGTATGTTTCTAGTTTTTCGGTCTTATAAAAGATTTAAGCTGAATCGAAATAAGTCAAGAATGAATGATTTAGTAGATGTTTTGCAGCTAAATAGAATCGATATAATTTATTGGTCACGTGACTATTTTATTCCTGGCAAATAGAGAGCTCTTTTTTTGAAAAAAAGACAAATTGTTCGAAAGAGACAGTGTATTAAGAGAGTAGTTAATCATTGATGAAAGAGTTTCTAGCAGGCCGAGGTAAAGCTGATGAATGAATAATGTGATCAGATAGAGGTAGTTTTGTTCTCATTCGTATTACTTCATCTAAAAACTCTTTTACCAAGGCGGTCAAGACGTATACTCTGGAGAGCAGTTTGTGACACTCCGGTGTAGAAATGACTTATAAAACTTTTTTTCTAGCATTCTTTTAGAAATAAATGCTACCAAAGTTTATACTTTCGTTCATGGCATATTACCTTCCTGTTTTCATTACAAGTTTAGTGGATTTTTTACTTTTCCTCATTGATCCCGTAGGTACATGGAACAAATATTCAGGTTGTACTTGAAATCCGAAAGCTGGATTTTACTTAAATCGTCAGTTTCAAATATTTGAAAACCTGAGTGGTTTTTACAAAGTGTTTTGTCTGTATGGATTTGTGTGTGTCAGTTATAATTGTAGCTTCGAGATTGTTTATGCTAGAAAACCGAAACTTAGTACCAACATAAATTTTTATATTTTTACTTTTTGATATATAAGATTGAAATCTATTGAGTTGAAATTTGGTATGAGTGTATTTACTCAAGTATACAATACAAAGTTATATTTCAATACGTGTAGTATATCTATGGTTTTTGTTAGATTACTTTTGTTTTGCGTCGAGCATGATCAGTAGGCGGATAAGTGACTGGGGTGCTTGAAACTATCTTTTTTATCGCAGGATGAGCAAAGCAAGACTGTAGATTTTCTAAATTATAAATTAGGCGTTTTTCATTTTCTGAGGACAAAACAATGTATTTCTGTTATAGACTTTTGTGTATCAGTCTATAGGTGCAGTCTAATGTTAAGCAGCATCAAGCAAGGTCAATGCCTCGATGGGTGACCGCTGGTGATAAAAGGAATTTATTTTCTACCTGAGAACGAGCGAAGCGAGTCCGAAGTTGAGCGTAGCGAATCTGATGTGATGAGGAAAAGTTCCGAGGTACCCCGTACCCAATTTTTAATTATGAATGAGTAACTCAGCTCATTTAGTATGATTTTTCAGATACCAATGATCTATATAACGATGGTGTCTAATATAACGATGTTATTTTTTGATGTCCATACAACGATGATATTCGTTATATAGATATCAACTGAGTTTGTCTTAGAATGGAAACTTTTTTAGGTTTGATCTGGATAATTAACTTTCTTTCAATTTCAATTTGTAAACTTTTGACCCCTCCGACTGATCGAGCTGCATTTTACTCCCTGATTTTTATGCTTAGATTGCGGGTGACAATAATGGCTTTAGGTTTATTGTTAACGTTTCACTGATTTGCAAAGCACTTTATTTTAATTGATCCCTTGCAATGTAAAGAGATTTTGATCCCAATAAGTAAACCCTTTCAGCCTTTTATACTTCCAAAGCTTCGTAATTATGGCCTTAAGATTGAAAATTGTCCCGTTTTAAATAAAAAAGGTTGACCTTTTTTTAGCATAATTCATGGCAGCATTTTAATTTTCAGTTATACGGTAGGTTGCAAACAATGCGTCCTTTGGTCTTATGGTTGGATGACCAGTGGACTTTACCATGGATATATCAACATCAAAAAGATTCCTACTTTGACTGGACTGATTGGATTTCTACAATGTCCACCTGGCCCACTGCTCCCTCGTTATTAAACAAAGCTTTGTGAGTTACACCCATCCAAAGATGTTAGGGTGATGTGTGACTATTACCTTTTAAATTTTGTCTTTATTTTCAATATACTGGGATTAGGGTACCTTAAGTAAGAAATTTGACTTTCTCAAATGAAATTACCGTTTGTGTCAGGCATGGAGTTACTCATCTTATTTTGCTACGCTGTCTTCTATAATTGGAGAAGGAAGCATTGTAATATGAAAATAAAATTTAGTTCTCTCTTTTTCTATTAAATGTTACCATCTATAGATCCTAAAAATCGAAAAAGTAGATGTTTTTGATGTCTGTTGTATGTATATGTGCACTATTGTAGAGCACGATATAGGTCACTCGTCACTCATTTATTTAAAACTAACTGATTCAAATTGACGGCAATTTTAAATAAAAAAAAACTTTTTGAGAAAATTGTTTCTCTATATATTATTTATAAATTTTCATAGCTCAATAAGACTCTAACAGTTGAGCATGATATTGGTTTATGCTTTAGAGTTGAAACGTAGTACTCAAATTAATCTTTATGTCTAGTTGTGATTTGCCGAAATATAATTTTCTATCACGTTAGTTATTAAAAACTAAATAAAACGTTAATTATCAACCGTGAATAATAACCAACAAATAATTAATAAAACATAAAAGCACAAAAATTAATTTTGGGATCTATTTATTTTATTTATAACTATAAAACGGACTTAAAGTCTAATTAAACAAATACAAACAATACAAAATAAAATAATTAGGGCTACGGTTGAAGAACATCAAAAAGTTTTAAATCAAATAAATCAATAATGACGTATTAATTTATTATTAAGTAAAATGTATTTAAATTTTTCTTTAGAACTTAAAATTTGAAGAATATTTGATTTTGAAAATCACAGTTGACACAAATACTTATATATTATTATTGTATTCGTCACCATTGTATATAATTTTTAATTATTTCAGTTTATTTCAGTCCCATCCAGTGTCTTATAAATAATAAAATACTTATATAGATACTTATATACAAGTATCTATATTAAGTACTTGTACTTATATACAAATAAGATATTTAAATAGATCATATCGGATTTATTTGCACTTTGACATGTATGTGGCTAGATTATCCCTGGGGATCACAAGTGGTAAGCTTCATTGTGCGTATTCAGTAGGTGGATGGATAACTGAATAGATTAAATATGATATTTTTTGCGTCCACACGAGCAAAGCATGTTCCAAGTGGCAAGAATGAGAGTAGCAAATTCGATAAGGGTAGGAGAAGTTCCGAGATACATAGTATCGTAACAGTTTTTTAATTTTTTTCTTGAGAAATAGATCCTCTGCTTAGTAACTTCACTGATGTCGGATGATTATGATTTGTGTATTATTATTATGTTGTTATTTTATAATTCCTTCTTGAGTCATCGGGAACCTGCTTCACATTTCATGTAAGCAGTTCAGACGATACCGTGATACCATGATGTAGATGTATTTTTGGTAGTACTGACATCTAAGTATCTGATATTTTAACTTAATAAATCCAAAAAAGGAAATTGAAAGGAGCATATTGGTGTAACGTGAATAGAGCAGGACTAGAATGGGGGGAAGGATGTATCGTGGCTAGATATTGATTGACAGTTAGGATTCAGATAAGAGAATATTGTGTTGGCTTATACCACTACACTGTGGATAAGATCAATAATAGCATTGTGCTGTGGGTGTTAGTGTGTGAGTCAAATCACTAGGCTGATTGGGTGTGCTATACCCTGACCGGAACACCCTTATATTTTGTCGCTCGGTCATCTTACTAACCAGATAAGCAAATCTGTTTGCACCCCTCTATACCTTATTCTCTGAAATGGATTCCCGTTAGTTTTTACAGCAGTATTCACAAGATACGCAAAAATATCCTTATCACTAAACAGTCGACTTTTATGTAAATGGTATTAAAAAAGGCTGTATTTTTGTGTGTGGTGTGAAGTGCCTGAGTGGGCAACCAGTTTCGAGCTTATCTTTATAAAAGAACAGCCTTGATTTTTACTCATCTCGAAACATAACGGAGGCAAATAACCTTATAAACTGCTTATCAGGGTTATCTATACTTTTCCAAACAAAGAAAACACATAGGCATTTCGTTTCATCTTCGACCCTATATTATTTTTTTCATTTCATAATATTTTCAAAACTTTTTGTGTATGAATATTGTATTCCCGCTTTGATATTTTCCTAAATAGGTTTAAAGAAATTATGTTCTAAATGTAAGCTTTTCCTGTCTTATCATCTTTTTCTAATCGTAATGTTATATCTACTCTACACTCTACTTTTTCAATGTAGAGACAATACTTACGATACTGAAAGAGAAATGCTTGATATTTGCTGTTAAGTATAGATGTAATTTACTTCTTATAGTTTTAGTGTCTTCATAAACAAAAGAGGACCTTGTACCTTCTCCCGTATGTTTACGACTTTGTTTATTTACAGCCGATTTGATTTCTTTTATGTCGTTAGTAGTCTCTTCATTGACTGCTAGGTTCCGTGTCTTGGAAACATTTGGAATACACGAACCCTATTAAAAACCAGGTTTCTTTAACGTTATTGACTTGGTTTGCTGTGTCAACAATATTTTTAAAAATCTTTTAAATGAAGGATCAACATTTTTCGCCTGGAAAGTGCTTTTTGAGCGCCGAATATAATGAAACCGGTCCGGAGTCAATATGACGATTCTTAGTAACCAAAAAGTTAAAATGAAATCCGCTGTAAATCACCGGAAAACTTAAAACATGTTAGGTAAACAAGAAATTATAAGTAGGGCGTCCTTTTTCCATGTTTTAGGGTGCTGAATCGAATAAAATCGCTCTAGAGTCAATATAACACCTTAAAGTATTTAAAGCCAGGGTTCCCAGGTTTGAATCTTGATAATGAAGATAATTTTTATCGTTCAAATTACACCATATAAGTTCATTACATAAAAGGTTATTTAAAATTATTATTTATTACCTTATTTAATTATACATAATGAAGGTCCGCAAGCCAGGCGAATTTTCTTTGAAATACGTGATTTTTGCTCAACAATCAATTTTTACCTTTGCTTTGTAACCTGAGCAATAGCGTTATTACTTGTCACTTGTCATTAAAATTTCCGGAGTGAACAAAGGAAATGCGTTAAAAATGATAAAAACAGTGATTCTTAAGCACAAACATTATGTACAATGTAAATGAAAAATAAAAAAATAACAAGTTGTGGCGCTACTGCTTACTATAAATAATTTGTCACAAACTTATGCATAAATGGATTTTTGAGTAAAAAACAAGCATGTCAAAGAAATCTCGCACTGCTTGGGGACCTCCGCGCCAGAAAGTTTTTAAATTCACATTTTACTGATTAAAATCCTTCAACCGTTGAGGCCGACTCAGGCTTTTTTCAACTAAATGAAATCGAAATAATTGGAGTCGAAAAAAATCATCTAAATTTGGGCTCTCTTCAAAAGTAATTTGTTGAAGAGGGGATTTGTTTAGTGGTAGGCAAAGAGGAGTGTTATTAGTACTAGGGTTAATAAGATCAAAGTAGAGTCGGCTTTACAATCGGACAAAGAGATGTTAATCAATCGTTGTTTAGAGAGAGAAATAATCTTCAGTATTTTAGTAAAACTGAAAATAAAATAAAATATTCCCTTATATACATCTGTAAAAAAGGTTGTCAGTAGCGGGACGCAAACCTTCGCTTTGATTAAAATCAACATTTAAAGAGCTACTGTTGACTAAGAACTTCATGAATATTGAAATCTTTTGAAAGAAGTCTTAAAAGAGTTTAAATAAAAAGACGATACGAATTTAAAATTAAGTCTTCTGAATGGATCTCAAAGAAAATAAATATACCTAAGTGCTGTTTAATGCTTGACAAAAATATAAAGTATAATGGACTCGGATGTCACTTGATAAATGTTAATATAGTCCTGGATAAATGTTAACTTTTTTCTATTTTTTTTTTTTTGTTTTATTAAGAGGGGTTTGATCCTTGCTAGACGCTTAGTATATGTGAATTGAGTTACAAGGAGTGTAGAATAAAATGAAATATTGGTCACTTAGTCTAGATTACACAACAGTCTTAAGAAAAAATATAAACATCTGTCATATGTGATTTGGAACCCCTTGGGAGTCAAGTTGACGTTACTGGACACATTCAGTTTACCTATGCCGTAGATAGGGAGACTTCACGAACTGTCCCGTGCTAAATTATCCGTGACGATGCGTCTAGGTGTCGACACGTCCGTTTTAAATAATACCTATAATAGTACCTAGATTAGTAGTTTAAGAGGGCTAAATGTCTAATATTTCCGGACCGATAGATACAACCCTTTCGTGAGATTTCAGACGACAAAGGATCTACCCTTCAACATCACAAAATATGGCCTGTCCCATTAAGGTTGTATTATTAGCGAATTGTTCACGGGTCTCTTCCGTCGCATTTTCTAATTGTGATGAATCGTAAACTATACATTTTATTGTTGTGAAGCAATCGAAGATGTTGACAAATCTATTATGATTCTAGACTGATATCTGAACGTACAAATAAACATGACAGTTCTTGAAAATATTTACCCTGACTGATCGACTTTATTACTTGTAATAAAATCTATAAAATTCTTTAATATCTATAAACGAATCAACGAAGAGTGTAAATCTTATATTTCAAAAAATTAAGTAAAAATACGTTGATGACATGGGAATATTATCTTAGGTATTAGCATTATAGATATAAAAACGTTTTCTTTATTCATACTGTCGATATTATACTCACTATAAAATTAAGTGAATTTTTTTTGAACCGGTATTTTTACCGAACAATTGTTACAATATTGCAAAGTCGGGTATTTACACGAGTTTACAATAGCGATGAGATGACTCCCAGTGATTAATGTTTTCCTTATAATTTATGAGTTTACGTATCAGATTATATTTTAAATACGCCAAGTTATCACATTGTAAACATTGTATAATGTTCCGTTTAATAGTTTGCAATTGTTATCAATCCGGTTTTTTTGCTGGGGTTGCATAAAACTATGCGAGGTGCATACGGGTGCAGAAGATAAAAGTTCATTTAGAGGACATTGTCCAAAGAAAAAATATAGGGTTCCATTACGACATAATTCGACCCTTTCCAAGATATGTGACACTCGAACATAGTTGTACATTTATTCATTTAGAAGTGGACGTTCAATTCAACTTTTACTTCTGTACAAGTACTTCTGTATTTTCAAGTCTATTGTGTTGTTTATCAATTCATCTTCTCAGGAATGTATTTCTGAGTTCTCTTCTTATTGCATTCAATTCTGAATATGGGGTTTAAAATCTATTTAAAGTTTCTGTATTTGAAACTAGAATCTATGCAGAAAACGAAACCTAACAATGATTGATTACAACCTAATCACTTTTATTATCAATCAAATCTCTTACTTATCTAGCAGTAAATTTAGAAATTTGCCTAAATTAGAAGGTTAAAAGGAGCCTATTTTGTTAGCATCTAAATAGAAACTATGCTTTGAGAAGATACTGTGGTTTACTTGATAACGTATTTCAGTTAGATATACTTTAAGTTTCTTTTAGCTTAATATATTTTAAGCCTATCTTTTAGAAATTTAGAAATACTTGAAGGTTTATACCGGTAAAATTGACTTTAGCCAATTCGTTTTAGCCGAACTGGAGATCACTCCCTCTTGCCATTTGTCATTTTCTTTAATTTGTTTGTATATAAAAAGACTGTCATCGCTTGCGTTTCCTAATTCACCCAAAAGCAACCAAGCTAATACAACCGGTGCCAACCGATGAATATATCTTAAAATATCTGGAACATTATTGTTCCCTTAGTATCTCATGTTTATCTACTGGTTGCTCCGACACTTGCTAAACAAATATCAGGTGAGTAACGAATTATCTAGAAAACAAGTATAGAGTTAATTTACTCGAGTAATTTTCTACGGTTACGCTCATATCTTACGCTATATTACTATGAAGTGAACCAAATTCTCACAAACTCGTATGTCGGCTATAAATTCTACCAATACAATTGATATGAAATTAGAGATGAAAGGGTTGGATATGACACATTTTAGACGAACCGTTGACTTTATAGTGTTGTCAAGTGAGGTCCAGGGAGTGACAGGGAATCTGCTATTTCTGGGATTCAGGTGCACAAAGGGTTGTACAGTTATTTAGAGGTGATTAAGGGTTGATTGTAAGATATAGGGGAGATTTTTTGGCAGGTTTATTAGATGACCTATAGCAAGATGCCCTTCTCCCACGGATGCTGTCTGTCCCTCTGGACCACAATAGGACCAAATTAAGGCATCCTTTACCCCACTAAAACCAACTAGTTCCATAATTCACAAAAATCTGAGTTTTATTTTAATTTTATTCTTTGGATTTCATTAATATCCTTCTAGTTTCAATCAAATTTTAAACAGAACTAGTTTTTTCTATTAAATCCTTATCTTTTTGTGCATCAAAATTTATTGGTGATTTCAGAAAACGCGTCAGTTAGTAACAACAAAAGAAGTTGTAATAATATCCACGAAAATACTTAACGTTTTTCTTTGACTACATTTAAACTAGTTTTGAACCACAAACATAGCTAAATATTATTCTATTGTTGTCTTCTTATATCGATATTTCAGGGTTACAGTCTTTTGCAATATTTGTTTTTTTCATTTGAAAAAGATACTTACTTTGTATTCTTTAAATTTTATTTGAGAAATTACTTGTCTTATCCCAGTTTTTCAAATTTTCATTTTAGAATAGACTTCATTGTATGTTTTATTTAACCAGCAATATCGAAATATTATATTTCGTAAGGAAAAATATAATCCTGATAAATGCACTCATATTACAGATATTTGACTTCCTAAACTGGTGGTGTGAATTCAATGGTGTGCATTTTTTATTTTACGTAAAAAATGATTTTAAGTCAACTGCTTGTCTGTTTGCTAAAGGTCGTAATCCATCAGATGTTATTACTAGTAGGGAAAACTGAATGGGAATTGCAACAGAAGACGTAGAATCATTGTTGATAGGAGAATTGCGGCCGGACCCAGGTAATAGCAAGACATCAGTCAGTCTATTCAGTCCAAGACAGACCCTCCGACTATTTTCACCCCGGAATCAAAACACCATGTATCATACCTACAACTACCCTCTCATTAAACATTCACATCTCTTTTGTTGATCTCTTCCTTCTTTGATCAAGTATAATCTAAAGAATTCATCTAAAAAAATTGTACTTAAAAAAACCTTTAGTCATTTTGCTGTTGGAGTGAAACAGGTTTTCTTTTATCGTCTGCATTCTTTGAAGTGAAAATATATTACTCAATTGTTACGTGTTCCGTACCGTTGTTCCTCCTATGTGATGACATTAAGTATTTAATAAATCATTAATAGCTGTACATTAAAATTATTAACTCCTATTTAAATATTTAAAATGACCAATGGTCAAAACTCATATCAAAGAATGTTCATTTAAGTATAAAACGTGACTGTTCATAATTTCTCATTAATAATAACTATATACTAGGCAGATGTAATATAAATATCCTTGTAGCTGTCACTGGACTGGAATAGTGTAAAAATCATGCAGATAGAGAACCCTTAATGTAATTTGTACGTGCTAATGTACTTCTAATGCTCTTTTCTGCTTTTTTTTATCTTTAATTATATTTATTATGCTTATTGTATTTTTCAAGACTTTAAAATACAATGAGTCTTGACACAGGGTGGGTCAAGAGTTCTTCAGACAATTTTTTATATTATTCTTCTTCTTACATATTTTTTTTTTAAATAAAACGTTTTTTTATTGTTTCATTTGAAACTAATTTTAAATTTTGTTTTCATTCTCCAATTG
Organism: Microvelia longipes; assembly: GCA_018340805.1. Lineage (NCBI taxonomy): Eukaryota > Metazoa > Arthropoda > Insecta > Hemiptera > Veliidae > Microvelia > Microvelia longipes. Next base: position 46,244,175 of record JACMZG010000008.1, on the reverse strand, counting down.
AACATTTTCTGAATTAACAATACAACATTTTGTATGTTTTTGAAAAACGTTATCGGAACCTCTTTTTATTTGATGATCGAACTTCCAAAGGAAAAATGAGCTTATGAGGTTCTTCGTTTAAATTATTAATTATATTTATTTGGATCTATTTATCTTAAGATTAATTAATACATTTATATTCTTTTCTATCAAATAATGAAACTTATTAGTTTTGCTTATCCGTGGCCACTTGTAGAGGAGTCAGCTTGATTATATTAAATTAGTTAAAGTATTTTATAGGACCTATTTGGGTAAATGACCTTTCCTAATTATTTTGCACGGTCTTCAATTTATTTAATTCATGCAAGCCATATGTTCTACTTTTACGCGTACTTATTAAGGAAGTACCTTTTCAGGAAGTGAATAATTGTGTTATGATCTTAATTAATATATATAATTTTGAGTATAATTTTTAACATTTTAAAATTAGGAACCATGTAATCAGCGATTACAAAAAAAGTCTTAGTTATATAAAATAAGAATTAATTTTTGCATTGCAATAAATTAACAAGAAAATATATAAGAATGAAAAGTTTTAAAAAAATAGTTTTTTTTAATTAGATGCACTCCTAATGTGGCCTAAAATGCGAAGCACTCAACTAATAAAATATATTTATTATATTAAACAAAATTAAAGACGTTTTTTCAACACTTATCTTGCAATTTATAAAATTTATTGCAACTATTTATTTCCTGTCTTCTTTTTTAAACTATTTTTGATGCACTTAAGAAACATTTTTTAAAGAAAATCTAGATAACGCAGGAGTTATTGAGGAAATGAAAATGAAAATTATTTTCTTTAATTATATTTTAATAATTAGAGCAAGCATACCTTCCTGGTTTTCTTTAGTTGATTTATAATATAATTTTGAAATAAGCTTGTTTTGATGTGATGCGAGCAGTTAAGCATAAATAATATTGCATTTGCATTATGACTATAAGGTGCAAAGACCTACGGAGAGAGGAATGACTTTGTTACGTATTATAGGCATTTCTCGTTGTTTGATTATTTTCTTTAATAAAGGTTCGATATAATATTAAATTCATTCGTAACGAAGGTGTAATGTATTTAAGATCACTGCTTTGCTCCTTCTGAACTAATTGGTCCAGATTTGTTCATTACCAAGTCAATTACCAAGACTTGGAAACTTGATGAGATAGTAGAGAGCTTAAATCCTTTCTCGTTTGTTTATACTGATGCTCTGCCGAAACCGGTCTGGTAAGTTTAGTTTAAGTATTTTATATGAGTTAACTTCTTCAACTTACAGTAAATATAACTTTTTTCTGTTACTCCATTATCTTCTGGTTCTTGGTTACCAATTTCCTCCTAATAAAAATCGACTTAAAGCCATAATTTACTTAATTTTAGACAACAAGTTTAATTTATTTATCTGACTTTTAGGGAAAGCAGGTAAACCTTAATTTTAGATTTTGCAATTGTTTTGAGACGTTTTTGTAGGTTCTTGACTTATGCAATTTCGAATTAGGAGAAAATAAATTGAAACAAAAGAAGAAATTTCCATTGTTGGAATGAGGAAGGCATTGATTAACAAAGAAAGTTAAGGGCGAACCTGGATAAACTATCTAGAAGACCACATTCTTATGTGCTTGTTATGAAAAAAACTGCACTAATAATTATTTAAAGGTGGTAGTAACATCTGGAAAGGATGTACGCATACTTGTAATATTTAGGCATATTTTTATATTTCCAGGTGCAAAGATAAGGACAGGTGCATATTAATTTTATTCTTTTTTTAATTGCCCTCGTGTTCGACTTCCTTCTTCGAGACATTGCACCTTAAGATGATGGTATGAAGCCACGTGACTTTTGCCGGAAGTCTTTTTATTAATTTAAACTATTGAGATCGATCTGGCATTGCTTAGTTTGCGTTTCTTTTATCCTAACCTGTGTTAGCTTTTCTGTATTTAAAATGGCAATTTAAAGTCTGTAGTTCTCCTTCATTTTCAATGTTAGACTTTTGAAAATTTTAATAAACTTTTCATCTTTTATGTATTACGTTAAATGATATTGTAGCAACTATTTTATTAGATGATATGATATGATACTATGTTATTATATAACTCATATAAAGAATCAATTACATAACTAGAAAAGGTACTTACTGGAAAAGGTTGGAATTTAGATCGTTTGATTGTAAGCTAGGTAAAAGTTAATTTGATTTAAATTTTAATTCTATTCAAACTTTAAGTAATCCATGTTATGAGTGACCGCTGGGATTTAACTGATCTTTTCTATCCGTGGAGGATTTCAAATTCTGAGGAGGAACGATGTTATGAGGATGAGCGTAGCCAATCAGATACGCTGAGAAAAAGTTTCAATATCCCCCGAACCCGATTTTTTTGTTTGCTTTTAAGTATTAAATTTAATTTGCATACACAGTCTTGGTATTTACAAGCATATCAATCGTGGTTAATGAAATTATTATTTATTTATCTTTTTGTCAAAGGTTATCTTTCACTGAAAAAACACGGATATTTGGAATTTTAATTTGTAATTAGTACCTTAAGAAAGTTTAGTAACTAGAATATGTTTGTTTATGTTAAACAGAAGAATTTTGTAAAGACCTTGAACTAATTATTAATCGAAACTTTTTTCCGGTTCCAGCTGATTGCATCATCAAGAAGAAGGTCATGGATCAGGTGTTGGTTGGGAGTCTGTTACTGAAGATTCTTTTAAGACTTGATGTACCACCTGTTCTCTTAGGTTTAGTGAATGAAGTCAAAAGGGTGAATGGCAACGGTTTTCTTTAAGTATCTATTAACGGGGAACTTACCTTGCTTCATTGGAACAAGGTGTTGATCAGAATTCTGAACTTCCCTGAATTAGGGACAGGTGTAGGAGTTCCCTTCAATGATGGTCATCATGCGGATCATTCAGGTGGGGTGAACTAAAACATATCATGAAACTGAATAATGAGACACCTGCTTTGGATCTACTGAGTCACCCCTATCTCTCCCCACGTATTTATTGTAATAATTATGTAAAATAACATTATAACACGTAAACTATACTTTCTCCATCCACTAAAAGGCACACAGTAGTGTAAACAATCAACTTAACACGCAGAGTACTTGTAAATAATACTTAAGTAACATAATACATTAAGGAAATGTTGACCTGAATAGTGAGTATTCGAAATTTACTTCCTTATTCCTTTATCTTCCTTCAGTATTATTTAAATTATTAAATTGTTAGTTCATACCGTTATCAAATTGACACAATATATTTGTGTGTAAGATAGGTATACATTGTGTCAACTATTTATGCTTTGTATAACACATTAGTATCAAATGATATATGTTGTCAAATTATATCATTATATCTATTTATCTTTACTTGTTATAATTAAAAGAAGTATTATTAATTTTGCAATCCCTTAACGACATAATGTAGCTAAGAGCTGGCTCTTAGCTGTCTCTAGCTCTCTTCATCTTTCTCTAGCTGGCTGTGAGCTAGCTCTCTTCACTGCTCATTTAAAGCCTACTAACTTTGTCTAAATTTTAATCAAATTATTTGAATGATTCAAAACAATTTATTAAAGACTGCAGTACTTATAAGAAATATTTTTGTATCAAAACATAGTTAACATAGCTATTAATACTTAGTTATTTTGGTGCTGAAATAATCTTGTGTTATATTCTACAACTGATGATTCAAAGTTCCACTCTGCAAAACGTTTATTTTACTATGTTTTACATACAATTTTTTACAAGAAATTCTCCAATAAATTTTTTAAAACTTATTATCCACAGTCCAATAAACTCTTCACTTAATTTGAATGATTGTTCTACAAGTAATAATGTTCGTTATTTTCTAGAGCTATTTGCCGAATGATCATATTTATATCCAACTCAATGTTTATTAGTTTCGTTACTTATTTATTGTTGGATAAACGTTCCTATCCTGTCGGTGAAGACCGTGCTTGTTAAAAATTCGTTTCCACGAAAGTTGCATTTCTGATATTAGAAATATTTTCAACAACACTTTAGCTATAGTGTTCCAGAAACTACAATTTCACATTGCTTTTCACAATTTTGCACTGCTGTGCTTGGTTAGCTCCATAAATATTTTGAATGTAAGGTTTGTATTGATACATGAACACAATGCTTAAGCACTAACATTATTTCACTTTGCTTCCTTGGTTAATTGGTAATCAATATCTTCTGTTATTACCATCTGCTTACAAACTTAACAATGAACTTACAACTTGACCATCTGTGTAATACGATTGATTTACTTATGGTTACGTACATTTGCATCGCTAAATAGTTAAGAGAGGGTTGTATGAATCTATAAACAGAATCATTAACTTAAAAATTGTTCCTGATCTATATAAGACCACCTGTACACTTTATATAAAAACAATGTGTTCAGTGTTGCGGTTTTTCGCTTTTGTAAAGTGAATCCTTCACCTGCCTTTTGTTTCCTGAAAACCCTTCCTTATCCCTTTGGTATATAAGTGGTAAAACAGATCATGACACTAATTCGTTAATCTGCCCTTGCTCAGTGACCGTGTAACCAGAAAACCAATGGTTCATCGTGATTGACAGATTGATTATGATGTGCATTAGGGTAATTCACATGATCAGGTGTATCATCTCCCTTATAATTCAAACACTAGCTCTCAATGTTTAATGTATCGGATACTTTTAGGACATATTTTTCCCATGGTAATTGGCTTGGATGGATGTATGAGCACCTATCAATATATATATATATATATATATATATATATATATATATATATATATATATATATATATATATATATATATATGTATAAATATATATATATATATATGTATGTGTGTGTGTGTGTGTGTGTGTATCTGTGTGAGCACACGCATTAATTGCAATGATGTTGTTCCAAGAACCACCTATTAAATGTTTCTTTTGCTTGTAGTATTCCGTCTTATGAAATGATAAGCTGATAATCTTTTTATAAACATTTAACATTGAAAAAATTATGCTCTTTTGTTACTAATAATTGTATTAAAATAAAAGGAGTTGGGCTGTTGTGGCTAGAGATCATACTTTTAAAATCGATTAAAAAATCTGTTACGGGGTATATCGGAACTTTACCGAGGTACTCCTGAAAAATTCCGGTAAGGGAAGGCTCTCATCTATCACCCTCATCTTTATTCAACGACTAGCACTGATGGTGTGCTTTCAACCTAACAAGAGGTTAGCTTTGCTATAAAGAAATATTTTTTGTGGAGAGATTTCTTCCTCTTTTATTAAGATGAACTCCATTAACGCTCACCTTACTTCTTCTTTTTTTATAAACTACTTAGGAGGTTTAAATACTGCTGAAACGGATAATTCTGGTGATTTGCACACACACTACTTTCCGTATATACCTTCGGTTTAAGTGAGTTTATATTTCTTTCTTGAAAGATACCCTTTATAGTTTAATTTCACCAATACAAAGAATACATACTTGAATGGGAAAAATATATATTTTTAAGTATAGTATACTGAATATTTACTAAACATGCTTATAAAACTAGTTATAATAAAATTCAATGGAATCCTAGTATAATTTTTATCTATTTGTTACATTCATTTTTGGATAATAATTCTTTTTATTCGTAAAAGTCTAGTCTTACGTCTTTTATTGTAAATTACTGTTTTTTTTTTAGCTTATACAAATGGCAATTTAAAATATATACGTATTCTTTGAGACTTTATTGGGTCATATTAATAGTTCATCGGTTTTTATTAGAGTCAATTCCCAACAGCTCTCAACCCCCTCTGACCGGGAAGTAAAATGAAATGGTAATAGTCCAATTTTCCCCCGTTATCTCTCCTATCAAATAAATCGAGCATTTGGAAGCGTCATAAAACTGAGTGATTTAATCAAATCACCTAGTGTGTTCGGTTTCTGCTGCCATTAAACCTTTAGATTAAACAAGTGTAAACATTCAAATGTATCGCTCCGGGAGGTTCAAATAGTTCCAATATTGCAGACATTAAAACCAGTTGCAATAAAACGCATTCAAGAGCCGTGTTATTGCATATATTATAGTTCCAATAGGAGTTGTGTTAATTTAACATTAATGCCAGCATTAAAAATAAACAGTTATCGATAACAATCAAATACCGGAATTAATGCAATGCTGCTGTTTATCCGATTCGGAAACATACTGTTTATTTAAAAGCTATAAACGAAAAGAAAACTAAACAAATGTCGCTCGTATTAAAACCTCACCTGGAATTTTATTTCAAATTCATTATCTCTATATTTAATGTTTCTCTTTTATTTTAATTCTCATTCATAAAATAAGGTAATTTTATAGACTTTACATTAATTAAATTTATATCAGGATATAATGTTATGTCCCTCCCTAATTTGAATCTGTACTTAAAGTAGAATCTTTTAGTGGTTTGAACACCTGGGCACTTTTTATTGATAACTAATACCATAAAATTAAGTAATAAAATACTTGTTGCTTATTATTCAAGAAAGATTTATTTTATTTAATCCTGTCTTCAATATAAATATTGTATTTGTTTAAAACTTTTTTTAATTGTCGTTTAGGCTGATAAAACTGTTGGGTTTTATCTGTATACTCGTTTATGCACATACAAATAAGTTTTAAAATTATTTCTTTGTTCCCACCTCTGTATTAAGCTTCTGGATAATAGTGCAGGAAATAATAATTTAGGAGGCAAGAGGTTTAATTGGTGGAAATTATATTTAATAAATAAATTTAGAGCTCTGATACATAAGAGGTCTAAACGGCTTGTGAGCGAAGAAAATATTTCTTGTACATCTATTTTTGTCTTGGCTCATTTTCTATGGTTTCTGCAATGCCTTATTTACTGCTTAAATACACCCCCTCTTCTTTGCAAGGGATAATCTTTAACTTTTGGAAAACTCATGAACGCATTTTTTTCTAGACTAAATATTACACTGTAAAAAGAAAATATTTTCTTCTTAAATAAGTTCATTATTGGAAAAAGTATACAATATTTTTTTGTATATACTGGAGCCATATTTTATTTATTGATTTGAAGTAATTTGCGCCTCTTTATTTTTATTTTTTTTTTGGTTGAAATTTGGTTTTATTTTGAGTGTGAGTGCGGTTTGTTTGGATTAAGAATAAATTTATATTTTTTGGTGTGGGTATTTTATTTTTTGCAGGATTCTTAAAAGAATATTTTTGATAGTGCTTTGAATAGGTTTATATTGTCTAAGGTACATTGTAAGAGTGTCAATGAGGGTTTTCTATGCAGTATGTGGACTGACTTTTGATGAATCAACCTGACATTTGCCTGTTAAATTGAGAAAAACCACAGAAAACCTCAATCAGGTTGATCAGACAAGCGGGTCCGATGTGTGTAAAGATTATATTATTTTTTTACGTTTGAGGGTTTAACTGTTAAGGTTTGGTCTCTAGATTTTTTTTTAGGCCAAGGGGAATAGTTAATTTTGTTTATGAATTTAGGTGTATTTATTATATTTTTTTTTAATTTTGAGAAGAGCAGAGTCTTGATTTTTTTAATCTTGTCTTTGATATCTTGAATTTTGACTTTATGATATAATTTTGAGTGTTCTGTTAAAATTTTTAAAATTATACCCTGGCATAAGTGTTTTTTTAAATTTACCTTAGATAAATTTGGCATCAAAAGAACGAAGGAAATCTTATCTCGAACACTTCTTCTTACTATAATAACTACTTAGCTTTATTTCTCTTTAAAAATTCATTACAAACAGGAATCATATTATAAAAATATTGTTAATATATTTTTATAAGAAATTTGGTAATATATTTTTATTTAAGGAACTGCGCTCCTTGAACAGTAAACTACACAAAAAAACAAAAATGCTCCAAGATAATATATATATTTGGAATCGTGGAAAAATACGAACGTCATAAGCGCCATTTTTGAAATAAATATTCTCTTCAGAATATTTATATAACTTGTAAGTCGATTCCAAAGTTTTTGCTTCCTCGTGCTTTTATTTAGTTTTTTCATGAGTGGTAATTTGTTTGTTTCAGACCAACCTGACTTTCTGACTGCAGATCAAATACTTTTTCTTGTGGTAAGTGTTATAAATTATTTCATCTAACACTGTTGCATTAAGACTGCTATATTTGTTTAAACTAGTTGTTAATGTTTTATTAGTAATGTGATCTCTACTTATAGTTTTCATCTTTACACTCAATAGACTATGTAAATTGATACGTACTTTAAAATATTCATATGCGTGCGATTGGGACGCTCTCTAGCAGTATCGCGTGCACGTGCTCCCCAGTATGACAGATGTTTTTATTTCAAATACACCTAGATATTACTTAGTACTTGGCTCATGTTTATTAACTAGTTATAATTGCCTTTTGTCTAAAAATTGACCACTAACCCCTTCGTCATAACCGCATATGTTTTACCTATATCATGGTATAATTAATTCATAGTTTATTAATATAGATTAAATATTTTTAACCCTTTAGTTTAGGAGTCGATCTATGGCTATCTTGATGATGACACTTATGGTGTAAAATGAATTGTTCTTTTAATAGTTTATATTTTTTTTGGTTTAGTTTATAAATATTTTACGGTAGTTGATTTTTTATATGTGGGCTTTTAAATTAGGTGTTGCTTAAATTTGTTAAAAGATTGTAAACATACCATTTATGCTTTTTCCTCATTTATACCTTTGTTGTATGGGAAAAGTATCAAGTTAGCAATAAAATTTAAACCCGGAGATTTCACCGGACCTCCTGAGTAGTGTCCACCAAGTTGTTTGTCTGCAGGTATGTTGTCTGTATCATCGTAGCTGCCCGAATGTTTGTACTAGAGAGTTGTTGTTTTTGTACTTGGCCTAATAGTAACTCTTTAGGTCATGTTGTGCTTTCCAGAAAATATATTTCTTATGTCGTCAATAACTGAAAAAAATGACTTTGCGGATAATTCGAAAACTCATAAAACACTGAAAATATTTTGAACATTTTGAAATTCAGCCCGCATATAGTCATAAATTTCATCTCATTATTAGCATTAGTTCAGTTTTTATTAAATGAAACATATAAGTTTTTACTTTTCCTCATTTATACCGTAGGTGGTTTATAGGAAAAGTATTGTTTGCACTCATAGAGATATTATTACTAGAGGGGCCCTATTGGTTGAAATTTTGAAACACTGACAAAATAACCTGACCACCTTCGCTTAAAATGTAAATATAATCAGAACAAAATTGCAATAACTTATATAGTAGTACGTTAAAAATACAAATCAAAACACAAACAAGGTATAGGAAGCCGAAGACAATCGATTTATTATTGCCTTAACTCACTCTTGAAGGAGGTTTTAATAAGGTTACACAGAGCCCCTGAGAGCCCCCAATACGATGTTTCAGGCCTTTCAATGTATTGAGATAGGCTATGCCCCCTCTAGTATATATCTCTATGTTTGCTCTAATATTTAAAAACCCAGATTTAATCTGTATTATACGATTGAGGTGTATTAAAAACCTTCTGAGTAGTTTCCCTCAAAATTGTCTGTCTCTGTGTGTGAATGTGTCTCGAGTGAAGCCAGTGCTTGGATGGGTAACTGATGGGAATAAAAGGAATGATTTTACTGCAAGAACAAGAGAAGGGAATCCGAAAACGCACTGCAATATAAAGTGTCACATACAGCGGTGTCTATTTTACTGACAAGTGTTACATGAGCATACGTATGATAACAGAGCTTAGAAGTTCGTTAGTGAACTATATGTTGTTCGACCTATTCAAATTGGACCCTATCTTATTGACTATTTTCATCAAATAGTTTAGTTGTCAGTTACTTTTTAGTTGCAATTTTTAGTTTTTTTAAAACAATTTTTAAATTGTTTTATGTGATTTAATTTTTATTGGTATGCATTTAAATTCTATTAAAATTTTAATAGAATTAAAATTCTTTAAAAAGCTTCAGAAAGTTTTCTTTTACTATTTTATTGAAATTAACTGCTTATATTTTTTATTTTATTGCAACTGTGTGATAATGGTTTCTTGTAGATTTAAATAACAGAAAATTTTTTCTGTAATGGAGAAGACCAAAATATTGTTTAAATAATAAATCTGAATATTCACTGTTGTCTCTTAAGCATCTAAAAACATAACTTATTTATTTATTCCTTTGAATAATATTGTGTTATTAATTGAGTAGTTAATTATATGGTAACAGCTCGTAAGAATGTTATTTATTCTTTAAGTACATATACATTGTTTAAGTTTTCTCGCTATTTCCATTATACCCTACAAATTAATTTTCTTTGCTATAAATTCTACGATACTGTTACAAATTTTGTGATAATGCTTAAGAAAATTGTAAAAATATATGCGCAGTCGGTAGGATTCGAACCTACGCTCCCAGAGGGAATCTGATTTCTAGTCAGACGCCTTAACCACTCGGCCACGACTGCTGGATGATGCGAGAGAGCGCAGTCTTGACACACTTACCTGTAGAGCCCACCATCTTAAAAATTTGTATTAGTTAATTCTCTATTATACATTTGAGTAAAACTATATGAATAAATATTATTAATGCAAATTAACTAATTACAAAATGATGAAATTACTTACATACAATATTTTTACTTTTTTTGAAAAAATAAATTAATAATTGATGAATATAAATGAACATGAAAATGTCAAACAATCAAACTAAGTCATCTAAATATACCACTTCTTCTTTTACAATAATAGTTAACATATCATATTTCTGTTATGTATGTCTAGCGATCAAGAGAGACTGGGATTGCACGAACCTCGTTTTTGCCACCCGGGGGTGGTTGGGGGGGGGGGGGGGGTTGAAACTTAATTTAGGGAACAGCATGGAACTAACATTCTAAATAAAAAAATTACCTCAGATCCTCCTCTACTATTTCATATATTGTGAATTGAAAAAGATAAACTATAATTCTCAAAAGTATTAGGATACTTGATTCTGACTATTTGGATACTTTGGTTTGATCTTTACTACTTAAATACTTCACCGCCATTACTTGGATACTTGACCATTACTACTTGGACGTAGCATTGCATTTTGCTTGTTATATTTGCTAGGTATCTCGCACAATTGCATTGTGTTAATTATTTATGTTTTGCAAAACTTGGTTGTACAAGTATCAAATTTATAGCTTGAATACTTGATCATTACTTATTGTATTCCTTGGCCCTTACTACTTGAATGCTTCACTATTACTTCTATTACTTGAAACTAATGTGCTTTTGCTGGACCCAGGGGCGGACTGGCCATCAAGGACGAGGGCGGCAGACCTCCTTGGGCCCCTCAGCCATAAATAAACTTGAAGAAAAAACAACGAAAATTATAAAAAATTATTAAAATATTTAATATTTTATGAATTCATATCGCAAGAGTCAAAGGGGCCCAGTACTCTAAGGTAGGGCCTAAAAAGAATTTTTTTAAAGTACTTAAAAAAAAATTAGGTCCTTAAATGCTCCCATTCCTTATACTTGGGCTTTTTAAGGTCCAAAACGGAAGACTAGGGCCTCAAGGGGCCTTAACATACTTGATCAGGGCCCTAGAGCAGTTCAAAAGGGCCCTAAAGATTAAACATAAAATAGTTTAGTTATATCTTACATTAAAAAGAAAAAAATTAAGTTAATTTTATTCCTATTTGTTTATTTTATTTACTTTGTTTGTTTTGTTGTACTTTGTTTATTTAATTTTAATTTATTTAAATAAAATAATATCATTTGATTTAACTTTGTTAAATATGAAATTAAATGGCTAAAATTATTAATAATACTCTAGATAAAAGTAGACCCCTCTGAGAAGCATTTTAGCAACCCCTCTCCTATTGGGCCCCTTGAGATGTAGGTTTGGGTCGTTTCAGGCCAAACCCCTTCTCGGGCTTTTTTGGTTTAGTCCGACACTGGCTGGACCCTTGAGTACCTACACTAAGTACTTGTATTCTTGACCACTGGGATACTGAGCCAAAAGAATATTTATAAGTCAATATAAACAAAGTCATATATTATTATTAACACTTTAAATTGTGACTTATCAAGCAGTTAACAATTGTAACAACTGCGCAGTTGAAGTGAAAAGCAACTCGCACATTCTGATGCGCAATTTATGTCTAATATTGTGAGAGTGGTATTAATAATCTTGACAGCATTTTCCGTAAATCATTGATATAAGTCATTCATGTATTTTTAATACATTAATGCCTCTGTTATCTATCGAGCGATTTGCAATATGTAATGGTTATAGCAAAAAAAGATTTATAGGCTTGTATTTAAATCTTTTTACATCTCGTTCCGGACTAACAAAGTAAAAGCAATCTCTTTAAAACTTGATGTGATCGAATGACAAACTAGGGATTGATAGTCTTTATAGCACATAGGGGCGAACGCTCCCCTCGGGGCCCCGTAATCTAGCGCGAATAAAAGCCACATTATCAGCAAACGATTTTGCCAAAAAATAATTATCGATTTTGCGAAAGGGTACATCAAAGGGGTATTGCGAAACTTAATAGGAATGGGACGTAAATAGATTAGAGATGCTAGGATTAGAGACGGGGGGGTTGAAAATTGGTCTTGCTTTGTCCAGTTTATGGGCTCAATTTTAATAGAGGCATTATATGCACTTTCCTCTGATCTTTACAATGCAGAGCCATAAGGGCTATCATTGTCCCAACGCTTGAGGGATATTAATACCTTTTAAAAAATAATTGGATATTCGCTTACGTATTTTCTAAAATATGAATAATTTATTTGTTTATTTCTTTTTAAATGTAAAGTTACAATTTTAAGAATTTCTTAAAACTTGATTTTTATGCAAATTGTAAAACTTGCTTAGTGAGAAAGTATTTTTACATGTGTCTGTGACAAAATCACTGTATCAAGAAGAAGCCTTGATTTTAAAGTTCGATTGATACTTATTCAAGTATGTTATCTATGTTTTAAATTAATACGGAATTGTAAGTTATATCTTGCTAAGTTATAGACTATTAATTTGGGGATTGATATCTAACTCAGCTCTTGATTATTGAAGTAACGATAACTAGTAGTTATTACAATGTCAAAACCCAAATTATCCTTCGGTTTAGAAATACTCTCCGCGATCATAATATTTAATGGGTAAACACTTGGTAAAGTTTAGTTACATTTCACAATAAAGAGAATCAGTTTGTTTAATATAAGCATTGCCCATTTACATTACCCCATTGCGATCTACTCGTCAAAATCAGAGGTTCTTCACATGACTCTGTTTGTAGCGTCTGAGACATACTCGTTGAGAGCTAAGGTTGTTTGTATGACGCTGTTGAAGGCATCCGAGATTTACATGTCGAAAGCTAAGGTTGTGTACTTGCCGCTGTTGCATCTGGGAGATAATCGACGAGAGCTAAGATTGTTTACATTATGCCGATAGTCGCACCTAACAGCTAATCGTCGAGAACAGAGGCTGCTTACATGCATGTATGCAGCCTCTGTTCTTGACGAGTAATATACAGGTGTCACTAACTGCTTCAGTACGTTGTTAGTGGCATTTTCCGCTACTTTACTTATTGCATTGCCGTTTTGTTAATTTTGAACATTTTAGTAAATTTTAGGTGTATATGGATCTAATCTTCACTCATTCATCTTCATCGACGTGTCATTTTTAATTATTGAAAATTTACGTCATAATATTTAATTTATGTTTACTTTTGCTCTTATATGTATCTCCAATGAATGATATGCGAACTTTGTTGTTGAACTAAATTCTATATTACTAAACACTTGAGATTTTAACCGATGCATTTCTGCCTTGATGTTGCGAATTAAATTCTTGTGCTCTTAGTACTTTAAAGTGAAATTCAGAATAGCATATTATAAATATTGACTAAACTCAGTGATGTTTTGAAAACAACTTAATCATATAATTTAAACAATTTACTTCAACATATAGGATTACATCAAACTTGTTTTGATGTAACGCAACTCAATCCGGATTTCGGCAATCGAAATGTTTACTTTGTCAGTTGTAAAATTCTTTTGTATTTTAAAATATTCAGTATAATTGGGTAGGGGAGAAGTGTATATGGGATTTCGGATGCAATAATCTCAGTTTTGCACTGATTGGGCTCTGTACCGAGAGGGAGATTTTTGATTATATGGGGTGACGTCACATAAAACTGCATTCAACTGATCTAATCTGCATCCGATATTAATCATGCGGGATTTCACATTGGAATCAAACGAAACTGGGTTTCAACTCGTTTCTCGCTTCACCTACTTCAATCAAATTAGTGGTTTTATTCACGAATGATACCCGATATTCAATAAATAAACAGAAATTAACGATTCTACCATTAAACTTCTGATTTATTATACACCGAACGAGATGCAACATATTAAACTTTTTTATAAACATGCTCTTTACTTAATAAAACTTGTAGCGCTGAAGCCTTACTACTTGCAATGCCCGAACGTCATGAACTCGTTGCATTTGTTTGTTTGATAAATGAGTTCTATTTATTAGTCCATTGTATTTTTAAATTGTGATTTTAAGTCTTGATGGTTATAATTTTAAAGTAAAATCTGTTATGAACAAAACGTATTTTACTTAACTTTTTAAGTAAAATAAAATGTTTCACTCCCCGGGGAGCATTACCCCCCCCCCCCCCCCTCCCTGGAAGAAAAATGTAGCATCGACTGGGATAAAATAATGCCTACCAGTACCTCTCTAAAAAAAGGGCCCCACTTTTGCAATAACTTTTCCTGTATTTTCTTGCTTTATAAAAATATTATTCCTTGACACGGTTGCACCACTGTATAAACCCCATCATTTTGAGATCCCCCCCTCGAGAAGAACCTCTGCAAGAAACCCTGCTTTTTATTTGACTATTTTATCTCGGAAATCAGTTGACAAACCCGTCAAGTTGTTTCCCTGGCATATTTTCCAGGCCCTGTCCATTGTAATCTTTGCATTACATACTGCTTTACTCTTCCTGACAGATAATAGTTATTCATTAATTGTTTTTATGTTAACAATTTAATACAACAAACAATAATTAATTACATGTGCACTAAATTATGTAAGAACATTATATCGTTTACTAAAAATAATCTATACTGTTGTTCTTGTATTTGGATAGAAATCTGTAAAAAGTATTTTATGACTAAATATTTATTACCCTTATTGCATTTATAAATGATATGTATCCTTCCATTCTAATTTATTACTAGCTACTAAAACCTAGAATTATTTAATTTTAATAACAATAAGATACAAGATTACAGTGATGTATAAATTAAATGGGAGCATATTATGAATTATGTTCATGTACTATTTCCGGACAATTTACCACTACATCCTGAAGACATGGCTTGTTAATATCTATAGTTTTATTCAGTGCGATATGGAGCTATTAAAAATTAAACTCTTTGACTTCATAGATTTCTGATATCAAAGGCAAATGTTATCCATTTAATTATGACCGCTCTTCATTTATCTACTTATTATTCATTTTTTAGAAAAATTAGAAGCCACATGGTGAAAGTGCCATATTGCAAGGGTTGAAGCACATAGTAATTGCGCCACTATCGAGTTAAAAATGTGTTTGGTAGATGATTCTCTACCCTGTTATTAAGTGGTTCCCCCCTCTCCATTTCGTCCTCATATATTAAATGTACCTTTTCAATTAATTATTGATCCCCCTTGAAAATGTTGCTCTTATTGAGTAGCTCTAATGGGTTTTTCCTGAAGCTTAGTATATTCATTAGCCAATTGAATTAATGGACCGGATCTTCGACCCTTGATGTTGGTCAATTCCTCTTCCAGTTAATTTGTTTTCAATAATCCTTAAAATTTTATTGAAATTAGTTAATTAATGATAATTACTTTCATAATGAAGCTATGGAGTCATCTGATTAATAATTTATTGAGATTTGATTTTACCTCATTCTAGACATAAAGTTTGAAATTGGAAATGGCTTTAAACTCATTTTAGAATTTTTAAGAACATTAATGTCTATTGATTAATATTTTATTAACTTCACGCTGTTACAGATTTTGAAACTTTATGAGTACGCTCATACAACTTTATATGAATACTTTATATCACATAACTAATTTATTCCTGATGTGAACTAATCTCAACCTACAAAAATGATACTGCGTACCTTTAGTAGAAAATAATTGGAGTAGTAAATATTGCTAAATGAACAGATCAAGTTACTATTTTGTTATTTTTTTGAAAAAAGTGATATAGCAACTACTAATTTTGGATTTCTTTATTTTGGTCACTCTGTTTCTTTTATAAGAAAAAATTTGTTTAAAGATAAAAGATTTTCTTTAAGTGTATTTTGTTGAAAACACTTGTGGGAATATCTTGGCCTGCTGAAAAGATAAGAGCATTAGATTTAAATGGAATTAAGTTAAGTTGGAAGATATTTCCAGTCTTTCTATCCTGACTTTATAAAAACTTTAAGATTTGGAGATTTGATCAGAAAAGAAATTTGAAGGATTTAAAAGATTTGAAGCTTATTTGATAACGTTTATTCGACACAGATATCCTGGAAAGGATTTTCTCAGCAAATATTTAAGATTCTAATTTTTGATTGTGGCAAACTCAACATTTCCTAATGTTGTTTTACATTCTCTTGATTCTGGAGTTTCCTTTCTAAGAGGCAACTTTCTTATTTTCGCCCCTATCTGCCTAATCTATTTTAATCTAATCAAATAGTTCTTGCCCCAAGGGATTAAGGAATGATGGTTATATAGGCGCATTCCGTTTTTCGTATTTTAATATTTCAAGAATGTTAATAAGACTTTAATATAAAATAGTTTTAGTTTTAACTAATTTCTATCATATTTTCCTGCAAGACCTATTCCTTATTTTCTTCTATGTTATTCGCATTATTTTTTTCTGTTTAGCTAACCTCTAAGTTTTTCTTTGCTTGCCAACTATCATCATTATCATGAAATATTTTTATACTTTTACTGATTACTGCTACTACTTTCTACTTCGTTTTTGTTGCTAATGCGTTCTTGAAGTCAGAGAAGAGGCAATGAGTTTGACTTAAGAATCAGGTCCCTCCAATGTCGTCTTTCTACAGCTGTAATAAGTTCTGGTTAAATACAACCAAATTAATGTTAGCGTATAATCAATTTTTAGTGGTAAAATATTCAATATTGTCAAAAGATAATCAATTCTGTTTCCTCTAAGCAATTATACATACGTTTATAAACATAGCGTGTTCAAACAACAATCTATTTTTTATCATTTGCCGTTTTTGTTCGAAAAAAAAGTGTTTAAATTTTTGTGTATTTTTTTAGCTTTCATGTAAATGTTGAAGCTATTTGAGTAAAACGAGCTATGGATATTTAATTAGAGTAATACGCATTATTAATATAATTTAAAAATTGTGCTTTATTTAAAGAATATAAATGCTGAATTAAGCCCATACTATTTTTAAAAAAAATAAATGATTGAAAAAATATTTTATTTCATTGTTTTTGCATACTCCAATGGTAATCACTATACCGTCAGGAGAAGATACCCATCTATTCAGTAAATGTCTATTAAGTACTTTTACTTCCTCATATTCTGAACAAAATCCATAAAAACTAGATGCGATGTGAGAACATGGTTCAAGACTATTTAAAATTAGGAATAATAAGCCCATTTTTTCATTTTCTATGAAATAATATTTTCTCTAAGCCTAAGGACCTCGAAATGACATTGGTAAAAAACGTTTCAAAAAATAAATTTTTAGTTTCGACTTTTGACTATCTTGTTCAAAGGTGAAATATAACCTTTTCTGTGTTGTTCTTTCCCACTGTCCATATTTAGTTTTCTACTGTTTGTACTAGCTTTCAGATAAAGTGACATTATCTCAAAGTTTTGTAAGGAGTTTTTATAAAAGGCCTGGGTTGTTACAAACCAGTAGTATCTTGTATAGTACTCGTATATAAAAGATTTGTGGGTAGTTTATAGCTCTGTATGTAGAGGTGAAGGCAAGGCGTAACACAGTAGCATTGGGTCTACTTCATAAAAATGTATTTTTTAATTATATTTATCAACTAATATCATCGATAGTACTTTTAATTTCCATTAACTCATAATCATATTTATTTGAAGTTTAAATTGTTTTCCTTCATTTTTATTTTTCTATCAATTTTATCCTTCAATTTTATTCACTAGTTATTTGACTTGATACTTACTTTAAGTAAGATTTCCCCGAGATAAAATACAAGTAGTTTGTAACCAGATGTCAGCTTTTTTGTCCTTGTAGTATTCCAAACACAAGTTTCTTTTCTTGTTCATATAAAGATTTACTTTTTTAAGTTTAATAATTTAGTACAAGATAATATTCTTGTTCAAATAAAAGCAAAAGGCCTTCGGCCTCTTGTTTTTATTTGAATAAGTGGCTACTCCGTGGCCTCGGCGCATGAACCACCGCCTCCCGTTGGCCACCTCTTGGCCACATGATGGTTATCTTATATTAGTTTGTCATATTACTAGTTTATAAAAGTGGCATACTGCCGCAATATAAGGGAATTTCCAAATGTATCGATATTGTCTTATTTGTCAACAAATAAATCAAAAATAAAAGTTAAATTTAACATCTTACATGTGTACGATGTTAAATCATACAATTGTTATACAAGAGGTTTTGTGAATTTTTTGAAAATTTTGCTGAGTCATTATTATGAGTTAATGACCATATATATATTCTTTTGATGAGGGAAGCCACCTTTCATCTTCCATAACACCAACCTCATAAGTTCATTTTATTGGCAACTTGGTAATGATTTTTATTTATATAGTTTATTCAATATTTGATTTAACAGGATATATATGTGACTGAGATTGGTTGTTTATCAAATTTTGTTTTACACAAGTAAACTAGATAAATTGACATACATTACTTAAAGATTACATAAATTAATCTTCAATTTTTTCTAAAGGTGTAAATGTATTGAAATCACCAACTTAATAAATTAATAAACTAAGCTATTTTATTTTGCGCTTATGATTTTGTCTTTATAGATTCTAAATGTATTTCTTATACATTTTTCTCTTGATTTAGATGTTTATCTCGACTACAAGGAATGTGTATCTGGTAGTACGGCTGAAATTAAATTTGATCTGTAAGTCTTGATTACTTTATTATCATTTATTAATCTACATCCGATATTAATCATGCGGGATTTCACATTTGAATGAAACAAACTAAGTTTAACTCGTTCTTGCTTCAACTAGCGAGAAACGATAGAGTTAAATTATAAATTTTCAACCTCCTATCTTTGTTAAAAGTTCCTTTGATTTAAAAAAAAAAAAATGCTATATCTTATCGTTTAGGCTACAGTGAATATGATTGACTCTGTCAATCATATTTAAAAATGTCAATCATGTATTTCAATAATTATATTCAGTTTATGTTTAGACCAGAGACTATAGATACTTAAACAGTAAGACTGTCGACTCAATGTGGGAAAATTTGGATTCCGGTCGACGCTAGCGCTGCGGCGGACTACCTTTCAATTGAGTGGGCGTGTCTTAATTTCCCGCTTTATGCCCACAGTCAGTTTGAAATTTAATTTTTATACTTTGTATAGTTATACTTCTAACTAACCCACCACTTTAATCTTACACAGAACGCTTCTGATTATTTTTAAGTTTTTCATTTAAGTAATTTATTAATTTAATTGATTCAATCAGGTAATAATGAAATAGTGGCTAAAGTTTACACGTGCTAGAAGATAGATTTTGGCATTTAATGCAGCCTGTATTTTAATTACATCGGCGAGATGCGCACATGTGATTAAATGTAATTACCTGATAAAATCGACTAAATCAATAAATTAATTAAATGAAATATACTTATCTGCCATCATTAACGTTCTCTGGAAGTTTTAAAAAGGTTCTATATTACTTTTAGTTTCTGAATTTTGGAAATATAGAACATGCAACGGTGAACCGTTTTTGTGAAAATACATACAGAAAACAATCAATTTTATAATAATAATAAATGTAGCTGTCATAACCAAGAATTGTCATGGTATTCATAAATTTAAATATAAAAAATAATCAGTCATTTTTGGAAAGCTATTGGGGTTAGTTCATGAGTTGTCCGCACCGGTCCGCCGCAGCGTTATTTTTAGTAGCTTGCGATAATCGAGTCCAAACTTTTCCTCATTTAAGTTAAACCCCCTGTTTAGACATCAACATATTCTCTGATTATTTAAAGTTATAATATTTGGCGCAGTCAAATGGCTAGGAGAAGACAAAACGATCCTTTTCAAGAAAATCATTTAGAAAACCATTACACAAATATTAATTTCAAATTTGATAAATTTGACCCAGAAACTGAGGAATGGGAATACTGGATCCAAAGATTTGAAAATGAACTATACTTAAATGGTATTCAATTAAATAATCAGAGAATATGTTGATGTCTAAACATAAACTGAATATAATTATTGAAATACATGATTGACATTTTTAAATATGATTGACTCTGTAATGATTATCCAAACAAACTCACGTGACTGATAAAAGCCAGTTTTCGTTAAAAAAGAGAAGAAGAAATTAAGATGAAGTGTGTTCTTATTTACCCTCCCACTCTGACTACTTCTCCTTTTTGACTTAACCAGTAGGTGGCTTATTGGTAGCATATTCCATAATTTTCCTGACCTGAACTGCACATTCAGTATATATCATAGAACAACGGCATTATTCATGCTTGTGTGTGTTTGTGTGCTACATAATCGCTAAATCACAAAGCAAGGAGGGAATAACTGGGAGGATTTGGATGTGAAGTGAGGAAATCTGTAATACAGTATAAAATTATGTTCGTGTTCTTAAAAATATTTATGTTCGATAATTGTTGATCAAGTTTACCGGTATACTGATTTTCTAGTGGTTACGATTGCTAGAAATGATAACGTCATAGAATTTTGATAAGAGAGTCGGTATGAAAAAGTAATTAATTTTATTTTTGGTTCATCTTGTGGGGGGGCTTCAGTCCCCTTAGCTTTCCTCCCGGGGTTGTGCCTCTACTTAAAATATTTTCAAATAATATTCATTTGTGTTTGTAGATATGATATATGTATTAGCTCATCAATGTTTTCTATCAAATATACCTATTCATCATTTTTCGTTCAATTTTGAAGTGTTCTTTCATTTTAATTATTAAGTTTGTTTTTATGAAAACACCTTTTGTATCTACCTTAGCAAATGTCATTGTATGGTCTATTTTTTATTTTATTTTAAATAAGTAACTAATAAATTTCCTTTAAAAGTTATTTGTAATTTAATTTAATGTTTGCTCTAATCTATTTGTATCATACATGATATAAGACTTGAAACTAATTATTTTATGGTGTTAAATTTAAATTGTTTCAGCCAGAAATATAACCGATTATCTAAGTATATTTGTTTTAATATTTGAAAGCAAAAAGCCTATAGTATTTTCTAAAACATTTTCAGCTTTACGGTTGTTATTTATTGAGTAACATATTTAAATATCATTGCTGTCTATTTAGTTTTCTTGTTTATTTAAAGGCATTGACCTCAGTGTGTTTGTAAGTTCTCCTGTTCCCTCCTTTTTCTTTTATTTGTCCCTTATGAACTCTATTTTTTGCTTTCCTGGTGCATCCAAACACACAAAATGTGTCCTGACTTTTAAACAGCTTCGTTTATTTTTCTTTCATATTGTATTTATTAAATCATAATAAGAAAACTATGATAGACATTTTATAATTTTTTTTTCTTTATACTTCTCACTTGTCTGTATAGTTGACACTTTTTTTACTTTTTCAAGATCATAATTCAACAGTTTATATATTTATTCCAGTTGCAAGATTCGTCTAATTGGTTATTCAATGTGTTATTATTTTTTTTATTTTTTACTTTTTCAAGTTTAAAAATAAAACTTTCAATCTTAAACGAGCTAACATTTATTGATTTTTTTCACGAAGTGTAAATATTAATAAATAATTTCTGTCTGGTTTTCTTTCTTGTAGTTACAGCAGATTGTCTTAAATATTTCTTGTATTCAATATATCTTAATGCTGAAGTTCTTAAAGACTATGCCAATGAAAAAACTAATTTTGGATAGTTAGGCTCGTCTTGTTAGATAAATAAATACTGTATTAGGATTTAAGCTAATAAATTCACTAAATAATGATATAGTGTTTTTTCTAAACCTAAATAGTGTTGAAAGATGTCACTCTACAAGAAAGCGTCTGTGAAAGCGAAGTAAAGAAGCTTGGAGACAGATGAAATAGATTTGTCCAGAGGCTGGTGTCTGACTCCAGCCTCTGGACAAATCTATTGCGTCTGTCTCCTAGCTTCTTTACTTCGCTTTCAGACTGATAATGAACTGTTAAGTTTGAAAGTCGGCTCTGTCAATAAATATATACTAAGTGGATTGACATCTTTCTTTTTTCTCCTATTTGGGAACTCCACAACTCATCTTACTATCAATCTAAATAATTTTGTTGGAGATAGGTGATAACTTTAGTTAACTGGCAGTAGCGCAAGGAAAATGATAATTTTTAATTATTTGATCTGATTAACCAACATTTGTGTGATTTTTTTAAGATGATTAAAATTAGGAGATACATTTTTTATGATTAAAGTTTAAGGTTTCCGTTTCCTAGATTAGAAATATTTCGTTTAACCTTTTTGTTTAACGAAACTACTGTTCAAAATCGTATGGATGGGTTTTATTTAATTTGTGTAAATTCTTAATGGTTAAATGCCAAGATATTCTAACAAATAGAGATATATTTCAAATTAAAAAGACATTGACCACATACGAAGTGTTATAATAAGAGATTATGTGATTTAACGAAAATAAAATCAACAAGGCTGCCAAGTATTTCTAAGAGATTGAGGAAGAAACAATTAATGACAGAAGAGACCTATTTACTCTGAGGTAAAGTCAAATTTATTTATGTTTTTAATGACTAATATATATTCCCATGTGCGTATCTATTAACATTTGGCTTAAAGAAAAGCTTTGATGAGGTTTGACGCCAAGTAAAGTGAAAACATCTCTATATCTGATGTAAGTGACTCATTTTTGCGACAAAGGCACCATAATACAGCCTAGGAAACGCACGTATAAGTATTATGTTTGGATCACTTCCAGCTCATATCATGGAGGTCGAAATATAGAGACATATTTATCTTATTAAAAAAAAGTAATGACTATAAACTAAAATATTTATTACATAGTAAATTATTTTCATACTTAAAGTACAACAAAAGACTAAATACACTGATGATTGAGAAATCAAGGAAGTAATAAAAGTATAATGTTTTAGTTTGCTTTGTAAAGTGTGCTTCTTCTATTCACTCACTACTGAACTAGATCAACAGATAAATATAACCAATAGTAAAAATCTTCTCCATAAAATAAGAAGTAATAGCTAAGAGTTTAACTTAAGTTCTTATATATTCTTTGATGATAAATTTTAACCTAGTATGACTCAGCTAGTAAATAATCATCTTCATTAATTTATTTTTACATTTTACACTCGTTTTAATTATCGAGCAACATTTTTGACATTGCTTTTAATGTATATACATAATAATTCTCTTTTAATACCTAATTTTAATTTTTACTTTTCTTCATTTATACCATAGGAATAGTATTGTGTTTGCAGAAAATATCCGAAACCGGGATTTCCCTTAAATTATCCATTTTTGATGTTTTAAGGCATCCTGAGTGGTTTTTATTGTTTTCATGTCTATAGATGTGTGTCTCTCATCGTAGCTTCAAGCGACTCTATGCTAGAGAGTTGGAACTTGGTACAAAAATCAACTTATAGGTCTGGTTATGCCATCCAGAAAATAATTTTGTATGACGTATTTTACGGGCAAAAGAAATCATGAAACGCGTTTTTTTCATAATAAATCCGCATTATTTGGTTTTTGGCTTGTATGTAGTCATATATATGAAACGAGTTTTGATTATCTAACTAATGATTATCAGCATTAGTTCAATTATTATCAAATAACCTGTATACAATGAATCCTATAATTGTAAAATGTATTTTACATTTTTTTTAAATTATAAGAAAATAATTGAAATAAGTAAAATTTTAGTTTAAGTATTCCTTTATGTTTTAAATAGGTAAACTACGTTTCATTTCAATAGTATATCTGCTGTTTTTGTTGGATCGTAAAATTAAGCAACATCAAGCGAAGTCCAAAAACAATTATATTTACAGTCTGAGGACAAGCGAAACGAGTCCGAAGATGTGTTGCAATATAAATTCGGTGATTTTGATATTCTGAGAACGCGTGTAGCGAGTCCAAAGCAGTAAAGATGAGCGTCGCGAAACCGATGTGGATAGGAAAAGTTCTGAGGTACCTCGTACCCGATTTTTAAATTTCATATTTAATCACAATTATATTAAAATAAAATCTAGTATCTAACTCTTAGCAAGAATTAATTAAAAAACTTAAAAAAGCATTTAAAATAATAATTATAATTAATACAAAAATGGTTATTTAGAATCATGCATCTAATTGTATATTTCATGCTTCTGTTTTTTAACCGTTTAAATAATATTCATTATTTTTTTTTCTAAAATTAATACATTTTATCCCTTCAATATGTTTTATAAAATAAGATATGATATCGTAAATTCTAAAGTATTTATACAAATATTGTTATTGTTCAATTTGCAATTAATAGGAATTAGCCACAAAATATTATGTATTGAATGAATTTGATTTAAAAATGAAATTTACCTCCTAAAATATTGCTGTAATATATCTAAAATGATCAGGGTTAACACAAAACGAATAAACCGCCAAATAAATTTCCATGAATACAGAAAAGCGTAAAAGAATAGAAGAAACCAAGAAGAGTCATTGCTAGATAATAATTCAAAGGACTTTAAATTAGTTTTAGACCCAATGGCTAGGTTTCCAGTAAATAGCCTACGCACCCTTTTATTTAAAGCGAGAATTAATTAAGTTTTTTAAATGCCTAAATGATAAATATGTATATGAGACAAAAATTAATGTTCTAGATAAGTAGCGGCACGCGAGTATGTTACAAGTTAACACCCGGTCACGTTGGATTTAACCTTATGTCAAAAGAATGGCCTGCCTGGCGTGTTGAGATAGCCAGATTCAGTCATATCACACCTGCTAAAACTAATCAGGACTTTCATTAACCATCTTATCAAGCAGGTGATAATGCTTGTCATACAAACATCTGTCAGTGTTTTTAAATCGAAGTATAAGATTAGTTAGTCAAAGTATTAGTTTAACACGCACAAGTTTAAATGACTTTAAAATTAGACTTGGAGGAATTCAGATGAAACCTTAAACATTGCAGCTATTGATTAGCTCAGTTAATATTGTTAAAAAGGACACTAATAATAATAATGCCCGTTTAGAGCCTTCCGGCCCATTAGGGGTAACCCCTGCGGGAACAACCTCAAGTGGTAAAGACAACCGATACGCTCAAAGTGTAATCTAAAGTTGGCGATAATTTATTTGAACAATAATAATCTTATATAAATTGAGAAAGTAGACTAGGATGCGAACACCAGATCTCCGTAGTGTCAGAGGTCAGTTACACAACTGAGTCCTTAACAACCTCGTCCACGGAGTCGGCCACCTCAGAGAAATTTTAAACAAATAAGGATTTGACACAATATAATTGTGCGAGATAATTCATGTTTTGCAAAACTCGGTAGTATCAAAATGATATAAATAAGGGTTTCATGCACAAAATTTTAATGTTTTACTTTAATACAACAATGCAAAACAAATGATTTTTCTTATACAATTTTCTGAGCTGTGTTGGTGATGTTAATGCTGAAGATTTTCTTCACAGATTTATTAGAGGTATATTTTATTTTAGTACTTGTTAGAAAAGCTAATAGCTTTAACTATTCCTCGTTTTTATAATTTATGTTTATTAAATTAATAAATTATTTACTTAAAAAAGGTCAAGTACGAAAATATTTAAACTTTTAAAGTCTGAACGGTATGTTTTAAATTTAAAATCTTGTTGAACAAAATTTAAGACATATTCAAAGCACCATTATTATTATACATTACTGTAAAGGTTAATATATTTACATATTTTATATGTTTGTAAATCTTTTTAACCTAGACTGGGTTTTTTATACTGTTTTAAACCATAATAGTATAATTTATTTTTATAATAGAAATGTTTAAAAAAAAATGTTTTGTCTCAGAAAGCATAATGGTTTTTAGGCTATAAGGACACGGTTTAGACTGGTTTTGTGTAGAAGTCGATTATTTGTAGATGTTATCTTTATTTTGTTTTAAGTTAGTCACTTGTAATTTGGGTTTCTGATCTCAATGTATGATAGTAAATATTTTTTGTATTAGAATTTTTAATTGTCATATGTACTTTAACTTAATATGTAACTTTTAATTTCTTCATGTGGTAAGTTATGTATATAACATAAGATCTATCAGTATACATATATCATACTTCAAAACATGTATATTATTCTAAAGAAATTAGTTAAGAAAAGTGGGCGTTTCGTGTTCAAACCTGCAAAGGTTCAGGACCTTAAATATAAAAAAAATTGGGTGTTAGGGTTGTAACCAAGATTTCAAGGACTACCTCATCTTTTTACAATTTGCCTTCTTTTTTTGTAAAAAAGGGTAACTAAAAAGCAAAAACCAATATGTTTAAATTATTGGATAGAGTAAGAAGTCTGAAAATTATGCTTCAAAGTAGAATACATGTTTACTTAATTTCAGCATGATATCTTAAAGATGTCCACTATTAACTTTTCTGTTAATAATAATTTTACAATTTTGTAATTTCTACTTTATATTAAATTGATTTTATTTTAATTTATTTTACTATTCATAGTAAAATTCTTCATTTTAGTTTTTTTTATTTATAAATGTTTCTTATAGTCCTAATTATTGCATCATGTTGTTGTATCAAGCATTACTCTTTTTTAGTTGTTTTTAATTTTTAACTTATACCTGATCTATGTTTTTACATCCATTATTACACCCTTTCTTACCTTTTTTTATATTTTTTTAATATTTTATTTTGTATAAGCTTTACCAAACCAAACTATTGCGTAAAGCTTTACAGTTATAACATCATGCTTGAAAAGTATCATTCAAAAAATTTCAAATTATTCACTGAACTATAAAAAGAGTATGTTTAAACTAAATTCTTTTTTTCTGAACAATGATATTCATTAAACGACATATATATGATATTTTATGATAATCAACAATCTTGCTTCGATTGTATATGTGTAATAAATATAGCTTGGACGAACACGGTGCGTTCTACTTTTTAAAAGACAAGAAAATGGTAAAAATATAATCAGTGTGTAACAGAGGGGCTTCAATATCATAAACATTTATAACTGTTAAATGTTTGGGCTATTGGATTAAAGGTATATTATTATTTTGATTTTGTTCACATCAGACTGTTTCTTAATTAACTTGAGTGTGGGTTGAAGCTGATTCTTAGTAACAAATTATAACAATGTTGTTCCAAAATTTAATATTCCAATCGAGTTTTCGACCTTTTTACTAAATTATATTGTAATTTATACCTCATCAAGTAGAGTTGCGTTTCTTGTATCGAGAGATTTCGTATCAGAACCAGGACTATTAATATCTTTTAAAAAAATATTTTTCCTTTCTCTTGCTATTTATTCAACGAAACATTTAAACAGTATTGACGTTAAAAATTAAATTATATATAATGATCTATTGCAGAAGTTACAAGAGAATGACCGATTTTACCGGCTATCTGTTAGTTTGTGTGTTAAACCTCTTGGTCATCTGTTTGCTTGTGTGTTAAACCTCATGGTCATCTGTTAGTTTGCGTGTTAAACCTGTTGGTCATCTATTTGCTTGTGTGTTAAATCTCATGGTCATCTGTTAGTTTTTTTTGTTAAACCTCTTGGTCATCTGTTTGCTTGTGTATTGAAATTTCGTATTAAATCAGAACTAGGATTATTAATATATTATAAAAAAATATATTTACTTTCCCTTGCTATCCAATTCATTTATTCTTTATTCTACTTTTATGCCCAATTATGATGTCGACTAGATAAGTCACATGATTGGGCACAAGTAATAATACAATCTTCGAAGTTAACTAGTGAGACATTTTAGAGTTTAGGTTTTAGAGCTGTTAGGTTTGATATCGATGTACGTAAACTATTTTAAGAAAGTATTGCTTGCATAATTATTAATACTGGTTTGGTAATGATTAAATATAAACAATTATAACTGAATATTATGAATTAATTAATATAATAGTAAATGTAAGATAATTAATCTCATTTTAAAAATATGTCCCCATATCTTAGAGATTCCAAAAACTTGTGTTTAATAATATTTGATACTTAATTATGGTTTGTAATTGTGTTAATTATCTCGTATTTATCTTAAAAAGTTATGTCTTTCTTAACGTTATAGGCAAGTAAAGCAAAATCTTTTACTTCATTAGTCGAATTATTCAAAAAAGATAAAAACTTATTTAAATTTCTAATCTTTGAGTTAAGTGCTTATTAATTTTCTAATTGTAACTATTAAATTACGAAATATTTCGAAAAATATTTAGGTTCGGATAAATTTATTAAATATTTTAGGATGGAAACACTGATTATTAAAATTAAAACGCAGTTAGGTTAGTTATGGCGAATGTGATGTCCTAGTTTCTTGTTAGATTTTTATTTTCTTTCTAATTTTAGTTAATTTCTGTTTGCTTATGATTAGTAACTTGTTTTACTAATATATTTATTAATAATACAGTAAGCATAGATTTAGATTTAATAACTAAAAAGCGATTTTTTATTCGTTTTGATACGCAAGATGGTGTAAGTTTGGTGTTGTTTATTTTTCTTCACCACCAATTCCCGGCAGATTTAGTGCTTCAATTAATCACTTTTTACGATTCAGGTAAAATTAACTTTTTATTATTATTATTTTTAACATTTGTACTTCTTATAAGAGTTTATTAGCTTATAAAAATATTGTAGAAGAGTCTTGTTTTACTAGTTGCATCATTTATGACTATCTTCTGTGAGATTTTTCGATTTCAATAATGCGAATTCATGTAAAAAGGGTTATTAGTACCAAGCTTTGGTAACGAAAGTAAATAAAGTAATTATTTGGTTATTTATTCACAAATAAATAAAGCTATATTATGTGTTTATTCTGCTTGTTACGTTCCTTAAATATTTATGACGTCTGATAATTAATCTAAGAAATGCTTATTTTAAATTAAAAATAATTTAAAATTTTTTGTTTAATTGGTTACAAACAACAATTCCATTAATGTCTTTTTAAAAAAAATAAACTAGATTGTAACATTTTAGTCATATTTTGAAATAAATATTAAATTAATAAAGTAGCCTCTGAAAATTGCGTTGTCATTATTCCCTGAAATTATAGAAGTGGATCGTACGATGAATGTGTCAATGTAGGGGTGAAGTTACTGCGCATGACGCGTAGAGGTTAAGTTAATCGTTGTCTGTTATAACTTGCAAATAAATACATGTTGACACTTTGAATATGACATATTTTACGAAATCAATAATCAGTTGTATAATCCTTAATTAGTTTTTACACTTTACTGAATTTTATCTCAGAATTATGCTTATTGTATTTTAGTTGTATTTTGTCCTTTTAAAAATAAGCTGCCAATAATGGAACTAGGATTATCTTCCAGTAGGCTTAAAAGTTATAATACAAGAAAGGTTAATCAAAAATTAATTATGTACAACAAAAACGTGCACATCTATTCATATGAATATGTAGAGAACAGTTTTAGCCACAAATGTGGTTGAGGCCTCTTTGTACTCATTAAAATAATTTTTTATTGAACAAATAAGTCTAACTTTTTAACTATTTAAGGTGATACTATTTTGATACGCCCTATTTAATTAACACTAAAACTTCTCAGTTCCTTCCTCTCATAGGGCTTTATTTTCTTGTCAAGTTTGAATCATCCATTTGAGCTGAAAAGTGTTTATACAATAAATGTGCTCATCCATTGATAAATCTCGTCAACTGTGTTTTTATAGTTTCATCCTTAGCGGTCACCCATCCAGGCACTGGCCATACTCGATGCTGCTTAACTTTTTGATCCAACAAGTATAACAATATTGTCAAATATACAAATAACAAATCTTTGCTTTTAGTTTTTTATTCTAAAAATAAATGAAAAATTTCAATAAACTATAAATTCAATTGTACTTTCATTTGTAAATAAAATGTTGCAAGTAGAAAATAAACATACTGCAGTGTTTTATTTGTTTAAAATAGATATCAATGTTATAAACCCCTATTTGTATACCTTTCACTGACAAATTTATTTAACTTCATAAAGTTTTTTTTCTTAATATTACAATTCACAAATAGGACAAGTAGTAGTTTTTTAAGCAGGCGGAACGGTCATGCATATAAATGTCGTAAATTGGATTAACTAAAGGGGACGCTCTATATGACACGGCAGTTTTCTGTATTGGGAAGGGGAGCTGTTTTTGCAGCTCTGTTGCGAGTTTGACCGGTAAGCTTGTTAAACTACCTAATAAAGTAGCATTTTTTCATAACTTGACTTAAATATGCTTAATTTTTTCTTATATTTTCTATTCAACTTGTAAAGTTATGTGACTTGAATTCATTTTGTTCTTTGTTATTTTGATAAATCCATTTGTCTACTGTTGTAACATTATTAAAACTGACAATGAATCAAAGTAAACATGTTAATACGTAGAATTGACCATGGGGTATCATGTGACCGAAAATTATTATCTTCTCTCCTCCCTCTATAGAAACGGATATTGTTATAAAATTTTAGATCCCTACATTAGTGACTATTCACAACGGTAATATCAGAGGTGATTCCAAAGCAATATGCTCCTAATATTTGTTTTGGTATTTACAGACAAATCCTTAACTTTATAAAGAATAAGAAATGTATATACTTACAGTTCTTTGTTTTGTAATGTAACGTTCGCGGCAGCTATTTTCTAAATAGTCTGCAAAACCAACCTTTTTCTATCCCCAATATGATGATAAGTGATATTATGCTAAAGGTTCTTCAATAATATCTGATAGTCTTATAAGGTTTAAGTTATACTATTGAGTTCCTTTATGTTAAAGAAGCGAGTTTGCTTGGACTCAATTTTTATTTTCTCATTTATACCGTAGGAATAAATGAGTTAGGAATAAAATCCTATGTATATACATCATTCTCGATCCAGCGTATTTATGCTAGAGAGTTGAACCTTGATACATGAATTAATCTTTAGGTCTAGTTGTGTTATCGAATATATATGTATGACGTCAATAATAAACTGCGTAGGCTTCCGCGGTTGTTGCCATGATGATTTTTTTTTTGTTCAGTTTTGTAGAGCATTGTGTATCTATCCATGATGTCCTACATCCCTGAAGATGCCTCCCACAGTGGAAGCGAAACGTCGGATTCTTCTTCTACATTGACGCGTCACACCGGAAGACCTATATATGTATGACGTCAATAAGTTACATAATGACTCAGCAACATTTGAAAAATCATGTTGGGATTGATTTGATATTTGGTACATATGCAGTCTAACGTATACAAGTACAGAACAGTATATAAGACTAACGTATGTGCCAAGTTTCATCTCATTATCTGCATTAGTTCAATTTTTATCAAATGACTTGTATACGTTTTAAAACAATTTTTAAAAAATCGAAAAGTAATCCAATTGAGTTGAAATTTGGTACAAGTGTATTCCTTTACGTAATAAATAAGTATCTACGGTTTTTGTTGGATTGAAGGATTGGATTTTCCTGGATTGGTGACCGCAAGAGAAGAAAAGGAATTTATTAGTCTGAGGACAAGCAAAGCGAGTCCGAAGTAGTGAGGTTGAGCGTAGCAAATCCGATGAGTTAAAGAAAATTCCGAGGTACCCTGTACCCGATTTAATAATGTTAAGTAGAAATTCTATACTAACTAATACAATATATCTTTTACTACTTTTTGTATTTTCTAATTTGCTTAACAGAATTCTGAGATCTATGTTTCATTAATCCAATCATGAAATTTTATTCTGTAATATTTTAAGGAGCAATTTGTTATTGTCATGCCATTACCAATAAAACTCGAAAAGTTGTGATATGTATTTGACAGTAAAAATATAAGGACCCTCTAAGAAGAGTAAGGAATTGTGCCTTACTTCCTCTGCTCGAAGTGTACAGTTAGGTGCACAAGGTAGGTAAGGACTTCAGCCCCCGCCCAATATAAAACATCCCCCATAAAAAGTAATATTCGTCAATTTTTATTTTTTAATGTTAATAAGGTTACATTAATATGTTAATTCTAATTAATAATTAACTGAATGAATGGTTTGTCAAAGCACCCTGAACATGTCTCACTGTATCTTATTTGTTATCGAGCTACTTACTGCATTATAATTCTTTCTTTCGATTTTTTTGTTCTTCTTAAAAAAATCTATTTTTAAGAATAACAAAAAAATTGAGTTTAAATCTGTCTCACAAGCAAGTGGCATGGTAAAAAAGTTTGATTTAAAATAACCACAGTTTGACATGTGGAGCTCGCGTGGCTAGCTCTGGAACCACATGTGTTATGATGTATATAAAGATGATTGTAAACAACTATGAAACTGTTTTATGCTTTAGGAGGTAAGTCTAAGGTTTTTATTCTCCTGTTCTTGAAAAGTTTTTTTCATCCTCGTTCAGATACCCTTGTCAGAGCCTTTAACCCTTCTCTCGTCTCTACATAATCTATTTTTAAGAAACTAGTTCGATATGGTCACACTTCACTATTTTTAATGGAATTTTTTTTTTATTACTCCTTTTTAAAAGATTGAGTTAAAATAAACAATACCCTTCACTCTAAATAAAATCCTTAATTAATTTATTCTTTTATTTTTGAAGTAATCTAAGATAACGATGCCTTTAGTTAATAATTTGTTAGTAACAACTTTAAACTGATTTAAATGTCTAAATTATACAAATTATTTTGTAAATATAATATTTTAATTATCAAATTTGTCTTAAGTGAATAAAGTATCCTTAAATTTAAATATTTTTAATGATATTGCAGTGGCGTGTTATTCAGGCTTGTAAGGACCGAAGTGGTTAAAGGTTAATCATTAGTTGTTTTGACGGAGATTTTGTGGTATAGACTCATCATGATGTTTAATAAAAAAAAACCCACTTAGAATTAAAAACAATTAATATATTGTCAACCAATATAGTATTATATACTATTGTGGTTGACAATATTTTAATTGTTTTTTTTATTAAACATCATGGTGGGTTAAAGTTATTAATCTTTCATCTAGTGTAAGTTATCTGTCTCAGAAGGTACTGTTTACCTCTTCAAGATTAGTTGCCCTACCCTAAGGGGGGGGGGTACACAAAAAGTGCCCTTCCCCTAAAGGGGGTAGAGCCTTTAGGGGACCAACTTTGAATTATGTGTTCATAGGTTCTGGATATGCTCATAAGTGCCGGTCCCAGCCATGGCTAGTCCGTCTCAATATATTGACAATTTTTTTCGCTTTGATTTGCGAATCTAATGAGTTATTATTTTGTTCTTTTAATATGTGCATGTGAATGGTATTATTTTAAACAACATTTCTTTATTTCGCAAGTTGCAGGAAGATTAATTAGATTAAGATTAATGTCCTTATTAAACCAGATTGTCTTACTGCATTTATTTTCATGTGACCTTCGAACTGCACATTTTACTTATTGTTTGCTTTCGTAACTCATATGACCTATAATTAAAGTAAGCAGTTAAAAAATTAGCACATGTTAGCTGTTTTAAATGTAAATAATGTTTCGGGACTGCACGTGCAAGTTAAGACAAACACGTGGTCCGTTTTAAATTTTTTTTGTTAGTATTTAAGGTTTTTTTTACGAGGCAACACATAACAGACCATTTAGATATTGTATAGGGTTCTAAAAAGTCATATATATATATATATAGTCCATAACCAAAGCCATCTGGTTCAATCATCTCAATCCTTCATGTGTTCTGCTATTCTTACTGTTTACTACGATCGTAATGTAAACATTAAACTAATAGTAAAAGATTTTACTAGTCATCTTTATAACCCTCGTAAATGGTAAGATGATATTTAAATTCCAAAAGTCAAATGGGTCAACAAACAAAATCTTTTGATTGCTGGATTGGAAACATAAAGATTTGATACGTAGTGTGGTTTCTATGCGGAGTCTTTGCTATTTTATTAAGGTATTAGATATTAAACTGCTATCTTTTGAAAGTGTTTGCAATATTTTATTTTTTTAAGTTGTCCTTGCCCACGTACCTCTGTTTAAAGAGATTGTATAGCGTAAGTAATGTTGATGCTTACTACTGTTTACTACTAAGAAAAAAGAGGTCATATTGGTAAATATATGTGTAAAAAGACGCTGCATGCATAATGTGTATTTGTGTATAGAGTATAGATGTACTGAGAAAACATAATAAAAGAGAAAAAGAGATATAAAAAGGCTGAACCGTAAGAGAAGTTGGGTGACACGTCCTGAAGCCAGTGTCTTTGTGTTTCCTTCTTCTTTTGTGTAATCGTTTTAAAAATTTGAATAAGAAGCGTAAATGAGGTAGCAGGTCTGTTTTACAGTTGAGTTTGTGTAATGTGCACCTGTGTTACTCCTCCGTAAAGAAGGTTTTTAATCCGAGCCAGATGTGGGGAATACTGGGTGTGTCCGTGCACTCGGCTTCAGGATTATTATGGGAATACGATGAAGAAAAGGGATCACATCCACCTACATGCCCCGAACTTTGACGACCGTTGAACACTTTTTTTTCATTTTGAAACTTAAACTGCAGTTCATCCTTATGATAATGATTTGGCCTTTATGCAAAAAGATTTAATCCCGTCTTGGTAGTTTGTTTAAGCTGAAGATTTGTATTTCTCTACGCGGGTCACGTACTCAGACCCCTCTACCTCGAGTGCGTCGACCTGTTGCCGCTGCACCTCTACTAACGTGCAATATTAAATCAAAAGATAAACCAGTTTATTTATTACTGTCAACTTTACTTTTGAACATAAATATTTAATGGCAAGATGAATTCAATCATGCGAGATAACTTTTCGAAGTAAATATGCCTCTGCATTAGTCTTACTTGGATTTAAATTCTTAAAAAGGACAGAACAGTCAAATAATAATGTTTTATTATGACTGTGTTCTGAATTAGTATTAACTGATATTTTCTGGGCTTTTAATAAACATTTTACAATTTAACCTAATATTGTTAACATTGAGAGCTAGATCCTCCTTATTGTTACTATGTTTAGTAATAAAGTAGGGGAACTTATGTCAATTTTTTTCCTCTAAAGTGTACTTACTTTATCACTAATATTGTTATACTTACGTAATTAAAGAATCAGCTACCATCGATTCTTGCTGTTAGATATGAATATTCCAGGATCGGTTTCGGTTTAATCATCTGACGCCATCATCAGATGAACTAATGTTAGTGTTTAGCCGACACATTGCTTCTTTAATTTGCGGTAAATACAACCGCATTAATTGTTACAGATACTGAATCAATTATTTTTCTTTTTGCTAAGTTTGATACTCCCATAAATGTGTTCAAGTTCTTGAGAGTTTGTGCCATCATAATAGGTGTGAACTTACATAAAATAAAATATCAGCTTCAGGCTTACAGGGTAAAGTTGATTATTATAAGTGTTGTTGGCATGTTTTTATTACTATTATATTTATATTAAGGCAAAAAATGAACAAGCAATTATTGTACTTTTAAAATAATCTTGATTTTCTAATCTGTTTTTGTAAAAGTCATGCAATTATTCGTTCACAATTTGATTTAAATAACTATATACATTTTTTTAGCTTTAAAACTTTTCTTATTCAATACAAGGTTAAGTAGATAGGTGTATAATTTAGATAGGCATCTTTCTGTTACTAGTGTTCTTTTAAATGGTTCTAAAGAAAATAGATTCATTTTGTTGTTCCTCTACGGAAAGTAAATCTGTTGGCCAGGTATTAATGTGGGGTCACCGACTCTACTTTTTTTGCCCCGAAGAAAAAGGGGAGATGAATGTGGGTTCGTGTGTGCATCAGGTGCTCCCTCTGTATTCATAAGACTTGATTCGCTTTGTTCCATATACCTACCTGTGCTTTTTACAAAAAGGCGAATCTTAAGCAGGTATCCAGTGTAAGGATTGATTAGGTCGGGGATTAGGAGGCAAGGAGTTGATGATAGAGTTAGACAGATATAAAAGGGCGTGGCTAATCCTTACAAAGACTTGGTTAATTCTCATCTTTTTGTAAATCCAAACAGGTAGAAATAAGTAAAATTTACTTTAGAGACACAGATGAATCTTTAGCTGGAAGGTCAAATCTAGAAGTAAGCTTAACTTAGTATTTGTGATTCCAAAATTTGTAGTAGCTCTGAAAAAAAATAGTAAGAGTGAATTCAGGTACCAGAGTTTACCTTTTGAACAAAAAGTGCACACCTGAACACAAGGCGACTATTAGTCTACCTGGTCCTGACGGAATACCCTCTTTACTTCCTACACATCACTACATCTTTCAACCCACACAATAATTGTTGACAGGCTCAACAAAAAAGCTGTCTAATGTTTAGTTCTAACATGTCATAGTATTTCTGACCATCAAAAGACACATATCACTTACTGATATTGATGACATAAATATAGTAATTTACCTGACCCTAAAATAATACCTTTCTTTTGTGGTTCAGTTAAATTTATAGTATTCCTCTTATTCATATTATATAAAACTTTTGATTTGGACTTGAACACTTGAAATTAAACTAATAATATAGGTAAGGTTCTATTCTGTCCCCTTCATAATGAGAGCATAATCATTCAACTAGCTAAACGTGGTGCTCCGGTATCTGCTTTGTGAATCATTAACTTTTCATTATATATTGGATATATTTTAATGTATCGCATTAACTTTAGTGTATATTTATCATTTGATACTATCGTCTTTGTATACATATACATGTTTATAAACATTCATGTTTTATTTTTAAAACATGAAATTTGAAAGTTATTGTGCGAGAGAGCGAATTGCTATGATAGCATAGCAATTTGCTCTCTCGCACAATAATGATGGAACAGTTCCCAGATATAGATCTGGGAACTGTTCCATCATTCAACATTCGTCATCATTGATGGCTCGACATAATGTCATGTCCCACTCTGTTCCGTTACATCTAACTCATCAGGGCTCCGACAGAGCCCAAACCTACTCTGCCCTTCACTTAAAATTCTGAAGTATGTTAAGTGAAATATTTATCAGAGCTCTCTTACTACCATCATGCAAGCAAGCCATTTATAATTTAATTCTACAGAATTATTGTAACGCAATATAATCGTGCAAGAGTACACGTAAGAAATGTAACAAACAAATTCGATGTACATTCATAAGCCCCATCTATGAATCCTCCTAAAATGATATAACTGAGTTGCTTCACTTTTGTCGACTGCGGGATATAATATCACGAATTCACATTATCAAATAATTACGTAATTGCGAATTGCAATATCAAAATCATGGTCATCTTTGTCTTATATCTGCTATTATTGGCAAAACAAACTTGGCTAGAGCGCAGCTCTGTTGTTGATAATTATGATATGAGAAAGGTGATGCTTATTAAAGGCTCTTATGGAAAGATTTTGATTTTTGTCTCATTTTTAACGATTTAATCAATTTTATTTATTGATATTACATGAATAATTAAGAATCAATTTCTATAAAAACTTTATAACACTTAGTTTTCCTAACGAAAAAACGATTTTGATCTTCATAGGCCATTGCATGTGTTAACAGATTTGCTTTGAATCGAGAAACCTCAACTAAAATGATAATTAAAGGAATGGAGAGCGTCTTCTTCTTATAGATTATAGGAATATAGAGAATAGGAATGAAAAGCCTTTCTTTTTATAAATGTATAGCTGCCTACTTACAATTTTTGAAGATGGTTTGAAGATTCTATGTGTACTTCTTATTCTTTGAATGTTATGCAATTTTATTTTAAGTAATTTTCTTGAAGTAAACCTCGTATATTTTTAAGGAAAGCAAAAAACTGTATAAGAAGTAGACAATTGATATTGATTTTGTAGATACACCTGTTCGCTGGAGGTCTATTGTATTCCAGACATTGAAAGAGGGATTCGGTAAAGCTTGTGTCTTCTCTGTGTTCGAGTAAAGTGAACTTGTGAAAATGTTTTTTGCGTGATTTTCTTTGTCGATGTTTAAGAAAAAAAGGTCCATGTGTTGTTAAGGAGAGGTTTAAGTTGGCCTTGAGAGGCGTCAAGCAGTCTGGGAGCTCTCCCACCTCTCCTCCGAGACTGGTTTGGGTTCTCCTCATAGTTTTTTCACTATGGCTGTCTTCTTAAATCTTCCTTTTCTGTTTATCTTATTCTGTTTCTTCCAGGCTCTGTTACTTATTCTTGTTTTTGTTAGGAGGTACTACGAGAGAAAGAACCGTTTTTTTGTATTATTTTTTTTGTGGACGAGTCCTCAGGTCCCCAGGTCAAGATTTTTATCTGTTGAGGGCAAGTACACGTGGAAGTTGGCTCCTTATGGCTTACAACGACACCTGCGCCCTACAAACCAGAGTTTCTCCTACTCTAAGGGTCCTGAGGTTCATTTTTTTGTTGCGTTTTAAGTTCACTGCACTCGACCTGTCAGATAAATGTTACTATAAAATAAATCAAGTAAAAAACGATAAGCTTTATTTTAGCCTGATTTAAACTAAATCTTTAGTGGTCTCAGTCCTTTCACTAGGCTCGTTGTCTTCCTTGTTTATTCTTTATAGAGGTTCCTCTCATTTTGTAAAATACGACTATTTTTCTTTATAAACTTATTCCGACTTTTAGCGAAATGTCGTCATTAGCGTAATTATGTATACATATGTTAGTTCCTAGATCATTTTTATCTCTCACGTTAACTCAAGCTTTCTTTGGTGGGATTAAAACTTGTGTTTCTATCCCATTGAGCACAAAGATGAATGTTTATGTTCCTACACAAGCCTATTATTTGTTGAAATTTTACGACGTTGAATCTGGTATGATACGTATTTGTAAATGTTGGGAAAATTCAGGTGAATAATATTTTATGTCATGAAAAACTAGAACTTGAGTATGTTTTCCGGAATAAAAATGTGTTTAGTTTTGCTTGATTCTTTTGTTGAGATGCTATTTTTAACAGGGTATACGAGGAACAGTATTTTTGTTAATATTTTTGCCAACCCATGATATCATGTTTTATTAATTTAATACCCGCATGACCACACCTTCATGGTGTCCTGTCCTTAATCATTCTTTTAATTCTCTTCACTTGTTTTAAATTCTCTTCGTAATCAATCCTTTTTAAAAGAAACACAAAATTAATAAACCTAATGACTTGATAATAAAAGAGGGGAATAGAGTTAGCGAATAATAAGAATATATTGTTGTTAATTGTTTGAAATGCGGGCTTAGATGAGACTAGTGGAACCAATTCGCTTCAGTTGGCGAAATTATTACAATATCACTAGAGAGGTTTTTTATAATGGCTTTTGATATCATAAAGAACAAGAGACATTATTTGTAAACTAATTAGATCAATTGAGCCTGAATACAAAACCCATGCCTGGATGTAGTAATGTTGCAAGAAGCTAATATTTATTAACTTGATTATTTAACGTTTATTATTGTAAAAATTATTTGTGAATTTTCATGTATTTATTCTAGATTATTTTGTATGTTTAAAATAAAGAGAAATGTTAATCAGAGCTGCATATAAAATTTTTTTCTCAAATGCAGCTGAGAGCATGTTAGTTATATTACACATAAGCTCAATATTTTTAGAAACTTAGTGTTGTGTATACCAACACTCATTAAATTTATTAATTTTCTAAGAAGGCTAATATCTTTGATATTCTGCTTAAATCGATTTTTTAATTTAATCAGAGTGAAGTATTAAAGCGTGTTTGAATAGAAGTGCTTAGAAACTGATTAAGTCTCAAAGCATCTAAGATCCTGTATTTATTTCAAAATCATGTTTTCTTTAATTAAATTGGTCTGCCAAAGTTTCCCTATAAAATATATTTTATGAGCTCTCTTATAGGTTTTGATTTTCTTATTTTGTTTAATCTTGGGTAATAAAATTTAAAACTTGCTTAAGTCTTATAAACTTCTAAAGAAATTCTATTAAATTCTCCTGTGTACTTAAATTTCTTTTCCCGTTTTTATGGGTATAAACAATTTTCCCAATGAGTGGGTTTGAATTTGCATGGTTTTAAAACGTCTCTACTTTTCCTATAATTTGTTACTTAAGTTTTCTGTAGTTTTGATTCGTTTGAATTGGTATTCAATGCAAACGACAACATTTTTTATATAATCCTTTCAATTATTTAAGAGACATTAAAAGGCTCTTAAAATTAGATGTGATTTGATTTACTCTTCATTAAAATTGGTAAGAAAAGGTTTCATGAGTTCCAGTTCCAAAATCTGGTTCCCTTTGGATTCGCTTCGCTCGTCATCAGAATATAAAATCACCAATTTGTGTAGTAATATATCTCAGGACTTGTTTTTACGTCGCTAAACGCATAACAATAAAAGCTCTACTTATTAACCCTCTCTGAAAAGCATTTATTTTATGACATGCCCCATTAAAAATATTACATGCCTTATATGAAAACTTTTAATTCTTTAAAATATAGTCATGCAAAAAAAGGAATATTTACGTACATACATACATGGTTGCATAGTATATGTATTAAAATTGAAAGGAATAAAAATAGTGAATCAATAGTTGGTGATATTGAATGAATATAAAATATTTTATTTAAATAAGTCAAAATCAATTGAATTTATGAATTTAGAAATAGTGCAAAAATTTCTGTGAACATGGACAAATTTGTTAGAGACCAAATCTGTAAATGTTGTGTATGATGTTCTGATATGTACAAAGATTTGTTGACATTTTTACTGAGTAATACAACGATAAATAATTGTTACAAGCATAGAGATTTGTTACTTGAGGGGCTCTATAGGTTAAATTTTGAAACATCGAAAAAGTAACCTGATCACCTTCGCTTAAAAATAAAGTGAAATAATCAGTACAAAATCACATTAATTTACATTATAGAAAGTTAAAAATACAAATCAAAACACAAAGAATTCGCGGGAAGCCAAAATCAATTGATTTATTTTAACCTTAAATTACTCCTGAAGGAGGTTTCAATAAGGTTACAGAGAGATCCAAAACGATGTTTCAGGCCTCTCAATGTATTGAGATAGGCTATACCCCCTCTATTATATATCTCTATGGTTACATGTATTAGATCTGATGCAGGTGTAGTGACTTGGTAAAACTTGTTAGAGAAACAATACAGTGATAGCACCGTTGTTACCGTAGACTAAAACTTATGCACGAAGAACCATGTACCAAATGGATGTTTAAATTTTTAACATTTAAATGCTTTACCATTGCTGTAGCTAAATTTTGTTGATTAATTTTGTGTTATCTTAAGCTGTGCGATATTCAGGAGACGAATTATTAGTCTGAAGATAAAATATTATTCACACGTTACAAGTTTGATTATAATTATTAATACACATTCTACATATTGTAGAATAATAAACAATGTTTGTGAACAGCTTGAGGCTAAATTTAATACTGTCTCTGTTGTGATATAGGAGGCTGTGGGCTATGTTATTATTTAGAAGGCTTTGCATATGATGTATCAGCCAAGAATATCTGTGTTTCACATCACATCTTCCCCCTTTTATTCAACCTAAGTAGTCATACTGAATGTTGTTTTTGGACCCTGCATCATCACCCTCTTTATAAAACTTCCTAATATTGGTTTTCAATAAGAAAGTAAACACAAGTCGACATTCGATCTCATTATAAACAATGTTTTCGTCACCTCTAAGAATCATATTAAAACTTTCCTTCAATTAGATTACTAAAGACGCTGGTTTTTGTTTGTTTTCATTGAAAACTTTTAAATTATTGTTGAAATGAAGTTAAGATATGCGTTCATTAAATGGAGTTCTTATGTTAAAATAGCTTCTTTTAAAATTAAAGAAATATTTACATTTTCTCTGTTTATTTTACCAGTTTTCAAGAAAATAAGTAAGAAGATATTTCGAAATTATACAATTGACGTTTTTAATTTTATAAAAATACATCACCTATAAATAATTAATTCTGTGAGGATCTGTTGCTTAAAAAGAGTGATGGAAAACAAATATCTCAAAATGCCTCTGGCTCTAAAGAATAATATAAATGTCTAAGACGGCTATTTCATTTTTACTCCTTAACATGACATTGCGAAACGTGGACTTAAGCAGTTTGATATTTACAATTTTTTTTTTTTTTTTAATTTAAAATTCCGGAGGAAATAATTTCCTTGGTACTTAGACCTCTGGCAATCCACGTGGTTCTGAATTACTAAAAGCTCTCACCTCGACTCCTTCTCATATCCTTACCCCAAATGAGTATACCTATTATCCTTCTGACCTCAACAAACTTCCTGATATCCTTGATTACTTTATAACATCCGCTATAAACCACCTACAACCAACACTTCAAGTACTTCATGACCTATCCTCAGACCATTGCCCAGTCCTTTTAACCCTTAATCTTCCCTCTACTTCCACTCCTTTAAAATCATCATTAATTAACGGACGTATTGACTGGGACCAATTTCAAGACTTACTCAGCGAAAAACTAGACCTAAAGACATCACTGAAAACACCATATGAAGTGGACCAAGCAGTTCAAACTCTAACTATAGCAATACAGACATCAATTTGGCAATCTACGACACCACATAGAAGCAACAACGACAGTCATAATACCTCATTACCAACAGACATTCGAAGACTTATAGCACTAAAAAGACGCGCCAGAGCAAGATGGAAACAGACACGTTACCCACAAGACAAGCTACGTTTTAACATATTGTCTAGGCAGCTAAGACAAATGTTAGTAAAGTACAACTCTGACAAGTTTGACTCATATACCAGTAAATTGACAGATAAAGACAGATCACTGTGGACCGCAACCAAACGAATCCTTTCTTACAAACACATTCCCTCTCCATTACACCGTGCAGATGGCTCTTGGGCTAGATCTGAGGCCGAGCAAGTCGAAGTGTTTGCTGAGCATCTGCACAATCTTTTCATACCTTATCCTGATATCCTTGACCAAAACCATATCGAAGATGTGGAATACAAACTTACCTCTCCTCTCCAAATGTCTCCACCTCCTAAAGCGTTTAATCCATCTGATATCCTTTTTATTATTAAACACCTCCCAAAACGTAAATCCCCAGGCTTCGACCTAATTACTGCTGAAATTCTTCAAAAACTTCCCAAGAAAGCAATCCTATACCTAACCTATTTTTAATGCTGTACTCCGCACAACCCATTTCCCTACTGCATGGAAATTCGCCACCATAATCATGATTCCTAAACCTTCCAAGCCCCTCCATTTACCTCCTTCCTACCGCCCAATAAGTCTCTTACCTGTTATGGGAAAGGTCTTAGAAAAACTTCTTCTCAAAAGATTAAATCCTTACTTATCTCCTTTACTTCCTCACCACCAATTTGGTTTCCGTTCCCGCCATTCAACTATTCAACAATGTCATCGCATTGTAGACATCATTTCTCCACCCTTGAGAAGAAGAAATATTGCTCGGCTGTCTTTCTCGATGAAGCGCAAGCGTTTGATCGAGTTTGGCACGCTGGCTTGCTTCTGAAACTCAAGGAAGTCCTTCCCTTCACATTTTACCTAATCCTTAAGTCCTTTTTGACTGACAGACATTTCCGTGTAAACCAAGGATCATCCTTCTCCTCAATCTTCCTTGTGCGCGCTGGAGTGCCACAGGGAAGCATATTAGGTCCTTTATTATACTCTTTTTTCACCCATGATATCCCTCAACACCCTTCCACAGTCCTAGCCTGCTTTGCTGATGACAAAGCAATCCTCTCATCCCATAAAAATCATAATACAGCCTCTGACAATGTCCAGGAACACATTTCACTCCTTGAACCTTGGTTGAGAAAATGGAGGATCAAGGTAAACGAACAGAAAAGTGTACATGTTACCTTTGCTCTTCGTCACAATACTTGTCCTCCAATCCTTCTCAACCAAGTTCCCATCCCTCACTCCCACACAGTCCGTTACCTTGGTCTACACCTCGACAGACGCTTAACTTGGGCCCACCATACAAAGACTAAACGAACTGAAGTAGCAAGACGTTACAACTACTTACCAGACTTCTAGGCCGACGCTCCAAGCTGACACTGAACAACAAGCTTCGAATTATAATTCGATCCTAAAGCCAGCTTGGGCCTATGGCATGGAGGTCTGGGGTAGTACCAAACCCTCCAATTCCCTCAGACTCCAAACACTCCAATCCAAAATCCTTAGAACAATCACAAATGCTCCCTTATGTTTCCAACCAAACCCTACACGATGATCTCAAAGTACCCTTTGTCCGCGACCTATGCC
This sequence comes from Microvelia longipes, assembly GCA_018340805.1. NCBI lineage: Eukaryota > Metazoa > Arthropoda > Insecta > Hemiptera > Veliidae > Microvelia > Microvelia longipes. Next base: position 46,199,617 of record JACMZG010000008.1, on the reverse strand, counting down.
GATTCCGTTATCAATCCTTTCATCAATCCTTATCTGATCACTATAATCCTTTTGTTCGGGCTTTTTCCTCTCCAACCATTCCAGACAATCCTCCTAGGCGGCTGAAGAGACAGTGGCCTAGAGACCTATTAGTTTAAATGCATTTAAAATATTATCATGTTAAAGTTAATTTAATTTCTCTTGGTTTTTTTTTCTCAAATTTAGTTTTTTTTTTTCAATGATCTTTAAAACTGAACGCTATGGAGTGATATCAATGGATTTTCTCCTTCTAATTACCACGATAAAATAACTTATAACTGAAGTACTAATAACAATTGTTTTGTAGTCGTACTTAAACTAAATAAATAAAAAAAAAAAAAAAAAAAAAAAAAAAAACTTAGACCTCGTATGTGGGTCCATTGTACCTGTTACAAATCTTAAAGTTCGTTATTATTGTGTTACATCTAAAATTCTGGCATTAAAAGTATTTAAAAAAAACACGGCTTGTTTATAAATACTTTGAGGACCATTTCAGATCTACCAATATGAAAACCTAAAATTTTGAGTTGAAACTTGGTCCAGAAAATAGTTAAGTCTCTCACAAACTTACTCCTAGGTCTAGAGTTAAGTTTTAATGTAATTAATATTGTTGAGATTTATTTTTCTTCCCTTATTTATACCGTAGGTATTAAAGGAAAAGTAATATGTTTTATGTAAATTTATAAAACGTGGAAATATTTGTTGATCGGTGTGATGTTTGGCACGCATGTTCTTATATAAGAACACCATATGTGTCAGGTTTCATCCCACTACCAGCATTAATTCAA
>JACMZG010000008.1:46181311-46193811 GCA_018340805.1 Microvelia longipes | reverse complement strand
TTACTTGGTTTTCCTGTTCGGCTCCTAGTTTATTACAGATTTTATAGTTAAATTTCATCCATAATTTTTAAATAACTAATTGCGAAGCGTTACAAGCCCTCTGCTTGTTAGACGACCTCAATTCTAGAGTAGAACCCAGCACAGGGTTCATTTAAATTGGTCTTTAGATATTCGCTTTGTGTCACCAATGACAAGTTTTTCTTCTTTATTATCATTGCATATTACTGGATACTACCAATCTTTATTTAGATTGATTACTTCTTTAAAAGGCCACCAATACCTGATTTTTTTTAATATCCCATTTTAAATATTCTTGAAGGTAACTTACTTAAACTAGAAAATTCTTATAAGCTATAGTATTCTAAATAAATATATCTACGTAGGCGACAGACCTGTTTTCAATCATGTAATAGTTTTATTTTTTATTTTTTTTATTATTTTTTAGTTTTATTTTTTATTATTTTAATTATTTATTATTTTATATTATTTAATAATTTTGTACATTGATAAAAACTTTGTTAAAACTTAGTAAATTGATTTTTCTTCAGACGATGAGACCAGTTCCACCTAAATACTTACATTTCATGAGTATATATTCCTGTTACTTAAAGCATTTTCTTGAATTTATTCTAATTTAACATTTATGTCTGGCATTATCCATAGTATATTTTGTTTATACAATATTATATTTTTGGAATAGCGTTTATACATAGTAGTTAATAAAGCATGAATTTATAAAGTTAAAGGAGATGAAAGGTTTTAACTGGATTAGAAGAGAGTATGGGTATTGTAAACTTACTTCTCTATACATCCACTAGAGTGCAGCAGTTCCTTGGCAGTTCTTTCTTAAAGTCGATTTCATCAGACATGTACCATCTACTGTATTTTTTTATTCCTATAAAACAACCTTCTCGATTTCATCACACATTTAACTAATTCAGATACTATTTATTTTATCTATTGTCGCATCTTGACAGTCAGGTACTGAATATCTTCACACTGACAACAATAGAATTCAGGTGAGATAACACCGTCCCTACACGGAATGTTTATCAGTGCAAACATCATTAATTATTTGACATAAATGACCCCCTATGAAAGATATTGTTGTTTAACCCTTCTTAAAGGCTAATCTGCATAAAGTCGACCCTCCGTTTGGCTTTTTCTTCAACAGGCAACTTTAGCGTGATAAATGCACCTCTTCACCCCTGAATATCTGCCAAAAAAATTTACATCACAATTTTACCATCCTATTTATTCTCTTATGATCTTATTTGATTAGTTTCACTGCATTATTTAACTATCAATACATCATTAATAACTATTATCTGTTTTATAAAATAATATGCGATCGTTTATTTGAATAAAAGATTTTATGAATTGATTGATTATAAATTGATTGATGATTAATGCTAAATAGTTTAATAGTGTGGAATATTAGGGTTTGATTATTTTATTTATAGATATACACAATATGGTTAACATATTGTTATGTATAGTTATGAATTTCGCTTCCCACAGATTGTCATTTGAGTGCATGTTTCAAAGTTTCTTGTTAAGAGACTAATGAACAATATTTATTATTGCCAGCCTAATCAGTTAGGTTAGAGGCTGAGATATTTCTTCAGAAATGCAATCACAACTGGTCACAATCACAAAAGAGCGTACGCCCCTATTCCTCGCAATTGGACATCGAACAATAGGTTTAAACGAAATTCAATTTACTTTACTCTTCAATTTTGCAGCACACTGTGACGTCCTGTTTGATTTTTTTTTGTAAGAATTTCAACATTATAAATATATTTTTAAATATGTTGTCCATATAGTTTATTAATATGTATCTAAATACGTTATAGATCTTAAAAATAATAAAATAAACTATACTACAAAAATTAGTATAATTTTTGTTTTGGCTTATGTACGCAAAGCACTAACACTCTGCTGTAATCTATTTGTTTGTTCTACAACTCTTGAAAAATCACTTACTTTTAAAAATTGATAAACTACATTTATAAATATATTAAATAGTTTATGATGAATACATTTGTAAAATTATATAAATAATTGTGATATACTTATAAATATGGTAACATAATTTTATAATACTAAATTATATATTAATAGTTTATGTGAACACATTTATAAATTATATATAAATAGTTTATGATAACTACATTTATAAAGTAGTCGTAATCTAAAAATTAAAAGATCGTAGATTTAAATAAAAGATAAAAGATCGTATGATAAAATATTGATAATCATAAATATCTGAGATGTTAGTGTACTCATGTTCTTTCTTGCGTTTTATTTCTGTATTAATAATTAATTAGTTGTCATTTATTATTAGTTAATAAGTTTTTAATTCACTAAGCTTAATAATAATTTACTTAGGGTTTCATATTTATTTGTTTCCTGTTAAAAAACTCGTAAAAGCTTTGAATATCTTTCTTTTCTCTGGCTGGAGCACAATTAGTGCTTTCATTTTTATCCTTCTGGCAATTTTGATTTCTTTCGTTCTTGTCATCATTACAGAGAATCACGTGATTTAAGATAATAATGATATTAATTACTTTAATACTATTTGAAGTTTTGATCTGTAGTGTAAAGATAGTGATAGTGTTTCAGTACCATTAAGTTGTATGTATCTGCAGGCTTGATTAGATCCACTCTGTGTGTATGTGTGCTTTGTCTGATGAGCTTTACTGATATATTGAGACAATGAAGTTTGAGTTTCTCTTATCTCTAAACTAATAAGTCAATATTGCTATCTATGTTTATATTATTATGTATACTATTCAGTTACATATTAGGATACTATGTATGTGTATATTTATACCACGTTTAATAAATAAATACGATGCATTTATTTATATGTTAACCTCTTAGCTAAAATTATTGAAATAAAAGATTATTCTTTAGTTTTAAATTATTAGCTAGCATCATTGTGTGACATACGTAAGTTCTATAGGAAATTTCATTAGAAGTTACGGAAGAGGCCTAAATGTAATGACTTAGTAAACTATGTGTGGATTATTGCTGATATTGACAAGTCTTATGTTCTTGCTGAGACAATGCAATCTCAGCTATAGTATTATCTAAATGTAGACCTTTCAATAGCGTTATTCTTCATCTTGCACCTGATGTTACAGGTATTATTGGTTTACGTTCCATTAAATTTATTGATATTATCTGTTAATTGTATAGGAATATTATGTTGAGTTTATTTTTAAGCAATAGATTAAAAATATTAAAAATTGTATTTATTGAGGAAGCCTCACATATATACACAATTTGTCTAAACAAATACGGCCTTTCGGCCAGTAGTCCCTACGCGGTCTCGTCACTTAGCGCCTAGGCTGCTTCGCGGCATCGTTCCTACGAGCCGCTACGCGGCCACATGGTTGTTTTTTTTATTCTTATTTGTATCATGTGAATTTTCATGTATCTAGTGAATTTTTTATCGCCTCTAGACGTATACATTTATTCAAATTCATACATATGTTCACCGTTTGCGCCACTTAAGATGGTCCGATAAAGCTAAGTTATAGAATGCTTACCACATAAAGATATATATATATATATTATATATATATATATATATATATATATATATTAGAGTCGGACCTCTATATAACGAACTTAAGGTTCAGAGAAAAATTCGTTATATAGAATTTCGTTGTATAGAATTGAAAAAATAAATAACTCTGTAATTTTATGATATTTTAATGGATATATAGGATGAATAATAACCTCGCAGTTGCATATTCAGCAGCTTTCTCTTACTAGCGGTCCTGTCACAGGCTATTTTTGTCCCTTAACATTGTCACCCACTGTAAAATTCCGTCATCATGTTTCTACTTGCATACACGAGAACTTTTTTTTTAATCGCCACTCGTTTCGTATAACTTAGTATAGATTCCCGATTTTTTAAATTGTTGATATAGAATAGGAGCGATTTTATGCTTTAGAGACAAGTCTTTGTTTTTGACTCCATCGTCAGAATCTTTTAATAAATTGATTTTTTCAGAAAGGGACAGCGATTTCCGTATTGCATTTTAATAACTCGATTTACAAACCATAAAAAGTTTCACAAACGAACTGGTCCGACCGAATACCAAATTAAAACTGAAAGATTTTTAGTTCTATTGCTAAGAATAAGTTCGCAAAATTTAGATAGCCAGGGCGAGAATCAATATATAATGTTCTTTGGAAATTACAGAAAACAGAAGTGCCGTTTTTTGGTCAATTCCCTGAAAGTTTGCGGGTCTTGTCTTTATCTTTATTTCTGGAAATTTTGTTCGTTATATAGAAATTTTTTTCGTTAATAGAAACACTTTTAAACACAAAATTCAAGGGACGTAAAAAAATTCGTTTACATAGAGAGACTTTCGTGTATAGAAGTTCTTGTCTAATGTTGAAGGATGTCTAATCAGCTGAAACCGGTCCAGCGATTTAACTTACTGTTATCTAAAAATGTAATTCTTTTTAAAGCAAAGTTTCAATTTTCTAATTAAATGGTTGATATTTTTAAGGATTAGCTGTTAGAAAATATACCTAATACTTGATAAATAATTTCTAAGGGCTGGAGTTTTGAGAGATAAGATTTAACTCGGGCCAGAATGAATAGAGTTTAGGTATGCAGAGAGATAAGTTGTAGATAACTTAGTTTCTAAACTAAATTACAACTAATTTGTTAACGTTGGGTTTGTAATTGGCACAACATGTCGACCCTATCTTTCTTGCTTCGCAACTAATCCTTTACCAGATTATTCATCCTTCTTCTTGCAATGATTACCACTAATCAACCGTAATGAATGTAAATCTAATGCGGTTTATATCTAAATAAGAAATATGTTTAAATAATGCAATTAAAATGCATCTAAATACAGAGCCACTCTTATTGTTAGATTATTGGTTTTTGTGTATATACTTTGGTACTATATTAAATGAGGTTTATTAAAAATCTTTAGGGTAAGTTTTAAGAACTAAGCAATACTTCCAAAAAGTCACTATTTTTTGACCTCTAAAGATTAAACTTTAATAATTAAAACTAAAAATTAAGAATTAATATTTATATATTTATATATATATATAATATATATATATATATATATATATATATATATATATATATATATATATATATATATATATATATATATATATATATATATATATATATATATATATATATATATATATATATGTATATATTAAATATATAACAAAAAATAAAAACTTTATGGGCAAAGCGCTTATAACCTAGCTAGAGGCCATAATCAGTGCTATCTAGCTAGGTTGAAAGCGCTTTGCCTATAAAGTTTTATTTTGTTGGCAGAAACATTTTCTTTAATTTATCTAAGCTTACAGTTGCTTTAGCGGATTAATGAACCTCAACGACCATTCTTGTCCCCGACATTATTGCACTGTTTACATAGCTCACTCTGGTGCACGTTTTTCTCACTTATGTCCCAGCGTTAAGGGATCTATCACTGTTAAAAGTAAAAAAAATTGAATGTCATTTTCACAAAGTTGTCTGTCTGGATGTGGGTTTATGTTTGTGTGTGTGTCTGTTACCATCTTAGCTCCTAGTTTATTTGTGCTAGAGAGTTAGAACTCTGCACAAAAATCAGTCTACCTCTGTAGTTGTGCTATTCGGAAATATTTTTTATGACGTCATTAAACCGTAATATGACAGCGAAACTTTTAAAAAATCATAATACAGATTGAGATTTGGCACGCATGTAGCCATGTATAAGAATTACGTATGTGTCAAGTTTCATCTTATTATCAGCATTAGTTCAATTTCTATTAATGACTTGTTTACATTAAAAAAAAAAATAAGAAAATAATTCAATTGAGTCAAAACTTGGACAACAGAGTTACCTTTACGTAATAAATTGTACACAGTACAGTTTCGTTTTAATACGACGCGACAAAGATATCTATGATTTTTGTTGGATTATAAAAGTTAAGCATCATTGAACTGCTTAACTGAAGCTGCTTAGCAGCGGTGTTCAATATGGTTCACCGCTAAGAATGAACGGATGCATTTACTATCTGAGGACAAGCAAAGCAAGTCCGAAGACATGCTGTATAAATTTGGCGAATTGTATCTTCTGAGGACGAGCGAAGCGAGTCTGCAGCAGGGAGGATAAGCGTAGCGAATTCGATGTGATGAAGAAACGTTCCGGTACCCTATACCCGATTTTTTTTATTTTGAGGACGAGTAGTGAACACGAGCGATGCGAATCCGATTTGGTGAGGAAAGGTTCCGAGGTTCCCCGTAACTGATTTAAAAAAAAACAAATTACACTATAATTAATTAATATTTATTTAACGTCTATTTATTTGTCAAAGGACTTAAAAGTGGAATTTGTTTCAAACAAGAAATTCATTAAATAGAAGCAAGAAATATTGTAGTGATTATATTTGTCTTGAAGAGTGTGATTAATTAGACATCTAAGAAACAAGAGGAAAGTCCTTTCATAAGATATTAAATACGGAAGTTTGGTCAAAAGAGGAACTAGTTATAGGAGGTCTTACAAGAAATCTTGAAGTAGTTTGGGCCCTTTAGTATAAGTAAACAATAAGAAGCCCTATTAATTACAAGTGTCCCTTTGACTGACCTTAAGATCTTAAATATGCCCTTAAGGTATCAAAGAGAACCCTTGCTATCATCGCCCATCAGATATAATACCTGATAAATCCTAGATTTACAATGGCCATTTGATTAACCACTCCAATTATCTTAAGTTATAATTCCTTGTGAAGGGATCTCTCCCTAGCCTATTCATCTTCTCTAAATCATAACTTTACGCAATTGTTTCATCTCCATTGAACTTAAACCTTAGCTCTTGTTCAAGATTCCATACAACTACAAAAACTTCTATTATATGTATATTTCTGATTAACATGGTTTTCATAAATAAGTACTTCTAACACAAACTTTATCAATAGAAATAAATCTATGAAATAAAATTGTATAGCTCATATAAATATGGGGTAAGCCTGGTAAAAGTAAATATATATAGAAATTGGCATCTAGAAATAATTAAAGCTAAGCTTATAGTTAAGTGATTATCGTAACTACTCACAAATAATGTAATAATCTGGTTTAAACTAAAGAAACATTTTCTTGTTATGCCTGGAGACATTACATTGCCTGCCTGGGGACATTACATTGACTTTCAACAATAAACCAGTATCTAGCGTCTAATATAGAAAATGGAGGAATCTAAATCAAATGTAGGAATGCTTGCATACTAAGAAACAAATTGTGTTTTATGTTAATAATATATATTATTGTTAAAGTTGTGTCCACCTAAAAAATGTATTACCAAGGACTGCAAAAATGTGTATATTTTTCCCAAGTTGGAGATCTCTATACACTGCTCATTTCGTCTAGGATGATGGCGATAGGAAATATGATACATTATTGTGAACTAATTAATCTCTAATTACGTATTTCATTTTATTTTTTGCATGAGCATGGAAATTAGAAAGGACTCGCAGGGGATAGATACATTTTCAAATTATTTCAGCAATTTAGACTTGACTGAGAGCTAAAATTAATCTTTCGCGTTTTGTTTTAAAGAATTTTATGACAGCTGACTAACTCAAATAACATAAAAAAGGCAAGAGAGACCTTATTGTCACATAAACTCCAATGTCACTCATGGAGTTTTGTTCATTTTATCCATAATAAGGTGTCAGCCTAATTCGTCGACCATCTTTACATTTACTCATGGTTGGTTAAATCAATGAGTGCTGATGTATTTTTTGTAAAGAAAAATTGTGTTACAAGTGGATCATGTCGATAGGGGTAACATCAAGTGATGGGGGTCATTGAAAAGTATCAAACTTTGTGTTAAGCCTGAGGCGAAGAACTCACTCAGCTCTTTTACACCTGATACTACTTGTAGCCGTAAATCTTGATAAAGCCAATGCCCTGTCGCTTTATCAAGTGTAACATTGGATACTCCAGACTTGAGAAGATTCACTAATGCAATCTAAAATACCTATTCAACATAAGCATTTAGTTCAACATGATTTAGTTTTATAATCTAATCATGTGTAAAGCACGTATTAAATATTTCAAAAGCACAACTTAGTTCAATTATAAAATCAAAGTTAAAATTGTTATTTAAGCATAATTTCAACAAACTATAACTGTAATGTATAAGACTTTCAGTAGGTGAAGTGAGATTCTCTGTTCTTGAAGGATGTAAATTCATTCAAGTTGAAGTGCTACCAGTATCCTAACTAATGTAAGGTCTTGAACCAATACTTAGTAATGTTATTTCTGAAGAATCAGAATTTTTAATTATTATTAAATGAATTTGTGTGTAATATGTGCTAAGAACAAGTGCATCTATATTGTTTTAAATATCACCTTCTTTCCTGATTAATGGTGTTTTGACGTTTCTTATAGTTTTACCCAAACGCGTCCATATGAGTAACTTGAATTAGTTCACATTATTTTCTTTTTGGCGTGCTTGTTTTTGTTCGGTTAATATATTCAGGGAGATATGAAGACAGGGCAGTTATATCTGGTTCCACGTTACGATATTTACCACAATAAAGTCATGAATAAGAAATAAATTGGCTACCATTAGGTTATGATGGATAATACATATATTTTTATCTTATATAGGATACATTGAAATAGAGGGAGAGTAAAAAAATATCCTTCAAACCACCCATTTACTCCCAAGAATAAAAAGAGTATAATGGATGCGTTTGTTTTCATGGACTTTTTTTAACCGTGAGATATCCTGGTGGGAAATGTTAAAAAATGAGGCTGTCATGGGGGTTTGGTTGGGGTCATCCGAGAGGCTTAGTAAAGCGGAAATACTATCAGTGATATCGCTAACCTAAGGACAGATTGACTGATGAGCGGAATCAAGCAAATAATATCCGGTCAGATATTACCCTCGGTTATGACCCGTGTCAGCGCCACCCCTCTTTCCTTCTCTAACCAAAATTAATTTGGCACAACATTTTTTTTTTCTTTTATATATTCTATAAAATATAAAATATTTGGTTCTATAGGTCTTAATTACATTATATTCACTGAAATCATTGTTGGATATTATTTTGTTGTTGTTGTAGATGATGCAATAATAACAGTAATAGCGACACACCAGTATAGTGCTTACAAAACACTATGTCACTCTAAACTTCTTACTTTATATCTCACATCAAATTCTTTCAAAAATAATTTATTTCCACGGTAATAATTTGATGTCTTTTTATTGCAAAGTTAAATATTTTATTAAAAATTGATCTTGAGAAATTGGAAGTAAGTAAGTAAGTACGAGGAAGTACTAGTATGTATTAGTGTTATTTCCAGCGGTCACCCGTCCAGGGACTGAGCTCGCTCGATGCAGTTTAACTTTTACGATCATAAATCATAGATATAAACTTGCTGTATTATACAATAAAATCATCAAGTTTACTTTCCAGCACTTACTATGAGAATGTTATAGAAATATGGGATTATATTTTTTACAATTTTTAAAAAATGTATACAGGTCATTGGGGAAAAATTAAATAATTCTAATAATAAGATGAAACTTGCACATATCGATCGAAACATTTTTCCGCGTTTTATGAATTTTTAACATTTTGATTGATTATTAAGGTTTATGACGTCATAAATTAATATTTTCCGGTAGGATAACTAGACTAAAGATTGATTTTCGCACCAAGTTTCAACTCTCTAGCATAAATACGCTAGGAGCTACAAATAGACAGACACACGCAAATGCAAGAGACAACTATGTGAAAAGCTATTAGGGGCATTAAAAACATCTGAAACGGATAATTTAGGGTTTCCAGTTTTGGATTTTTTGTTTCAAACACCATACTTTTTCTATATACCTACGGTATAAATGAGGAAAAGTTTAAAGTTTAAATATACAAGTTTATCTGAGAAGTTATCAAATAAAAATACTTTGTTATATTTGTTAGGTAGAGCATCATAAAAATAAGTTAATGGGTTATTTATATAAAAAGAATTATTCTTTTTTACATAGACTATGCGTACCACCGCGATATTATTATTAATATTTATATTTTAATTCTGCCAAAAAATTTATGTTTTTTCTTTAGTATTTATATTTTCTTACAACAATATTAACTTTACGGTGTAGTCATATATTTCATGTTCAATATTTTTACGCTAGCATATATACTTTGATATCTGAACCTGAATGCAACTATTCGCAGTTACATTTTTTTCGCTTTGGTCATTGATTGTGGTTTTATTTATTTTTTCCCTTGGCAGATCTTTTGGAACAATATTTAATATTTGGTGGTTGAAAGTTGGTACTATAAGTTATCTCTTATATTTATTTGTTACATGATATTATTGGTTAGAGTTGTGGAAGGGTGGTTTTGTCTAATGCTTTCTCTTATATTACAATCTAATTGTACAATAAATCTAGCCATTTGTCAGAAACGTAATAACAAACGTTTTTTCGTTTCTTTTTTATCCCAAAAGCCACACTAAGTAAAAAAATTGAAAAAGCTTTTTTTTTCTTCTCTAGGGATGAAAAAAATGATGTTCACGAAACATTTACGACTCATTTCGGTTGGACAAAGAAATAAGAAAAGGAATATTGAGGGTTATGATAATGGTAAAGGCTTTGATGAAAAACAGGGTGGCTTTAAAGTACTAAAAAACGGTAATATGTCACTGGAAGGGGAGATGAGGGTGAAATCCAAGCGGTGAGAGATACTCGAGAACTATAGATTTAAGTGAAAATACCGACTTACTATAGCGGGTGATTTAGAAACATGTGTATGCTCTATTTTATACTTATTCTATTTAGTGATTGACATTGTGTACTGGTCTGCTTGATTTCCGTCTCAAAATATAAAAAGTGTTTCCTCACTCCCTTTTTTTTATGGACGAAAAAAGCAAGTTTCCCTAAGGGACAGTTGTCTACCGAGTCTAGGGTCCACTTGATGTTAACTGTCGAAAAGAGATCTGGGCTTTCTATCGTCAAGGGAGAGTTAATTCGGTCCTAGTTAGGGAAACTGTTTCTCTTTTTTTAACCTCCCTTTTTAGAATATCTGTTTTTATTAGCTCTAGAAGGGTCAAGTTCTTTATAAGGATATTGCGGTGGACAGTCATGGTTATTTCTAAGTATCTTAGTACCCCAGTATGCTTTCAATTTTAATCTTACTGTGATCTAATCATGGTTTATTCACCATAATTTCTACTTAATGATCCGTTTAAAGGATTAAAACTATGTTCCATAATGACAATCTTTACCTTTTAGGCCTTTTTTGAAACAATGCTAAAACTTAGTTTTTATATAAATTTTCCAAGGTAGGGACTGCGTTACCCTCTTTAACTCCCCTAAAAGCTAATAAATAGAACTAAATAATATCTCTTTGTTGTCCTTTATATTTAGTCGACACCGGGCCGCCTTTTAGTCTGTTTAAATTTATTTTGAAGTGACTTTTATTTTTGGGATTGACATCATGGATTTGTTTAAAAATCATTTAAGACATGAGATATGAATTTCTCATAATACAGACAAGATACTTTCACATGATTTAACAAATCAGGGAATAGGGGTGGAGTCGTGTTTTCAATAGCAAATCTTTAATAAGGAAGGAAACATAAAACTGTATCTATAGAGTATTTGTAGATCCGTGTGCATCAGTGAACATTTCTCCGGTGCTGTAGGAGTGTCCATAAAACGAAATTTGTTGAGTAGAACGAATTTATTTACGAGGTAACTTTGGGGATGTCAGTGTGAGGGCGAAGGGTTACTCCATATAGACAGCATATGCGTACTTGACAATAGGGATAGCGATCGTTAGCAGGGCTCGTGGCGCGGTTATGGGCATTTTTGACTTGGAATTAGACTGAATTGACTGACGTATGACAGACAACCTCCCGTTAAACTGGAATTCTCCTCTTAAGGATTTTATTGTGGAAGCCGTGAAAATTACCGCCGTTTTCCTGTTGTTTCCCTAGTTTCTGTTGCTCTAGTATTTGTATGGCTTACCCACAAGCCCTTGACGCAAATTTACCAGTTTTTTGTGAGTTTTAAAACAAACCTTACCGCAACACAGCCGCTTTATAAGTTTCCTTCCTGTGATTTTTTCACGAGTTATACTTAGTCATAACCATAAACATGTCAACCAATTCTTTACTTAAACTTTTCCCTATTCATTTTTAAAAACCCTGCATTTGAATTGCTTCAACTTTTCCAAGTTTTTTTCGTATGTTGCCGTTAAAAGCAATGATCCGGCGTTTTATTGTAAATCCTTCAGCTCTAAATTTTAAAACATACAACGCTGAAGCAACCCTGGGTAAATTGTTTCCGTTGCTCACTTTGCATTACTTTTCCTTAATGATTTCGTATTGCACTAAAAATTCGAAACGTACTTTCACCTGATCGCTATTATAAACATGTAACAGCTTTTTTCAAAATATAAACTGTCCTTTTTTCCAAAATATCTGAATTTTTCTCTAA
>JACMZG010000008.1:46125710-46180311 GCA_018340805.1 Microvelia longipes | reverse complement strand
TTCCCGCCCGCAACTAATCCTTTGCCAGATTATTCATCCTTCTTCTTGCAATGAATTAAAATTAAATAAATAAATAATAAATTCTTTATTTACATATAAAGTACAAGAGTACATATTTGTAATGCGTCACACCTTATTATTAATAGCTTAAAAAAACATATAAATAATTCATAAATACTACAGCAACAACACTAACAAACAAAACTAACTAACGTACAAACATGTTTAAAATACTATGGATACAACTATATGCATAAATGAACGTAAAAATAATTTTGGTGGCTTTATTCGAATTTTAGAGACTTAAACTCATCAACACTGTAGAGAGGATTCTGAGTTAAAAGCCTTTTAATATATTTCTCAAAACATTTCTCATTTAACAGCCTGTATTTTTCGGGAACTAAATTAAATAATTTAAGCCCAGCCTGTACACTATTATACTTGGCTGTCTTAGTTAGTCTGTATTTATCTATAACATACTGACTTGTCTGTCTGGTGAAATATGAATGAATACTTTCAACACTTGTCAAACTAAGTCTAATATTGTGAATAAATTTAAGTAATTGAAAACAATACAGCGAATATAATGTTAATAAGTTGTTCTCTTTAAAATAATCTTTACATGACTGCCTGTAAGAAAGGTTTAACATTATTCTGACAGCCTTTTTCTGTAAAATAAATAATCTGTTAACACCAGGTGAATTACCCCAGATCATGGTTCCATATGAAAGAAAGCTAAAGAAGTGAGCATAATAAATTGTTTTTAAGGAGAATAAAGATAACGAAGCTGACGATTTTCTGAGCATATATACACTGGTACTTAATTTCTTGGCTAAATAATCAATATGGGGTTCCCACGATAATTTATGTCAATATTAATCCCTAAAAATTTAAATGAATTTATACTACTAGACTTAAAGTTAAACAATATATTTACAGTCTTATCATTATTTAATTTTATTTTATTGGCATTGCACCAATCTGAAAGAACATTAAATACAAGCACCTTAATTTCTTCCAAGTCTTTTAAGGATTTAGATGACAAAAGATACCGTAATCGTCAGCAAAGAGAAACGCGGCAGAAACTAACAAACGCATGACGTAAGGCAGGTCATTTATATAAATTAAAAATAAAATAGGACCTAATACTGATCCTTGTCTAACCCCGTGCTTAATTTCCCTTAAACTTGAACAAGAATCACCTAAGTCAACATATTGATTCCAACCCTTTAAGTATGAAACTATAAAATCGACCGTAATATTATCTAAACCATAATAAAGTAATTTTTCTCTTAATATTTCAATCTGAACCCCATCAAAGGCCTTAGAAAAGTCAAAGAAATAAGCTATGAGTTTATTTTGGAGGTCATAGTTCTCCATACATATATTGATGAATTTAGTTACAGCGAGAGTTGTACTTAAATTTTTCCTGTAACCATACTGATGTTCGTAAAACAATTTATTATTTTCAAAATATGGTACAAGTCTATTTTTGACACAGATTTCTATCACTTTAGCAATACAAGGTATTAAAGATATGGGCCGATAATTACTATACTCATCTTTACTTCCTTTTTTATACAGAGGACAACTCTAGATATTTTTCAGACAATCAGGAAAAATACCGTGATAAAACTTTCATTTATCAGATGAGTCAGGGGTTCACATAAACTAATTGAAAGGGTTTTTAAAATATAAAAATTAATACCAAATGCATCGTTACTTTTTGAATTTTTAAGAGATATTAAGATTTTATTAACTTCCTCTACAGTGACAGGCTTGAGATAAAACTTAGATGTAACAATAGGAACTGATTTTAAATAATAACTAAAAGACTTATCACTAACATTTACAGTACTAACTAAATTATTTACAGAATCTACAAAATATCTGTTAAAACCTTCAGCAGTAAGTTTATTTGATACCAGTTTATTAGAGGTTTTATTTTTATTACTCACTAATCAACCCTAATGAATGTAAATCTAATGACGGTTTATATCTAAATAAAAAAATATGTTTAAATAATGGAATTAAAATGCATCTAAATACAGAGCCACTCTTATTGTTAGATTATTGGTTTTTGTGTATATATTTGGTACTTTATTAAAATGAGGTTATTAAAAATCTTTAGGGTAAGTTCTAAGAACTAAGCAGTACTTCTAAAAAAGACTGATCACTATTTTATGACGTCATTAAACCGCAAATATGACAGCGAAACTTTTAAAAAATCATAATACAGATTGAGATTTGGCACGCATGTAGCCATGTATAAGAATTACGTATGTGTCAAGTTTCATCTTATTATCAAGTTCAATTTTATATGACTTGTTTACATTAAAAAAAAAATAAGAAAATAATTTAATTGAGTCAAAACTTGGAACAACAGAGTTACCTTCACGTAATAAATTTGTACACAGTACAGTTTCGTTTTTATACGACGCGACAAAGTATCTATGATTTTTTGTTGGATTATAAAAGTTAAGCAGAATTGAACTGCTTAACTGAAGCTGCTTAGCAGCGGTGCTCAATATGGTTCACCGCTGGGAATGAAACGGATGCATTTACTATCTGAGGACAAGTAAAGCGAGTCCGAAAACATGCTGTATAAATTTGGCGAATTGTATCTTCTGAGGACGAGCGAAGCGAGTCTGAAGCAGGGAAGATGAGCGTAGCGAATTCGATGTGATGAAGAAAAGTTTCGAGGTACCCTATACCCGATTTTTTTTTATTTTGAGGACGAGTAGTGAACACGAGCGATGCGAATCCGATTTGGTGAGGAAAGGTTCCGAGGTTCCCCGTAACTGATTTAAAAAAAAACAAATTACACTATAATTAATTAATTTAACGTCTATTTATTTGTCAAGGACTTAGAAGTGCTATTTGTTTCAAACAAGAAATTCATTAAATAGAAGCCAAGAAATATTGTAGTGATTATATTTGTCTTGAAGAGTGTGATTAATTAGACATCTAAGAAACAAGAGGAAAGTCCTTTCATAAGATATTAAATACGGAAGTTTGGTCAAAAGAGGAACTAGTTATAGGAGGTCTTACAAGAAATCTTGAAGTAGTTGGGCCCTTTAGTATAAGTAAACAATAAGAAGCCCCTATTAATTACAAGGTGTCCCTTTGACTGACCTTAAGATCTTAAATATGCCCTTAAGGTATCAAAGAGAACCCTTGCTATCATCGCCCATCAGATATAATACCTGATAAATCCTAGATTTACAATGGCCATTTGATTAACCACTCCAATTATCTTAAGTTATAATTCCTTGTGAAGGGATCTCTCCCTAGCCTATTCATCTTCTCTAAATCATAACTTTACGCAATTGTTTCATCTCCATTGAACTTAAACCCTTAGCTCTTGTTCAAGATTCCATACAACTACAAAAACTTCTATTATATGTATATTTCTGATTAACATGGTTTTCATAAATAAGTACTTCTAACACAAACTTTATCAATAGAAATAAATCTATTGAAATAAAATTGTATAGCTCATATAAATATGGGGTAAGCCTGGTAAAAGTAAATATACATAGAAATTGGCATCTAGAAATAATTAAAGCTAAGCTTATAGTTAAGTGATTAATCGTAACTACTCACAAATAATGTAATAATCTGGTTAAACTAAAGAAATCATGGTCAACACAATAAATAAAACATTTTCTTGTTATGCCTGGAGACATTACATTGCCTGGAGACATTACATTACCTGGGGACATTACATTGACTTTCAACAATAAACCAGTATTTAGCGTCTAATATAGAAAATGGAGGAATCTAAATCAAATGTAGGAATGCTTGCATACTAAGAAACAAATTGTGTTTTATGTTAATAATATATATTATTGTTAAAGTTGTGCCCACCTAAAAAATGTATTACCAAGGACTGCAAAAATGTGTATATTTTTCCCAAGTTGGAGATCTCTATACACTGCTCATTTCGTCTAGGATGATGGCGATAGGAAATATGATACATTATTGTGAACTAATTAATCTCTAATTACGTATTTCATTTTATTTTTTGCATGAGCATGGAAATTAGAAAGGACTCGCAGGGGATAGATACATTTTCAAATTATTTCAGCAATTTAGACTTGACTGAGAGCTAAAATTAATCTTTCGCGTTTTGTTTTAAAGAATTTTATGACAGCTGACTAACTCAAATAACATAAAAAAAGGCAAGAGAGACCTCTTATTGTCACATAAACTCCAATGTCACTCATGGAGTTTTGTTCATTTTATCCATAATAAGGTGTCAGCCTAATTCGTCGACCATCTTTACATTTACTCATGGTTGGTTAAATCAATGAGTGCTGATGTATTTTTTGTAAAGAAAAATTGTGTTACAAGTGGATCATGTCGATAGGGGTAACATCAAGTGATGGGGGTCATTGAAAAGTATCAAACTTTGTGTTAAGCCTGAGGCGAAGCACTCAATCAGCTCTTTTACACCTGATACTACTTGTAGCCGTAAATCTTGATAAAGCCAATGCCCTGTCGCTTTATCAAGTGTAACATTGGATACTCCAGACTTGAGAAGATTCACTAATGCAATCTAAAATACCTATTCAACATAAGCATTTAGTTCAACATGATTTAGTTTTATAATCTAATCATGTGTAAAGCACGTATTAAATATTTCAAAAGCACAACTTAGTTCAATTATAAAATCAAAGTTAAAATTGTTATTTAAGCATAATTTCAACAAACTATAACTGTAATGTATAAGACTTTCAGTAGGTGAAGTGAGATTCTCTGTTCTTGAAGGATGTAAATTCATTCAAGTTGAAGTGCTACCAGTATCCTAACTAATGTAAGGTCTTGAACCAATACTTAGTAATGTTATTTCTGAAGAATCAGAATTTTTAATTATTATTAAATGAATTTGTGTGTAATATGTGCTAAGAACAAGTGCATCTATATTGTTTTAAATATCACCTTTTTCCTGATTAATGGTGTTTTGACGTTTCTTATAGTTTTACCCAAACGCGTCCATATGAGTAACTTGAATTAGTTCACATTATTTTCTTTTTGGCGTGCTTGTTTTTGTTCGGTTAATATATTCAGGGAGATATGAAGACAGGGCAGTTATATCTGGTTCCACGTTACGATATTTACCACAATAAAGTCATGAATAAGAAATAAATTGGCTACCATTAGGTTATGATGGATAATACATATATTTTTATCTTATATAGGATACATTGAAATAGAGGGAGAGTAAAAAAATATCCTTCAAACCACCCATTTACTCCCAAGAATAAAAAGAGTATAATGGATGCGTTTGTTTTCATGGACTTTTTTTAACCGTGAGATATCCTGGTGGGAAATGTTAAAAAATGAGGCTGTCATGGGGGTTTGGTTGGGGTCATCCGAGAGGCTTAGTAAAGCGGAAATACTATCAGTGATATCGCTAACCTAAGGACAGATTGACTGATGAGCGGAATCAAGCAAATAATATCCGGTCAGATATTACCCTCGGTTATGACCCGTGTCAGCGCCACCCCTCTTTCCTTCTCTAACCAAAATTAATTTGGCACAACATTTTTTTTTCTTTTATATGTTCTATAAAAAATAAAAAATATTTGGTTCTATAGGTCTTAATTACATTATATTCACTGAAATCATTGTTGGATATTATTTTGTTGTTGTTGTAGATGATGCAATAATAACAGTAATAGCGACACACCAGTATAGTGCTTACAAAACACTATGTCACTCTAAACTTCTTACTTTCATACCTCACATCAATTTTTTTTTAAAAATACTTCTACTTCTAAATACTAAATTTGCTGTTTTTTTTCATTGCAAAAGAGAATTATTTTTATTAAAAATTGATCTTAAGAAATTGGAAGTAAGTAAGTAAGTACGAGGAAGTACTAGTATGTATTAGTGTTATTTCCAGCGGTCACCCGTCCAGGGACTGAGCTCGCTCGATGCAGTTTAACTTTTACGATTAAGCTGTAATCATAAAATCATTGGGGAAAAATTAAATAATTCTAATAATAAGATGAAACTTGCACATATCGATCGAAACATTTTTCCGCGTTTTATGAATTTTTAACATTTTGATTGAGTTATTATTAGGGGTTTATGACGTCATAAATTAATATTTTCTGGGTAGGATAACTAGACCTAAAGATTGATTTTCGCACCAAGTTTCAACTCTCTAGCATAAATACGCTGGGAGCTACAAATAACAGACAGACAGACACACGCAAATGCAGAGAGACAACTTTGTGAAAAGCTATTAGGGGCATTAAAAACATCTGAAACGGATAATTTAGGGTTTCCAGTTTTGGATTTTTTGTTTCAAACACCATACTTTTTCTTTATACCTACGGTATAAATGAGGAAAAGTTTAAAATTTAAATATACAAGTTTATCTGAGAAGTTATCAAATAAAAATACTTTGTTATATTTGTTAGGTAGAGCATCATAAAAATAAGTTTGATGGATTAATTTATATAAAAAGAACTATTCTTTTTTTACATAAGACTATGCGGACCACCGCGATAGAATTATTTTAATTATTAATTATTTATATTTTAATTCTGCCATTCAAACTTTTCAAAAAATTTATGTTTTTTCTGTAGTATTTATATTTTCTTACAACTAATATTAACTTTACGGTGTAGTCATATATTCATGTTTTATATATTTTTACGCTAGCATATATACTTTGATATCTGAACCTGAATGCAACTATTCGCAGTTACATTTTTTTTTTTCGCTTTGGTCATTGATTGTGGTTTTATTTATTTTTTCCCTTGGCAGATCTTTTGGAACAATATTTAATATTTGGTGGTTGAAAGTTGGTACTATAAGTTATTTCTTATATTTATTTGTTACATGATATTATTGGTTAGAGTTGTGGAAGGGTGGTTTTGTCTAATGCTTTCTCTTATATTACAATCTAATTGTACAATAAATCTAGCCATTTGTCAGAAACGTAATAACAAACGTTTTTTCGTTTCTTTTTTATCCCAAAAGCCACACTAAGTAAAAAAATTGAAAAAGCTTTTTTTTCTTCTCTAGGGATGAAAAAAATGATGTTCACGAAACATTTACGACTCATTTCGGTTGGACAAAGAAATAAGAAAAGGAATATTGAGGGTTATGATAATGGTAAAGGCTTTGATGAAAAACAGGGTGGCTTTAAAGTACTAAAAAACGGTAATATGTCACTGGAAGGGGAGATGAGGGTGAAATCCAAGCGGTGAGAGATACTCGAGAACTATAGATTTAAGTGAAAATACCGACCTACTATAGCGGGTGATTTAGAAAACATGTGTATGCTCTATTTTATACTTATTCTATTTAGTGATTGACATTGTGTACTGGTCTGCTTGATTTCCGTCTCAAAATATAAAAAGTGTTTCCTCACTCCCTTTTTTTTATGGACGAAAAAAGCAAGTTTCCCTAAGGGACAGTTGTCTACCGAGTCTAGGGTCCACTTGATGTTAACTGTCGAAAAGAGATCTGGGCTTTCTATCGTCAAGGGAGAGTTAATTCGGTCCTAGTTAGGGAAACTGTTTCTCTTTTTTTAACCTCCCTTTTTAGAATATCTGTTTTTATTAGCTCTAGAAGGGTCAAGTTCTTTATAAGGATATTGCGGTGGACAGTCATGGTTATTTCTAAGTATCTTAGTACCCCAGTATGCTTTCAATTTTAATCTTACTGTGATCTAATCCTGGTTTATTCACCATAATTTCTACTTAATGATCCGTTTAAAGGATTAAAAATATGTTCTATAATGACAATCTTTACCTTTTAGGCCTTTTTTGAAACAATGCTAAAACTTAGCTTTTATATAAATTTTCCAAGGTAGGGACTGCGTTACCCTCTTTAACTCCCCTAAAAGCTAATAAATAGAACTAAATAATATCTCTTTGTTGTCCTTTATATTTAGTCGACACCGGGCCGCCTTTTAGTCTGATTAAATTTATTTTGAAGTGACTTTTATTTTTGGGATTGACATCATGGATTTGTTTAAAAATCATTTAAGACATGAGATATGAATTTCTCATAATACAGACAAGATACTTTCACGTGATTTAACAAATCAGGGAATAGGGGTGGAGTCGTGTTTTCAATAGCAAATCTTTAATAAGGAAGGAAACATAAAACTGTATCTATAGAGTATTTGTAGATCCGTGTGCATCAGTGAACATTTCTCCGGTGCTGTAGGAGTGTCCATAAAACGAAATTTGTTGAGTAGAACGAATTTATTTACGAGGTAACTTGGGGGATGTCAGTGTGAGGGCGAAGGGTTACTCCATATAGACAGCATATGCGTACTTGACAATAGGGATAGCGATCGTTAGCAGGGCTCGTGGCGCGGTTATGGGCATTTTTGACTTGGAATTAGACTGAATTGACTGACGTATGACAGACAACCTCCCGTTAAACTGGAATTCTCCTCTTAAGGATTTTATTGTGGACGCCGTGAAAATTACCGCCGTTTTCCTGTTGTTTCCCTAGTTTCTGTTGCTCTAGTATTTGTATGGCTTACCCACAAGCCCTTGACGCAAATTTACCAGTTTTTTGTGAGTTTTAAAACAAACCTTACCGCAACACAGCCGCTTTATAGTTTCCTTCCTGTGATTTTTTCACGAGTTACACTTAGTCATAACCATAAACATGTCTACCAATTCTTTACTTAAACTTTTCCCTATTCATTTTTAAAAAGCCTGCATTTGAATTGCTTCAACTTTTCCAAGTTTTTTTCGTATGTTGCCGTTAAAAGCAATGATCCGGCGTTCTATTGTAAATCCTTCAGCTCTAAATTTTAAAACATACAACGCTGAAGCAACCCTGGGTAAATTGTTTCCGTTGCTCACTTTGCATTACTTTTCCTTAATGATTTCGTATTGCACTAAAAATTCGAAACCGTACTTTCACCTGATCGCTATTATAAACATGTAACAGCTTTTTTCAAAATATAAACTGTCCTTTTTTCCAAAATATCTATATTTTTTTTCTCTAATATTATTTTTCTCTATGAAGAAGATTAAATAAAGAACATATTTATTATTTTATCTCGTTGAAATAACTATCGAGAGATTAACACTTCTACTGAGAGTGAAAGATAAAGATAAATAGAAAACCAAGTGTAGTGAACAAGTCGACGTTAAAAAACAACTCCAAAATAAATGATATTTTGTTTATTTTGTATCTCTAAAGAGAATCGATACAAAAAAGGGAAAAGACTAATCCGAAGAGAATAAAGAGTCTGAGACGGGAACGCCAACACCTGCGAACTTCTGTTAACAGCCCTTGGTGATAATGATAAAAAATATGGTATTTATTTTAGGGATTTTCTTCTAACTACATGAGAGTGTTTATTAGAACTATTTTGATATAGTAAAGCTAATACGTATAAGTGCTACTGTATCAGTCTTCTAAAAGAATCTATTGAAGCAAAAAAAGAATTAAATATGAAAACATCAATTTACACAACAATACGAGTTGAAAAACAAGTGATGACAAGTGCTAACTTAGCTTTAACATGCTTATGTAAATCATGGGTAAACTATCGATACTTTGATACACCAGGGTTCGGCGACAGTGCTCTTGTTTGCTGACCTAAGCCTTAATGTACTAATTTTTCTAGATTTAACTGAAGGTCGATTCGACCTGGTTATTATGATAACTTTTAAAACTAAGAAGGTCATAATTGTTACTAAAGAATAATTAATGCTTGAGGAGCAATAAACTGCAAAATTTAATGTTATAGATTCAAACATGTTAGTAAAAATATTTTTTCGGAATTTTCGTTGTTATCTATTGAAATGTTGTATTTTCGGATATGGCTTAATTGACAACTTCGTCCAATGGGAGAATAATAATAATATTTTTGTAAGCGAGGATTTACTTTGTTAGAAATCTCTATCCTCATCTTCGTTGCTGTCAATCTCATTAGAAAATCTTTATTATAGAATTTTAAACAATGTCCTTTTGTTCGTTTACAATTTAATATTTATTTATTACTAATATATTTATAAATATTATAAATTCTGATGGCTAAAATTAAATTACCGTGTTATAAATAGGTAGAGTATTTGAGTAAGTACTTGCTATAACCGTTTAATGGTGGTTTGGTTCGTTACAGTAACGACTAGAGATAAATTGGCGAGACATTTATAAGAAGCTTGTTCTGTCAGAGGATCGGGGGTGTCCAGTCCTGCCTCGTCCCTGTTTGTCCAGCTTTGTTGTGGACACAATGTCGATAATGATCCAAAGGAACCAGTTGATCCATCAATCTGTCTCTCGGTCCCTGCTTCTTATACATAAAAGGTCTATTATTAATGAAGTGACCTCCCATATCCTATTAATCACGTGTTGCTTGACCAATACAAGAATGTTTTATCCAGTTTTGAATATGACAACGGTATGACCCTAATAAATATTAATCTTATGTTGCATTATAAAATTTTTAAATCGGACAGAACGTATCCCTTTATTATCAAATCAGCTAAATATACAATAATTTTTACAGGAATATTTTTGCGATTTGCAAAGATTTCTTTGTTAAAGCTACAGGTGGCATATTTTATAAAATATACAATTACATTAAAAGATTATTTAAGTTGAGAACCGCATTTAAAATAAGTTCTCACATTTATACTTTTACAAGAATTAAAAATAATCCATTAAAACCATTAACCAAACCATCATTAGCTAATTCTGATGATAATCAGTTGATGTTTACAAAATATTTGTTTAAACAATTGCTACGGCTGTCATATTTAACAAGAGTAAATTGTTTAAATATGATGATAAGTATGCAAATTATGGGGCGTGAATATTCTTGTTTCTCTTTTTAGGAAAACTTTTTATGAGGGTTACAGACAAAAGATTTTAATGCAAAATAACTGAATTAAGTTTGTGTTTGTTTAAAAAAAGTCTAAAAAGGAAAAAGGTGCAGACGGTATTTAATGGAGTATTACCATATAGAGTTATTGACAGGGGCGAGGTTTTTTTTTTAAAAAAGTAGTCCTGGGTTGAGATTCGAATGCTAATCAAACGTTATGAGCCGATAGAAATAGGCTTATCTTGCTTTTAATGACACGGGCTTCTACTTGACGACAGACCCTCTAATACAGGAATTAACAAAAAACCCTCCTGTCTTTTTATTATAAAATTATACAAGCCTTCTTTTCAGCAAAAAGAGGAAAAATGGAATAAAAGGGTGTAAAAACGACTTTCTTAAAGTTTTTTTTTTGGTAACGACTTGAAGATAAGATTCTCGATACATTTAATTTTAAATCGAGAGAAAAACTGTCTCTGTGCGGTAAGGATTACAAAAAGAATTAAACCAATAGAATAAAGAAAATTTTCCAAAAGAGTTGATATTTTATTTTTAAGACATTGTTTTCTTTAGGTTTCCCTATAATGTAAAACTTGAAATAACAATTCTTTGTATTTTAAGATCCATTTATATTTACTTTTTAAGACCATTAATAAAAAAAACGTAGTCGAAACTGTTTTCTTAGTGTTTTTTTTGTTAGTCTAATACCTCGTAAATTCTAAGTTATTTCAACTAAAATGTCTCTTATACGATCTACTTAAAAAAATTCACCTAAAGGAAATGAACATATTAACTGAAACGAGCCTGTAAGTTTCGGCAGCGACACCAATAACTAAGACTTATGACACAAAAAATTATATCTTTGGCCATTAAAATTATATACAAAGACGTCTCAGGCGGAGTTACGTTTTAGATGGAATAGCTTCAGATCATTTGGGTTAGTTTAAAACGCACTTTATCATTTTCTCTGGATTATGTCCACAATCAAAACAAAACAGTAAAAGTTTATTTTTTTACTCGCTCTTCTTTTTAACTTGCAGCCATTAAAGTTTACTTTTAGGGGTTAATAAAATAAAATAAACTATAAACCGAGCTACATTGTTGCTTAGAAGATATGCTCCAAATAATATAGCATTTTTACGATTTAGCCAGTCAACCTTATCCAATGCTAAATCGATTTCCTGTCAGTCAAAAAAGTTTTCAACATTTTATGATGAACTTAAGTGTGTCATAAAATTTTGTGAGTCAACTGGATCACACGCGCGACTCAATCCAAGATTTCTTTGATTGAGTAGTTAGCTGGTAGCTAGTAGTTACTAGCTAACCTTAAAGTTACGGCCTAAACTAGGGAAACAGTTATTGGATATTTGCGGTACAAGAATATGAGCAATTCTCTCCTTACCTGTAATCAATAATTTCTTAATCCACAATATTTTCCATTTTTTAAACTGTCATTTTTTATGTTTTATGTTAAATTTTTATTTAAAATATAACTATTTTATTTAAAATGTTTACTGCTTGTATTTATGTTCACTGTCTGACGATATATCGTGTGTCAAAAAACCGTTAGATGATTAAAAGTTATAGATTTTGAAAATTAAAGAAACAAATGTTTTCAAAATGTCGAACAACATTCAAATGAAATTTAGTGGATATATTTACCACTTTTAGTAGTTTATTTAAAAAGAAAAAAACATGTAACATAATATTTTAATTTCTCTCAAAAACTTATTAAAAGACCTGAGTATCGAGCCCACAGCCTCCTGAATTGTCAGTGAGTGCATATCTACGAGGCTTTGAAGACTTGTGAGAAGCATATAAATTATTTTTGCTTGCATACGTGTAATGAAAAGGAATACATCTAATATAAAATGTTTTTTATCTACTCCTTGTATTGTAAGTTCTACTTACAGTCTTGTTATCTCACACTGTACATGTACTTTTACTCCTTAGGGAGGAAAAGTGAAAGTGTTGCCAACTTGACCGAATTTTTTAGTAAAATTTTTAGGAATTTTAGGACATTTTTAGGATTTTTTTCGGTGTTATGTTGGTACTATGGGTAGAATATACAATATACACACGCTAATTTTTAAATTACAAATATAGTATTATACACATTATTCTATTGACAGCTTACAATAAAATAATGTGAAGATAGTGGCTTATTCTCTCTTCATCACAGTAATTGACATGGTAAAAAAAACTAAACTAACACAATAACAATTGAGGAGCTGAAGAATATATTAATAGTTGTTAGTATTAGTTCTCTGGTCGTAGATAAAATTTAATATGCAACAAGGGATGAAAGTTTTCAGCTCTCGTATTATCTCCCTCGTCAAGCCTCGGGAGCCAAATGTTAGTTAACTCCCTCGGCAGCCTCGGGAGCCAAAAGTTAGTAACTCCCTCGGCAAGCCTCGGGAGCTAACTAGTTATCTCCCTCGACCTACCGGCCTCGTGAGCTAATGACGTTTCCTCCTTGGCGCTGCTTAGGACGAAACTTTAACTGAGCTGTAAAACTTACTTTAATCCTTGTTGCATTAATAACTATTACGTTACTTGTTGAGCTTCATTGTTGCTTAGAAGATATGCTCCATATAAAGTAGTATTGTTACAATTTTTTTTTACTTTCCTTAGAAAGTAAATTTTTCTTTCTAAATTAATCAATTTTATGCTATTTGATAATTATTTTTACAATTTTCAATGTAAGTCAATTATACCGATTCCCGCAATGGTGTCACACCATTCAAAAGCATCAAAGATTATAACCACCGACTGAATTTGGTTCGTTTACAATGAATTGAATCACCCTGCTGTTTACCATCTTAAACGGCTCATAACTTTAAATGTAGAAGTAAAAATTATAATAAACCTTCCAAGATGACCGTTTTGTAAAAGTGTTTCAGCCTTTAAAGTACTTTTTATTTTTCCTAATTTATACCGTAGCTATACGGTAAAGTATTGTGTTTGCAATAAAATCCGAAACCGGGAAGGCACCTATATTATTCGCTTCAAGGGTTTATAAGGCCTCCTGAGTGGTTTTCGCAAAGTTATCTATCTGTATGTGTGTGTGTGTGTGTGTGCCTGTTATCATCCTAGCTCCCAGCGTATTTATGCTAGAGAGTTGAAACGTTGCACAAAAATCAGTCTACCGTTATAGTGCTATTAAGAAGATAATTTATCTTATGACGTCTTTAACCCGCAATACTGAATGACAAAAAATTCGAAAAATTATAAAACGTGGAAAAATTGTGCGATCCGATTAAAATTTGGCACGCGTGTAGTCGTGTATAAAACTAACATATGTGCTAAGTTTTATCTCATTACAAGAATTATTTACAATTTTATCGAATGCCTTTTTTTAAAAAAAGTAAAAAATCTGAAGATAATTCAATTGAGTTGAAATTTGGTTCAAGTACTTTTACGTAAATAAGTACACCAGGTTTCGTTTTAATAAAACAAGTATATCGATGAATTTTGCTGGATTATAAAAGTTAAGCAGCATCGAGCGTAGTCGGTGCCTGGATGGGTGACTTCTGGAATGAAGCGGATGTATTTACTATCTGAGGACGAGCAAAGCAAGTCTGAAGACGTGTTGCAGTATAAATTTAAGGACTAGTATATTCTGATGACGAGCGAAGCGAGTCCGAAGTCGGGAGGATGAGATGATATTAAACCTATAGACCAAAAATTCTTAATACTTGATGTGCAAATTTTTTTTGACTCACTCTAACAATTATAAGAAAATAACAAGTATGCTAAAAGTCCTTATTATAACATTCGAATGTAATTTGTAGGTTGTTTTATTAGTTTCGTTGCTTCCGATAACATTTATATAAAAGACATAAATCACAATAACTATAAGGATTTATGATCATCCACTGATGAATTAAATAAATGCAACGTATGAACAAAATGAAAAAAGAAGTAAATACATCAAACGAAAATAACCGACGATTATTGCTTTGAACTTGACTCCTTATATCAAATTATAACCTCCAAGAATGTCATGTTAATCAATATCATAATAAAGTTTTTAACTACGACCGTACTTTACGGGCGTAACGAACAAAAGGCCTGAGCAACAGTAGCGTCGGCAACTTCTCATATCTCGCAAATGGAATAAAAATAACACCCAGCCAATAAAATCTTTAACTACCTCTTATACAATACCTTAAAAAACACTTTTTCAATTTCTTATATTTTTATTCCTCCTTCCCTTTATGAAGACCTAGGTTTTTATTATTATTATATTTTGTTCCCTTATTCCCGAAACTGATTCCCATTTCTCATACCATTTATAGGCGCATAAATCTGTAAGTGTTAGAGAAAATTAAAAAAAACCTTCATTTTTTCCTTAGTGACTCCAATAATATTATTTTAAGGATTCAATTTCCTCTTGATAAGATGACAAGGAAAACTTTTTTTTACACTCTGAATATAAAAAAATCTTTGGAATACAATAGAAAAACATAGATGGTGAAATTTTATTTTAATGCTTTTATTTCGAAATTGCCAGTAGTAATAATAAAAATTTGCAGCTAAAGTTATGATTCATTTTATATTTTTACATTTTTCAGACTTTTATGAATTTTTTTTATCTCTTTATTTTAGAAAAAGAAATTACTTTTTTTTAATATTACTTATTCTTTAATAGGATATTATTTTGTTTCTAATGGACGATGTCACAAAAAGGTGAATTATGGGTTTTCTGTTATTTTGCAAGTTCTATGTTATTTACCAGATGCTTGTATATTATCCTACAAGTCAAACAAATTGCGAATGCGTGCAGGGCGTAGCAAATACAAGTAATAACCACTAACGAGTCTGCAATATTCCCTTTGCTACATGTAGCATTTACAATTTTATCTACTTATGGCTGTAAATATATAAAAGACTATTAGTTTACTTTGTCCATTATTAGTAAATTTTAATACACACACGCTACAGACAAATAATTTGTAAAAGCCACTTAGGAGGCCTTAAAACACCTCAATGATAAATTAATGAGAATCCGGTCGAAATATTTAGTTAAACAGTCAACAACTTTTCTGTAACAGAAAAGTAAGACAAGTAAGAGCAATGTGTATAACACTTTAAAAATGTAGAAACTTTAGAGTGGTTTTAGTTTATTAAACGCGAAAAATGTTTCGATTAGTATGAAATTTAGCACTCTTGAAGTCTTATTTAAGAACAAGATATGTTCCAGGTTTAGTTGCATTATCTGTATTCAAATGACATGAGTATTTTTTAAAACATTACTAAAAATTAAAGATAGTCCAATTGTTAAAATTGTACAAGTGTATCCTATTAACGTAAAGATAAGCTAACTAAATTTCGTTTCAGTACGTATATTTAGGGTTTTTTATAGGATAATAAAAGTTAAGTAGCATCGAGCAGGGTCAGTACCTGGATGGGTGGGTGACTGTTGGTAATAAAAACGATTTTTTTATCAGTATTGTACCAATGTATGTAACAATTATATTGTACGTTATACCCGATTTTATAAATTGTTAATTTCCCTTTATAAATTGTTAATGTTAGTCTTCTTAAAAATTGTACTCTTGTCTGCTTCTGATTGATTGATCCCCTCATCTTAGAATCAGGTTTTTATGAGCGATGTTTTGTCGCGACCCCTTGGGTCAAAAATATGATTTCAAGAGGGTCAACAGATAAATCATAAAGAAAGAAAATTATGAGTATGACCCTCTTATAACCTGGTCAATTCTAGGTCACATTCTCCCACCTGAAATATTGTAAATTATTCATGAGCATGTTACAAATGTTTTGTGAATACTTGGTATTAATTAAGTAAACAGAGCAGGTTTTAAAATTTTATGGGAGAATAGTTGGTAAACGTTTTAAGAAGTTTCATTAATCTTCTCATACTGATGAATTATAATCTGAATTCAATCCTGAATCACTTTGTAAGCAACTTATTGATGTATAAATTTGTGTCTTGTTTTTTACCAGGATGTTTTATCTTTGTTTAGCTCTGTTACGTGATTGTTGCCGGTAACCCTGTATAATAAGATCTACTATCATAAGATCCTGACAGCATAGCTACACACATTTGTACGTATTAAACAGACGTTTTTATTTGGATTTGATATAAAATAGATTGCTTGGTATTATTATAGATGTTGATAACTAACTGTCTTTTATGGAATGAAAGGCAAAACGATGTTATTCTATATTTAACTTCTTACATTATTTAAATTCTTATATTTCGCCTCTTTGATTTTTGTTTTGTAAGGACGGAGGTTAAACGATCTCACAACCTATTATTAGTTACACTAATTAGTTTGTATAAAAAAAATTCTACAAGAAAGTAATGAAATTAATCAGTGGTTGTCAAATAGTCTGACATATTAATATGAAAAATATTTATAAAACACGAGATGAAAAGAAATCAAGAAAATATTCAGTATAAATAAATTTTCCACGTAATTTCAGACTAAAATACTGTGGGGTAAATTGTGTAACGTGAAATTATGCAAGACGAAATATTGGCGCCTTTTACGAATAAAAGTTAAAACGCACTATCTTTGCTGGGGATGTTTTGACGGAAGAATTTTGGATGTAATCCAGGGATTGCGCTATGCGTTGCGTGGGTCTGTAAACCACACGCCAAGCTTACCTGTACACTTCCTTGTATTGTTTACATTGGAACCAACTGCTCGTATAAATAGTATATTTTATTATTTTATGGCATTTTTTAAAAAAGAATCAATTGTCTTAAATTAATAGACCCACAGATTTCAAAGGAAGAAAATCTAACGTTTACCTAAATAACAAAAGTTATATATTTTTGAAAATGATCACTTTTGACATTAATACGCATTATAACATTTATTATAATAAAAATTAGTCCTTTAATGTTGTTATAAGATTCCTTAGTGAATAGAACCATATCTGTACGTCTGTCCCAGGTTTAAATTCTAGATAAATTATGAATTAACCAGTACTTTTTATTTTACCTTGTTGGAATAGTGCTGTAGTAGTGTTTTATTTTGTTTTATTAGTTATTATGCTTTTAAAAAAAAAAACTAGCAAATACCATAAAAAAAAAAAAAACTTATACACATTTTACATATTTATTATCAACAATATTTTCGGAGCTTAAAGGCCGGATTACGGCCTTATCTCATCTAGCCTTGGATGTTGCTTATGATGCTTTTACCTTCGGCATTGCCTTTGGACATATAAATTTTAATAGATGTAACAAGCTTTGCTTTAGAAATGGTTAGATTAAAATTCCTAATAAACTGATTATAGGCTGACTGAGATAGATAGGTGTAGAAGGATCTTCTTAAGAGTGAGATCAATTAAAGGTTATCCAAAAATTACTCTGTTTACTCTGGAGTTTGACAAAGAAGTCTTACGCCCCTGTTTTTACAGGGCTGCTGTTTAACAGCAGCCTTTCGCTGCCTGTTTGACCTCTTATTTAAAAGAGTTATTAAAAAGGTATCTGAAATTAGCCTGGGAGTATATTTAGGAAGAAAACAAATTTTTAGCTTATGCTGACGACATAGCTATACTAGGAGAATTTAAGAGAGAAATAGAAGAAATGCTGAGGTTTCTCACCGAGGAAGCTAGGAAATAGATTAGAATTGAAATCGATAAAATTAAAGTATAAGGTTAGAGAGAACAGATGAAAACTTTAGTGAAGTAAGAATTGCAAGTAAAGAGAGTTTAAGTACCTAGGAAGTTTAATTTAAGACAGGAATGATGTATAAACAAAAATACTGATGGGAATTCATGCTGGAAAGACCAAGATTGCTTTAGCCAACTTCTTTGTCTTAACTTCATCAAAGACTCATGGACATCAAAGATAAAAGTCTAAAAGGCTATTATCTTACCTACCGTTATTTATGGATCAGAACAATGGTCCAATACAAAACTTTCGATAGAAAGTCTTAATACATTTGAGAATGCTTATTAAGGCAGATTATTATTATTATTATTCATTGTAGAGCTTAATACACGCAATAGCCAGCAACTCGTATTATAAAATAATAATAAACCAAGATAAACTACATCAAAGGTATTGATCTGGATGGGGAGTGAAACTGTAATAAAGCTGACCATTAAATAAAAATACTTATTTATTAGAACGATTTACTCATTATGTAAAGTATATCAACGTTGCATATACTTTACTTTTATCTGAAAATCGTTGTTATGTAAGAGCATCAATCATTTTTGAACGCAATGATTGTACAAACTGAATTTTGTTTTAAAGCGTGTTACGCATGTGATAATGTCATAGATTTACAGTCGATGATGTTATCACTGTTTCATTAGTGAATAAAACCTCCTCATTTAATACAAATACGATAACCCTAGTTTTGTCTCTTCTCTTTAATTGATCGCAGTAATTCTTTTATATGGTCATCTGAAGGTCATAACTCATTTTCCCTCTTATTATAATTTTGCCGCATAATTGCTTTTTGTTGCTTCTCTCTGATTGTTGGATAAGAACACATGAGGCCAAAAGGTGAACAAATTCCCAGGACTTATATAGATAGTGTATTAACGCTCTACAAATTTATAAAATTAGTACACAAATTATTATTTAGATCTAGTTATGATTTACAGATGATAATTTTTTATGGTGTTGTTAACCTCATTAATGACTCAGCAAATATTTCAAAAATTCCTAAAACGTATAAAATGTTTTGATCGATTTTAAATTCAGTACGCATGTGTAGTTATAATATAAGAACACAAAATGTACAAGTTTCGTCGCATTTTAAGAATTATTTTGGTGCTAATATTGACCATACACGTCCATCGAATGACGTGTTTAAGTTTTTAAAAAATTGTTGAAATTGTTTGTAAAAAATAAGTGTACTAAGTTTCATTTTTAATACTGCTAGTATATCTTCGATATTACTCATTTTAACCAGTATCGAGTGAGGTCAGTACCTGGATAGGTTAAACAAAACAGGATAGGCTTATAATAAAACAGATGTATTTACTGTCTGAGGACGAGCAAAGCGAATCCGAAGACAATGAGCATAGCATATCTCATATGATTAAATTTTCCGAGATATCCCCGTACTAGATTTTGTTTTACTTTTTTGTCATTTTAAAAATCAATTTAGGGCTGTTACACATTATATTGTTTTGGTAAAATGTTGTGAATTTTTATCTTTATTACCTTGAATGGGGAGAGAAATCTCTTCTAATACGGAATTAAAGCAATCCCTAATAAAGATTTACTGATATCAAATTTATTTATTGCTAACTTTGTTTTCCTCTACAAGTTTTTTTACTGCGGGATGTTTTATTATTGTATTTTTTTACAATTGTTTTCCTCGTCCTTTAACTATGGGGAAAAGTTTTAAAATATAATAAATATATAAAATAAAACAATTTCGTATTTCCTTATCTTAAGTTGCCAAGAAAATTATTTTCTTTATACTTTTTTTTTTTAAATCTAGATCTATTTTATTTTTTCCTTTTCTTAACCTACTACCTAATTTTTACTATGTTCTTAATTTTACTTTATCATATTTTTTTCGGTTTCGCTTCTGATGCAGGTACTTACTGTTTCGAAAGTAAAAATTTCGCCTTCGGCTCTAAGTACAATTTTAAACTAGTCAGAAATATTTTTTTGCTTAGTAGCACAAATTACAATAGAATTTAAACCAGCATAAATACACTGGAGGATAGATAATTAGACGGACGTTTGATTATCTATCCCCCAGTGTACACACACACTTCTACCTTAAGCTTTGGTTTGGGTAATCATGGCCTTCTGATGACGAGTGAGGCGAGTCCGATGTTTTGAGGCAAAGTACCCTGATAACTCTGCACCCAATGTTTATCTAATAAATCAAATAAAAATATTTTTTACATATTTTTTTGAATTGGCTAAACCAACCTTTTTGTATTAGTTTCATCGGGATTTAATATTTGAGGAAATCCTCTTATTTTTTTTTATTCTTGACCATTTTTTTTGTAGCTCTAATTTTTATAAAGAATAAATCCATTTTTATATGACTAAGTAAAAAAAATATAATCCGTGCACACGACTTTTTATTTTACCAAACAAAAAAGTTATATTTGGGGAAACAGTTTTAAGGAGTACAAAACAATCCGGTATTAAACTTTTTCAATTTGTCCAGTTAAGTATAAGAAAAGGATTAGAAGGGGTGTGTTTGTGTTTTGTACTTAAGTAGCTTTGATTAAAAAATAAAATAAGAAATATTGATAACTTATTTGTAGAGGGTGTGTGTGGTGACGTCATTTGCCTACTAAAAAGGCTACAAAAATGTAAAGTCTAAAAGTCAATAGTTTTATATTGTTTCGGCAGATGTGATTATTGTCCATCTTGATACTTCCGATCGACATCGGTGTTGAGTAAATATGTTTGTTTTTTGTAAAAAAAAGCCTGGGTGCTCCGCGGCTTAGGCGCTTAGCGTACACACACACACACACAAACACACCACACACACATATATTATATATATATATATTATATATATATATATATATATATATATATATTAATATATATATATATATATATAATATATATTATAAATTTCAACATTCATAACAACTTTTTAAAAAACCTATACATGTCATTTGATATAAATTAAAGTAAATACCGATAATGAGATGAAATTTCGCACTTAAGTTAGGTTTTTCCTATCTATGACTGCATATGACCTAAACTTCAAACCGAATCGATAAAAATTTTGTAATTTTGTTCAGTCGTTATTACTGGTTATGACGTCATAAAAAATTTTTCGGATAACACAACTAGACCTAAAGAATGATTTTGTACCAAGTTTTCAAACTCTCAAGCATAAATACACTAGGCACTACGATGAATAAAAGACACAAACACTCACAGAAAACTTTGTGAAAACCATCAGAAGATCTCAAAAACACCTCAAACGATAATTAAGGTAAAATCTTGGCTTCGGATTTTTATTGCTAGCACAATACTTTGAGAATTTGTAAAAATAGTTAAACCACGAGAAAGTGTGCCAGTGTCAAATAAATAAGAAGGTAATTAATTAAGGTGATAAGAAAACGTAATGGACTTCTTATCTTTAAAACGTTTTTTTTTAATGTACAAAGTGGTGTCTTTGGCTCAAAAATTTAGGTTTTTTCATCACGTGGTGAACACATATTTTGATGCTTAATTTAATAGAAATTTACTATTTGCAAGTAAAATAAATTGCGTGAACGATCGTCAAACGCCAAACGCTTTAAACCCCAAAAAGATAGGACCAAAGTAGCAGAACCATTTTGGCTAAGATAAGTGTGGGATTAACTTGCAGATAGTCTCTTCTTTGGATTAATACATAATAAAGATAAGGTTTCTTTGTCAATTTTATGCGACTAATAAAATTTTAGGACACATGTGGATTATAAAGTTCTGATAAACATCAGTTTACATCGATTTTACTATTATGTTTTAAAATGAAGACTTTAATCCTTTTGGCTTAAAAGAAGTCTCCCTTCTTTTGCATAGTTATATGTTGCGTATAAAGAGGAAGTAACAATAATGACTTGAATTTTTATTTTTTTTAATAAAATACGAAGAAAACGACGGCCCTCTATACTTACAATGAAGGGCCTCGAGAAAAACGTTACTTATGTTATAGATTTCGTTTAAGAATTCCCCTTATAAACATTTGAATCTCATCCCCGGGAAAAGTTTAATTTTTTCTCTCTTCTTAACTTTTTTCCCAATTTATAGGGTGGGATATTATTAGCTTAAGCTTAAAAAATCAGAATACGTATACGAAGAGTTCTTATGAGTTGGTTCTAAGTATGTATTAACGCTAGGGTAGGAAAGCATATGCACAAACTTGGGTGTGTTATGGTAATAAGAAGCTATTATAGCTTAGTCACTCTGCTTATGCAGTTGCATTTAAATGCACAAGAATCTGTGTTATTCTTATGCTTTTAGTACGTTTATATAAAAGAACACCTGTTTTTAACATCTTCGAGTATTGGGGAAAAGTAATTTAGATTATATTTTTTTAAATTAGTATATGGCTTATTTTCGAACGTTGAATCCAGGAGGTAAATAATTAATCCCCACAAAAACACATGCGTATCAAAAAGAGCCAAGTCTAGCGTAAAAAGTTGTGACATCATTGAATAAGCCAAGTCTTAGGTTATGTGAGGTCTAGCAGTTTTACTTTGTGACTTCGCAAGTACGCAGCACACACAGAAATACAATAATAATCTTATTAAATAGGCCGAATATATTTATTATAGAATACGGGTTGGCTTATTCAATGATCTCACAATTTTTTACGTAGACTTCGCTCTTTTTTAGACGCATGTGTTTTTGTTGGGATTTCATTCCTTTTTGTAAAGTTCAACATTATTCTTTACAAAAATACGCCAAAACATTTTTAAATTATTAATTAGTTTCCAAAGATCCATTTTTCTGTCATTAAACAATAGATAAATTGCGTAAAAATATTTTTTATGATCTGTTAAATAATATCGAATAAAACTCTCGATATTCTAACGTTTGGTGTGCTCTACTGGGTGGCGCTAGTTGTCAACATTTTTCTTTATACGCAAAATTAAGATTAGGATTACCTTTCAACTTAGGTATAACATATTAGATAAAAGGAACTAAAAATGTTAGATTTCGACAATTTTTCATATATTTTCACATCAACATTTATCTATATACCAAACTTCAAAATGTTGTTTAAGTATATAATATATTCTTTTATTATTAAATGGCCTTTGATTGTGATCAGTGTATTCTTTGTGATTTATTTGTTTAAATTTTGATCCATATATTTTTAAGAAAGAGAAGTTGTTCTGTGTTTTATTTCTAGTTAAAATTAAATGTATTCATAACTTTTAACTTATGCTCTTATATCCGTCACGCCTGTCGATTGATCCTTTTTGTTGCGACTGTTAAATAATATGGATTTTATTTTCCACATGTCCATTTTCTAGACTAACATTATATTTCCGTATTTTTCATAATGTGCGTTAAGGTTTAATTTTCTATGCGTTCGCTTGATATAATACGTTAAACATTTATGATAGTGCCTTAACAATGTCTACGACGAATCATACGTGTTATATTACTTGTATGTGCATATTGATTACTTATGTTCGGGTTTTATGGATTTTATACCAGTATAACATATTGTATTCAACAATTGTTAACTCTACTTAATGTGATCACTGAATTTATGGAATATAAAATCACTGGCAATCTACATGGCTGTTAGTAAATTTTATTATAAAAATACAAGTTTTTACCTCTAAAAAAAATTAAGATTTAGTTCACAAATCTAAAACAATTTGAGGAATACTTGTATTTTTTAAGATTGAAGTCATAATCTAAAAAAAAACCACCACCCGGTGGTGTAATGGTTAGCACGTTCGCCTGCACCCAGACAGCCTGGGTTCGATCCTGGTCGGGGCCTCTAGGATTTTTATGCCATGTATGGAAATCCTTTCACGTGCCGTCCTTCGAAAAGGGCGTTTGGCCGGCGGTTCTGAGCCTGTGCGATGTCAGGTACTCGTAAGGTTACCTAACCCTAAATGAACTAAGGGATTTAGCAAAAAGGGCCCAACAACGTGGTCTATTTGCTAGGTGATCTCACCTATTAAGATAAAACTTGGTACAAGTGTAAAGCTTTTTATAAGACAAAAGTACAGCATGTTTCGATGTAGCAAGTTCGAAGTAGGGATGATGAGGGTAGCGATTCGATGTGATAAGGAAAAGTTCGAGTACCCGAACCCGATGTTTTAGATTAACTTTCTTTAAACCATAGTTATGTCCACGGCTCTAGCTATTGATAACAATTGTATTAAACAAAGCCGATTGATTTCCCGACTGATGAACTAGAACCCCTACATCTGCATACGGAGTTTTTCTAACTCTAACCCCTCTTACTTTTTTCACTAAATATATTTAAATTCATTGATTCTGAATGCCATCTGTTACTAAAAGGTTTGAAAATGTCCTCTTCATGCTAAATTAAATATTTTAGTGATGGTTGGATGCCTTGTGTTGTATTCAGGTCCAAATCCTCTTAATTTATAACAATTTAAAAATATAACTATACTCATATATTTTTAAAGATTATCTTTATTTATTTTTTTCAGATTTTATACTACTGAGTTCTCTGGTTTGAATAAATAATTTAAAAACTTTTTCCTCATCACGCATATCCTCACTACTTCGAACTCGGTTCTCTCATCCTTATACTCTCAGTAAATAACTGCAGAGAATAAAACGCATGTATTGACAATACATCCGTTTTATTTCCTTCGGTCACCCATCGAGGCACTGACCTTGCTTGAGGCTGCTTAATATTTAATGATCCAGCAAAACCCGTTGGTATACTTGCTGTGTTAAAACAAACTTAAAAAACTTGCTTATCATTTCTATGGTAAGATCTCTTGATTTATGTCTCCTTAATATTTGTCGGCATTGTGCGTGATGCCTATTTTTGTAGCCATGTTTTGAATGCATAAAAATAAAGATTATGTATGCATACAATCTTTTAATTGTTAATATTAATATTATCAATATTAGCTGACAATAGGAGCTTATAACATTGAGATATTTGGGAAGATGGGGGACTCACTGAAGAAGAACCAATACTTATTTTTGAGGTTTATATATATTATATTATATATTTATGACGTCATTAACCCCAATTAATGACTCAGCGAAAATATTAAAAATTACAAAACTTAATAAAGTTGTTTGATTGGGCTAAAATTTTATAAACATATATTATGCATGAAGATATACATTTATTATCAGCTTTAGTTTTAGTTTAATCAATTTACATAAAATATCGTTAAAATTCATGTTTTTGACATAAAACATTTGAAAATTAGGTTATATCCCTCTTATATGAGTTAGCAATATGCCACTTATATAAACTAGTGATATGAGAAAATGATAAATAACAAAAACTTTGCAACCCCCACATAGGCGTGGGGGTCGCAAAGCGTCCCTAAGCGCCGACGCCGCCAAGAGGCCGAAGGCCCTCGTTTTGTTGACAAAATCAAGCTGCTTTATTACTATAAGTACTCTATAAAAGAGCTTTTTTTAGTTAGTTAACTTTGGATTAAGTGGTGGTGTGTACATAGAAATGTTAAATTAGCAATAAAAGGTCTCTAAATCGTCTATTGTTATAGTAAAGTTCTCGTTTTAGTACAATGTAGTGGACTTTGTAAAGAACAATTGACTTGTAGTGGATTCGGAAACGTCCACGGCTGCTCATCTCAAGGGCTAGTTAAAATACAGACGTACGGCAATGTTTGGATAACAGCTTTTTGTTATTCTAATATCCCACTAAATATTTCTTTATTAGTCATATTTATTCTTTATTGATATTAAAATCAGGATGTGTCTTTTATTAGTCCCTTAGTGATACTTATTGTAAACTTAAAAAAGATTCTCTCTTTTAATATTTCTCCCTCTCTCTCCTTACTTTTGTTTTAATTATTTTCTTCAAAAGGTGTTTTACCTAGAATAAGATGTAAAATTAGTTACTTCTTTTTGTTACCTTGAAGATAAACACATCAAGTTAGGCCCTACGTAACATCAAATTTATTTTTAGTCTTCTGAATAAATTAAGACCTTCTGATTAGTTTTAGCTAAGTTGTCTGTTTGTATGTGTGTGTATGTTTGTTTTGCTGTTATCATCAGTGTGTTTATTCCTGAGAGTTATAAGCTTAGTACGAAAGTCAACCCCTAATATTATAGGTGCACTATATGGAAATATTTTTTTGACATTTTTAACCGAAATGACTCAGCAAAAATTTCGGAAATTTAATGAAATTTGGTACGCTTGAAGGCATACTTAAAATACCACTAAAAGTGTCCAGTTTCATTTCATTGTCAGCATTAGGCAAGTTCATCAAATGTCAAGCATCATCTTGCGAGGCAAGTACCTTGATGTGTGATCGTTTAAATAAAACGGATTTTTCTACTGTCTTAGGACGAGAGAA
The DNA here is from genome assembly GCA_018340805.1 of Microvelia longipes. Taxonomy (NCBI): domain Eukaryota; kingdom Metazoa; phylum Arthropoda; class Insecta; order Hemiptera; family Veliidae; genus Microvelia; species Microvelia longipes. Next base: position 46,153,511 of record JACMZG010000008.1, on the reverse strand, counting down.
GTGAGTCTGAATACGTGCTATAATATGAAGTAGAAGATTTCCGAAATATTAAGGATGAGCGCAGCGAATCTAATACAGTTAGTTCGAGCTCCGAGGTACCCTGTACCCGATTTTTTTTATTAATCTTTTATTTTGTCGAAAGTACACAAATAATTTAACATTTTGTTTGTTTTACGTTTTGATGTAATTAAGTATTCTAAAAGCGAAGTAGATCGCCAATCATGCGTAATTTTTAAAAATTTAATTAACTTATGTGAACACTCTATACGTACGTTTATTTCGAAAGACATACGTTTTGCAGTTTTTAGGCGACTTCTCACCCCCTCCTTTTCCTCCCTAAATTAGACTCTATTTAGTCATAAGTTGACAGTTCATAAGTTAAACATTTCTCACCCTTCAAAAATAGTTCGATTGAAGTTATTGAAGATGCACACAAAAAGTTCCAAATGTTTCAAAAAATTGTAAAGTGGTCTCTCAGAGCGTCACGTGACTGATGTCCCCCTAATAAGGCCTAAAAGCAATGCGTTTGGTCTTGTAGAGTGTCGGCCTAGTGCACCGGTGTTTTCCTCACGTTTCTCGCTTTTAGTTTTCCCTTCAGGTACCTTTGTCTTGATATTTCGATTGTTTACCATCTGAAAACCAGCACGTGCGAGCCAACTTAACAGTCGCAGTCCTTATAAACTAATTAAAGATCTTTCGGTCCCTACATCGCCTTATTCGATTATTTCACCATTTACTTCCTCCTTTCTAATACAATTATTCTTTTACATTTTTTTTTTGTTAAAAGTTTATAAAATGTTTATTGATTTCCCTAAAATATTATTATTGTTATATTTCTTTCCCCAAAATAATTTTTTTACAGTAGCTTCTTTTATGTTTTGTTTGTTTTGCACCGGTCCACCTTTTAGTGAAATTTTCCCTCTTTTATGTTATACAGGTTTTATATACATTTTTTAAAAATAATTTATTAATTAAGGCTAGGGTTCGATTCTGGTACCGGTGCTAATATTTTATTATCTTATTTACTGTATTTAAGTTAATAAAAAATATGATTCTGGCACGGAGGTCCGCAAACCGGACGAATTTTCTTTGAAATGCGCTGTTTCTTGCAGATGTATGAATATATTATTTATTTTTGATATATACATATATAAAAAAACTTAAAAATTGGATCTGCTAAAAAGCGCGCATTTTAAAGGAAATTTCGTCTTCCTCGCTAGAATTTTTTATTGTTTTGTGAATTATATTTGATTTTTATGAATAAAATCTAACATCTAGCCAACAATTCCTATTGTGTTTTAAGCATTAGTTATAGTGGTAGTGTAATAGTAGTAGTGTTTGATTGAGTGGGGAGGGAAGACAAATCCTTACCTTTTCTAGAGCTCCTTACATTATCCAGGTTTAAATGCTGTATTCAAATTTCTATTACAGTAAATACTATTTTATTTATTCAATATGTTCTCTAATGAATACGTGGTATATAACTATGGGTTTAAATTTCTTTAATAAATGGGCGTGTCGTCTTTATAATTGACTATGTTATCGACGCGTTTCAAAGTCACATAGGTTATAATACAGATCTATTGATATAAAAGATTTGTGTATAGATTATATAGGGTTGGGAAGATTATTAGGTGTAATGACAATGACTGTTCTCTAGGCTGGTCTAGGACCATTGTCTATTAGCTTGAAGTGATCTATTCAAATCATAGATCGCTTGTGGCTTACAGTCTATAAGATAATTATACAGGAGGTTAATATTTGAAAATTACAGGGTTTCCTACTAAAGCTTTTATTATTAAAAAAATAAGGATTAAAAGTTAATTGGAGGTTAGGTTTATGTCGTCCGCAACACTGGTGCGTTGTTCCGGTCCCTTGTAAAAAAAAGAAAGAATAAAAAAAAGTTCCTATTCAATTCTTTTATCAAAAAATCATATTCTGTTGGGACGCGTGTCGATCTTTTGTCAAAACTTTGGAACAATCGAACATTGGAAATAATGAAGTAAGGGTAGGGTGCGTGGGCAGCTTCCAGTCTTTCAATCCACAAAGAACAAAAACATCCCTTCATCAGAGTTTTCATCAAAACTCTTGGGGCAAAGTCACTCACCGGTGTCACCTATATGTCACCTTTGTTTTCCACCTGGCCCGTATTAGAAATAAAAAATCTCTTTTTGTCCTCCCTCTTATTTCTAAACAAAAATTCCTCTTGTCCGAATTCCAATTTTTTTATTAATTGTCAAAAGCTATTTTTTTAATAATTGTACAAAGTGGGTTTGTATCTTTGTTTTCGTTACAATTGATTCTTTCTATTATAATCTATTATATCAAGGGAGTGGCATTGTTTTACATGTCTCCCCTCTTTAATTCCTCTTCTTGTTTTACAATTCTGTTTCTTTAGTCATAATCCTTGTTATTTGTTTCAAATAACTTTTTCTTTGATTATTTTCAAGCATTAGACTTTTAAGTTATGTAGAATAGTTATTATTAAAATTGTCACCTGACCTTTTTCCTGTGTAGTTTTTAAAGTTGTACAAGCTTAACTTTGATTGTTTAATTTGATTTTATTTAAGTCAAATAACATTTCAAGTATATAACAAAATCGCTATCAGCTTCCTCCCATGACCTTTTATTAGAACAGCTATTCATTTCCATAATGCTTCAGATTCGCTCTTTAAAGAATCTTTTAAAGAGTTCTTAGATTCCATTTAATCGAAACTTATCGACAGCATTGATTTTATGGATAAGTCTTTGCATTGTTTTTATGAAAAAAAATTGCATTGATTTTATGGAAAAGTCTTTGAAATGATTTTATGGAAACGTCTTTGCATTGATTTTTTACTAATTTATACTTTAATATAGGAAAACTAAATAAAGTATACTACTTTTCCCTATGTGTTTATTACTTTCAGTAGGACACCATTCGTTGGAAGGTAAGCTTTCCTCAAAATGTAAGACCTGCGCAGCTAATGTTATTATTGTAAACATGCGCAGTTCGTATAATGAAGTCAGTACAGTTTGTTTTTGACTTATGTTTTGTGATGGATTATACTCTATTTTTATCCTCAATGGGTTACTTTGTTATATGGCAAATCGACTTAGCGCGTCACTCTCTTTATTAAAGTTTCAAACAATTTTCTTCAATTAGTAGAATGCTTTAATGAACATTTATAAATTTGCCGTAAGCTGAAAAATCGAATACCTTAGTATAAATAGTTTGTCATTGACCTTTAAATATTTCTTAATTCTGTGTATAAGCTAACACACAATAAACATGTTTTTCTAAATAATAGAAGCTTTGAAAGAATTATTTTTAGATTCTTACAATTTTTCTTTTGACATAAAATATTATAAAAAATACATCTCTTTGATTAAAATGATGACACGTGAAAAACTGACACCCGAAAAGAAAAAAATGATACACTCTATTTGAATATGAATCATACTTAAATAAAAAACTGAATTAAGTATTTTTAGAATAATAAAAAAAAGATAAACAACGATAAAGAAGTGATTAAATTAAAGTAGAAAGAAAAAACTAAAAGAAATACTTGAACAATAATCAAGAGAAGGTAATAATAATAACAATAAACACGGGTTATGTAAATGTTACAACAGAACATGGATATTTTTAAATCTGTGTAGAATCATAGTTAAATAGTAACATACATACATTTATTTGATGATACAATAAGTATTTTGCCTAAAGTGAGGGGGTTAAGCAAATGAAGTTCACAATAGATTGTCACAGGAGCGTTACTTGCTTTCATGAAGTTGAATCCATACCTATCCTAATCCATCATTCGGCCGTCTCGGGGTATCATTTATTTTTTATTATATTTTTTAACATAAGAAAGACAAACACCCATATATTTCCTTTATAGATTACATTTTGTTTCTTTTATACTAGCTTTTTTCATTTCTAAAATTTAACATTAGTACTACTCTTATTTATTTATCTATTTTCTTTTAAAAATTCGTTAATAAATAGTAATTAAAAATTAAGTACTATAATAATGACAGTATAATTTTATTGACAGATATTTTTGTTAAATTAGTGTTCGATATTATCAGCCGAAGAAAACAATAATTTTCATATGAGATACATCAATAGATCATTGACATTTGTCTGCGAAATTATGTATTGATGCAGCAATAGAAAATACTTGAAAGGTACTTCAGGAAAAATAAAGGTTTCTAAATCCAAACTTTCCAAATTATTTATATTTCCCTAAAATAAAAGCTTATAAAAGTTAATAAATTTTTAAAATGTAATAATTGATCAAAATTAACCGAATTTAGCTTATTTCTTAATCACAGGCTATGTATTTCTTTCTTTAACGCATTTTGCAACCTTCATTATTTTAACAAATTTCTATACTCTTTTAAAAATATGTAATATTTTAGAACATTTTTAGCATATATGGATATATTCTGTTTGAACATATGTTTCAAAAACAAAAAGTTTTTTGTTATAAAAATCCTAACAACAATAAAATCAAGAGCAGAAAATAAATTAAAAAGAATAAAGTTTTTTAAAGCTTTACTTTGATAAACTTCAGGGTTGAATTTTATGTGGGAGCGTTTAATTGAAACCGGGAAAATCAATAGCCTTTTAGAGATATTATAAAATGACACATATAAAAACTCTTTTATTATGTAGTACAGAATGTCATATACTACTCCGCCCCTATCCGGGTCCAGTCTGAGTTTAATCATCTCGGAGTCAATATTGCAAACCAGTGCATATATTCCTTGACCAAATTAAACTGCATGTGTGATAAAATTTGCAAATAAAAGGACGGCATACGTTGAGGAATTTTCTTTGCCCGCTGGGGGTTTTCACCAATTAATGCCGCCTCCAATAATGCAGATGAGGTCCAGACGCCACCTTCAATCTACCCGCCAATTTTACAGTTATTTAGAGACATAGCCTTGAGGGCTTCATATTTTTCCCTCTAAATTAAAGCTAGCACACATGCATACAAATATCCCTTGAGAGTACCTTCCACACGTCTAGGAAATATTTCCCTTCAATTAACTTATAAACAAGTTAACTCAGAAATATGCTTGGTCCCTATCTGTATTTATATTTTTTCATAATCTTCTGTAATTTAGTCAAACCTGTGTTCTCTTCATCCGTACTTTTATCTAATTTCGTATGGCTATCACGTACTAAGTTGAGAAAAAATAATTGAAAATAATTAAAACTTGACTTTTTCCTACACGAAAATATTGTTTAATCTGCTGAGATAAATGAAAAAATAAGGGTTGGAAAAATATCATTTAACAAGACTTGAATAAAAGGTATAAAATGTTAATAGAAAACAAAGTTGTTATAGCATATCTTATACTAGTAACGATAGATAATAATTTATTAATTAAGTAAAGATGTTGCTCTCTAGACACTATAAATATATATGTATAGTTTTATAAAAGAGCCTCACTTCGCTTGAAAAAAATTAACACAAAAAATTAGGTACATTAAAAATAGCTCGCTTTGCAAAAATATACCAATAAACAGTGAAATATCGTACCATTTAGCCGTCTAATAAAGAACTCACTGGCATTCGTTCAGTTATTAATTACTGAAATCTTGTGTTCTTATTTGTACTAATACTTAGCCAAAACTTTTAGAGGAAAAATGCTTAATCTGAAATAAACTAAATTCGAAAAAGACTAGAACCGAAATTGCTTTATAACGTATGCTGTAATATTTTAGTGGTTATTATAATAAAATGCCATTTCTAATTGTCAATTATATCCAACGTTCAAAGAGCTATATCTGTTTATCTATTGAAAGCCTTGGTCTCAATACGTTTGAAACTTCTCTATTATACTTTATACATAACACACTTCTCCAAATAATCCATGTTAACATCAATTTCCATTAGTGTCTTTAAAATTCATAACATTTAACATAAACTATAGTGGTGAGGTTACTTTAGTAATTTTGTCAGCAAGAATTTAGTTCAGTTAAGTAATTACTTAACTTTAAAATTTAATCAAAAGGTGTGAATGGTAGATAACATAGTTTTACATAAATTATGTTTTCAACATGTATAGTGCAAGGGGTTGTGCATATAGCTGACAATAGCTAGACTAATAGTAATGCTCACATATATTAGATGTCAGTGTTACCCTTTTACTAAAATTAAATTTTACTTTAAAGTAAAAATTACTGATTAAAGTGCTTGGTGCTATATTACCTAATAAAGTAGTTTGTACAAATGTTTAATGTGAATAAACAAGACTAATAACTTAATGTAAAATTAAGTGATGATGGTAATGTCATCAAGCAATGAAACGAAAAAAGAACAATAAAAGAGTTGGTATACAAAAAGAATAGGTGTGAATGATTGCATTAAAACACTTAAAAGAGTCATTAGATACAAACAAATGGGGAAAAGAAGGGAGATGGTGTAAAATACAATGAAAAAGAAGAAAGTAAAGTGATGAGTATAAAATAAAGCGGAAAGAAGAGAAGATAGGAAAAAGTGAAAAATGCTACTAAGCCACAGTCACGCACACTGTCATCTAAAACGTGAAACGTATTTTTCAAAATAAGAAATTAAAAGCGAAAAATATATACCCAGCTTTTAAAACATTAACAGAGACAAATGCTTACAAGCACATCTGGAGAGAATTTCAGTAGATAAGAGTTTTTAGCTTCATTTAATATTCCATGATATCTAACTAGGAACCAAAATTTCTAATAAACATTGTGAATAAATAAAACCCATCATTTATCACCTTCTTTATATCAGCGGGTTTATACTTATTTTATACTTTCCAGTCAAATTGTAGGAACACAACATCAATTTCCACTTACTGTTCAGACTACTTCGTCCATGTTTTGTTATTTTATTTGTTTAAAAAATTATCCTTGAATTTTGTTTAACTATTAATATACATAGATATAGAGTTCTTTTTATTTTAAAATATTACATCATACGTTTTCAGGAAAAAATCCGGGTATGGGGAACCTTGGTACTTTTTCTCACAACTTCGGACGCGCTTAGTTCCACCTCTGTATGACATAATTATCTTAAGTAATAAATAGGTGGCAATACTTCAGTCTCAACTAAACTCATAAAAAATAAGGTCATCTAAACTCTTGAGTATTACAAGAGGTGAATAGGCTGCTTCGTAACCTCCTTAACATCTCGCCATTTGTCAAGTTTCGTTTTGATTCGAGAAACTCTTCGAGGATTACCGTGCGCCATACGTAGGAGGGAAATATCCTCACACACACACTATATATATATATATATATATATATATATATATATATATATATATATATATATATATATATATATATATATATAAATCAGAATGCTAAGCGGTATTAATCCCTCCTCATAAACCTCCTTTTCCAATAACAGAAAACTTGGCTCTAGTTCTCTCAAGATATATTTTTTTGCCAGTGTATATTTAGCGAATTTTCTAACCATGAAATGGTTCATACATTTAAAAAATCAGCATAAATTGAACTTTAAATGAGTACTAAATACATCAAACGGTGTACATCAAACGGAAAAACTTTATCCTTGACAAGTCCGGATAAAATGAGTAACAAGTAATAATTGTACAGCTCAGGTTATGGCAGTAAATTAAACAATTATGACATCATCCAATCCTAAATGAAAAAAAACAAAAATTAAAAGTGACTAACAAATTACAAAATAGCAATGATTTATTAATTTATAAAATACCAGAGAAAGAGTTAAACTAAATTTTAAACTAATGATATTGTACACCATGTTGTTCTTTTTGCAAATGTAAATATAAAATATATTATAGTCAACTTGGCAAACAGTGGCATGCAGAAGCAGTATGTCGTATTTTATAAACCCCAATAATGACCAGATTGTGGTTTACAATATCTTTTTGCGTGTGTTATTTATCTATATAGCAATTATCAAAGATTAATTATTCATTGATTAGATTCAATAGTAAAATATATTGCTAAAAAGCTAAGCAATTTTTACGGGTTGGTTATCAATGGACGGGATCAGTATGGGGGCATATGCTACGGCTAGTGTCCGACTCTATTCTAATAAATAAAGTTACTACACCCTTAGAAATCGACTTAAAGTAGTTTTTATAAACAGTTCAAATTTACTGTGCTAAAACACGTAAGTAATAACTTGTTTTGAGTCACAGTGCATAACTTTTTTTAAGTGTTGCTTAATTGATACTTTATGGCGTGATAAGGTAATTTATTTTATGTATTTCCTCAATAGATATACGACTCTTAACCAAGAATGTAAATATACTTATGAAATAGATTGTTGAGGTGATAAAAAGTAAAAGTGTTCTTAAAAGAATGATACTAAGTGAAAAATCTTGATATCAGATGTAGTAAATATGTCAAGATGGTTAAATGCACGCGACTCAGAGGGCCTAGATGTTGTAACAAAAGGGGTAACTTATGTAGTTTCATAGACTTACATCATTCGTACCAAAAATTATCTCAAACAATTTTTAATAATTAATCTTAATTTCTTATAATCTTTTATAGTGATGAAGAAAAATTAATTAGATTATTAATAAAAATTTAATTCATAGAATCAGTCAAAAATAAGAAAGGAAAATCTATTTTCATAATAAAGCGTTTATAATGACCATCGTATCAAATCTTGTTGTCAGAAACAGATACATTTTTTGGATTCAATGGAATTCAAAAAGTTACAAATGCCTAAAAGATTAAAACATTTCAGTATCAGAAAAGCTTCTGTTACTGAAAATATTAAAATTTGAACGGAACCATTAATATTATTCAAAATTTTATAGAGTATATAGAAGATATACATAATGAAAATTCAATTTCAGATAATGCTATTTCCTGATTCGACAAGAGGGCTTTCCATAATACTTTCATCAAAACCATTGTTAATTTAAAGTATAGAATTTATGTTTTTGACCAAAAACAAGTCTCTTGTTAAAATTTGAAAATACTATCAATCATGAATAAAAACATTGATAATTCATAGTGAGAGGATTCTGCATAATCTAATCCTATATATGCATTTATGCACTATAGAAGGGGTTAAAGTGCATCTATTGTATAGTGAAGGTATTTAAGTTAAAAACTGGTTGTGTTGTTGAAGCCTTTGATTATGGAAAGCATTAGCGCCTTCGTATTAAGGTTTAAAACAGTATTCTGAGTATACTATTGTTTCAATAGGTTATAAAACCTGGACAGCTGCACTGCCCTTCCTAACCTGCTTAGGGAAAACAATAGGAAATCCAACAATAAAACCATAACCCACTACCAATCGTGAGAATAATAACTCTTTTTGTCACTTCTAATGTGAAATAAAAAATTTCCATTCATCGCTAGTAATGCATTTTGACTTGTTGAATGCAAAGGTGAGAAATTATATGATTTCGTATCAAATTAACAATATTAATGATGCATTCAGTATGCATAGCTGTTTACATCTAATCTAATACCTCCTATGAGTGGTAACATTAATACTGTGGATAATTACTTTTATTACAATTATTATTAGTATTGTTAATATTTCGATGTTAAACTAAAGTGTAATAATATGCATGACGGAAGGTAATGAACCAGACTAATAATCATAAGGCATTCAACCATATGATAATAGTAGTTTGTGTCAATTATTATAATAGATTTCCTTTACTGTAAGGTGTAATGCAAGTATTCTATAATGTCATGAAATATTAGACGGTTATTGATAGGTTTAAGCATATGATCATTTGAATACGAACTATTTAAACTAATAAATGTTCATGATATTTTAGAGTGAAATTACGTTACGTAAGAGATATACTTGGTATTTGACAACAAAATTTAAATTAGCTCATTCAAATCAGAACTTAATTTTGATGAATCATACAATATAATTATCTATCAATGATCTCTCAGTAGAATCTATCAAATAATAAATAAATAAAAATAATTAATTCTTTAGTTTTTATAGGGATTTATTTTTGAGATATAATATGAAAATTAGTTTTTCACTTTTGAGCTAGAGTGGGATTATTTAAAACTTTTAATTCAACTTTTGCTGAATATCATCGTCCAAATCAACAACAATAGGCATGCATGTACTGTACATGATGGGCTCAAATCTGCTTTGAATTTGATGAAATCCAGAAGTTTCTCAAAATACTGGTTTTTCAAACCTATTCTAATCCTCTCTGTGAGATAAATCAAGTGTCCACTTAACGACAACAGGTATAAAGTGAGAGATAATAGGCTTTAAGTCAGAATCTTGTATTATTATGATATCGGACATTGTCCAAATTTCACACGGTAGGAGTTAAGATGGACATCAGTATTCCTGAGATGAACCAGCATTTCCATGCAAATCACCTCCAAGTACCCAGCATCAATTTAAACACAAGATTGATGAATCATAGACTTTGAAAGAAAAGACAAGTATGAATAGATAAAGAAAACAGGTTAAGACTTGTTGATAGAATTATGTATACTGGACACGGATATTTTTAAATAAAAGGGTTGAAGATCTATGCCACCCTCGCACCTTTGTAAACCTCTTTTCTTTAGCAACCCTTAAATAACTTTCACCTATTGTAACTCCGTTTAACCCTAGATCGACCGTTTAAGAAATTAGGACCACCCCCTCAACATTATTGCACTTGTAGAAACTATTGTTAGCTTTCACGAACCATTTAATAACAACTTATGATAAGTTGATTTATGATAAGTACTTTTCTCGCTTATGCAAATAGTTGACACACTCCCACACTTTTTGAATCACCTTAAAATTGTCAACAATCAAAAGGTTTTGAATTCGTAATGAAACTGCTAAGAGATCTATGATTAATTGAACCACAATTGAGAATGGACACTACGGGATTAAACGTTACCTATTATTTTCCTTTGCTATTTCAAATTTTCAATGCTATGAAAGAGAACTTGTTGATGCAGCAGAAACGTTTAAGTAAAATTTTTTTATGATTGATGGTCATATGGTCATGATAGTGAAGCATGAATCTAACAGCCTACCGTTATACATTATACATAGAACTTGATACCTAACTGAACTTTTAACAAATGTATATTATTAAAACCTATATAGCTGTTTGTTAGGTTTTACACTGATGATGGCCTCTAGTTAAAAGATTAAAAGCGCCTCTTGTAGGTTAAAAGCGCGTCTTGTAGGTTAAATGCGCCTATTTTAGGTTAAAAGCGCTTTGCAAATAAAGTTTTGTTTTGTGGAGAGACTTCTTGTCTTATATATTTAATTATTCTCTGAGATTCTATGACATAAATATAAAATTAGTCATTTTGAAATAATCGGGTACGGGTTTGCCTGTAATATTTTACATACCAATTATGCTTTCATTTAAAAAAAAATATGAATAAAAATATTCAAACAAAATTATTACAACCTGCACAGCTCAGATTATTTATTAATCTAAAGTGCAGATCTAAATTTCTTATTACTATGTATTGTATTGAATTCTTATTCTGTTAAAATAAAGAATTTATGATAAAAATAATAAAAAATTCGAAACTTTCACACAATCTCTTTAGCCTCTTCGCCTTTTTTGTTTGTCATATTTATAATTAATGTGTGTTAGCTTCCTACTTTTTACAACGTTATCTAATAAGTTTTACTTTAATCCAGTGTTTTAACATACACCTAACTTTTACTATAATTATGGGAAATTCAAGAATTTACCGTTACAGATCATGTTGTCAGGCTTATGACGACATAATTTTGCGGCACCACTCAACAGCATTAATAATTTTATGCTTGCTGGAAGAACCCTTTAATCCTTTACACTTGGCCACAAGTCAGTGGCATAGAGCCCATCTAACATCACCGTCTACAGCTTTTGTTTCTATAGCTTTTACCTTCTTCGTTTTAAGTACTTATTGCTGGCTGATCATCGTGTACTCTCCAGTTCTTAGAGTTTTCATTTTTTAAACACACACACACACACAAATATATATACATATATATATATATATATATATATATATATATATATATATATATATATAATATATATATATTATATATATTATATATATGTGTGTGTGTGTGAGTGTTGTTTTTGTGTCTATGTTTTAAGATACTATACGAATATTGTAAACACCATACGAGCAAAATTTTTAGATCAAAATTGGTACGAAATAGTCTATTTTGATCTTATATTAATATATTTTAAATTATAGCTGAATAAAACACTAAAGTCTCTCCACAAATCGTTTATTATTATAAACAGAGCCGGCTTTCGATCTCTCGATCATCATCAGTGCCGGTGAGAAGAAAAACAGAGGCTTTATTCAAACCCTTTTGTTAGAGTCATATAGCGGACTCTAACTAAAGGGTTTGATTAAAGCCTCTGCTTTTCTTCTCACCGGCACTGATGATGATCGAGAGATCGAAAGCCGGCTCTGTTTATAATAATAAACGATTTGTGGAGAGACTTTGGTCTTTTATTCAGCTATATATACTAACTCCACTGCTCAATTTTATTGTCATATTTTAAATTAATTTGTAAAAATGAAGCACGATTTTTTGTCTTACCATTTTTTTTCTAAATTAAATTTGCTTTAAGACCACCCACCATAGCGCATTAATCACGACCATGCAATTTGCATTATTTTAAACATATTTTTTAAATTCCTAATACTGTTGTTAATTTATTCAGAATATTATACTTAAAGCATTTTTAGAATCATGTAAATTAAAGTTTGAAATGTCTGACATTTTTATTTTAGAAGTACATTTTGAAGTAATTTGTTTTGCTTAGTATCATTTTTGTAATGTATATTAAGTTAAGTGTTCTTGGATTAAATGAGAGTATGTTGGGTTAAGTAGAAGAAGAAGTTGTAAAAGCAGTAGGTAAAGTATAGAAAATGAGTCTCCATTAACTTTGTTTTCCTTTTAGCTAAAGAAGATATTTGTCACCGTTTCGCCCTAATGGTTTAGATTAGTTTTCCGCCTGCAGTTTGTCGCTTTCCTTATCAAATTATGTCTACCAATGAATTGTTCCTCTTCTTTACCATTAGTCCTTGTTGCTTCTCTTTAAGTCTTCTTTCCTTACTAATCGGCTTAACTTCTTTTTTCAAATCGACCTAACATTAGGCAGTACTTGAGTAATCGCGTCTGTTGAACGGAAATGGAAGTATAATTTAACTGAATGTAATGCCAAATGGTTAGAAACAAGTCATCATAAAGACAAGTTAAAAAATTACTTTTTATGTTTTTAGTTCTATTTCTTCCTATTCGTAAGCATAGATAATAAAAATGAATATTAACCTTAACTAATTTTTAACTGTGAATATTTATTTTTACAAGAAAAGAAGAAAAGTCAAAAGAATATCTTTGATTTGATCCTGTTTCTGTCCAAAGTTGATTTATTATTGCTCGTAAAGGTTTACTGTTACGAGTATATATTTATACATTCATGCATACACACACACAAAACACACACACACACACACACACACACACACACACATATATATATATATATATATATATATATATATATATATAATATATATATATATATATATATATATATAATATATATATATATATATATATAACAAACAATAAGAAAATAGAAAATCAAATCATAAGATTATAAACAACAATTAAGATAACTTACAGATGGTTAAAAATATAAGAAGGAAAGAATGAGTGGCTCGAGCTTTCGCCGTGCGGCTTCGTCAGGAGTGTAGCATATATATATATATATATATATATATATATATATATATATATATATATATATATATATATATATATATATATATATATATATATATATTATATATATATATATATATATATATATATATATATATATATATATATATATATATATATATATATATATATATAGTTGTAATACGTTAGTTGTAATTGCTATTTTTAAACAACACTTAACACTTGTAAACACTTATATTACTTGTAGTACAATCGTAGCACTACTAGTACTTGTAAACACTTATTTACTTGTAGTACAATCCTAGTACTTGTTAGCATCCTTATAGTAAAGCTTTAGTTTTAATTTACTTATTTATTTTGAAATAACTTTATTTAAACTAATATCAACACCAAGTTTTTTTTATTCTTTTTTAACGTTTTTTATTAAAACCTTTTAGAAAAATATCAATCCATTTTTCTAAACCTTCATTTAGTTATTAAAAAAAATATAAATGATTTTTACGCAGAAGACTACCCACCAATCGAATTTAACTTTAATTATGAATATTTCTGATAAATGTTCAGTCGTTATTTTAAAAAATCGTTGGTCGTTAACTTGAGACTAAAACGTGTAAACATTATGCAGATATATTTTTTTACCCTTAATTCAATTACGAGTTGTGTGAAATTGCCGAGTACCATTAGTGTGAATTCTCATCGGTTACTAACGGCATGTTATCAATCCAAAGGACAGGAGGGAGTCTAAGAGCTAGACATTAAACGGCAGTCATTATTCGTACGAAGCTTAATCTGCATATTGCTGCCAAATATCTCCAAACGTCCCCACAACCTCTTTATATAAAGGGTTTAAATGAGCTACTATCTCTGAGTGTAAAAATAATTCCTATTCATATGTTACACGTGAAACGCCCCTTGTAATATTAGTAATAATTGCAAATTCTTTTTAGAAAAATTGCACGTATCCTATGTACCGAAAGCTTTTTAATTATTAAATTACTTTTTAATAATTATTAATAATTAAACACTTATTAGTGCCATATTTTTTGTTCATGGTTGTATTTTTATTACTATATTGTATTTCCGACTGCATATTGGATGTTGCACTAGTTCTCTTTCATAATGGGTTTAGGGCTAATCGAGATTTCGCCTTGTCATCATGGTCCCGGTGTCCCTAATAAGTGACATAATCTTACTTTTATGAGTTTGGAGATTGTAACACGAAATTAAATGTGACGGTATTGAAAGATAATACCAAACTTACTTGTATGTGGCATCTACATAATGAATAACGAATGATTAGTTTAAAAAAATATTATCTGGTAAATATTGGTGTACAATGAATTTTATTACCAACTATTTATTATCGTTTTGGATGTGTCGATTGTAGAAAGTATGAAATAAATTACGATAAAGGGATTGGACTTTTTTCTATAGAACCTAGAAGGGATATCAAACTATTGTACCGCTTCTATCCTGTATTTCTTTCTCTGAGTATTTCTAAACTGACATTGTCCTGAATCTGAGTAACACCTATTAAAGCCGAGATCCTAACGTCAGCATTGGGGGAGTGGATTTTATGAAGTTTTAGATGAAGAAGTCCGAGCCAAACACTCAGTCGACCCTAATCAAGGTTAGATTGTCCGACCGGGGACCACAAATGATTTTATGTTTTCTAGTTAGGACAGGAAGCAAGAGACTAAAAGTTAGAAATGACAGGACTGGAAGTGCTTTCCTCTTAATCCCGAGGGTTGCTCTGCAATTAACCTAAACTGTGTTCGGAAGATTTTGTATCTAGTTTGAATTCACGATTTTTTGTCACTTTTTGTCCTAGACTGTTTTAATCTTTAAAACATTTTACAGCTACCGATAAAATTTTAAGTCGACGTACTTTAATTGCTTTTATTTTATATCACCATATTAATCTTTGCCAATGTATATGACTTGTTTTTATCGACGCTTAAAATGTTCTCATCAAGAAAATAAGTGATTTTTTTAAAATTTTTATCTTGTGGTATAGAAAACTTTTAACCACAAAAAAATCAGTGCTTGAATAATTTTAAGAACTGTCCATTACTTTGCCATAACTGTCACTTAAAGTTATTTAATATGGGTTTTTTTCCCTTTTCAATAGACTTTAACTTTGTTATACCGGTTGTACATTTTATTAACATAAATAAAAACAGTTTTATGAAAGTGTTAAAGTAATAAAATATCAACTCCTTTTAAATAGAAAACTTTTTAAATTGGCCAACAAATAAACAAGAGTTTTAAATAAAGTATTTCTAGTTGGATCGGATTTTTACGATGTTGAATATCTTGGAAAGTTAATAAGGACTGAAATCTCTCTTATTGAGTATTTTCAAGAGGGTAGTCAACGGCCGTTTTCCTTCAGAAAGGGCTTCCTAATTGTCGTTTATAGCTTTTCTCGAGGGAAAAAGTTCATTTAATATCGAAAAGGGTTATTTCTGAAAAGGGTTTGGTCATCGTAAAGGTAGCGCTATACAAGTCCCAGAAAGAGAGAAATATAATTGGCTTCCTGCTTAATAAAAGTATTCTAACATTAAGGCCACGTCTATAAAAATTCTATCCCGTATCTTTTCATCGCGCTAGTACTCTATTGATTTACGACCCATCACAATTCTTCGTCTAAATACTTGGATTCCAATTCCATAACAATTGAGACATTTAACGACATTTGCATAACTAGTATTTTATTATTTTTTATTACCTGTGGTTTGTGGTCAACGTTACATTGTTGTACATTCTGACCACCCGTATAGATTATTGCGAGTGGTTTAACTTTTATGATTTTTATGACCACTCTTTAGTATAGTGTAAACTGAAATCTGGCAAAAGTGAATTTATAAACGTTCTCTTTAGATAACAATAAACCGACTATTGTAATAAAGCAAATGCCGTGACACAGATTTGAAAAAATGCGGACGATAAAATAAACCGAAAGAGATAGGGTGATGTATTGTATGTAATAAAATTTATGTGGTTTCACGTATTGCACGTACTTATATTTACAACATTGTAGTTTTATTTATAGGTTCGTATGGAAAATATTTATATGCATCAATAGTTGCAATAAAATTACAAAAAGCAATCTTAGATAAGAATGGAAGGATCCTTGGGTGGGCAATAGCTGGAGTAATGGTTACCGCTGCCATTTTATGGCACATTAAACATTTGGTTACCTTATCAGTTGCAATATGTTAATGGCGAGTATCGCTACATTTTAAGCTTTAATTGACCCTGAGTGATGGCAGGTAAGGACTCGAGGGTCTGGCTAATTAGAGACCAATCCCTTGTTTTTAAGATAAGGGACTATCTTTAATGTAATAGCCCTTGATATTGGTGGAATAGTGACAGCTTTTCGAAACTAGCTTAGGGAACACAGTACATATCCGGTGTTTACTTTCCCACTTTAAACCTTCTATTTACCTTGCTTATTTTTAAACCAAATTAAGTACTTTACTTTTTACACGATTTTCAAGCACCGTTTACTCGCCTTATAATCCTACTTTTTACTTGCGCTACGGAAACGACTTTTTGGACTCTTTTAAAAACTTTCTTGGAATACACCCTATTTAAGGTAGGAGTTTGAATCAGATTAAAAGGAAACTTGATACAACCCTTTCCCTCTCCTATAAACTCTTATAGCTTCCTATAACTTTAATTGGGTTAGAAGCTGAATTAAATACTTAAAAATATAATCCAATTTAATCTTTCTGAAAAATAAAACTTTGTAAAAAGTAGATTAAATATTGAAATTATTATAAAAGTTAATAGTCTATTTTTATTACAGTATTAATAGGATTATCTTAGTTCACTAAATTAATTAATTTTCTCGAAAAGAATTTATAAAATGATTAAAAATAGTTTAATACATGCATTTTCTTCCGAACATATTATCTATTAGCTGTCGTTTTTAACTTAGCAGAATAAGGCAATTTGTTGATTATATAAAGAACCAGGCGGCTGAGGGAAAACACTAAAATAGCAAAACACGTTTTTTCCTTGCAAATCTCCGCTAAACCTTATATATGCCATAAAGTTGATATGCAAGGCTGATAACTCAGACGGTTTGCAATGAAACTTCGTGCTAAAATCAAGTATTATGGAAAACAATTAATTTTTACAATTGGTTGTACCGAATTCACCATATTTTTAACAAGATCAAATATAGTATGAACAACTCATAATGCTTCCGATTAACTTTCTAGTACTATTATTTGACAAATATACGAGTAGTTTTTGTATAGATAATCCAGTCAAATGTATGAAGTGTCTATGATGGCTTATCAATAGCTATAGAACAAATTACCAGGATTACGCTCTATTACTACCTATTGTCTTAATTATGACAAAGTTGCTGTAACAATCCGCTTAAATTTAAAGCTTAAATTAAATTTAAAGTTCTAAAATTATCGGATTAAAACAGGATTTTGCAACCTGAAGAAATAATTCCATTGCTATAGCTTTACTTGGGTAGAACATTTGAAATGTACTACCTTATATATGTATATAATTTATTATAATATTAGTTTAATATTAATATTATTATTTTATTAGTTAATATTATGTGTAATATGTTAATATTATTATTATTTATTATTAATATTAGTTAAAGTCACAACGTACATCATGTAGGAACATGTACCCCTGTCTCCTAAAAACTGGCGTATAGATGAATTCAAACTTGTTATTTTAGTAACAAGTAAGTATTTAAGTAACAATTTAAGTATTGGAATTGATACAAGTGAGTTGGTTGTGGTATATTTTTTTGAAATATGTTTTAAATTTGCGAACATATTTCATATGCACCTTTGCACAAGCCATATTATTGCTTATTTAACAATTAATGATATTTTTAATATCAATAAAATAAACCTAACATTTGTTTAACATTAAGCGATTTAACAAATAATAATTATATTGTATTGGCTTTAGTGTGAATTTTGTAATTTTGGATTATTGCCAATTTCGTACATTCTGGAATAATAACTTGCCCTAAAAATAATTTTCTTAATCCTTTAGAATACTATTCTAGCAAATCGATTTCGTGAGTCAAAAGGTACAAAACTGTATAAATTTGCATTAGCGTTTATTATATTCTCCCTTTTTATCCTCTGTTTTAACATTATAAATTATTATGCATGTAAATAGATGCTATGTAAATAGATAATAAAAGGAGGATTAAGCTTGTTTAATAAGTAACAGGATTATAAAGTTTGAATCAATAAAAAATTATAATGATTGTGAGAATATTAAGATAAAATGTCTACAAGAAAAAAAATACAAAGGGGTTATAATCTGTGTAATGATCAAAGAAACAAAAATGAGAACAAATAAATTTGAAATAAAAATTAAATAATGTAGAGAAAAAAATTAAGAATTGAAAAAAATTATTTGTAGTAAGAAAAAATTATCATTTGATGATGGAAACAAGGTATCCTCTGATAATAATGGATGTTAAAGAATGGATTAAAGTTAATGTGAATAAATCATGAGGTAATGAAGCAAAGATAATACAACAGTATGAGATTAGAAACCAAGTTAGAAACACAGGTTTTAAGTAAGAGTATTATGTGGAATAAGACAAAAGTTTAATAAAATACCGAAGAACTAAGTGTTTTCTTGTTAATATGTTACCATGGCGCAGGTACAAATCATATTTGTATGAAGTAGTCATACTTAAAAGAACCAATAAATTAGCTATAAAATGAAGTAATGTCTTAAGTAAAGTTAGTCAAAGTAAAAGTTTGACATAATATATTGATGTAGATTAAAACAAGTCTTATAAGCTCTTCAGTATCGTACGTTGCAACTTCGTTATTTCATATATTTCCTTGAAACATCAAACATTTTCATACCATGTCTATTTCAGATTATACATTTCCTTTTATGCTTTAATTATTTAAAGTTACTTTGCTCAAAGCTTTACTATTTCTGTTAGAGTAAATTTTCTTTGTTAACTCAGGTGTTAAGATTAGTTTAGAGGTAAAAGTTTTCGCTTCTTTGGTGTTCACATTTTAAAATAAGCGTCATTTTCATGATGAAAATTCGCTAATAGAAGTTCTTATTTTAAAATCAACTATTTTCCTGTTTGGTTGTATTAGATAATTTATAGAGCTTAATGTACGTCTAATAACCGTTTCAAAATACATATTTTTTTCAAAAAAATTAAATTCAGTCAATGCATCATATAAAAATATTAGATTTATTCGAAGCTTTAACGATTCTTGTAGACAATGTAGGTTATAGAGCTATAATAATAAGCAAATCAGTGCTAAAATTTTTCAAAATTTCAGCAAATTAGAAAAATATTTATTTATATAAAAATGCACTAGAATTACGAATAGCAAACATTGACTAAGTGAAACTGTTGAACTGCTAGCTTTTATTCTGATTTTACAATAAGTAGTTCATATTTTACGATTATGTCTCTTTTTTTGGTCATATAAGTTGAAATGGACTTGCTTACTTGCTTTTCTTGTTTCTTAGTATACAACATTTTCAATGTATTTTTTATTTAAATGTTAAGCCAACTGTAGGATAAGTTTATTGTGATATAAAATTAATAAACCTGAAATGAATTTTAACCTGCAATTCTTAACGCTTTGGTAGCGTTCCATCTTGTTGGTGGAAGGTTAATATAAAACAAATGGAACATTACGGTTTAATGTTACTAACGTTTTACCAGGCCATTTATGTGGACTCTACAAATTAACTTTATACTGTCCTTGTAATTATAAAATGTCAAATATATTATTCATAATAGCAATAAAGCCCCCTTGAGGTATAATTTTTATCTTTTTAAAACAACAATAAAATAGCACTTAACAGTCGAAGTCCAGAAAAAAGAAGCAATTAAAAAAAATTAAGATCAAATGAATTATTGTCGGGTGATTTTTGTTAATGTTAAAATTACAAGGTTTATATTCCTTCTGGTTTCAGGTCCAGTTCACTCTGGCTAAAGTAGTCCCTTGACTGCAATGAAAGTGTGGTTTTTTACAAAAAAAATTATAGATAAAAAATAATGGTTTGAGTGTTTGATTCATAGGTTAGGATAGCAATTAGGGTGAATGCTTTTTATCCGACTACTATAGGACGAAGAAACCCTAAAGAGTTTTTGGTTATATCAATAAACAAACTTGATAGGGTCCAGTTGACAAAAGGGACCACTAATTGCTCTGCAACCACTGAGATCCACAAAGTCCCTGCGGGAGTTCTTTTGTTGATACTCGGCATTAGTAGCCAAACTAAACAACTCCTTCAATTAGCTAATTATTTGTTTTGATATTTTTTCTTTTTGTCTTTGTTAGTTTAAAGAAATCGAGTTAAACTGGAGTCACAGAAATTCTATATCAAATCATTGGGGATCAAACTTATTTATTTACTGAACTATTAAGATTACTTATTTCAAATTGTCTTAAAATTTTATATTTATTTATGCATTATTTAAGTAGAATTTAAGAGTCAAAAAATGTAACATTTTCATTGCCGGTAGATAAGAAAGGATAACATAATTACATTTAAAATTAGAACGAAGGAACTCTAAAGAGTTTCTAGTTATATCAATAAACAAACTTGATAGGACCATTTTTGACAACAACAAACATGCAACATTTTTAATATAAGGCAAATTAGATAAGAAAGAATAGCTGGCGATTTTCGTTGCTCTTGAGATATTTACCATGCAGGAACTCCCTCAAGTGGCAGTTGTGTTTAAATTATTAATTTATTAAAAAAGTACCTCCTTTTATTATACTTGCCTTACCTCCTTGAAATTCTGGTTTCGATTTTAATGACCTCGACTTTGATGGCTGCAGAAGACGGTACAATTATTTAATAATATTTACTTGAATCTTTATTCAGTCATTATTGCAATGTAAAACTTACTTATTCTGGATCTGAAAAAAGAAATCAGCAATTATGTTGCTTTTCTACACTTTTGTTACGAAATGACGAACTTAATAGTTTAATCCACTCGAGGAGGCCGAATTATGATGGATTCAATTATGTCCTGAGTTATATATTCTTATCTGTAATATCATTACCCTAAATTGCTCAAAATGTAAATTTAAATGAGTCTTGTTGACCACTTGCGTTTCATTCCCACTCAATATTGATTCCGTGATGTGAGTTTTATTAAACTTGTGATGTTGGATTGATAACCACATAACTTTTGTCCCAAATCTTCTTATTCCTTTTTGTGTATCATACAGTAAAGTTTTTAGCAATTTAAAGTAAAAGAGTAATTATTCTGAATGTTATGATAATTATCATAAAAACAATTGTTTAGCCTAGGATTGTACTTGTGTCGCGTGAATTAGCCTCATTAATGCTTCAGCATATGTTAAGCCATCTGCTCTCAACAATTACTCCTTTACTCTGTACATATAATACTTACATCTACTTGTATATAAAGAAACGTTTTACTTGATTTTTAGTAAAATAATACTCAGTTTTAGATGCAATTAAAATGATCAAAGTTGGTCAATATTGTCACCTATAATAGTTAAGACACGCTTTGTCACGCCCCGACCCTGATTACAACATAATATTGATACATATTTTTATGATTTATTACATATAATAACGAATAATTATTGATAAAATTGTTAAGATATCGAACGATTTAAAACTGTACATGAGTATAATTGCAGTGTTCGAAACTAAAAGTTAATTGTTTTTAACCCGGTAGTTAAAAATAATAGAAGCATGTTTCATAAAATTTAGTGTAATTACTAACCTAATTGATCTTGGTAGATTTTATTGATTTAGTGCTGAACAACAATGTCAATGAATATCAGCCACTATTTTCATTATCCTTTAATTTTCTTGTGATTTTGTAAAAATAACAAAATGCAGCTGCATTCTTTTGGAGTGCACTATCTCCTATGACAACGAGAAATGCTTGTTGCATGGAGTAAGTTAGGTTAGCGCAACTTTTCTCTTTCTGCTATCTTTCATACCTTGCCCTTTTTTATTTGAGATATTTTATATTTTATTATATCTTAAATTCACAAAAGCGATATCAATGATGATTCAAGGATCAGAAAAACTACTTATTTATGTTGGTATGTATGTCTATTCTAGACTTACATATATTCCATTCATGGTATAGAAATAAAACTTTAGTAAGCGCAGTGGAATTTTCGACAATAATATCAACACCAACAACGTCTTTTCACTAATTTTTACGGCACACGACGTCTTCTTTGATCTTTAAAACTTTATACATATTTCTTAGGCTATTAAAATTGTAGTTATCAATTTCAGTGAAGGTATTATTTGTAAGTTTATGAAAACAATTTGCCTGTTCACATGCGCTGTTAGCTCGACTAGCTGACAACCGTTCTAGCGTTTATTGGTAACCACTGAATTTATCAGTAAGCGCAGTGGAATTTTCTATAATAATATCAACAGCAACAAAGCATTTCCACTAATTAGTGAAAATTAGTGGACACAGTCCACTGATTAACTAAAGACGTTGTTGGTGTTGATAATATTATAGAAATATACTGTAAAATTAAATAAAAATATAACTTAAAAATACTTTTTTTTTTAATTTTGTGCATACATATATATTTTTTTCTTGGTGTATATTATTATGCTGACATGCGACGAAAGGTTTTACAACATTTTGATTATAGTACTTTTAAAATTCTATTCGTAGAGCAATTCTGAGCTCGTTGATAATTCCGTTTATAAGTTTGAAGCGTTTCGAATTCATTCCATTCCTGGGAAAATCTCTGTTTCCGTTGTATTTTCTATTCTAATTCGATCAATCAAGCTAAATATTCGTTTTTACCCTTAAAAATATTATTTATCCATTTTTTTAAAGTAAACAATTTTTTTACCAAATTCTCATGGTTTTACGCAAATTCCCCTAAATTATGACGAGTCATCATATTAAGGCGTGTCCATAAGTTTCCCATAAGATTCCTTACACATATAAAGATCAAGGTTTCCATGAGTCAACGAATTCAAAAGCATACTTAATAAAATTAAAAAACGATGTCCCATCAAAATTTTTCTCATGGCTTAAAAAACTGTCCTCTAGGGATTTAAGGCGAATCATTCCGTCAAATAAATCCTTCAAATCGGTTTGATGGAGTGATAGAGCAGGTCGTAGATCAAATCATTTTTTTACACATTAGATAATAGTCGTATTAAAGGATGTTTTTATATGTTTTTTGTGTATATTTTGTTTTTTATGTAAAAAATAACCCCCTTTTATTGTTGATTTTTTTAAACATGAAAAAAGTGTGGTTAAATAAACAAAACTTTTTTCGGTGATATAGAGGATTATCCTTGTGTCAATCAGTAGGGAAGAATGTAATTCATAACAATGGGTGATAAAGGGTATTTTTGGAATACTTAGGGGTGAAAAAAGCAACATCACTTCTCACCTGGACGACACGCCTAGCAAACTGAAAATGAATCCTTGCTCAGTGTTCGATATCACCTTACGATCACCAGGTGTCTTAACTCTGCGTCAGTCAAACTTTATTATTACCTTTTTTACCCGGCATTTCCCCTTAATTCCATCTTAAATTCCTTTATAGGGATGTTCTTTATGATATAAAGTTTACCGTTTTGTCTTTTTGATTTTTTCGTTGAATCCACTTTACTTAATATGCCTTGTCTTTTACCCTAAATAAAAATAATTCAGTTTTGCAGAACCCCTCCTACGTTTAGTACGTGCTCATGAAAACCATACCTTATTTTTTAAGTCTCAAGTCAATTTTTTGTTACATAATGTATGAGTCTCAACATGATATACTGCTGATGGATTACTTCTTTCCTGCACACTTATTATTTCATAAATATTTTACAAACAATATTCTAAATTTTCATGAAGCATACCGGTTGAAAAATAAGAAGAGTAATTGCCAATGTTTCAAAAATTGCAAAATAATAGGTTTGTTTATCATTTCTTCGTGCACAAGTTAAACGAGATGTAATCGAATTTCTGCTTTATATTTTAAAGGAATAAATTTTTTAATTGTTTCAACAAATAGTTGTAATAAATAAAATAAAAAAATAATGAAGCTAAAAGAAAATCTTCTTGTTATGTATTTATTAATTGTTGTATTTTAAATTCATTATTATTATTTAAATTATTTTATGAATATGATTGGTTGAGCTGTGGAGTGCTATGATAAGTTTCGTCTCTCTACTCATTATAATTACTAATAACAAAGCCGGCTTTCAATAACGGTCATCATCAGTGCCGGTTATTATTAAAAAGTCGATTAGTAGTCTACCAGTGAGTCTAATGGTACAAACTTATCAAGTTTGTATTATTTTATGAATTGTTAATTATGAAATTAGGTTGATTATTTTGTACAAGGTTAATATAACTAGAATTGTACAAGAAATATCTAGCACTTAATAACTCTCTGTTATTAAGTTATAGAGAGAACGCTACTAAATGACGCTACGCGGGGAGGGGGTTATATAATATATATATATATATATATATATATATATATATATATATATATATATATATATATATATATATATATATATATATATATATATATATTAATATTGTGTGTAATACATATTAGTTCTAATAATATGTGTTTGTAAATAAATCCGAAACGAGTATGTCACCAATTATTCGCTTCAGGTGTTTTTAAGGTAAGTGGTTTTCACAAAGTTGTCTGTTTCAATGTGTGTGTGTCTGTTATCATTTTAGCTCCCAGTATATTTATGCTAGAGTTGAAACTTTCTACAAAAATCAGTCCACTTTTTTGTGCTATACGGAATTTTTTGTGTGACGTCATTTACTCGCAATAATAACTCAGTCACAAATTTCGAAAACTCATAAAACGCGAAAAAATTATCTGGCACGTATGTAGCCACATATAAGACTAACATATGGGCCAAGATTCATATCATTTTCAGCATAAGTTCAATTTTATTAAATGAATTGTGTACGTTTTTAAAAAATTGTAAATATATCGGAAATAATTTAATTGACTTTAATCGGTACAAGAATACCATAATGGTATTTATGAATTACGTAATAAATAAGTACAGTAAAATTTGCCTCAATATGATAGTATATCTATGCTTTTTGTTCCGAGGTACCCCGTACCTGATATTTTCCTTTCCCTTAAATCTGCGCCTGGCGCTACGCGTGGCACACACTCTCAGAAACAGACAAAATGCTTACTAAATCCACTATCAAGATTTAGTGAAATCTCACAAACACAATATTTTACCTTCAACTCCATTAGGTGAAGGTAAGGTAATTTTAAATAAACTTTTAAACTAAAAACTTACCTTAGCTCATAAATGAAAAAGTAACAAAACCTTTTAAATTACTTTTTATTAAAAAGTCAACTTAATTTTTTCTGTTGGATACATTATTATTATTGTTATGGCCTTATGAAGGTAATTTTAAATTTCTTAAAAAGAATAATGTCAGTTAATTAAAGAACATAAAGCAATATTTATTGTGAAAAAAATTATTTTAGAATTTAAAGAAGTCGGTTCGAAAGATATTAAGATTAGTAAACTGGTCATCCTCAGCAGTTTAATAAGCGTGCATGATGACCGAGCACGAGCTGCCAGCATTCTCAACAATACGAGTTTTTTTTTATTTTAAAAAAGCCGACCAGTTTTTTATGAATAACAATACCTTAATTTTTTTTAAGATATACAACATACATTTTTCAAAGTCCTTTATATTTATTGTTCTCACCGAAAAAAAAGCCGAAACCGGAACAATTAACATACATATTGCTAATTTTATTTGAGCATTTTGAAAGATGTACTATTTATATGATGAAATGCTCTGCGAAATACGACTGTCCACCCTATGTTCTTTTGTATTGTGAGTTATTTGTTTATAAATGTACTTATTAAAAAATATTTTTGAACCCCTTTTTTGAGAAAATTTTTTGGTCAACCCAACCCTTACCCTAAATATAATTTTTCCCCTAACTTTTTTTCTTGTTTAATTTACAACTCATAATAAAAAAGTATATAAATTGATATTTTTATAAATTTAACCCCTTCAGTAAAGTTGTCAATAAGTATTGTGTTTTTTCGTCACCACAGAAGTGTAACAAGTTTCATGAAGAAACTCCTTATTAAGTTCCTATTATTTATAATAAATGAATCAATAAAAGCAACATTCTAATATTTATTTTATTACTAATTTATATCTTTTTAAATAAACCCTCAGGTATTGTAAGCTATTGAAGGAACAAATTTATTATTCATAATTTTTCCCATGTGATAAAAACCGACTCCTGCTTGCGGGTACATTTCAACTGATCCACTTCACTTGAAATGTAGATGTAATCCAATAATAGCTATTCAATAATTCGATCTAGATCGTATAAAAATGTTAATAACTATATATTGAAGTAACCGTTTATTATAAGTTCATGATTTTTTTATCGTTTAGATATTAAATTGCAATAAAATATAACAAAAATAACGTAAGCTAACGTATTTCTTACAGTTTTTATTATCTTCGAGTTTTTAAGATAATTTTGATTTTAATCAACTTCTGATTTCATTTAGCAAAAATGAATTAATTCCTCTCGCTATTCTTTATTTTTTGTTATCTGAACGTGGACTGCAATTGGTAGAAATGTAAGATATTTTAATGGTTGCAAATGAGGTCTGTTTTTGCAAGATATTCCGATATCAAAATATCGCAATTACGAACAGCATATCTTTATTATTTTTTTTTACTAATCCTTATTTATACCGTAGGTATATAGGAAAAGTATTGCATTTGCGAAAAAATCCGAAACCAAGATGAAACCGGCATTACCCGTTTCAGGTGTTTTAAAGGCCTCCTGAGTGGTTTTCTCAAAGATGTCAGTCTGTATGTGATTGTGTGTCTGTTATCATCGTAGCTCCTAGTGTATTTATGCTTGAGAATTGAAACTTTGTAGGAAAAGCAATCTCCGCTGTATAGTTGTGCTATTTGGAAAATAATTTTATACGTCATTAATCCGCAAAAATGACTCAGTGAAAATTTTGAAAAATCATAAAATAAATATCATATCATATATATTCTGAGGATGAGCGCAGCGAATCCAATTGATGAGAAAAGGTT
>JACMZG010000008.1:46000710-46120710 GCA_018340805.1 Microvelia longipes | reverse complement strand
TTACGTTCTGAAGTCATATTATCTGAATATTGATTTATTAGGGTGAGTATATGTTTATAATGTTTGAATAATAAACTAAATGGTATGATGTTGATATGGAGTTGATAAAGTGACTCTTTTTATTCAAATACTGCCACAAAATCATTGATGCAAACTAAGTTGAAATGAAGGGAAGTATATTTCTTATTGTCTCACTTTGAAAAACTAAAAGCCGTGTGGCGGTTATTTATCTTTGGTTGGATGTATTTAAAAAGATCATATGTTTTTCCAATATACAGTCCTTAGGGGATTTTCTAAGTAAAACGAGCTGACAATTTGCTCGCGGAGGCGTGAGTGGGACACAAATATTCGTCGTTTAATCCTACGGTTAAACTATTAGATGATGTAGGCTTGACAGGGCGTGAGTCAGTGTTAAAAGACGCGTGCTTTAAGACAAAGCTTAGCCACGCGACCTGCCCGCATTTTCACCGCAGCTTGGTTCCCTGTACTCGTGCTTTTAAACCAATACCCACCCTCTACTTACTTCTTAAACAATGCCGAGTATTCCATTACAACCCTGTAATACTCTCAACTACACTATCATTACAGCTTCATGTATTATTGTGTATATTTCTAAGCCGACAACATCACACATCTAAATAACATATATCAGTTGGCACCACTGCACCGTTTAAATTACAATAATCCCCGACAATTACATATCTATATCTTCTTACTTAGCTTTGCATAATAATCTGTTATTCATACCACTGTCTAAAAGTAACTTGTAGATTAACTTAATTTCTTATACTATGATTTCCTTATCTATTTAACCCCTGCTTCATTAATAGCTTTGAGCTTTGTATTTTCCCACCTTTTCTTATCAACTTTAGACTCGTTTTGCTCTTCCTCAGAATGCCATAATAACCATAGAGATATGTACTAGAGGAGGCATAGCCTATTTCAATACACTGAGAGGCCTGAAACATCTTATTGTGGCTCTCAGGGGCTCTGTGTAACCTTATTAAAACCTCCTCTAAAGAGTGAGTGAAGGTTATTGTTTTCGTCTTCCCGCACATTTTTATGTTCTGGTTTGTATTTTAAACTTTCTACTACGTAAGAGTCTGTATTTATGTTCTGTTTATTTGATTATATTGATCAATTTAAACCGACTGTGGTCAGGTTACTTTTTCGATGTTTCAAAACTCAACCAATAGTAATGTGTAGTATGATCAACACATGATAATGTGTAGTATGATGTGTAGTATGTCTACCTCTAGTAATGTGTCTCTATGATGGTAACCTAAAAATAATGCATTAACTCATAACTAAATGGTGTCATGGGCTTGGATCACGGATCAAGCAAGCCTATAGGTTGTGTAGGGTTTGTTTCTGAATATCTTATAGACATTTTTCAAGCTTTCCTAAGGTCAAATACTAACATTAATTATTCTTCTGGTGACGATGACGGCACTATGACAGTTACAAGGTAAATAATTAGTAGTATCAAATGAATCTACTTTATTAAATGATGATAAACTATACTATGACAATATATTATTAAATAAAACATATACTCATGTGAATAGGGTCACTCACTTATTGTGTGTGTACTTATTATTTATTTTTCTATTCGTCTCTTGTTAATTCAAGTTAATCTTTCTTGTTGTTTTTATCATTTTGATTACAGTAGGAGGACAGCTGTGAAAGTTTAGTATGTGGGAACGTTTTGAGTTTGTCTAAGACAATCCTTTCAGTCGAGTGAAGACTAGCTGTACTAGTCCTTGGTAAATAAGTTTTAGGGTTAGATATTGACAAAGGAGCTGTTGTTGTGTGATTTCTTCAGGATAGAGTAGTTGAGTCTTTTAACTAATTAGTAGATTATTAGATACTGAAAGGGTTGTGGGTGAAATCCTTGTGGGAGTTTCTGCTACTGACGACTGACCCTTCACAGGATGACCAAAGGGTCTTAAAGTTGACAGAATCACCCTCAACTTTTAAAAACTTTGATTTTAGTCATGAACAAAGGTTTACTAACTACACACTGTCTCCCCACGTAAATATCATGATTAATGTTACTTTTCCTGAGACAGTTCATGAAATATTGTTAGAACACTTCATTCCTAACAATGAGTACATTGATGTGGCTAGGTCGTTTTTAATTGTGAGGACGAAGGCGTGACATGAAACTTGCGATTTTCAAATAGAAGGAAATGACTTTTCAAATGTTTCACTTAATGTCCAACCTTGCCAATATGATATTGCAGTAAATCCCTCCCCAGTGTAGATTAATAAAATTGTTGTGTGACTTGTAAAATCTGGCCTGGTTAGTTTCTGGGGTGGTGTACATTATCTAAGAAGTTAATTAGTTTAGGTTGTCTGTTGAATAATTAAAGATATCGTTATAATGCCATATTTACTAATCAACCAACTTAAATAAAAAAAATAAATTTTCTGCTAGGAGCAGGCACGGATTAATGGGGGCCATCTTCACCCCAGAACCCTCATAAATGAAACAAACAGGTGACAGTAAAAAAGCAAGGAGAAGGAAAATGTGAAAAATATAAATGAAAAAAGGAGTATTATTCTATAAATTAGTTGTTCTTAACCTGGGTGATATCGCCCAGGTTTTCTGTATAAGTTCTTTAATCAGTTTTGCACATTTTGGCTAATTCACTTCGCATTGAACATTTATTGCTCTCTTAAAATCGGATACGAGGTACTTCAGAACTCTTTCTCCCCATATTTAATTCGCTACGCACATAGTCATTACTTTGGACTCGCTCCACTCGTTCTTAGAATATGGAAACAACCAAATTTATGTTGCATTACGTCTTCGGACACGCTTTGCTCGTCTGTAAAACATCCGTTTTATTCCTTGCGACACTGATTTCGTTCAATTGTGGTTATATTATTAGTTTATATAAGTGGTATACTGCCACGATATAAGTGGATTTCCAAATGTTACTAAAAAAACAGGATTTGTTTACATTATGTTATATATGTCAATCGATAAAACCGACACTAATGCCGATAATAAAATAGATCTTCTTATTATTTCACTACACATAGATGTACATATGTATAAAATTTCAGCTCGATCAAAACAATTTTTGATAGTTTGTAATTTTGCTAAGCAGTACAAAATGATGTGACACAAATTTGATAAACAATAGGGTTCGGGGCATTAACATACTTGGTTTTCTATCAAGTTTCGTTTCAATCCAAAGTTATCGTGGATACTGCCGGAAGATCTTAGTCTTTATTAGTGTATTTTGAATAAATAATAATATTGAGTTTATTTCTTAAGCTAACAGCTTTTATTACCTCGCTTCTAATTTGTATTATAAACAGTGAAATAGTACTGCTTAGTGTCTGTATTCATTAAAAATGACAAATAGCGATTCATTGATCATATGTATAAAAACAAGAGGCCTTCGCTTCTTTGCCGCTACTTGGCGTCGGCACTACTTGGGGGCAGCTTTGCGGCCCCCACGTCTCCCTGTGGCCGCTTAGCTGCAACATAGTTGTTGTACTTTATCAGTTTATCATATTATTGGTTTATATAAGTGGCATACTGCCTCGGTAAAAGCGAGTTTTCGAATTCATTTGTGAAAAAACTTGATAATGTAAACTTGTTTAACTTAATTAACTTGTCATTAATTGATTAATGTAAAAATGTATACATTATCAATTAATGACATAATGTTTTGTTTGACTTGTATATGTCAATCAATAAAGCCAGAACTAATGCTGATAATAAAATGGAACTTATATGTATAAAAAAATGTTCAGCCCAGTCTAAACACTATATGAAGATTTGTTATATTTTGAAAAGTTTGTGTGGTCATTATTGTGGGTTAATGACGTGACACGTATTTCACAAAACATTAGAGTTTAGGACATTAACAAGGTTTATTTCGATCCGAGAAAGCGTTCGAAAGTTATTGTGTCCCATAGAAACGTCTTGGACAAAAATATATTATAATATATTATTATAATATATATAAATATATTATTATAATAATGTATTATAATATATTATTATATAATATATTATATAATAATATTATAAATTTATATATTAAATATATAAAATAATAGATTATACCTTCTCAATATAAATATTCTTGATCAGTGAGTTACCCCTTCTACAAAAATCTAGCTTCCCCCCCCCTCCACTCCTCACTCCATGACCACAATCTCATAAGCTCATTTTTTCTTCGAAACAGTAAAAAGTTATGAGGTTTCGGTCATAATAAATAAAAACAACATTTAAGGTTTCGTCCGTATGATTAGGTCTTCATCAGAAAGTATTTAATGTCGAACTAAAGCAGTTAATAGAAAGAAACAGATAAGGTATCTAGACCTAGCTTAGCTGTTTATGCCATCAAAGAATGTTCTACAAACTTTACAAAGATTTTTACTGCTGACTATCTTAGTTTGTTAATAAACACTTTCTGATGAAGACTAGAGCTTAAATGTTGTTTTTATTTATTATAACCAAATCCTCATAACTCTTTACTGTCAGTATTAATTTTATGAATATACTTAAACTTAGTACATTCCTTCCTTTAGCCTTTTTGTATTAGCCACTCTTTTATTGTTGCTCTTATATTATTATATACCCAATACTGTTTCGTATTCTCAATATTTTGTTTCAAGAATGAAAGAATATGAAACATAAACTTCATGTGAAAAGGTTAAGTGTGATGGATCATGTAAACAAATGCTTTGTGTTGTAGTACTCCACGATTTACTAGAATTAAAGGGAAAAGGGTCAGTTTGACTGTCAGCTTACACCGCTGGGAACAATCTCCTTCTGATTGGTATAGAATGATTAAAAGGGCAGCTGAACAGTCACGTGACCCGGTAGTAAGGGAATCCAAACAAAAATGCTATTAGTACGAGTCTTGTAAAATTGACTGGTACATTCGAGATTCTCATGCTACACAAGTAAATACGTATTTAATCTTTGTGGTTCCTCTTCAAATATCAATCTAATGATTATTCTTATTTCACTTTTTCTTTTTTAACATTTAACAGCATCATTAACCTCTCCAATTTTTTGCATGCATTTTGTATATCTTTTTCGCTTTTGATAAGTAATTTGCAAAATTTATAGTCCACCATTAACTAAAAATAACCCTTAATTCTCCAAAATCACCAAAAGATTCGCGCTAAAACACAAATAACCTAGATTATAGGTTAGGACACTGAAGAGTAACCAATAAACTATAGAAGTATTATGGAGACCAATAATCAAATTAATAACAAATAACCTAAATAACTCCTAATGCTTGCATTCTCTTGTAAATCTGATGTGGTTCGAAATTTGTAAAAGGTAAATTATAAAGGTTGTATTTACTGCAAGTTGAAGAAGCAATTGAAGAATCAGCTACCGTCCATACTTGCTGTTGGATATGAATATCCCTGGACTGGTTTCGGCATAACGCCATCGTCAGCAGGTGGGGCAACACTCGAGCTCTCAACTAATAAAGTTATATCAGTGAATAACTTTATTAGTTGAGAGCTTGAGTGTTGCCCCCCCCCCGCTGATGATGGCGCTATGCCAAAACCAGTCCAGAATTATTCATATCCAACAGCAAGTATTGAGGGTAGCTGATTCTTGCATTACATGGTAAACTAAATGATGGAAAGAAAGAAAGATAACTTAAGAAAACTTGGTCCTTATTATTCAATTAAATACGCTTTTGAATTTCACGGTCTGATAAAATAAAACTGTATTACTATACACTATGCCAGATTAACAATAAGTATATTTGCTGCCCTGTGCCATTGATAGAAGTCGTATATTTTGTATTTGTTAAGATTTGACATTTTTATTGTAATTTCTTCTCCAAGCGCACATCTAAGTGAAAAAAAAATCAAAGTAATGTCTAATTCGAAGTAGATATAGCCACTATTTGTATGTCTCAAATCCGACGAAATTTATAATTAATATATTATATCAAATTTTATATTATCTCATATTTCCTATATAAAATTATGTGAAATTATATAGATAGGCGAAATACGTTATTCATAAATCCTTTGTTGTATGTAAAGTTTACAAACTTTACTTGACTTGGCATGATTAATGATATTTGTAAGTGATTACCATCTACGTTATTATAATGCTAATTATCCAATCTGTTGTTACTAACAAGAGAGAAGCGGTCTGAATTTCTTCAATCTGGTCCAGAAAGGATTCTGTCATACCATTGATCATCCATCCGTCACTTTTACACCTTTCCCTTTATAACAAGATTGTTTGTTATGGTTTAGGAAGGAGGTGTTGTGTGATCGTCCAAGTGAGTAAACTGCATCGATAATTAGCGTGTATTGATTGATGAACCAAAGCTAAAACTTACATAGATGTATGCAGGTGTTTTACCCTTTGACAAATAACCTTTCCTTCAATAGTAGGATAATAGATCGTGTCAACATAAGGCGATCAACATCGCTTTAACATATTTTACTTAACCGTTTTTACTAGAATTTGTAACTAAAGGTATTTGAAACTATAAGGATTAAAGTCTAATTGGTATTTAATACATTTCGGGGGGGGGGATTTATACTGTAGAAGAAAAGTTACCTCTAGATTGGTCTTTTTTACCTTAAACAATATGGGTTCAGCTTAATTACTTGCTCAATAATAGATTTATTATTGCTAAAAGATTTGTTGTTTGACATATTAAGAATTGCTTAAGTTTTCTTCAGAAATTCGGTTTACGAACTATTAAAAATCCCGATCTCGTGAACTGGTTAAAATTTATGCAACACAAAGTAAATGGAACTATAGAAAAAATGTACCTGGAAGAATATATATACCTGTATAGAATAAAACATACCTATGTGTTCCCACTTATTTTATGCTCATGACACAAAACTTAAATTGTCATCATTTTAATTTTATTTTAAAATTTTAACATGACGTATTGGCCCTAGTCTATAAAACGTTTTATTTTTCTTCTTTACTTGCTCCTTATTACATATCTACCTTTTTTTGATACTAATTTTACTTCGATTCTCATCGTAAATATTTGTTTGTTTTTTAACGTATCTTCTATAAAGCACTCAAAGCAACTTACAATAAAGGGTATTATATTTCTTTTTATTCATATCAAGGCAAGAAATAAACATTGTTGTTTCTATTACTAACTTTTTAACTTTTATCGTTTATACGAGAGTAAAACTGATCAATAAAATCAGTGGTGACCTTTTGATATTTCATACTTTTCTTTCATATCGCTGCAGTTCGGTTAGGGAGGAATTTTATTGTCTCAATTTTTCCCTTTCGATATAAAAATAAGAATATTTGTATAATACTGTTTTTGCAACGGATTTCTTTTTAGATTTAATTTCATTTGAGTGTATTATATAAATTTATGACTAAAAGAACATTAAAAATTACTTGCAGGTCCGAGTCAGTGGATTAAGTGCTTATTTTATTGCGCATTCCTGTTGTGCTTTTTTATATATTTAGATATTTTTATCGTTTTGAAAGCTTGGGCGACAGAATCATATAAAACTTTTCTCCCGACAATATCGGCAACAATATCTTTGAGTGGTTCCCGGTTTTCTAAGTTTTTAGTATCGAATTTCATTACAGTCGGTCTTACTTTATAAACAACACCCTTTTATTTTCTTTATTGTCAAGTTTTCTATTTGATCTCATGTTTGTTAACTTCAACTCCCATGTGCCAGTGAATAGTGAAATAAAATTTACGATAGGAAATAGAAACGGACCCTATATATTTTCTTGAGGAACACCTCTAAACTATTTCTATCTTAGACTCAAAACTTTGTTATGTATTTTTATTATTTAACTTATTATTTTATTCTAGATACTGTTAAAAATTTGTCATTCTATATCTGAATGTCCTAATATAAATGTTTACTATCTCATTCAAGAGTACATCGGCCTTATTTTCTTAATATATTTAATAGATATTATCTTAGACAGTATGCACTTGACTGACCTGATAGAATGCATCAAGAAACATAAAACTTTTATGTTTCAAATCAGACTCGATCCTTTTAAGTCTTTGAAGATATAAAACAGATATACTTTTGCAACAATGTTGACTTTTATTTCTAAATCTTTGATACTAACTAACAATGTAGCTGACTTTTAGCAATTTGTTACAGTTTTATGATAGTAATTTTATTTAAGACAAATTACATATGAAATGTATTTTTCGTCTTTCTAGCTTAAATTATTTATATTGCAACATTTTATTTAGTTAATAAAACCTTATTTTTCTACGTATCTAATTCAAAAAAGTGTATTCTGATTATTGGTTTTTGTTTGAGTGATATTTTTGACGTAAATTTAGGACGTTGTTAGTTAAAGCCAAGCTGATAAAGGTTATAAGGTGATTCAATTGAAGGGGTTTTATGAATTAAATCAATTTTTTGTGTTAGGTTATAGTCCGTAAGAATTTGCAATGTTGACCGCCTATACCGATTCCAATAATTCAAATAAAAAAGTCAGGTTATAACCTCCAAATGCGTTTGGTTTATTTAGATCGAATTGAATTGCCGTATAAATTTTTAATGTCTTGAATTGAAATGTTTTAAATGTAAATTTTAAAATGTTTTAAGCTAAAATTTTTAAAGCTTTTAAAGCTAAAATGTTTAAAACTTTAAAAGCTAAAATGTTCTGTCAGATTGTTATTCTGCTTAACATAAACAGCGCTATTCTAACAAGCCTATAAAGTTAATATAGTGATTCAATTGGAGGGTTTTATGACTGTAATATTTTTTTGTTCATATTTTAGGTTATTTATAATCATATAGTGATGTCATTGCAGGAATAAATAGAGAATTTCCAATGAAATCCGCCAATAACGATTCCTACAATGACGTCACACGCCATTCATATGAAAGACTGGTTATAATTTGGTTTGTTAACATCAAATTGAATCACCGAGGGAGTAGATCCACTCGTTCTCACCCCAGTTAGTAACCTACTTATTTGAAGTCTTGATTGCTATTGGCTTCTTGAAGACTATTTGCGTATAATATGCTGCCAAAGAAAATGAACCGTAAGAACAGATAACCGTTCTGATAGGAACCCCGAACGCAATAGGCATTTCAGTTTGGTAGAGATTAGAGATGATAAAAAGCAAAGGGCCATAGTAATTTTAAAACCTAACAATGTTTTCCACGCTATAAAATGTGAAAATAATAGCTCAGGTATTAATTAATTACTGTAATTAATTTGTTGCTAAAATTCGCTAATATACCTACATTCGTTTGATTTACCAGAGGTTTATGATCCAACTAAAACCGTAGATATACTTACCGCATTGAAGCAAAACTTAAAACACTTATTTATTACATAAAGAGATATTCTTGCACCAAGTTTTAAATCAATTATATAATTTTTCGATTCTTAATCATGACTACATGCGTACTAAACCTCAAATTATACGAAATAAGTTTCCGCGTTTTATGAATTTTCGAAAATTTTGCTGTGTCATTATTGCCGGTTAAAGAGGTCATAATTAAATTATTTCAATACAGCACAACTAGACATAAAGATAGATTTGTACACACACACTCATACGGACCGAAAACTTTGTGAATACCTCTCAGGAGGTCTTAAAAACACTGGAGGTCACCTGAAACTGATAAATAAATTCAGGTGAAGTTTAGGTTTAGAATTTGTTTTTGCGACCACAATACTTTTCATTTAAGAAAAAGTTGTGACCTATAGGGTAGTAAGAAAAAACGACGAAACGTTTCGGCTATAAAGCCTTTATTGCCTTTCATTAAAGCCATAATACTTTTCATATAAA
Organism: Microvelia longipes; assembly: GCA_018340805.1. Classification (NCBI taxonomy): domain Eukaryota; kingdom Metazoa; phylum Arthropoda; class Insecta; order Hemiptera; family Veliidae; genus Microvelia; species Microvelia longipes. The sequence continues at coordinate 46,110,922 of JACMZG010000008.1, read as the reverse complement.
CCATACCATAGGTTAATAAGGCAAGGTAAACATATCAAGTGTATTTGAATTTTTATTCAAATTTTCTATCAAGTATACTAATTTAATATTTTTAATACGTTGTATTGTAAAATAAATAAATAAAAAAAGTACATTTTTAGTAGTAATTCTCTACTAACGTGTGTCTGTGTGTACCACTTGTATTGCATGCTGCATTGGTACTTTGGCAAAAATATTTTTTCTGTTTTTCTTTACGCATAGCTTCGTTTTCTGTTATTAAAAGATTATGTTCATAAACTACAGATATTGTAAATGGTTTGTAAGGTGACATTTATTGATGTATCAGTCAAGTCAGTTTTAGTATAATAGGATCTAAAAGATTGAAACACGTTAGGGTTATTAAAACATCACTTTTATGTATTTTAAATCTAAAACGTCATTGTGTATTTATTTTGCTGTTAAATTTTTTTTCTTGATACCGCTCTATTACTTTAAAACGGTTTTTATCTCGTCTAGTTTGATGTGTTGCTTAAAAAAAGAAAAGGCATAAAAGTAACCTTATTGCCTTATGTGTTTACTGTTTATAGCCGTAAAAAATCGTTTCAAACGCGGGTAATATGAAGCCTTACAGTGTATATTTTTAAAGTCATTATCAGGAGATGATACGGGGATGATGTACACATCTGTTTAGATCGAGGCAGACTGCTTGGCTACATTTTACGATCTAGCAAAGAATCCCAAAGGACTCGGGTTGTAGAAGATTAGAAACCGCCTTTATTTTGGTTGTTTTGAGGTAAACTCGAAAAAACCTCGGCTATTCTCAGGGGGAGGAACAACTAAACTTTCTAATAAGTCGACTAATCCAGTTGCGCTAAATTTTCATTCCTCCCCTGTTCCAGCCTCTAAATCATATGAAATTAAACCGTCAACGCCAACCAAATCTTTTATATTATTTTATTTAATTCAATTAAGATTTTTTCTTTTCAAATATTAAAGTTTTACCTTTGGGTTTTACGATAAATCAAAAGTTATTGTTACGTTTTTATATTTTTGTTCTAAAAAAATGTGAAAATAACTTTCAAAACTTTTTATTGTGAGATTATAATTTTAGTTGCTCTTTTGTGAGATTTATATATTGTGATTTGATAAAACCGAGCAGATGATAGACAGTCACTGGCAGATGCAGGGTGTTATCACTGCAGTCAATAGTGGGTGAAAAGTGTCTCCTTAAAAAGAATATATATTTTGTGTGGGTGAAAGAAAAGTCTCTCCACAAAAAAAGGGGGGGACCTCTAAAACGGATTTTTGACACATTCCTCCTTGTCCGCCTCCTGCTATGACGCCTTTTTCATTAGCGATATTTTTATATAGGAAATTTGCTCAAATTTAACCGGTTCAGCATTGGGCAAAGGGCTTTCAATCAGCTTCATTTTTAGTTCACCATACATCTTTTTTGAAATACTTGATTACTTTAGATATATATGAAATGTATTCTGTTAGTACTGAAACCAAGAATGGACCTGTATCATCCGTTTCATTATTGTATATAACTTCGTGAAATAATCAAACGATTTGAGCATAGAGTGATGTCGAATAAAAAGGATATTTTACAGTGTGAGGACAAAAAAGTGAGTCTAGATATATATTTAAAATAAATAATGCAATATCTTTATTCTGAGGACGAGTGAAGCGGTGGGGGTGGGCGTAGCGAATCTGATAAGTCAAATAAAGTTGTGAAGTATTCTGCTGTACCCGATTTTTTATGCTTTCTTGTTTTTAAGCTAAATACTTTTTTGCACTTTTTATAATATTGCTATAAAAATGTTTATGATTTGGAGGGATATTATCCAAGTAATAAGTTCATTGTACTCGATAAGTTCTAATCATAAGTTTTTCTAATATGAAATTCTTTTATTACTCCTCAAGTTATTAACACCCAAGTAAAGTCCCTTTAATAACTTATAAAAAAATTGTTCTACTGAATTTTTTTTTCGTCACTTTAGGATTAGATCATTAAGAGAAAAATGCGGTCCAGTGCTCGTCATTAAAACCACGCTTTACCATTTTATTACCAATTACTTATTTTATTGACGTTTCTCATTCCAATAATGATGATATTTTCATTATATTTTTATTTTTTATATTTTAAAGTCCATCTTATATTTTATTGTTCTGTTTTTACTGAATCTTCTTGATTAAACTTTTATGTTCCATAATACTTTTATTTCGATTTTATTTTTTGTGTATGCATGTTGTGTGGCAAATATTTTTATATTTTGGGTGTTTTACCTTTATGAACATAATTGTGAAAAGAATTTATTAAATCTAACCATATTTTTTTTAATTTAAAACCTTTTTAGTAACTTAAAAAAGGAAATAAAGTAGGTGCCAAAAGAGAATACTTTTTATAAGAGGTGTAATAAAAATATAATATAGCTCACTCTATAATAGTTTATAATACAACACTCCATTTAACAGAAGTATAAAATATACTGATGATCTGAATCCAGCTATTAAACTATAAGTCTATTTTATTGTCCTTTGTAATCTCTTATTGGTAAAGATGAGGTATTGGCCAAGTTGCAGAATTGTTAATTGCCAAGGGAACGAATGATTAAAATTCTTTTCACAATAAATTTTGTTATTTCAGCAAATTACGCGGAGTGATTTTGAGCTAAAAAAGATCATCATCAGTACCTGACAAACAAATAAGAACAATAAATAATTAAAAACTCTATCGTAATAAAATAAACGTTCAAGTGAAAATAAATGAGAAATAAATATAAAATAACGAAATAAAATATAAAATAATATATAATAAGATATAAATATATAATATGATATAAATATATAATAAGATATAAATTACTGTTGAAAAAACAGGTAAAAGAAAACTATTTACAATTGAATTTTCTTGAAACCAGACACATATTGAAAGAAGAAGAGCGTAGAGCTTGAAGCCGTGATTTGATAAGATCTCTCCTCTTTCATATGATTAAAATTTTTAATTCCGAAGTTTACCAGGAAGTCCAGGTTACAAATGTTTTCTCTAGTAGCTTATACTTATAAGCTATACTTATAAAATTATACCTATAAGCTGGTTGTACTTATACTAGCAGTATGAGAAGCTTTGACTTGATTTTTAATGTAAGTAATGCATGTCTTGTGTGTCCTTTTTGGATGCTCTGAAAGTCTCGTGCTTAGTTTCCTTTCAGTCTGACCAATATACTTACCATAACACTCTCTACATTGTACCTTTTCACACTGACACTTAAAAGCAATAGTTTTTACTTCTACTAAGATGTTCTACTATTGTTAAAACTTATATTCAAATTTCTATTCTTCCATTATGTTTTTATGTAAGAAACAAAAATATAACACATTGTAACTATACGCGGCGCTACAACTAATCCTTAAAACTCTTAATTTATAATTATCGTGCCACGTAACCTTCAAAGTTATATTAATTTTTTTATATTCCAGAGTAATTTTAATGAAGGTATTTAAAAAATTATATTGATCAATGCAATATTATAAGAATCAAACATAAGAACTAAGAATTAAACTTTCAATACTTTTTCAACACATTGACTGAAACAAAGATGGACTATAATTAAAATATAAATACGTTTCATAATTTTATTTTGTCGTGTATTTTACGAGTTTATAATCTAGCTGTTATATATTAAATTATTTCTTTAAAAAAAATGCTAACAATATTGATTGCTCTAATTATCATAATTTCTTACTCAATTTAACCTACACTAGAATTCAAATAATATTTTACACTTAATTTATCTTCCAATTACTCTGACTTTCAAATAATACAGCATTGTGTACTATATAGGGTTTATTACAAGTACACCATCATCAGTATTACAAATGCAAATTTGTAATATATTTGGATACTTATTTTTTTAGAAAAACTATGGTTAATTTAGCATGAAATTCGGATTTTAATTTATGTTTTTAACTTACATAAGCATTTTCAAACTAAGTACTGCTTATATTTTATTAAAATGTAAATATTTAAGTTATTATGTGGTTTAAGTTGTCTCAAAGGGGTTTGGGTGTTTTCTGAAAGGGTTAAATCATTGTACGTGCTCAATTGGTTGATCATGGTAGCAAACAGTTTTTCATATTTTATGCAAATTTTTTGTGTTTCTTTATTTTTCTTTAACCCTTTGACGCTGTGTTTTACAAGAGATTAAACCTCAAAGAAACCACTGATTAAGTCGCTTTTAGAATTTAAATAGAAACTACTGAACTTACAATAAATACAATTATAGAAAATTTGCATTTCAGGGGTTAGCTGCCTTGTCAAAGAAACTTCTCCCCTTTATTTTCTTTCTTTGCTTGATGTGTTCAACAATTTTATGTGTTTTGTTATCATATTCTCGCCCACATGATGGCAAATATCTGTTACTTAAGAGATCTTGTTTTTAAATCAAGATAAAGCAAATTCAGAAAATTACTTTCTCTTATCTTATTTAATTTTTTCTTGCCTATATGCACGTTATAGCAGAGATAAAAGTGAATAGACTGACATTTCATCGCTATCCATATACACTATAATTATTTACTATAGTATTGTTGCTCCTCAAAAAAAATAACTTGCAATTTCTTGTGGGTTTGATGGTGTAATTCAGAAGGTGACGTGAAGAAGGTCATCACATAAGGTACCAGGTAGCTCTGCCGTTAAACTTTCTTTACTCTTTTACGATACGTATAGTGTTCTATTATATTCCTCCCTATCCTTATTTTTTTGATATTATTACTTCTAGTTGTGGCTTGTGAGAGATGCTTTACTTTCTTTATAATTAATATACGTGGATCTTAAAGTTGGCAATTATGTCTCCCAGACGGCGGTTGCCATTAGCTTAGGCCATCCCGGAAATTTAGCAGAGTAAATTTGAGTATTTATTGATAAAAAACTATTACAAAGCCAATTGCATCTAGATTAGTAAACTAATAAAAAATCACTAGATCCATCTTTCTTGTTATTTCTTTATGAAACTGTGTATAGAAATCTGTAAATTCAATAAGTATATGTAAATCAAAAACTATCATTAGTAAGTAAATTTTGATCCGTTCTGTAAATAAGTATTTTGTAATGTAAAAAAGCTGTCAGTGATTAAATATTTCTAAATGCTAAAGGTAAGTAAATATTAATAATTACAGTACACTCTGTAGGTAAATATTTACTACGTTCTTATGTAGTAAAACAGCTACATGAGAACTCTAGATCCTACATGTCAAGGTCATGTAGACTTTTTTTAAGAATTGAAAATAAGAATAAATATGCACAAGAACCGTCCCGTCCTAAAATGAAAGATTGAGTTTTTAAACAAGTACTAACTTTTTCTCTCCATTTTATTATCACTTTTTTGATATCTCGTGTATCTTAAATTATTTTTTATAATTTACTGTTTTTTCAATTATTATTATGTCAGTATCTCGTCATTGTTTCATCAGATATTAGATGGAAAATTAAAGGATCCAATTTTCAGGAGGGTTTCATGGATTTATACCGGATTAAATGTTCCATGAATAACTATTACGTCGTAACTATTTCCTAGTACGCACAGTTAGTAAATAATAGTGAACTATATTTATCAATGTTTGGTAAAGTCTACATTAATAGCATTCATTACTAAAAAAAAAGTTAGTCAATGCTTTATTTTAATATGTCTATTGTGTTTGTAGTGTACTCTGGAAGTCAGTTAAATTATTATTTTTTTCTAAAAGCGTTAATACTTAACATAATAATTCATTATTTTCTAAAGGTAAAATTAGCAAATGTTAAATGTCCAAATCATATTGTTTATTATTAAACAATTATTACTGATTTGCTGATCAAATTGTGTGTGTAATTAACATTTCAAATACTAAAACTTCAAATCAAAATATACAGGTTTAAACTTGGTTATCAAAATGTTGCAACCTCATAAATAGCAACTACTCAAATAAGTTTGAGAACTTCTAATCTATCATGTCTTTTAATACTTCAGTCATTAACATAACTCGAAAGTGGAGGACCAAGTAAAACTATTAAATTGTTTGGTGTTGAAGGTATAGTTACGATATAATTGGGATTTAATTACAGTATAATAAATAATAACTGTCTTTAAAATTAATGTGTTAATATATTACAGTATGTAGTATCACATTATCTGCAATTATTTGTATGTAACAAAGTAATAATAAGAAATTTAAAGTTAGTAACAGTAACTAGTGCGGAATACTGAAGTCATTAATTCTATTTTATTCAAAGCGTACTTCAAGATCGTTCACCTCTGATCATTAATATTCTTGTCCAATAAATCTTTATAAAATATAAATATTTTATTCTTTTTACAACTACTTTATTCATTTAGGAAATATTAACAGTTAGTCCAACAGAAACAGACGTAAGAGAGACATGAATTGAATGGAAATGTAAATGAGTGCCATTTACTAGGATTGATAGTTTATACGGTTTCTTGTTGTTGAGGATGTTTTCTGTAAACATCATTATTTACAGAGTCCTGGCATAAAAGGGCAAAGCTTTATGAGACCTATTTATCTACAGGTCCTATAAAAGCAGAAATGGGCTTAATAGGGAACTGTGGACAATAGAAATGTTAGTTGAATTGGAGGGTCCAAACTTTTAACTCTATTAATGCTACTTTATATCTGTTATTCCTTTTAGTCTAAATATACCTGACAATAACTAATACAAAGGGTTATTTCGGATCTTATTTTTCTAAGTCGTTAAAATGGACGACGAACTTATGGAAATTTTAGTTTAAGACCACACCATATGAAGATTCTTTAATAAGTTTGGTAATCAATAAAGACATTAAGAAGTTTTAACAGATAAACATCTTTTAGAAAGAAAATTTTGATGAGGGGACCATAAAGTTTTGAAAACTCGTAAGAAATAAGTGAGACATATAACTGGCGAACAATAGAAGACCATAACCATTTCAGACTTAGTTATAAAGGAGCAGTTTCTTACTTAGCTGTCTCTGAGATTAACTTACCTAAATTATATGGAAACGCTATTACTTTTAGACGCAATAAACAAATAAAATGCTCTATTATACCTTCTTAAGAGTCGCTTATGAATAGTTATTAGTGAAGTTAGGATATGACTTGCTTTTAAAGTTAAGTCCATATTATTAAATACTGTCTATAATAATATTCAAAATTAGTTTAATTTACAGGGTACATTAAAGCTCATCACTACAAACATTTTCGAATATGAGGCTCTGCTTTACCTCTTAAATAATTTTTATTATCTTCAGTTTTCTAGTTCTTTATGTTTTTTGGAGCTAGCTTAAATTGAAAAGTTACTACTAGTCCTAACAAGATCCAGATACATGCGTTATCTATGCTTTAGTTCGGGAACGCTAGTAATTAAGTATTTTTTGTACGCTTGTAATTACGGTCTATAAATTATAATTATAGTTTTAATATAAATTCCATAATAACATCTTGACTATTATCTAAAATTAAAACTCGTGTGTACCATAATTAATTACTATATTAAGATTACTCCTGTTACTGGTTTTGGTCCTTGACATTACTATTCAAGGCATGCATCGTATTTTCCTTCTATAGTCCTAAACGACGAATCATATTTTTCTTTGTCTTAATCTTAAACATTTGTCATGGTGTACGTCAGAAATTTTCATCTGAAATAATAGTTTATAGAACAGGTTTATATGTATATTATCATTTATACAATTTACAGTTGTACAATGTACATTGCTATCTAGTTTTTTAGGATTATAGTGTAAATTAGCTGCTGGTATTGGCATTATTGAGTTGTGAGGTGTGTGTTACCTGTATAAAAACTACGCGGTAAGTCGATGTATTGTTAGTTGATACGGCGTGACCTGGTTACCTATGATTCACCTGTAGCTTCATTGATCTCCCGTCATGACTCATTGGTCTGTGTCAACTAATACTTCTCACCATTTCACTCCCTCCAACTTACCTGGCTTCACTTTTACATTGATTCAAGCTGTTAATCCAATAAGGTGAAAAATATAGAACTATTGAAGTAAATTCCACAATAATTCTGAACTAATATAGATACTGGAAAAGACGATGTTCCCCTCAATTAGAGATAGATGCGGATAAGTTGTAAACTTATATTATGCACTAATTCGTGCATAATATAAGTACAAGATGTATAATAAACGAAGAAAATATAATATATATATATATATATATATATATATATATATATATATATATATATATATATATATATATATATATATATGAGTAAATTCCAAACAAAACTTCCGTTCCTGCTTTCATTTTTAAATTAAAAATACGCTTATTAATGACTGGTAGGAGAGGAGGCAGCTTACGTCTATATTTATGTTGTCTTTGTATGTGTGTATTTCTGTAAATTTTTGTTGATAAATTAATAATTACGTATCATGTTAATGTTTATCAGTGTTAATTAAATAGTATTTGTTGCAACAGTTTCCTGGTAATTGTATGACTTACAAGGCTATATATCTTGTGCGTAATACATTTTTGTTAAGCATTATTCATCTCCTCTGATAAGGTTTTTTTTAAACTTTTCGTAGTTATCATAGAATAATTTAAAATAAAATTATTTCTTTTTTTTTAAAAAATGGGTTACGGGTTACCTGGGAATACTTCTTCCCCTAATCGGATTCTACTTGGTCGTCCTCAGAACATGAAAAGCACTCAATTTATAATTTAGTACATCTTGTTTATCGCTCTGCTTGTCCTTAGACATAAATTAGTAAATACCAGGGGTCACTCACCAATCATTGTCTGCCCATGCTCGTTGTTCCCTACTAAAATTAATCCTAAGTAGAGTAGATATTACTATAATTCAACTTCATTAGATTATTTTTTTTAATTTTCAACAATTTCTTAAAACGTATACATGTCATACCATAAAAATCAATGCAATGGTGTTAATAAGATGATACCTTGAAAATTTGTTGGTCTTCTGTAGTACTATATCCTTGCTAAATTTCACATCGTTCCAATCATTTTTCCGAGTTTTGCAAACTCACGGTTTAATGACGTCATAAAAAATTTTTTGGGAGAGGCGAACTATACTTTAAGATTGATTTTTGTACTATTTCTGATGATTTAAGTAATAACCCTCCAGCATAAATGAACTGGGAGCTTCGATGATAAAACACAGATATACAGGTTGACAACTTTGTAAAAACCTCTCCAAGAGGTCTTAAAACATTTGAAACAGATGATTCTGGTAGAATTACACTTTCGGATTTTTAGTGCAAACACAATTATTTTCCTTTAAATGTGGAAAAGTAATAATTGGGTGCGAGGCTCTTCGCACCGCGATACTATTACCTTAAAACTTCAGACTCGCTTCGTTCTTCTTCAAATTGTCATACTTAACCAAAGCTTATAGTGGCATTACATCAGTCTCGCCACATTTAATATAAGAATTATGAGGTAACCAAATTTCTAGGTTGTTATTACTTAAGCTTAATTAAAGCTAAGACAAGTAATGCAGCTGTTACGTATTCAATAATTCGAGAAATATTTTTTTATTATGTACATGAATGGATTAAAAATCTCTGGTCAATATTGACTACAAAACATTGTCATTGACTCTAGGTCACACATATATCGACAGACAGTATGATGAAAATATCTTAGAACGTCATAAAAGTGCCTAAGCGGGTAATCATGATGAAACCTCAGTTTACATTTTCAGAATCAACACAAAACTTTTTCCATTTACCTACGATAGTATTTGGGGAAAAGTAAACTAGTTGATCGTTAATTAGTTCAACAATACTCTACTTGCATAGCATCCAAGATGAAAAGCATTATGATTGTTATTTATGTAAATGGTTTACAACTCTCTTATTTAATGTATTCAACTTTCATAATACTTATTAAGTTAATCCAACCAAAACGAAGTTATGAGTATGACTCATCCCACGTGTCCCACATGACGCAAGGTGTCTTTTTGGCGGGAAGACTGATCTCTAAAAATGGCGCCAAAACAATGAAAACAACAGGTGTTTGTTTAGTACTCATCCTTCTTCCTGCGGGAAGTACTACCTGCATATAGTGCGTGCAGCATTATTATTCTTATAATTAGCTATGCCAATTGAATAATAAAAACATTAAAAAATGAAATAGTCATCAATGTTTTACTATATTTATTATTATAAACCCGCACATGCCACTTTTTAGCTAAAGCCCACACCTGTTGTGGTAGGAGCCGAAAACAACAATTTTGTGAAATTCGTCATCTTTGATACTACTTACGCATAATTAACTAAACATTTGTGTCTTCTTTAAATTCACCTGCATCCTTCTTTTGCTTATTAGAGTCAACCTCTCTACTATTTAAAGATCTTAGTGTAACGTCATAGATGCTTTGATGACGGATTTCATGACGTCACCTTCATCTAGTTAGGTATGCTTGTTTATCTTTTTAAATTTCACAACAGATGTATAGCAGGTGAACTTTAGACCTTGGAGATGAAAACCATTTAAATGTTTTAATGTTTGAATGCTTTAGCTCAAGGCGCCTTTGTATTATATGGAGACATTAAGGGTGATTAAAGTCCAAATATGGCCTAAAGAGTAATAACTTAGGATAATATTAGTATTTGTCTTTATTGTATATCATAAGTGGTATTTAGACTAATGGGGCTTATTAATTAATAAAGCATGCCTAATTCTTGAATGGTTTCATTTGCTAGTTTGGTATTGACATTGACTACCTTGTTTTTAATTACCTAAAATACCAGATTAAAAACAATTGAGCAATTGTTATTGTTCTAACAGGAATAACAAAAACTGTTATTCCCTAAACAAAAATTATTCTTTGTTTAATAAGGAAGTGGAGATAAATTATTGAGAAAGAATTTTTAATTATAATTTTTTTAAGTTTTTTCTGTTTTTATTTCATTAAAATTATAGAAAAGGGCTGTTGGCCCTTGGTTTGTTAATGTTTTTATTTTTATTTGTTGGCTATTTAATTGTATATTTTTCTTTTCCTCTAGCGTAGTTAATAGCAAAAGTATTGCATCACCCTAAAAATCCTAAACCGTAGTCTCATTATAATCATCCGTTTCAGCCATTTTGATGACGGTCTGAGTGTGTTTCATCATGCTGTCTATGTGTGCTAGTATCTGTACCACTCTAACTCCCGCTATGTTTACTCTAAAAAGTTAAAGTGCAAAACTAAGTATTTCATTATTAAAATGCTGAAAACTACGACTGTAATATTTAATATTTAAAACGCAAAATTTAAAATTTATCCAAGATGGAATTAATTTTGAAAGTCCTCAGATTTATTCTTTAAATTAAAAGTCATGCTTTGTTTTTAACTAAATATCCTATTGTTGAGTAACTCAACTTTCAATTAAAAAATCGCTAATGACATGGCTGGCTCGTGCGGTAGAGCGTGTGCTGGGGAGGGTGTCCAAAATCTGTTTTAGTGGTTTCACAAAACTTCATATATATATATATATATATATATATATATTATATATATATATATATATATATATTGTATATATGTAACAACGATCGGTAAAAAATCAAGTACAGGGTCGCTCTCTATATTTTGGGGAAGCTAAATGGAACGAAATCGGTCTTGAGTCGATACAGTCACATGAATTGGCTAAAAAATGGTGGTAAATCGCCGGATGCTCTAAAATACGGTAGATAAACAACATATGTTGAGTAGGGTGTCGTTTTAGATATTTTTGGGGTGCTGGATTCAATTAAACCGGTCCATGGTCAATACTTCAATACTGGCTTAGGTTCCCAGGTTCGAATCTTGATACCAGCGCTAATGTTTTGTCTTATTGAAAGTATTAAATAAGATTTTAGATTTAAACGTAAATTAGGGTTTACGGTTTATTACTTCTAAATAATTCTGGCGCGGGATCCGCTAGCCGGGCGAATTTTTATTGAGATTTGTGCTTATTAGCTTATCAACCCAATATTTGGTGTATATTTAATAACCTAATCAGTAGCCTCGCAATTTTTTTTCGTTTTTTTTAAAGAAAATACGCTAAAAATTAGCATAAACTAAGCAAATTTAAATCATTGCAAATAATGCTGTCCTGTTTAGTGTAATGTATGGTATAAATATGGGTATTTTCTTTATAAATTTCGAAAACATTAAATAACGAGTTGTGAGACTATTGCTCAGGTTATTAAATATAATTAATTAAATATATAAAGCTTAAATTTGATTGATAAGTAAGATACCACGCATATCAAAGAAAATTCACTCGGCTTGCGGACCTCCGCGCTTGAATTTTAATTGTGTTTTATGTTTATGTATTCAGAATAATAGTCAATTTAGATGCTGACCGAGGGAATGTTTGCTGAATTTTTTTACTTATTTCATTTAGATGGGGACTAAGGGAAAAGTTAATTTACTTTTTAACCATTTTTTCATTTAGCAATAAAATAAGAATGATTGGCAAGTGAAAAGAAAAAGATAATAATTCGTTTAAAAAATACTAAAACTTAGTTGTCTTCTTAACGTTTATATTAGAATGATGTAATTAGAACCCAGGCATTAGAGCGTCAAGAAAAAGTCTGTGCGTAATGAAAAATGTCTTTTTTTACTTCTCGAAGGGGGTGACTTGATCTGATACCTTCTTATCTTACAAAAAAGGGTTACAGTCTTTCAAGCTTTATCAGTTTTTTTAGGATTTTTCTTTAGGGTTAATTACCTCGTTTTAAACAATGGATGTCTTTATTAAGTGTAACAAGGATAGAGTTTAAACATTTCTAAAGTTTTATGGATAGAATCCAGATGTTAAGGACACTTGTATCTTGATCATTTTGAAAAGTTATTACTTTTTAACCTGATAACACGAGAAGTATAGATGACCCTTGGTCTTGTTTTGGTTTTTATTTAATCTTGGCATGGGGTCTGCTATTATTAAAGGCCTAATGACGCAGTATGTTTGGTAATTTATTTGAGCCAGACTGATTGTTTAACTATCTTGTTTATATAGGAGCATTTGCTCTATTTTTTACTGATTGATGTTAAAGTATAATAGATTATGTCAAATACTACATATTTAATAAATAAATTGTATAAAAGTTTATAAGCAAAAAGTTATCTAACAAAAAAATTTTAAATACTCCTTTAAGGGCTAAAAGTATGAAGTTGTTTACAGTTGTAACAAACAAGAAAGTTCTTTGTTGAAGCTGTTTTTGCCTATTCGACGTTTGTTAAGCTGTGCTTTATGATTTTTTGTGACTCCTTGATAAATTGCTAATCAAAAACGAAAATCCTAAATCGTTTGCTTTGATAAATCGTTTGTGGTTACACTGCTGCGTTAGTGGTCGTTTTCGACTTGGGATGAGATAGGGCGTAAGTGGTTCTTACTCAAGGAAATTATTTTAGCCATTACATCTAGATTTAAATCTAATATTTCTATTCAATTTAAAATAACGCAAGCATTAAGAGGTCACGGAGGTAACAAGGCTTATCTACGATAATTCGGAATGGAAGAGGATGGATAGCTTGCTAGCTGTTCGTGTCATCTCAGGGTATCTTAAACATGGGTGTATCTTCTCCTTTTCTGTCCACTATTTGCTAACTAACTCCATGGACTTAATGTCATTAAATCCATTGTTTCCTGTTTGGAAATTCGAATGAGCGAAATTTCTTTAAAATAAATTCGTTATGGAGATGACTCAGTTGTTGAACCCGGGACTTAAAGCTAAAGCAGAGGTCCCTAATGACAAATTTTATGTATATATCACACATATGTGTGTATATGTATGTATATATGTGTATATATAATATATATTATATATATATATAATATATATATATATATATATATATATATATATATATATATATATATATATATATATAATATATATATATATATATATATATATATAAATAAAACAGGTCCGGAGTCAAGTACGTCTACTAAAAAGACTTAAACACGGGGTTACAGGGCTGAAATCTTAGTACTGGCGATAATTTTGTTATCGTCATATATATAGTATACAAGTTTAGAATTTTTTTAGAATTTTTCAAAGGAAAAGTACTAAAAATTAGCATACACTGAGCTTCAAATGCTTTGAAGCTCAGTTTCAAGTTCATTGTATAATCTATGGGATAAATATAAGCATTTTCTTTGAAAATACGGAAAATTTAAATAATAATTTTGATGCTACTATACCAGAACAATTGTTCAATTGTTCTGCAAGAGAGCGCGGATTTTAAATAAATTCGCGCGACTTGCGGAAGAAGCATTTATATAATTAATTTATCTTGCCTTTTTTGTACAACCTTCACTTTTCGTTAAACATATAGCGATTGTGCGAGAGACACCTAGGACATGTAACAAGCAAAATCCAATGCTACATTTGAGAACTGTTCCATCATTCGACATTTTTGTCATCATTGATGGCTCGAGATAATGTCATGTCCTACTCTGCTTCGTTACGTCTAAGTCATAAGCGCGCAGACAGACTCTGAAATCGCTCTGATCTTAAATTCCGAAGAATATAATGTGAGTAATTTACCAGAGACGAGCGGTGCTCTCTTACCGACATTATGCTTGGTACGCTCTGTCGGTGCCCTGATGAGTTAGACGATACGAAACAAGTAGTACATGACACTTTGTCGAGCCATCTATGATTTTTCAAAGGATGGAACTGTTCCCAGATGTAGCGTTGCATTTTACTTGTTACATTCCCTAGGTGTCTCTCGCACAATTATATTGTGTCAACTATTCATGTCTTACAAAACTCGGTAGTATTAAATGATGTATATATTATATATATATTATATATATATATATATATATATATATATATATATATATATATATATATATATATATATATATATATATATATATATATACATATAATAAGAACGCCTTCGAGAGTTATCGTTCGCCATACGAAAGGGAGAAATTCTTACATATATATATATATACATATAATAAGAACGCCTTCGAGAGTTATCGTTCGCCATACGAAAGGGTAGATATATATATATATATATATATATATAATATATATATATATATATATATATATATATATATATATATATATATATAGCGTACTGTGTACTATTGGAATAATTTATTTGAATAAAGCTTATTGTTGTTAAGAAGCAAAATAAATGCTGAATGATTTGATCTAAATGTCTTGAGCTAAGCTCAGGGGTTTCTATCTCATTTCGACAGATTAGACTTGCTGTAGATTGAGTCGTGCAGAGGTAGAGGAGATGCTAACTAAGACTTCATTAGCAAGATGTCTCGTCTTAGCGAGTAAATTAGCTGTCACTGGTAATCCTCCCCTTAAGGTAATGCCTCACATCTCGTTCCAAGTCACAAGTCATATTAATTGGTACTTTAAGAAAAACGAATTCCAAGATTCCTTGACTTAATCGATATAATTCCTTGATGCTCTGTAGATTTACATCGAAAAATGCCCCATGTTGTTTGTCGCGTTTGTTTTGTAACTTGTAACATGTTTTGTAATTTTTATGTTCTTTCCTGATTATTTGTTAGTCTGCCTAATTATTAGTTAGTGTACCTAATTATTCGTTAATGTGCCTAATTATCTGTTAGTCTGCCTTATTATTAGTTAGTGTGCCTAATTATTCGTTAACGTGGCTAATTATCTGTTAGTCTGCCTAATTATTATGCCTTTACTTCTAATCATCACGATTTTATCTTCAGTTCTTCTTGACCAAATAAATTCTCATTATCTAGTTGTAATTTTAAACCTAAATTTACTTGTATTTGCTTGACTCCTTCTAAGACAATTAATAAGAAGAATTTTAACTTAACACTGCAAAACAACGTTTATTCACTACAGGTATCGAAATGTATAAAGTTTCACTGCCTCATAAATTTACTTTAATTATTTATTATAATTTACATCAAATTTTATGAATATGAAATCAACCTTTCACAAGAAGGGGTAGTTTCTTAAAAAAAGGTGTTAAAATTTAAAATGAAATCTTCTGTCAAATATTTTCTACTTTCTAATTATTATTAACAATATTCCGTTTATACCTTTTGTAAATTAAGTATGACTTGTTTCAAAATAACAAAATTAATGATAACCGTTCAACAACTAACTCGAAATAAAATTCTGTTAAAATAATTTTCCCATGATAATGATAAATTTAGTTAAATGTTAATGTCCTCTCAATCCCATTTCATGGAGATGAAGACTTGTCATTCCTACTGGTACAGAGATTATTGATGGCAGTTGAATGAAAAGAATAGAAGGATTAATTACCATAAGGAAGGGTTGCCGTGTCCGATACCGGGTAATCCTAGGGATCAACGTTTCTATTCTCTTTGTCAAATCTTCATCTCAGTCATCCGATACTTAATACTTTATTCAAAAAAACATTTTTTTCAGACCACCCTCGACATAAAAGAATCTTTTCAACTAAGAATGTCCGGCATTAGAAAAATATTGAAGACATTAAATAAAAAATAAACTAGAAAAATGGTTAAAGGTTGAACGTTATCGGTTAGATCAGATCTACGGTTAGTTGATTTGCATTTGAAAAGAAAAGAATATTTCTTTACTGAAGAGACCATTGTAATGATTAATCTAATTTTCAGTGGCGCCCTCACAAAAGGAACATGTCGTACCTTGGATTTCTACTTTCTAATTGGTCCTATTGAAAATGTTTAGGAAAACATTCCTTATGTTGTAAAGTGACTGACAACATTCAGTGTCGGTACGGTTCTTTTTTTTATATTTTTTTAATCCTTCAAATCTTCAAAAATGATGCGCGCTCTACAAATCTAAAGAAAATAATAAAGAACCCTTAGGAATTTTTGTTTAAAAATTCTTGTTTAAATTACCTGAACATAATTATGCCGCTTTATATAGTGTGAGAACGTGTCTCTGAAAATATATTTTTGATTTTATATTAAAGATATATTTCTTTTGCATTCTTCGAAAAAAGAAATATGTATCAAGTATTCGAAGGAGAAAAAATATGACTAATGGGTGTTTTGACACGATTTTACATTCTTTAAAAAATGTTGACATTAAAAATAAGATGAAGCCTGGAAAATCATGCATAGAAATTATTTATAGCCTGATTATAGGGGAAATATATGTATTGTTAATATGCTGAAAATTAAAACGTGCCAAAGATATTTTAAGAATTAGAAAAAAGCGAGGAAAGGAGCAGCAAAAAGCTAAATTTTTCAATAAATGTTGTTTATGTCTTTTTATCTTCATCTTTATCAAAAAAATGCCCTGATCTCCGTGATCTTCGGTTTCCATACCCACTGTCCGAGAGTTAAAGGTAAAAGTTGGAGAACAGGAAAGCCAAGAATTGCGACCAAAGCCATGTAAAACTCTAGATCATTATGGTGTCTTTGTGGTGAGGCATTAACGCTTTAATTTCAAGAATATTTCTTTCTCATTCGGTTTTATCAGTCTGCAAGAATGTACAATATTTATTGAATTGCATTTGCTGATCTAGATATCCCAATAGACAATAATCGTTGTTGCTACTTTAGAAATAGAATTGTTACTTTTAGTGAAAAGTTTGTCCATTGTTGAAAAGAAGAATTGATTATTGTTAAAAGACCATTAGAAGTAAGAAGTAGATTGATGAAATGTTTCCTCATAGTGTACGTATGGTTTTTGCAGATGCTCACCATTAATCCTCTAGGTCGGATAGATGGTCAGAGACTATGTTTGTTTTTACTCGTCCATGTCTATATATTCTTACCCTCTATTAGATAGGATTTTGGACGCTGACCCAAACACCCTGATAAATGAAACCTTTTCCTTCCCTCCCATGTAACACAAGTTTTATCATTAAAGCTCTCGTCTCTGTTGACTTTTGTCCTCGACTCAAACCATGATCCTTTTTTTTTCGTGAAAATTGAATTGGAAATGAAGATTAATTACTGCATCTCCTTTGAGAAGCTTTCTTGTAAAGCTCTTCCTGTATATAAAAACCCTTTTTCCTATCTTCAAGTTTATTAAATATTCAACGTGTTCTCTCATGTACATGTAAGCTATTAAAAAAATCTCTTTTGCGCCCTTATACCTTTATAATGGCTTTAGAAGGTAATTTAACTGCTCTAAAGTGTTAACAGTAGAAAAAAATACAGATAAACCTTTTACTCCGAAACGCCTCCCCCTCCCTGTGTTACAACCATCACTTGTTCCTTCTAATATGGAATCCAAGTTTCATCTTGACATCTTTTGTTCTTTATTCTTCTTTAATGAAATATTAAATTTTTATTCTGGAGTTTCCTCTCTTTTGCAGGATTTCCAAAGGAAGACTAAGTCATTTTTTAATTTGGTAGCCCCTTTTTTTCCTCGTTTATTTCATGAGTACATAGGTAAGTTTGTTCTTTACAAACCCGAACAATGAATTTTCCGAATTATCAGTTTCGGTGTTACAATATATATATATATATATATATATATTATATATATATATAATATATATATATATATATATAATAATATATCCCTTCGACCCTGCCCACATCAATCAAACATAGCAAATCTTAAAACTATACTCACTCAAATCAAAAACAGCGACAAATTAATTATCAATAACCAGCCTTACGCTTCATTATGCTTAATATATTTAAGTTTAACCCTTCTTGACAAGTACTTCTTCCAATTGATCGAAGCTCAAATAATAATAACGCGCTACGTTATAAGCAGACAACATACGTGAATAACGTACAAAAAGTTTTTTTTTTTTAGTTTTAGTCTTTTTAAGTGTTTTAAACTAACTATAAAAGGAAATTTTCTTAAATGGCATACTTATAATATGATTTTAGTAAATACTTTTATAATATGGAAATGTGAGTGTGTTGTGTGTGTGTGTATTTATTTATGTATATATATATATATATATATATATATATATATATATATATATATATATATATATATATATATATATATATAATATATATATACTAGCTATTTAGCCTATGCAGCTATTTATAGCCTTTTTTTAAGGATTTTTATCTGAGCTGAGGAGTTGGAGTTTGAGTTAGCATTTTTGCCGATTTTAACTTCTTGGCATCTGAGAAATACTTAATTTTTACTCTGTTCACAGAGATTACATAAAGTACACAAGATTGTATCATTACCTTGTATAATAAATCTTTATATGCTTTGTATATTGTAAATATTTTCATATTTTATTATAATATTATATATTTCTTATTATAAATAGTTATATTATAAATAGGAATAAGAAAACCTTATTCGGATTCATAATATTTATAAATATCAGTAGGTAGTCTGGCGATTTGAGCCGTGCACTATTGAACACACTCTCTGACATCCTGTCCTTCAGATCTCTCTAGCATGTGAGTGTTAAACGTGAACCTAAACCATGATCGGTTGAACCTAAACCATATTGAACTCAACATGTTCGGGTTCAGCCTGGTTCAAGTTCAACCGAACATGGTTTGGGTTCAACGTCGTTCGGGTATAACATGAATTAGGCTAGCCTGGTTCAATTGAGAGATATGAAGGACTTGGTGCCTATATGTGTGGGTTTAATGAACAACGCCTCAACCGCCGGACTACTAATATCCGACAAGAGACAAAAATGGGCTAACTTTATTTTAATCAAAAATAAATAAAGATTCGGCAAAGAGTCGGAGTCGGCAAACAATGCTTGACTCCGCCACCCTTTTTTATACAGACTCTTTAGTCTAACCTGGTTCCATATTTATAAAAGCTATTTACTAAAATCATATTATAGGTATGCCATTTAAGAAAATTTCCTTTTATAGTTAGTTATAAAACACTTAAAAAGACTAAAAACTAAAAAAAAAACTTTCTTGTAACGTTATTCTCACGTAATGTTGTATGCTTATAACCGTAGCGCGTTTATTATTATTTGAGCTTCGATCAATTGGAATGAAGTACGTTGTCAAGAAGGGTTAAACTTAAATATATTAAGCATAATGAAGCGTAAAGTGCTGGTATTGATAATAATTTGTCGCTAGTTTGATTGATTTGAAGTGAGTATAAGTTTTAAGATTTGCTATGTTTGATTGATGTGGGCAGGGTCGAAGGGATATGGCTTTCAACCCTGAGGTAAAGGTGTGAAACCCATCCAGCCGTGTGAAAGGTTTTTAGTTGTTTGTTTAACTGCACTTGATTACTATACTTACTAAAATATGCATGGTATTGAAAAGATGTTTATGAACCCTTCGAGTACCCTATATTACGATGAATATCGATATCCCTTTATTTTCACTATACAAATTATTTCTAATATAATAATATAGTCGCATTACTCTTATTTACCCTTCGTATAAACACTTACACTCTGATAATCACATTAGAAAAATAAATCTACTCCCTTATTCTAATGAATTTATTTATTGAGTTAGCTCTTTTATCAAATACCTGGGTATTTCCATACTAACTCCCTCAGACTTACTGAGAGTCATGGAGTTTGCTCACTTTATTTCTGTGAAAATACTACTCAAAGAAAGCCCAAAATATTAGTTTAGATTTTTTGTTTGAAAATAATAATTTACTCATAATTTACATTAATAAAAAGTCATGTAAATTATGAGTAATCATTCATAAATAAGTATAATGATTATGTATTTTATCTGCTATCGGTGTTTAATGTGAAGTTTACTGACAAGTTTTTAGGAATTAGAGAAGCTCTTTTTACTTCCAAGGGAAGTTTTATTATGATTATTGGGTTTAGAGCCAATTACATTCATTTCTTTGTGTTATCCTCTAAATTTATTAAGGGGGCAATTTATCCATTTTGAAACACTTTCCCGAAGGCGGAACCTCAAACATTTATGAGAGGGACTCGACCAATTTTTTTAATGCTTCAAAATCCGTTTTAGGTCAAAAGAAGTTGTTTGGAACAACAATTGTTTCAAATATATTTTTGGGGGCAACATTCCAAAACTTAAAAAGCCAACCCGACCAAAAAGAATTGTTTGCTCTCGAAATTCGTTTCAGGCTTAAAGAAGCTGTTTGGAGCAATAAAAAAACGTTTGTCATTTTTAGGAGCGGGACCTAAATTTACTAGGGAGAGCCGTAAAAAAATAATAAAAATAAAATTACCTTCCGGGAGACAAACACATTAATCCCTCGGGTTCGCCTTGGGAGTTAAATGCTTTGGTACCCTCTAAATGCTAGTAGCTTCCCTTAAAAACCAACTAATCAAAATAATAGCATTCTTTACTCTCTGATGCATAACCAACTATATATTTTTTACCAGAAAATCAACTTATTATTTTCTAACACACTCTAAAACTAAGTCCTTCTTTTAAATTAAATTGGTTTTTAATTTAAATTAAACTAGTAGAATTAGACCTAGGGCGGCTTCACGGACTGGTGACTCCCTTTGGCCGTCTCACATGACCATTACATTTCAACAACCCAATATCAGTTGTCACAGGTTGTGTAATTAACCTGAAGTGAGTAATATACATTTTAACAGTATATATATATAAAAACAGATTAATTACACAAAAGTCCTATATTTTTTAATATATAATAATAACTAAGCTTACGACTAAAAATTAGCCATCATCAGAGTTTAACAAATATAAATAAAAAAAACAACAATTTTACAAACTACTAGTAAAATTGCAACTTGGCTTACCAAAACATACCAAGATGCAATATGAAGTAGTTTGTAAAATTGTTGTTTTTTATTTTATATTTGTTAAACTCTGATGATGACTAATTTTTAGTCGTAAGCTTAGTTATTATTATATATTAAATAATATAGGAATTTTGTGTAATTAATCTGTTTTTATTTATATATTTTTTATAAGGCCACAAAAAGAAACTTTTTAAGTAATATGTATGTTACTCACATTAATCAACTTTATGATTGGCCATATTTTTCCTTAAAATACCTTATTACTATAAACAAACTATTTATATTGTAATAAACATATTATCTAGAAACATTTTTACTTTAAAATACTTTAATACAACGTGAAAACCACAAAATGGATTCACTTATGGTTGTCCCTCTGGTGTTACTTCAACTGAGCCTGTAGAGTTCTTAACTTAATCTCTCCAAATAAGAATTAGATAATTGGCATTAATAACCAATAAATGACGAGTATCACAAACTGAGATATCGCAGTAGCTAAAAAAAATATATTTTTAAAACGAAGCTAAAAATGATGTGTGTATTATAGGGTCAATTTAGGCTTCAGGTAAACTAGTTAAAAAATTTAATTAACTTTGAAATATTTTGAAAAAGCATAATTCTTGCTTTAATCTAATGTATAATTTATCAAAATAGCTTTAATAATAATGGAGTCATATTTTTTAGAAAAATATTTTGGGCTTCTTCTATAGTATGCTTCTTTCTATATCACAGAAACAATCGGCAAAAGATGACTCCCAGGATTTGGTTATTTCGGCATGGAACAATATGGAACGCACCTGCATTATGTAATTTTTTATGGAAAATTTAAAACGCTCTCACGATCATTCCTCCTACTTTATTCTATAAGCGCTTTCTAATAGAAACTGCTGCACATCAACATGGCCCTAAAGGTCCATTATGACCTGTAAAGGCACAAATCAAAACAATTATTGATTAACGCTCGAGTAAAACACGCCGGAAAATCGACAAATAGGTCCTGAAGCAGCTTTTTTTGCAATAGTGTTGACAATTAGGCACTATGCTATTAAAAGGTCTAGGTTATTCCATCCATAACACAGGAAATAAAGGCATCAGACACGTCTTATATCAGAAAATAAACATTTTGTTAACAGCCAAGCTAAGTTGTCCTTTAAGATTTGTGTGTATTTGGCTGTATTGACCTTAAAAATTAATTTAATTTGTTCAGGGAAGCTTTGAACAACCTAAGACACCAACAAGCTTTGCTTTCAAAGAAACCAGGTTCTAAGCCTAGAGAGAAGTTTCTACCTGAACTGGAAATTATTTTTCGCCTTAGCCACACATTGCTTTTCATATACTATATTATTATACCATAAATTCCAAGAGCTTTTGGAGTTTAGTTTTCTTGCCCCTTCTAGATCTTTAGGCTGACTACAGCCCTGCATTGATGACAGATGAAGTGTTAATAGAAGGAAATAGTCATTAAATTGTTTTCTTCTTTTACTTCGTATTGATTTCAATTTTACTGTTGCACTCCCTAAATATCCTAATTTTTACTTTTTATGTATTATATTTCTAAAAATATTTCATCCTCGATGCCTTATTTATCTTTATTTGGTCTGGATGGTAAATATTTAAGAATAACAATAACCTTTCCTTGAATACAATTTAACTTACTTTATAACTTCACTGCTGTGATGTTAATTATTATAGATAAGTATTATATGCTCTTAAACTGAAATTCTCAATTAATAATTATTCAACAATTTTTGTATGTAATGCTTCTGAAATAATTTTGTTGATACATCTCAAAATGATTGCCGAACAACAACTCTGCATTGTCTATCTATTATCTCTTTTATGCTCATCTTCTCTTAAAGCAGTCATACTTTGCGATTAAAAAATGAGAAAGATTATTTGAAAGGGTTGAAGTTGAAAAGATAACGAACCTAAAGGAAACCTGAATAGAAAGGTAATTCCCTCCTCTGGATTATGAAAATCAAAAGACATCCTGATTCTTATGTCTATGAATAATTATTACAATTGTCCTGTTCGAGGCCTTTTCAATAAGTAATTATTATCGTCATTTTTTTCCAAAAGAAAAAAATCTTTGATTAACGTCCTCCAGAGAAATAACCGGACTCCGAATACAATAGGAAAGGATTTCAAGTCAAGAACCCTCTTGTACTTCACCTTTTGTTACTTTAATTAACTGTGTCCTATATGTTTTTAATACGCGATAACTCGTCCATGACAACCAACCTCGTAAATTATTGTCAGTACTCGACATTTAATAAGTGAAGAATATCATATTAACAATCGAGGAAGTGATTTCTATAAAAACAATGAAGTTTTAAACCTGTTAGATTAACTACCGTGTCTTCTTATTTAATTTATGGTTTGTATCACCCTAACTTTATAATAAGCATTTAATATTATTAATTAGTTAGTCTCTGCTTGACCGATTATTATTTTAATGTCCTTTTAGTTACCACATATTGTAATCTAATCTCTTTTGTTAAAAAGCTTTCTCATTAGAACTAGCTCTTCGGAAGGTGTGAGAATGGTTAAAGTCGTTTTGTTAAGTCCTGCAAAACAAATGGTCTCAGTTTTTTCTTTTTTCCTCAGTGGTTTTTTAGTTACACCCATTCGTTTGATCTTCTGTTTAGTCTTTCGCCATCTTCAAAGTTGTTGTTACGCTCATTTAAAGCATTACTCGACAGCGGAAACGCCCAACTCTTTGTGCACATCCACAAAAAGATGGTCTTTTATTTAACAAAAAAATTTTACTTTTGAGGTTCATATTAGCACTAATGAGAGCTACTCAAAGAAAATAATAAAAGGGGTTTGTTTATAAAAGTACTTCATTTTTTAAGATGAGTACTCTGTGATGTATGCGAGTTTCATGGACCAGACACCGATCTATTAGCCTTATTAATCTCTGCGACAGGCAAACTTTACCACCCTTTACTTCTTCAAGTAACCCGACACTTCAAACTGTAGCCGACTTTACCCCCTATTTCTGTTTCAACCCTTTTTCTTTTGGTATTTTAATCTTGGCATTATTTAATATGCATATTATCATTGTTGACAGCTCTGTTACTCCGTGTTATGGATGACTCGTGATTAAGATCCTTTGATGACGTTTCCGTTGGTTGAATATCATTGCAATATTCCTTGATGATATTGTCACTAAGTCATAGTATCCTTCATCATACAATACTTATCACATTTATTAAGAAATTTCTTCTTTTTCGTCCTCCCTAACACCTAGTTATTAGTTACTCATACCGTTAAAGATTTTATCTAACGTTACTCAATCAGTCATTAATTTATATATTTTTAAAATGTTATACATAACATTATCTTAGTAAATGCTTTTAAATGCCAGACTACAATAGTCACATTAACTTCTGGAATAGAGTGTCTCTCTTCTTATCATTTTGACCTTCATGATTTGATTCTTAATTTATTTTTTAACTGACTAATATAAAGTGCTAAACAAAATCTACACGTGATTATAATTAGTTATCTTTTAACCTAACATTTTTAATAAAAGCTTCCTTGTATTGGTGTATAAGTTTCTAAATACCAGCATGAAAATATGTTTATCTCTTGGATGTGTCTATTACTGCATTATTCATAATAATTTAAAATTAATTATAACATCATCGTATTATAGTCTTAATAATAGTTTTATTAGATTTTTGTTTAATTTAGTCCGTCTGCATCTCTAGGCAAGAATTATTCTACATACTTTTAATTTTTTTTGTTTTAAAGAAAATGCAGTGACAAATTATTACGACCTTAGCTTGCGCTAAATCCAGTAATAAATAAAATTAATTTTAAGACTGAGCAAACAATTGATTTTGTTTGTTCATATTACATAATTCTCATTATTTTCAGTGCCATAATTACACTAAATCAACAAGGAGAATAAATAAAATATCTACGGTGTTGTGTTTAATGAATCTGATGGAACATTTTGTGTTAATTGATTGTGGACTCTGCAGGACATGTGGAATCCGTTTAAATAATTAAACAACTCAGCTTTCTTTATCTTGACTTAAAAAATTGATGAATTAAACAAAAACCTTTTTCCACATGAAATGATTCTGTGATGAGGGACATCTTTTAACAGGTTTGAACATACTGATCTTCTATTTGAACAGGGTATTTGATTTCCCGTGATTTTTAATTAGAAAATGGGTCCAGATGGGGATAAAGTTGACAAACGGTCAATTATTCATTTGGTCAGGAATTGCTTAGATTTAGTACTGCTTTCGGACTAATAGACTATTAATAATGTAGGCTAAATCTCTGTTGGTCAGTCCTTTGAATGGGTTAGCAGAAAGCCCGAAGGAATTTAAAGAAAGAACAAGTGTATAATATGCAAATTCTCCCTTAAGTCTTCTATTGTCCACAGTATTGAATTAACAGTCCCTTTGTGCTTGATTGAGTACTCCAATGAAGGATTAAAACTCTTATCATGAAAGGGTAGCTTATTTTTTATACGGTCTAAGCTTGATTACGTCAGTACCAGAGAGGTCATTCTAAATACTAAAGTTTAATTATTGCCGGACAATAGAATCCATTCACGCCCTTCGTCACCTCAGATAACTTAGCAAACAATCTGTGAAGGCTATTTCATTTAACTTGATTCCCGCCTTGAGCCATAGGTTATAAATATCAACACATAACCCTTTTCTTTTGACTGTCATCTAAGTTAAATTGAATATTCTTTGTATTATAAAACTGAACCAAATGTATTAAAGTTATTTAATACATCAACGTGTCAAATGCAAACGCTTAATGTCGGATATTATTTTGATACTTTCAAAGTTTTTATGAAAGCACGTGCGAAATTAATTTTTATAAATATTTATAAAACTTTTTATTGCACGTTTTCCTCTCTGCACGCCAATCTTTTGGTTCTTATTATGCTCGTGAAATTATAACTAGGTATACATCTGTATAATTTTACACACCACTACTAGAATTATGTTTAAATCGTATTTCAGTTCAATCTAAAAATGATGGATTGTATTCTTAATTGTAAATTATAGTTGTGTATTGACTATCTCCACATTAGCTGTAATTGTAGTTATTGTCCTAAAAGACAGAGTATTGTTTATGCTGTTGGTTTCACAGCATCACTTGTCTATTATTATTGATAACGCGGAAAAACATCAAACCTTTTAGAGAAAACTTATACAAACCATCAATTGGTTTCACTAATGCTGTATAAGTTGTGAGAGGGCGACACTATTAGCGGAAGAAAGTAAGAGATTGATGTTGTTAAGGGAAGATCTACACGCGTGGCTGATCCATCATCCTAAGCTATGGTCACTGACTCATCCAGTCTCTCCCGACAAACCAGCTACATTTTCCCAATAAAAAACCTTACGAAAATCAGCCAACTCATTCTCTGTCCACCTCATTATGGTGTTCGCAGTTTTTTATGAGGTGTTACTTTTTAAACACTTTTTAGGGAAAGAGATAATGGTTGGTGAATAGAAGCGGTGAGGAAGGGAGGATCATAAGGTCCATCAACTAAGTGGGTAACGACTGAGCTGGCAGTTTTTTTATCTTTTTTTTATTTTTACCAATCATCACATAATGATGTATTCCCTTTCTTTAGTCGAAGGGTGAAAACAAATTATAGCTTTAAAATAACTATGTTTATCCTATCTGCCGTAAGTTATAAGTTCAGACTCTCGCTCATGGCGTAAAGTAAGGGGGCAACATTTGGTATGGATTGTATTGTTGTTTTATCAACTTCAATTTGTATCAATGATTAAAGTGTGATATTATCATATTTTTAGCCTTTCTCCCTAAAGTAAGAGTGGAGATCTTATTTATTGCAATCTGGGAAATGAATGAACAAACTTCGCAAGTGTTTCCATGTGTCTATTTCGAACACTGTTTTAAACAAATAAGCTTGGAAAGCTATATCGAAAATGGATTTAGTAAAATATACTGGTATCAATGCAAGAAGCTTAATACTTCAGATTCCTATCAAGATTTCAACTCTGATCATATTAGAAAAAAATATTGCTGTATCCTTAACGGAAATGGACTGATGTAATTTAAGGTTGTGCATTACCTTTATGAATAAATAATGTAAGGTTGTTGAGTTTATAAGGAAGTAAGCCATCTAACTTTAAAAGAAGTTACCCCTTTTTCACAATTTCCTTCCCTTCATAGATGCAGTGTCAAATAATTATCTAGTATAGGATATTACTCGCGTATAAAAGAAATCTATGAATAAGTGCAGTTTTAGGTTTGTCCTTTGATCCCTTTTTGCATAAAACATTTTCATTTCGTTGAAGGAAATTACGCG
The DNA here is from genome assembly GCA_018340805.1 of Microvelia longipes. Taxonomy (NCBI): domain Eukaryota; kingdom Metazoa; phylum Arthropoda; class Insecta; order Hemiptera; family Veliidae; genus Microvelia; species Microvelia longipes. The sequence continues at coordinate 46,082,963 of JACMZG010000008.1, read as the reverse complement.
GTTTTTCTCACAATAAAGCAGGTGGCGAATATGCACTCTTTTATTTTTTTTTGTCTAGGCTAGAACAAGTCCTAAAAATCCCCCTTCTCTATTATGCAACCAGCTGCACTTTTGACTAGTTTGTCGTATATCATTGTCATAATCCTAGATTTTTATATAAAATGTCGTTCTACTGAAATATTCATAGAGACTTAGCTATTCTTTCGAATTACTAGAACAATTTTCTATACACATTTCATCTTCTTGATTCAATAGATACGCGGAAATGAATTTTAAAAAGGCTTCTTGAGGCATGGTTTTTTTAAATTTCGAAATCTAATGAGGTGTTTTTTTATATATTTTCTGTAATCTAATAGACACCATCTATACTTTGATACTCTACGCTATGTTGTAATATTTAACAAGTAAAAAGCTACTTTAATAGTGAACTAATATGTTAATGCTAGTTAGTTAATGACAAACCCTTTTTTAAAATATTTGACTGAGCCGCTACCCACCATGCATTTTTTCAAAAAATCACCTTGAAGCAAATAACTGAGTTACAGTTACAACAGTCTTGAATTTAACGTGTCGAGCAAAGTGAGCCTTATTATTTTTGTAATAAAGCATTATAACATGTTTCATTCATGCTCTATCTATGCTTACATCCCAGCAAGCAGAGCTAACTGATTTCACAGGTATGCTTTAGGAACTCTTCAGCGTTCCTCCTCGCCAAATCAAGAAGAGCAGTTAAATGCTGCTTAGTCTAAAAAAAAGTAAAAATATATTATATGGGTTTTGATGGTCTGTAGCGTGAAAATGGCTATTGGTACATAAAAACTATTACAATATCTTTGAAGGGTGTGCCTTGTAGATAAAAAAAATTTAAATCGGCTAAGTAGAAGTAGAAAAATAGGTTTGAAAATGGCATTTTTGACGACTTATTGTCCTTATTTTTCCTGCACTTTTTGACGCACTTACAGCCTAAACTGTAGGCGCGTCAACCATTTTGAGGTATAGGACTTTTTGGATTCGTCTTATGCTCGTGTGCATTCATACCTAATAAAATTTCAAATTTGACATTCCTACGCTGAACGCGGAGCGAAACTAAGCTAGCGAACGGTAGTTTATACTTTGACACTACTGCCCAAACAACTGAACGGATTTTAATGTGTGAGGACTTTTTGGCTTCCTCTTATCCATGTGTTGTAGTCCTATCTACAACGTAGATGAAATATCCGTGGCTGGGTGACATGAGGTATTCATTATTATAACTTACGAATTTTAGTTATCAATCATTTCCTTTTTTAAATCCTGTAATTATAGGAGAGGTATAGGGCTAGTTTTACTTCAAGCTATTTTAACAATGAAATGAGTTTTTTCCCATGTTACCATCAATTATTTACGTTTCTGCACTTGCAGATAAAAAAATTAAAAAAACTTGGATGGCTCTATGTGTAGATGTATGTGTAGTTTTCTTGTGAACAGGCATCAGATCAAAGAGCTGACCCGATTCAAAAGCAAAACAAAAACACAATTCCCCAAGAGGAAAGAAGTTATAACTTTTTAAAGAGACTTAAGCAATTTAAGACATGGTCCGTTATTTTATTCTTTAAAATTTGAAACACGAAAGCTAAGATCTATATTTGACAGCCTATTATTTTTCTATTTTAGTCAATTATTTGTTTCATGTAATTTCATTCTATTCGATTGATACATCTGATAAAATTTGACATGACTTTTTCTTATTGTTAAATTCATGATAAATATTGTAAAGTTAATACGATTTGCGTTGTATAGTGCGTCTCCCTATTTCTTTCTATAGTGTGTAACGTTGCATTTCAAAACGCATAGGAAAGATCAAAAAAAGTTTCATCGCATTTTCCATATAAACATCTCTGTTAACTAACATCTTTTATTATTCATTTGAAGAGGGAACTTCATTTAATAATCATTTAAGGGATATAAAAGCTCAAGGTAAAATGATGTTTACATTTAAAAAAAAATATAAACTTAACTTCTGTAAGAGTCTTATATCGGATTTGTGAAGTTAAGGATCCGTACGGGTAATTCGAACAAGAAAACGATAATGGAGACTAAGAAAAGCTAAGAATTGAACAGGGATTTGATTTCATTGAAATATTCAGTGCTTTTCATAGAGCTCGCCTGAGGCGTAATGCTAATACATTGAATAATATATGTATAGCAGTAAGTAGAGAGACAAAATAATGTCTGTATCTTGTCTAATGTCAATAAGCCGCGGGCTAGGTGTGTGCAGCTCCGAGTTGTTTCCCTTCCAGCTACTTTACTCGCATCGCTTACTTCCCTGTCCAAAACAGTTCCATATTGCACCCTTATTTTTTGACGATGTTTTCTCTAATAGGTTTCTTTTAGAAGTCACTCTAGCGTCTAAAAAATAAGCTGTTTTGTCAAATATAGGTACTTACGTCGGAAACAGTCGACTCAGTAATTGACGATTGATCTAGTCTTTTGTTGTCTTTATTTGGTACTAATAATGTCTATATTTGTTTTCAAACATCACGCATGGCATTCATGTGTTTTCGTTACATTAATATTTCTGGAATTTTTAATGGTGGATTGTGTATTGTTTCGAATTAGTGGCGTGTTCAAATTTTCAACGCCCAAGGCTACAAAAAACATCCCTTATAGCGTATTTCAAAAGAAAAAAAATAGCTAATAAGATTGGGGTCATGGTGGGGGAGGTGGTCAAAGAAAGAGTTTGTACTAGCATTCGCGATTCAAAGAGATAGTTGTAAGGTTGGCAATACCAATGGCGGGAAAACGAAAGAGTGATCAAATTTTTTTATCGTAGGATTAGCATGGGAGCCGATAGAAATTCTTTTTTTATTCCTTTATTGTTCGTTAATTTGTGATAAATGAGGTAAAAATTTATAGAACTTATAATTTCATAAATAAATACTTCAATTATTCCAGGAATTTAAGTATAGAATCAAGCTCTTATCACTACAGACTTGGATTTGTCCGATTTAAGCCAAAAATAATAACACCTAAACGGACAATTTGAACAAACCTTTTACAAAAAAGTGAATTTATTGAGTTATTAATTATTTTAGTGTATAAATATAATTGATTAATGAATTTTAACTCCATTACGGTGAAAATCAGCTTGTTATCAGATAATTCAAATACCCGTTACAACTATTTTAAACAATTTAATGCAATAAAAAGGTAATTTTGTGTATTTGTCGAACTAAAATTAGAAGTAACATTATTTAGCAATAACTAAAGTATAACACTATTTTTATCACTCAATTTAAATACTCGTGACAACCCATTAAAACCTTATTTTTCGATAAAATAGTGATTCTTCTGAGTTCATACACCCAAAAATTAATTAAATTAAAGCACTTTAATTGAAATAAATAATCGTCACAGATAAGAAAAACCAAAAAAGCCCTATAAGGGCTTTAACAACAATTGGGTGATTGTTGTTAAAGTCCTTATGAAAATTGATATGAAATTGGTTTTCGATATCAATTTCTTATCAGCTACGGTGGCGCTGCTACGGACTTTGAATCGCGAATTGCTAATATTCTTATGAATTTATATGTAAATAAATATTTCTTCAAAAACAAATAATTATCTTTGACATTATATTTCAAATTTGAAAATATTAGTTTTCTGCTTCTTTTTCTTTGGGACATGAAGTCAGTAATTTAGTACTTCTAAGATAAACTTAATACTAACCATAAAGGAAGTCAAGTAAAATTGTTTTATTTATAACCAAATGGTCGGTCATTATAATCTTAGAGCTGTTATGCATTTTAAAATTAATATTTAATCATACATAAGTTAAAAACTTTTCTATGGTCAGAAAACATAATGGTATCCACAATTATGTTTAGGATTATAAACAATAAGCAATAAATCTTTTTATTTATCTTTATACAGCTTAATGTGGCAGTAACAAGAAAAAGTTTTAACTTGAAATTCTTTGTTAAGTAACATTATATTTTCTAGACGTTGGGGATATAGGAATTCCTCAGTTTAGTACTTATTTTAATTCCATCGAGAACAATAATCGGTTTAGCTCTGATTGGGAAAGGTTAGGCTTGGAGTTTTTATACTTACTAAATTGCAAAAGAGATCTCAAACTAATGTATAAAATAAGTTTATAGCGTCACGCCAATGTCCTAAGTCCAAATGCTTTATTTTTCTTGTGTGTTCGACTTCTTGCCAATAATTGTTAGAGCTTATCGGCTCTTTTTCAAAATTCGTCTCGCTCGTTCTTTTAAAAATTGGATCTTAATTGCATGCGTTGAAAATTCAATACGTTAATGTTGAAAGAATGAAACGGCTATTATCTAACGTTATTATTTTAACCATCAAAGACATCTGCAACAAAGGATCAAATCTAAAATACAATTAAACACTGCATACGAATTAATCTTTGTTTTAAAATAAAAAATATTTTGAAAATTATATGCTTGTGTTAGAAATAACAATAATAAAATGTTGTGTGTCTATATATATGTGTGTGTGTGTCTATATATATAATATATATATATATATATATATAATATATATATATATATATATATAATTATATATATATAATATAATATATATATATATATATATATATATATATATAATATATATATATTATATATATATATATATATTCTTCAAAATTTCAAGTTTGAATGAACACTGTGGAAAAGTGGAAAGTGAATTTATTCATGGTATAATTAGTTTTAATGTTGGTTATGATGTTTCTTATATACTTAACATTAAGCTAAACTATGAGGCTTTCTCGCTTGAAAAAGGCGATAGGTTCCCTTCCCCAAAGCTTCCCTGGGCCGTTCTTCTTTATACTGACTACCCTGGTGCAATGTCAATTATACGTTTCCTAATTTATTGTCAAAGAAAAGTAGAAATCCCAATAAATAGAAAAACTCTCTCTTAATGTTATTGGCTTTACCAGTATCATTTTATTATCCGGATAAAAAAGGATCAGCAATAAGAAAATATGATTTCTAGATGACTTAATATTGCTGTATTAAAGTAATAAAACTATATCATTTCATTTTATCTGTCTACTGGTATTTGATACATTGTTTACTCTCATCTCGGATTACTGCGATTCAGGAAAAAGTGTCCGGACAAATATCGTAAGAGCGAAAGAAATCACCGATTGAATTCTTCATCCTACGAGAAGATCTTTATAAAATTTATTGTTTAAGACATAAAAATAGTCTGATATTCCCATCTAGACAAATAAAATAAATTAATCAATTAAGCAAAAGAACTCTTTTTTGAGAGAGTTCGGCTACAAATTCTTTGTTCGTTTCCTGACGAAACTTTACTATTCATAAAAGTGCTATAAAATAAAAACAGAAATGGAGCTGCAGCAAAAGAATAATAGCAGGAGATTTTAGATGACCATAAGAATTAGAAGTATCTACTGGTCTACGTATAGTACTTAATACTGACGGATTTTTTTATGTCAATCGTTAGCTTAAGCATAAAGCAATAAAATAACCATTTTACATCTTTACTCTGTGCCCAATGGTAATAATTCGAACACATAGTTTCATGCTATCTATTCAAATTATTCTTTCCTATCTATCCTCGAACAAATTGTAGCTGTTAGTTATTTTTAAGTTGGTAGTAGTAAAATGCACGTGATTGGTCATCTTCCCGGACTTGTTACTCCCTTAAGAAGGCAATAACTATAAAATGTTTTATTTTCAGCTTTGTTTTACTCCCTTTGTTTTATCTTTATCTGGCACAATTAAACCAAAGCCTTACGACAATGATATGATGTTTTGAGTGTTTGGTTTTAAACGCTACTTCTTGTCTGCCAGTGGGAGTTTATTTTCTTTTGAATTTAATATTGGAAAGTTTATGATGATTACTTTTGTTTTTAATTGTCACTTCTGTAAAAGCATTAAGAATTCATGTTTAGTTGTTCACAAAATTTAAGGTACGGTTACTTGGCACATATTATCATTGAGATTGTCAGAAATTTTATGTAAAATTATTTTACATACACGTTTATTTACATCATGTTTTTTTATAGTAACCTAACTTACTGCCTTAAGCTTTTATTGAATTTTTTTCTTTTTTGTAATATTGGAAATTGAAAATATTTTTAATTTACTAATTACATATGGAGGACGGCGTAGCTTTGCATCCGATCCTGTTTGCTACCAAAAATTAATCCACTTATATTCATCTTATTCAAGTTATGTTTAGGGTATTGTATTTTTAGTTCAATTAGAGGGACCTGCTTACCACTGAATAAAATATGCGCTTACCAATAATAAAATATTATTATTGCTTACGTTTAAAGTACTTAGTAAAATAGGTATTGACTACTAATTATTTATGCACCAAGGGAGTAAAAATGTTATTATTTTCCTGAACAGTTTGTTGGTTCCTAAGGTGTAAGCCGAGGGAATCTAAGTATTTACTTCCCGAGGCGAAGCCGAGGGATTTATGTGTTTAACTTCCAAGGAAAAGCTGATGGGGGCCCCCTTATAAATTTGGGGGGTGCTCCCCCAAAATATATTTTTTTTATTCCTCCAACTACTACTTCTTTTGACCTGAAACGGATTTCGAGCCAATAAGAATCCCACTCCCCTTAAAATTGATATAATTGGCTGTAATAACCCAATAATAGGAAATAATTATTATTCCCATGGGAGAAAAGTGCTTCTTACTCCCTAAAAACTAGTCAACAAACTTTATATTATACACCGTCTGGAGATAAAAACATTTTCCCTATATACGTATAATATATATACGTATATAGTATTCCTTGTTACTACTTTACTGACTGTAAAATGTATATTTTTACAGTGTTATATTAATCTTTTCTTAAAAATACTTGGCTGAAACTTTTTCTTACCACTTATAATTACAATATATTTCATTTGTAAATATTTTATTATAATAATATTGTTAATAAAGCATGAAGCATGTATCATTTATCCATTATAACTAATTTTACTAACCATAGTTATACTTCAAACAGTTATTTTATTAACACTCTTTTTAAATTTTTCCTTTAATTAAAATTTCCTTTTATTCTTAAAAACAGGACCTTCCTTTTTATTTTATGGAACTTTCATTGTACATTTTTTTGTCAGTATTTTATTTAAAACTTTATAACTCAGCATTTGCAAGGAGTGATTAAGGCAAAAAAATGATTAAACTTTGCCCTTTCTCCATGAATTTTAATTTCTTCATTGCATCTTCATAAATTTTGTATAAATGTATTTGTTTAATTTACGACAAAGCATTTTTTCTTATAGAAGAGAAGTGAAATTTCCATATTTCATCTTCCTATAGAAAGCTTTATTGCTGAAAAAAGTAAATTCGTTTATAAGGTGAAGCTTCATTTATTTTTATTATTTCTTCTAAGTGAACAAGAATGATTCTTTTTATACTTTACATAATTAAAAGAAATTAAACAGAAAAAGGGTTGAAAAAATCAGATTCTCCCCCAAGACCATTCGTATGAAAATCATCAAGATTGAGCCATAGATTACACAGCGTCAAATGCACTTCAGAAAAAAAATATAAAGAAGAAAATGGTTGACCATTTCATTTATTTTTTTCTGGTTCCTAATTACTCTAGTCTCTTAAACATTTTTTCTTTTAAATAAACGTATAATACTAAACCTTGAACCCCTTCTTACTTGTTTTTCATAAAAAAAATATATTTTAGGAAAATGGATTGGGAGCTTCCTCGCAGAGAATAATTCAAAATAATTCAAATGGCATATCCCAAAATATGAATTAAATTTAGGAATAAATTAAACGCAGAACTGTGGAGTAAATTATTAAATATAAAAAGGCAGTCTCTCCTCTAAATGATCCACATGTCTCCACATTAAGTGGAGAGGCTGTTGTTTATATTTAAATTGAAGAAGCTTTTCAAAAGGTTTTGCTTATAATTGTTAGTTAATTTAATGAGTATTGAAAACGTATCTTGAACTCATAGGAGTTGTAGATTATAAGTCAGTCTTGTATACATTTTCTATTTAAGTCTTTGTATTTTGTCTTGTCTATGAATTGGGTTAGCTCTCATCCTGTTTTTTTTACATTAATTGTTAAGAATGTCCATTATTAAACGTAACTTAAAAGTTACATTTTATATTTTGAAGGGATAGAGATCCAAAATAATTCATAAACATACTAAATTTGCCCATAATATGTTTTGTTTAAAGTTTTCTTATGGCCTATTTTTCCTACTTACTCCTGGACTTATTCTTTCTGTACAAGAGAAAATAATATTTAAAATAGAGCTCCAAATATTTTTATATCTGTTTAAAAAATATATTTGTATTATTTACAAGCTTAAAAAAATGAATAACAACCTTATTAGTTGTGGAATTTCCATTTACATTCCGCTAAAAGTAAAAAAAAATCTAAAAACGGCAGAAGTGGTTAAAAAAGGGTAAAAAATGTTTGAAGAGTCAGTGAAGTGAAGAGCTTGATTTAATTTTACTTTCTTCTAGTGATGCTGAAAATTGACTCAACCTTCAAAACCTTGCAGAATCTTTTCTTTAATGAAATATAATTAAAACTGAAATAAGAAAATAACCTCGAGTTTTCCTCTCTCTGTTGACGATTTTCTTTTTAAGCTCTGTTTACATAATATATTTTTACTACAAAAAAATCATGTTAAAATACCTCACCAGCAGAGCAAAACTCATTAAAATAAAATGAGCAATTTGTTTTTATACTTGGTAGTAATTTTTTTTGGTATTCACATTGAAGGTTAAATTTTGTCTTTCTTAAAGATTTTTAGTGTTATGTTGATAAAGAATTAAAGGACAAAACATTATGTTAAATTTACTTAAAACGTTTTTTTGTAATCTTAATTATTTTTACTTTTCCTCATTTATACCGTAGCAAAAGTATAATAAGTATAAAAGTATGTACGAAAAGTATTGAAGTATAAAAGTAAATAGGAAAAGTACTGTGTTGCGAAATTCCGAAATCTAAATTATACGTTTCAGGTTTTTTTTAAGTTGAATAAATAAATAAATAAATTTTATTTATATTGTATTTTAATTGATCACACGTCAATTCTAAATAAGTGCACAAAAATAAAGTTAATAAAAATGTTAAAAGTTTACATAAATATAGATCACAGTGAAAATATTACAAAATTAATATAAAAGTATTACTATTTAAAAATAAACTAAACTTATGTTTATCAAATAAAAATATTATAGAGCTTGTAATCTAATATAAATATATTTTATACAAACATAAATTTATGTATAAACTTATTTTATATTGTGTAAAAAAAAGAAATTCTTTTACACAATATAGGCTTTAAGGTATTTTTTAGATTTGTTCTCTCCCATCTCACAAATTCGAGTTGAAAGTTGACTATAGATGGCTGTATGGAAGTATAAGTGGATGAAGTCTCAATCTTTTAGTGGTAAATTTAAGACCTCCTGTACTTTTTACAAAATTCTATGTTGTGTGTGTGTTAATTATTATCGTAGCTTCCAGCTTATTTGTCTGTTGTGTATGTGTGTTTGTTATTATCGTAGCTCCCAGCTTATTTGTCTGTTGTGTGTGTGTGTGTGTTTGTTATTATCGTAGCTCCCAGCTTATTTATGGAGTTAAAACTTGGTAAAAGTCAATCTTTAGGTCATGTTGTGCTATACAGAAAATAATTATTAAATGCCATCATAAATTGGACATGACTTTTCGAAAATTCTTAAAACAAGGAAAAATGTTAAGTCAATTTCAGCTTTTGCACGCATGTGGTCATAAATAAAACCAACGTATGTGCTAAGATTTATATCATTATTAACATTAGTTCAATTGTTAGCGAATTTTCTAAGAAAAAACGAGCTCATGAAATTGGGGTTATGTAAAGGGGGAGTGGGGAAGTACATATTTTGGAAGGCCTACCTAATCACACTTGAAAATTCGATACATCGTAGATGGCAGGCAGTATGCCACTTATATAAACCAGTAATATGGCGAACTAGTAAAGTACAATAACTATGTGGCTTCGAAGCGGCAAACAGGTCGAATGCCTCGTGTTATAGAATGACTTCTATACATTTTTTTAAAAAATGTTACAAATTGAAAAATAATCAAATAAAATTTAAATTTGGTACAAGAGTATTGGTTAGGTGTGTATTACGTGACAATATACAAAGTTTCGTTTCAATACGGCAAGAATATCTTCGATTTTTGTTGAATCATAAAAGTTAAGCATTATCAAGCGTGCCTGGATGGGTGACCGCGGAAAATAAAACGAATATATATTCCATCCCAGGACGAACGAGCGAAGCTATTCATACTAATATATATATATATATATATATATATATATATATATATATATATATATATATTATTATATATTATATATATAATATATATATATATAATATAAATACATATATAAATACATATAAAAATATATAAATACATATAAATACATATATATATGTATTTATTAGGTTGATCCTTTAATTTAGTCATATTTAGGCATTATCTGCTGATGTTAAATCTGTAAAAAAGCTGCGTAGGTAGATCGAAAATATATTTTTTTTATTTGTATCTCAATAAAATGAGATACAAAATAATTTTGTTTGATATTAAAATGATACATCCTGGTCTCTGGTGTTGTTAACTTCCAATTAGCATTACTCATTCAAATTTAAAGCACCCAATAATTTTTTTTACTGGTGACTACTTATTATTTTTAAAATTCTAAAGTGTGTTGTTAAAGCCAAATTTATCTAAATTAAAATGTTAATTTTTCTGTCCAATGGAATTTCCGGCCTTTGTTTTAGTTTGCGATTTCATTATATCTTTTTACTTTATTCCATAATTCAAGGATGACCAGAGTACTAAAATGTACCTTCCAAAATATAATAATACTATATTCAGTGGCGACTTGATAAGTATTATTTGTGGGCGACTGTGATGTCATGTGCAATTTTTCTGATTATTTTTTTTTGTTCACTAAATAAAATTTATTTTATAATTCACTATTATTATTTATAAACTTTTGTTTTCAAAAATGAAGTTTGTCCAAAATACCTAGGTACAAATAATAAAATATTGATTGTAAAAACATAAGATGATGTTTTAAATGATAAAAACTGGGTTCGGGGTCCCTCGGTAGTTTTCTACCAAGGAACTTGTATAATAGGGAAGAAACATAATAGGCCCTCCCAATGAGAAATAGTGTTGCCAACCCCCACCGCTACACATCGTAGCACTACTTCATCCTTTCTATCATCAGGTTTTATTTCGAGTAAAGTTTTAGTTCTTTATTATTGTGTAGTAGTTAATTGTACATTTTTAATGTTATCTCACCTTGTTTAAGATTATAAAGTTATGAATTTTAAGAAAATAAAAAATTACTAGAATTAAAGTCTGTTGCCATTAAGCATGTTATATCTTAAGAGCGAAAAACACAAACATACTTTTCAACTCTATATGGGAAAAGTTGTCCCATGCTCATGTATTTTCCTTGAAAACAGTGGCGACACTTTATTGCCTTTATGCTCCCTCTGTGTTTCCGATTCAACTTCGGACTCCCTTTACTCGTCCTCAGAATGCCATTTTTACCTAAAGAATAAAATTAGTATTACTTTGATCTCGCAATCCTCGATCTCAAAATGAAAGTAAACCAATGAATGTCTTTATAGCTTAGGGAATGTATTACAGTAGATAGCTATTTCATTTAGTAGTACTGATCATAATTGATACCCGCAGCCTAGTTTTTATTAATTTTACTTCTTTACAACAATATTAGCTATATATTTAATTATTATATCATATTGTTATACTACGACACACGGCTAAAATCAGTTCACAGCGCGGGGAAATTGTGTTGAAGAATATGGCTGGCCTGATTTGAAATTGAGGGCGTTTTTAAGCCCTCAATTTCAATCGGAAGGTGGTTCCGAGCCTGTGCGATGTGAGGTACTCGAAAAATAATCCCTAACCCTAAATTACATGGGATGAGACAAAACTAAGGACCCTCAATAGTAGATTATATGAAATATATATGTTTCTACCTTATGGTTTCGAGAGCAGAAAAGCCTGGTATGGCAATGAGGCACGTGTTGTTTTAGTTGAAGCTAGTGAACTAAAAAGTCTAGTTTAGAGTAAGATTCTTCTTGCCCGAGATTCGTTGCGAATTATAGTGTAGTGCAGTCCAGGGCAGGTTGGAGTAGAATCGAGGACGTGCCTGAACATACATCTTGCCCTATAGTACGATACACGGCTAAAATCAGTTGACAGCTTGGGGACATAATGCAAGGGTTATTTGTTCCTCATCACTATTATCCCGCGCTATCAACTGATTTTAGCCGTGTGTCATACTATAGATTACTCTAGTGTATACTGGAGTAACGTGCAAAACAAACCTAATGATTTTGAATCGACTTAGAGGCGTTTGTTTTTAAAACCGAACAAGTTTGTCAAAACATTAAATTGTCATAAACGAGTTTAGTCAGAACATGGAACTATATCAGACTTAGGTTGTTGTAACTGGTGTTGTAAAATTGGTTATTTTAAATTTGTAATATTTAAAACTTGATAAATTACTCCAATTTAATAAGTCTATTTTTATCCATTCTTTACATAGTTAGAATTAGAGAAGCTATAATTGATACCTATTATAGGGATTTCAAATAGATATTCTCTTTCTCGAATTGTTGTTATTAAATCGTATTAAGAGGGTCTCTCATCAATGATGAAAGTATAATTGAAAAATATTTTCTTTTTATTTTATTTTGAGCTTACTAGGTAGACTACTTTAGAGAGCTTAAGTAGGCATTAGAGAGCTTTATTCGGATATATTAATTGTTAGTGACACTAACTAATATCTATCATTAACTTGTGATGTTGATGGATAATAGAAGGTTATTATATTGTGTTCGTTGTTGTAGAACATATTATTTATACCAAGATTATATCATGTATAGAAATCTATGATAGAGAGGACTTTTAAGAAGAGATTTTTGGATTATTTTTCTACCAGATATAAGGGAAAGAATAAAGTGACGAGATGAGAGGAGCGTGAAATTGGGGACTATAAGGAATTCCATGGAAGAGACAATTAGAGTAAGTATCCGAGGCAATTAATAAGAATCTGACAAGAGCTATGTCCAGCCAATAAGTTTATCCTCGGACAATATCCACTGGACTAATGGAGACCGGACACCTGTCAAAGGCAAGAACCCATCAAAAGGAATACCGTTCTAAACTTCTTCCCTTCGCACTGTTGCCCAAAAGCTATTTTGTAATTAATTTACCGCCTACGGGGGAATTAAATCCTTGGAGAAGAATTAAGGGTCTGAACTCTTTAAGTAATAAAATCCTCCCTTGTTTCAGATTCATATAGATTCTCTTTTATCTAATTATTCTGCAGACCTAAAATTCTCAAATATTAATTTAACTTTTTGTATCATACAATTTTCACAATCCTTTTTTACTAACTTTGTTTACATTTTATGTCAATAAATTATAAATTTGGGTAAAAACATTTATCGCCAGAATATTTAAAATAAGTGATGTGGAAAAATTAGATTTTACTGTATAGTTGGAATCCCTGATGTGATTTTGCGGGGAAAGTGGAAATAACAGATTTTTTGCTCTTTTCGTAAAGCGTAAAGTACGAGTAGAAAATTGAATTCTTATTGAAACTGAGTAACAGAGAGATGTATTTGTCGCTTTGAGTAAAAAGATTCTAAATTGAATTGTCTTGACTTTTTATTCCGTCAAGTATACTCGTGCCGTAGCAGGATAATAAAACCTCTTCATGCTCTGTGTTGGACCACTTGAATTTTTGGACTATTTGTCCATTCCAAGAGATGTCCTTTGTCGTATGATATGGTCTTCTCTTCCCTCGGACACTTCATCTCCAATCTCTACTTGTCTGACCCTTCACGTTTTTGCCTCGTCAAGTAGAATAGACCTTTGCCTTAAGCTCGGATCCTCTTATATCCTGAAGTTTTCTTCTTCAGTATTTCACCCTTCGAACGCTTATCCCTTACAAACGCCTCTTCCTTTATCATACTGTTATCAAGGTTTTGGCTGTGAGTGGATTATTCTGTACTTAGTATTCTGTTTATTAATCCCTCATGCTCAATTCTTTTCTTTAGATACCTACTTTAACTTTTATTTCATTCTAGTTCATCGATTAGGATTCCCATCTTTAACAGTTTTATTACATTTTACTCTACCTTTAGTTATTAATTATTATGCTATGGAATAGTGATTGGATTTGTTAACACCTCTTCATATAGTTTTATAATGTTTTTATTTATGATAAAAGCAATTTATTGCACTGAATTACAGCTACTGTTTAATAATATAAAATTTATCTCTTATAAAGATAAAGAGCAAAAGTATATAATATCTTCTTTTTCCGTCAAAACCATAATTCTAGACTTACTTGTCAAGTGCTCTCTCTTATCTTAAAATAATAATTTATAGTTTAATTTATATTTACTTAATAACTTTTTAACTATATTTTCAAGAAGTTTTAAAAATCTGTTAGTTCTTATAGATACTACAATACTTCGCTAAAGACACGCATCACGATTTTATCGCAAAAACTCCTTTGGCTAGAGATCCAGGTTAAAAACCCCCTAGTCACGAGGTCATTTATTTCTTGACAGAGAAACATAAGATAATTCTTAGATTAACTTAGATGTTCTCATGTCCATTATTTTACCATTACCTACTTAGCTAAAAGATGCATTAAAGTTCTATAACCATTGCAATATTGATAAAGGAAACGACGTGTCCATCAATACATAACTGAATCAATGCATAACTTTTATATATTGAACTGTAATACTTTAACTAAACAAAATTACTTTAATTTTAAAACTTCCATTATAATTTAAGTATTTTCTAAATTAATTCTTTTTTTAACCAATAAAATAATGCAATAGTCTTATCAACAACATAAGAAACGAGGTAAATATGTTTTTAAGTTCTATCTTGCTATCACCATTAGCTCAACCTCTAAAAATTTCTAATTGTCTTCAAAATGTTCAATTAACCAGTAATGTTGAAATTGAACACGACTGTACTTATTCATTCAGTATGTCATTTCACTAGCTTAAGGGCATGGTTCAGCCTGGTAAGTACTTAGATGGGCGACAGCTGGAAACATCGCGCTCCTCTGTTTATGTGAATTTACGTGTTAACTGATGAAATATTTGTTAAAAGGTTTTCCCTACGAAAAAACTTCCAACTAACTTTGCAGTTCTTATAAAACTTTTTATTACCTTCGTCTTCATCTTTTTACAGTTTGTCAACTCCAGCATAATGACCTCTAACTAAACAATTAACCGTTACCTATCATACAAAGAATTTATGATACTCACTTCTATACTAAGCATTATTGTTATTTTTATTTACCTTACTTTTCTTATAATGAAATTTTTTCAAAAATATATTTAATCGTAGCGTAAAATATCGCTAAGTCTACTGTACATTATAGCCTACTTAAATAAGTATAAATAAAATGTAACAAGTTACCGCTTTACCCAATTTTTTTCCTAAAAATGTTTTATGTTATAATTAGTTACGATAAGACATTGTAGATCCGTGTCCAATATGTTCGTGAACAAATTTCAAATCTACCCTCTATATTGTAAATTTTTTTGTAGTTTACACATTTAGGAAGGGGGTACTCCCTATTTTCAAATAATAGTTTTTTTTGTATGACCACATCTTGTAAATTCACTTGACTTTAAAGGGTGATACAGACAGATGTAATGTTTTAACAAGATACAAAAAATAGCTTGGGGTAGCAGAGAAGTGATTTGTGAAGTGTTGAAATTTAGCCACTGAAAATAGTAGGAGGGTCATGTTCACGCTTCCCTGTACTGTCCACCCTCTTGTCCATCCCTTAAAAACTTTAAAAAGTAATAAAATTTCTTTAAAATACTTTCGCTTCGGTTAATTTTATGTCATTAAAATCACAGTAGTCGATTAGTTATGATTATATCCCATTGACCCTTCGTAGAGATATAATATTTATTTATTTGCTTCTTAAACACTTGTGTTGAATAGTAGCTATAAATATTACACATGCTGTATTGTCCTAGCCCTCAATGCCATCGTGTCGAATTTCAAGTCTATTGTTTATTCGTTTTCATTATAAATGTTATATAGAGTGTAATTAATACTTCGTTATTATTTTTTTGTATATTATGTGCTAAAACAAAACTATTATGTTAGTTCATTAAATTGGCCTCTGTTATTGATTTTTTACCTTTTCTATTATTTTCTTTATTCTTTTTTCATGTATAACTAACTAATAATGGTTATTAAATTACTACGCGTAGTATATGAAGAAGATTTTGCTCGAAAATGAGACATCATACGTCTCAAGCTAGTTGATAGCTTGGCCCTTGGGGCAAGTCAAGTTTTAGGTTTATAATTTTCTGACCCTTTATTGATGACCATTTTCAGTTTAATTTTTGCAAAAAAGGAATATTTATTGGTAATTAGGATACTGTTAGGCAAAATTTTGATTTGGTCGGCAAAAGTCACGCCATGCAACGATATAATTATTATTAGATATGGTAATGATAATACCCGTTTAGAACCATGCCTAAGTCCTGAAGGCTCATCAGGACTTATTTCTAATCTACAATCTTTTTATTTAAGGACCTTTTTTTCAGTTTCTTTCTTCTGGTATAATTCCTCAGAGTAAGGGATTGTATGAATTCATTATTATACTGTCGATATTTTAAAGACAAGTTTGAAAATTATAAAATAGTTTGGTGTTGTTATGAAAAGGAATATTGTAATCAATAGCAAGCGGCAAAGTCATGTAAAGAGTTTTGGATTGCAACCCCAGTATCATCAGCGTTTTACTGAAATTTTACAGGAAACAGCTAATGAAATCGAAGGTACGGAAAGAGGGTTTTGTGTCGAATGATAAAATGGTTTTATCCTAATAGTTTTTGTAAATTAAATTTTTATAAAACTTTTTAAGTATTTGAGCTTCCTTCCTATCTGTCTTGGATAAATAAATCGAATCATCTAGTAACCATATTGACAGCATTGTTAAATCACGTGGTCTCCTTGCTCTGGATATTGATGGCCTATTTCCGTACCGTTATTTTATAGAAAAAATAAGGGAATTTTTATTCGAATTATCAATATGTGTCGTATATTTTTTGTATAATATAAAAGAATAGGGTGGTCACGCATGTATGACTCCGGGTCTCTTCATCAATCAGAATATATTTTTGAAACATCCCTTGCAAACTGATATTCATCATTTTTCTGCCACGAGTTTGTTACCGAGTTTAGGGAAAGAGTTTGTCGCTGCAGTGAGTCTGCCACGAGCCAACAACCAGGCACAATTCTTTCAAAACTTCTTAATCTTATCAAGTTTTCCCTCTCTATAAAATCTTATTTTATGAAAAAAAGGAATTAAGTTGAGAATCAATAGGGTGACCCCAGGTGCTCTGTTTAATTGTAAACCTCTTTGGATCCAAAGAACAATTCCTGTTCATTTAACAACCTTTTAAAAAACACTGAGAAAATTTTCTTTTTCCGTACTTCAATTTTATTTCCCTTTTTCTTTTAAAAAGGATCGTTTGCATATACCGTAATTGTACTTCTATTCACTTAAAGCGGGGATTCACAATTATTTTTGTTGTTATATTTTTTTAAGCGAATGCTTCTTAAAGGAGAAACATCTTTCCCCTTTTAGCGGTTTTATTTCTTGTTGTTAGAAGCGGCTCGTGACATTTACGTATCGAAATGTTGTTTAGTGGAAACAACCTCCTTAAAGTCAAGCTCGGCACTTAGTTTAAAATATCGTCTATACGTTGCCGCTTCTACTTGCCATAAAATATTGTTATTATGTGAATAAATAAAGCCTTCTCGCTTTGGAGTCTCCACTCTGCTTTCCGGACCACTTTTTTTCTACCTCGATACAATTAGAATTAATGTTATTGCAGTCCTTGGACCGAAATATCTTTTTGCTTGAATATAGTTCAATTAATTTATTTTATTACCGCCATTATTAAAATTTTATATTCAATAAAAGGTATTTAATCCTTTTCTTTATTATACAGTAAAATATAAAGGGTGTGGCCAAAATTCTAAACAGCTAATCATTTCAGTTAATATTTGAGTTATCAAACTGCGGTTGGTAAAACCCCATTTTTTGCCATTTTGGTTGCCACCGTATTGGATTGAAATTTGATAACTGGAAATATTATATAACATTCAATTTTTCAACTTGGAATTACTATATTGTGATAATTATTTGGAAAGCTCTTGTTTTTTTACTTATAAGTTCAAAATCGCTTTATAAATATTTGTGTTCTATTTTCGTTAGCAGTAATGAGTCCGTCCCTTTAACAAAAAAAAAATTAATTAAAATATAAAACGTCGTTTTACTTACTTATCACAATATAGGAGTTCCGATTTGAAATATCAAAGGGACCATCGGAAAATGAATATTGCATTATACTGCAAGAGTGGGACATGAAATTAGGACGAAACATCAATCAAATACTTCTGGGAACAGTTCCTAGAAGTAGCATAACAATTAGCTTGTTACATTCCTAGGCGACTCTACCTCAATTAAATTGTGTTAAGTATTCCTGTTTTTCAAAACTCGGTAGTATCAAATAATTGACTGGCTGAATCCAAGATGCAAGTCGGCCCCAAAAAGCCAACTCGGCTCCTACATCCAGTGCCCGACTCGGCTCCTACATCCAGTGCCCGACTCGGCTCCCTAATCTCGGATTAACCCTGGTAAAAGTTAAGTAAAACTATGTTTAAACAAAAAAAAAATATTTATATCAATTATCAAAAAATATTAAAATGTTTAAAACGTAAATTTTGACTTTTACTTCTAAGAAACTCTTTATTTCTTGGCTATTGTACCAGACTATGAATGCATTGTGCTGAAGAATTTCATCTAATATTTGGTGGCTCGCAAATGTTTCGACGAAAGCTTTACTCCGCTAGTCGTACACTTCCATCTTTCAATATTTCCTGCTAAAAATTTGTACCAAGAAATTGTCTGCCACTTACTTCTTTACATATGCGACTCACCATCTTAATATTTTTTTGAACTAACAAATCAACAAATACACTAACAGAGACTTACAATTCAGTGGAATATTATTCATTAGCTATTTATAATAATCGTTTATTTAATATAATTTAATAGATTTAATATAATTCGTACGATATAATAAAAAATATCGTAAATTATATAATTATTATTATATTATATCCAGTTGGATACAAATTAGTATCCAAAATCAAAATATTTTGATTTTGGGTGTCAAGTTGGCAAGCTCCGAATATATAAAATATTGAATGAATAATGTATGTAATGTAGAATATTATATTAAAAATATAGCCCTGATTAATGAAATATTGCTGTCTAAAAAGATACTGGATATACCTTGTCGCCCAAATTTAATTGGCTATTTAAAGAAAAGCTCTCAATGAAGTTTATTTTTTGATATTAACATTATTTTCAAATGTCTTATCTTTAAGCTCTTAGATTTCCATTTTTAGCGAGTTTTTATCAGAAAATGGCGCTTGCTTATTTTCATTACTGAGACGAATGTCAGAGTATAGTAATAGTAGTAAAAGTAGTAATAATAATAATAATAATAATACAATAATAAGTGGAATACATAATGTGTACATAATGTACATGATACATGATAATGCATAGTATAATACGACAATAATATAATAATGCAATAATATAGTATAATGTTACATAATGCATAATGTATGTATGTATGTAAATGTAGTTTTGTGATATTGTAATATAATGTATTAATTGTAAATAATGTATATGATCTCTTGAAAATAAGAATGTACTGCAGATCTATGTATGTAAAAATGTAAAAAAAAATTAATGTACGACCTAAAAGGCAAAATTAAGACATAACATTGAATCTGTATTATAAAATTAGATTCCAAGCGCCTGTAGTACTACGTGGAGCAGGCGCTCTAAATAAATGTATACATAAAAAAAAGTATGCATTTTGCTCTTAAATAGTTTATATCGTAAAGATGCATGATAACATTTTTTTTCTTCAGGATTACTATTAGCACCTGGTTTGTATGTGTCTGCGTTCTGTCAGCGAAGTAGATTTTATTCCATATATACGTATTTTGCTTTTAGTAATTTTTTAGTATCTAATTGAATCTGTTCTACCTTTAACGTACTAAATTAAGACATTGAAAGTAATGGAGAGAATAAACGTTACTAAACTTCACAATTAAACAATTCTTTCGTTCTTACTTCTTTGTTTGGATACTCTTTTCTTACTAAATTTTGTTTCTTCACGTTTTATTTTAGAGATATTCTAGGTTAGATTATCTGATGTTATTATAATAATATCCAATCAGAGTTAAGCTTGCAATGTTTGTAGAAATCACCAAGGCTGGTTGCGTTTAGAATCTCTGCGATAAGAATGTTTAAATAAGGGACTAAGTTGTAGAACGTAAACAAGAAAACAGGATGTTTGGAGCCAGATTGAAATGGGAACAACGACTATTTGCTATTATACCGATGTTGATCTAGATGAGTTTTGGCAAATTAGTACGAGTAAGGGGGATCCCATCACTTTCCTAAAGCCTGAAGCAATACATGTGCAAGGGGGAAATGGTTAACATTTTGACTCTATGCTATCAAATGTGAAATGGACCTTTAAGCAGTGTTGCCTCAAGCAAATTGATAAGCAAAAACTTTTTCAGTTAATAAATTTTTGTTGGAAAAACTTTTAATTTTGAAATTAAATATGTAGGATATCATTTTACATTTCCCTTTTGGAAAATATTACTGAGGAAAATGTAAACTTTATTTTAACGACTTGCGCATTTTTCTGTTGTTACTGAAGATAAAAAATAAACTTCAGGTATAAAACATTTTATCAAAATATTCATGGTTACTTTTTTATGCCTGCATTGTTCGAAAGAAGAAAAAACTACATTTACTAAGAAGCCTAAAAGCTATCTTGTCGACTTATCTTTGCTTCTTAGGAACCACTCAAGAAGTTAAGTTACGCTTGACATGCTGCTTAAGGTAAATCTGTTGCTGTTTTGTCGTAAAACTGAAGAAAACCCTTATTTTTCTCGAGCCTTTCAATCAAATCTGAATAAGCCCTTTGGATTTTGAGCTATCATAGCTAATAAGCTCTAAAATTGAAGGGTTCTTTGGATTTTATGACAATCAGGATCCCTGACTGATCGTAAAACTTGTCCATTCTTTCCCTTGGACTCGTGCGTCAGGTTCTCGTGAGGATCTCATTTCACGATACTCTGCCTTCTTTATTCTACCTTGCTAACAAAAAGCATCATTTCAAGCCATTTGCATTCTCCAGCACTCTCGAGCTCAGCCCACATATCATCCTTATCTAGGCAGGATCATCATCCCTCTTGGACCTTGGTCATTTTTTTGTCGTAACTTTCCCGTTGGGGTTTCTTTTTACCATCTTCTTTAAAAGTCTATAAATTTTCTTTTGACTCCCTTACTTCTTTAAATAGGGCAATGTTATTATATTATACCCTCTACCCGCTTCTAACGTGACTATCAAACCGACTACTTCATGAATACGAATTTATGCATTTTTTGTTGAAATATAACAGGGTATACTTGGTAAAATATTGATGGTATAAGCTGAAATGTTTTTGCTGGAAAAGCAGCCTTTACAAATATGCCAAATGAAACCTCTCTGCAAAACGAGGGATCTCTTTTATTTCTGATCTTATTTTTGGAGGGTTGCTAATGTTTCTTGATTGGTCTTTTCTTATTTAAGAAGATTTAAGTGGTAAACAAGAGAACCTCGGCCTCTCTATGGTCGCTTCGCAGCCTCATGGTTATTGTGCTGTATCAGTTCGTCGTGTTAGTCAGTGCCATACTGCCACTTATTTTCCAAATGCATTATTCGAAAAACGTGATTTATTAACAAAGGTTATATATGTTAAACGATAAACTCGTAATTAATGCTAATAATACAGTTTGACTACATTTATGTCTTTAAAATTAAATCCCCATCTGATTTCTTTTCGAGGTTAAAATTTTCCCGGAGTCATTATTCTGGGTTAATGACGTCATATACATTTCTGAACTATAAATCAGACATTAGTTAGGTTAGGATAAATTAGACATTAGGTTCAGGACATTAATTATTTCAATCAGTGACTCCCTCCCCCTTTCAAAAAAAAACCACCTCTCCCTTTTTCCTTCCTACGTGACCCCAGCCTCATATGAACATTTTTATTTAGAAATTCGGTAAAGTACAGTCAATTTATTTTTATTCTTTTCTACCTGTTACAGAATAAAATATTCTACTTTCACGGCAATGAGAAAAAATTCCTCCAGTAAGAAAAATTGCTATGTCATCTCTATTCCTTAGTTTAATACATTTAGTTTTAATGTTAATTTAGTTTATTGTAAATCAGTTTAATGTTAATAGGGTTCCTCGTGGAGTAATGGTTAGCTCGTGTGCCTGCTACCCAGACAATCCAGGTTCGATCCCGGTCGGGAACTAATGGATTTTATTGTGAGGGATAAAATCTCTACATCTTTTGTCTTTCGAAAATGACGTTGGCTCGAAGCCGATGGTTCCGAGCCTATGCGATGTCAGGTAGTCATAAAAGATTCCTAATCCTAAATGAACCTAGGTTTAAGCAAAATTTAGAACTTATATAAATTATATATATTTCTGGCTTATGGTTTCCACAGCAAGAAAGTTTAGTCTGGCAGTGGTGCATGTTTTGTCTATGGTTGAAGCTATTGAACACTCAGCAAAGTCACGGCTCATCTGTGGATTTAACAGGAAAATGTCTGCCCTAGAAACTCATAAGGTATGAGTCTATTTTCCATCAAAGGGAGTTAGCAAAAATGGCCCAACAACGTAGCATACATGCTAGGTGATCTTAACACCTCTCCCTAATTACTACCATTATCACTATCCTTAATGTTTTTTGATGTTTAAATTTAATTTCGGGAAGTATTGCTTTTAATTCCTGATGTTTCTAATGGAACATTGAGAGTAATATTATTAAATCTCGTTTATATTTTCGTGACTGGTGACAGTTTAGGTATCATTCTTTAAATTATGAGGAGGTAACTGCCTTCTAAATCTCCTATAAAAATTACTTTTTAACAGGAAAAAAAATATCCAATTTCATCACAATGCTTTATGTTAACCCTTTGACATGAAACTCAATGTTTTGGCTAAATCCACACGCATTAGTTAAATGTACAGAATTGAATATGATTTATAGAGGTTTTTGTTTAACCGATTTTTTAAAGTAATTTTGCTGATGGATGTGACTGGATATGTTGAGTAATAGTTGGTGGTCACGGGAGGAACAGGACCATATTAATGCTGCTTATATAAAGGGTGCGGCCTAAGAATATTTCTGTGATTTTCCAACATTTCTTTATTTCCTGTGATTATAGACTTTTTTACTATAGACCAGAGCAATTTTTCACTAGACATTTTAACATTTTTTATTTTATTACTTTTGTCTGTTAATGTTTTAAATGTAATAACTTAAATACTTCATAATAAAACCGGTTAACGATCAAGCAGACAAATTAAGCCAATAATTTCAAATTACTATGGCTTCATGCGTTAACATGTATAACCATAGAGATATTTGTACTAGAGAGGCCATAGCGGTTAAATTTGGAAACATCTAAAAAGGTGTTCACCTGAACACCTTTTATTTTATAAACAAACAGTACAAAAGCATAAATTAATAGAATAAAAACAAAACAATATCCAATAACCAAACCTTTTAAATTATTTTAATCTTAACCCACTTTTGGAAAAAGTTGCAGTGAGGTTACACAGAGCCCCAAAAAGATGTTTCAAGCCTTCTAATGTATCGATATGGGGTATGCCTCCTCTAGTAGTATATCTCTATGGTTCAAACCTATGATCTGAAACCCTTGTAATTAAAAAGATGATTTTTTTAAAATGTAAGTTTCATTATAAAGAACAAGCTGCGTGTTTATGAAGATGTTTTATGATTTTAATTTAATTTTTAACTTAGTCTTCGTAGACATCAATGTCCTCCTTTATTAAAATTAAATTGTTATACACATTTATAAATTATGTTCAAATTTTTATGATCTATTGTCCTAAAAGAGTTATTGGACATATTTAACTTCTACTGGTATTTCATATATAGTTTCAATTACTTCTAATGAATACAGTCATTAATTTGTAAATAAAAGTTAATTATATGAACCACTAAACTTTAATAACCAAGCACTGCTATAAAACCGAAGTACAATACGGCTAGGCCCTAGGCATATTAATTTCTAAGTACGGTTGCCTTTCAATTCTCTTTATTATCCAGAGTCATAACAAGCCACTTAAGATGAGCAATTCAGCTAATGGTTGGCTACCGCAGTAATGTTTACTGATACTAACTTACTTTATTGTGGAAACAAAGTCTCCTTAAAAGTTTATTTCGTATGTGGACGGTCAGCCAATATAGATAATTGTTTTAAAGAGGGTCCTTCAAATAGCTTGAATTAAGTATATACTGGGGTTTTAAAATGCGAATATACAACGGTATTAAAACGTTTTTAATGGTGTTATAAAAGTTAGTTTAGAATTTTAAATTCATTGAATTTTATAGCTTTATATTTCTAGCGATTGTCGCATACCAGTTATCACATTAGGTCCGTCTACCCTGAAAATTTGATTTGATTGGATCAGCTTGTATACTTAATACTTTTAATTTTATGAAACCCAGTTTTTAAAAGTAAAACTTTGTAAGTTTGAGCGAATTCATGAATCGATTCTTATGGGTTGAGTAAAGTTACATATTTTACAATATAAACGTTTTTTATACATAATTTTTAAGTTCGTTCTTTTGTATCAATCTTATGTGTTTGATTATTATAAAGGGTTAAATCAAAAATGGAGTTTCCGGAAGACTAAATCGGAATGTCTTTCCATTAGAAGAGCCACAAAGAGAATTGTAACATGTTCCCTTCCCTCGCAAACCTTTCAATAACCGCGTCGTGGCCTTAGATATAAAGGGGTACGGTACTTTTAATATGTGAAGACAAGCGGAGCGGCTAATTCGTATATCGGGTATCTGCGACATGTGGGTCCGAGGTTATCCTAGTTTGACTCTTCCTCAAATCTTCCATATGTCCATTTCTAAACTCTTACACTTGTCACCCCGCAACCCTTTTAACTCTCTAATAGGATTCCCACTTCCGCCCTTTTAAATTGTATTAATTCAATTGAATAGGAAGACTAACTGTTGTGATTCTTTTGTAAATTGTACCACTTGAATCCCGATCAGATTTTTTACCCTGGCATGTATGTCATACCCTTAGACACCGAGTAATTGTTGTAATCATACTTGCCTAAACATTACACTTGTCTAGTCAAATGAAATAAATCACAACTGCCACTAGAAGCTATTCGATATTACTTCAATAAGTATTTTTTTAAATAGAATACACTTTTTTTTATAAATTGATTTAGAATTCTGATTCTTTTTTATTTGACTTTAAAGAATTAGTTTAGCATTAGTGCATTACGTTTAGCATTAGTGCCAGACAATAAATAGATAATCATCTACTCTATGTATAAAAGATAACAGTTAGTTTCTCTACCTGA
Organism: Microvelia longipes; assembly: GCA_018340805.1. Classification (NCBI taxonomy): domain Eukaryota; kingdom Metazoa; phylum Arthropoda; class Insecta; order Hemiptera; family Veliidae; genus Microvelia; species Microvelia longipes. The sequence continues at coordinate 46,057,314 of JACMZG010000008.1, read as the reverse complement.
ATATTTATTAGCAAAGCAGCGAAATAAATATTAGTAGGAGAAATTGTTGTTTTCTCTTTTAATTATTAACTCTACATGCAACATTTATATGATAATCTGTTTTTTAACTAATTTAGGATCGAAGGTGACCTATTCTATGCTCTGTTCAGGATTCAAAAACTATAACGGGCGCCAACTATTTACATTATTATATATTTATAGCGGTATTCTTTCACCATAAAGTAGTTTGTAAAATATGTCCCAAAGAAATAAGCGTTTAGGATTTAAACAAAAGGCCCCCTTTTCTTCTTACTACTCAACTGGATCTATTACTAACAATTAATGTTAGAAGTAGTTAATGAAATATGAATGTATTAACAAAATTATGACTTGTAAGGAAAAAACTGGAGTGATTTTTATAAAATTGTGGCACCCTCTTGAAATTTTTTTAGCCAAGTTGTATTGAGATTTATTGCAAATGAGGCTTCATACATTTTCTGGCGAAATGAATCTTCAAATTAATTCATCAACAGCCAAATAAAAGTTAAATATGGTTTATTTGATAATTTTTGTTTTGTCAACAACGAAGGTGATCTATGATTACAAGCAAAATATATTGTAAAGGAAATCGAGTTACTTAAAACCTAGGTATTATAAACAAAATATAAGATCTGCCTGTTTTCAAAACCTTAGGCTTCAAATTTAATCAGAGCAATTACTCTGGGTTTCAACTTATAAGACCCATGTCATAATAATAACAATAAGACCATCCGCTCTAATAGGTCGTATTCTCCCTTCAAGCTCTTGGCTTAAAATAAATTTGTCCAGGAGGTTAGATTGCAAACGGGTTGGGGAGAGTTAAGATTTTAGGACTCGAATACTAGGGATTATAGTAAGAGTTAATTGTACAAAATCAAGTTTAGGGAAGGTATAATTGTATCATAGTTTGTATTATAGAAAACTTAATAACTAAACATCGGTCCGAATAATAGTCTCCTACATTTCATTTCTGACTGGAAACCCTTTAATTTCAAAATGTCATCTTAAGACTTTTCTTACCTTTAAGAAAAAGGGGAAAGCTATGAAACCGTGTCCAATATCTCAAATCATACAACAAGAATCCATTAGCTTGGACTCAAAAGCTATTATCTCTAACTGCCTTTAACCCCCCCCCCCCCCACAAACTCTCTCTCGCTAACTCCCAAGATATCAAACCATAAACTCCTGACTCCTTTTTATTGCTACTGAAAATGAAAACGGAAAACTGGATTATAGTTAACAATTTTTATTATCTTTAATGCTTTTCTTCTTATATTTTTAATAAGCAATGTGTTGTTTACGATGGTAAATTATTACTATTTTTATTATCATTTTAATAGATTTTTTTTTATTTCAAGAGCTGAATTTTCGGTGTATAACCATCTCAATCCAACGGCTTAATAAATCCTAATTGATTATGATTAGACAGTTACACTTATCGTGCTAATTAAATTGTAGGAGCAAGAAATCATCTGAGAGGGTATTTATTTAGCCTCAAGTAAAAATAGGTCCTTGGAACTAAATTCGCCTTGTGATAGGTGTCATGGCGTCAGGATTGTTGTGTGTGCATATATTAATGTCTTTCTTTGATTGTAGAGAAATGCACTAAAAAACTGTTAGACGTCTTAACCTGAGTTTTAATTTAATCAAAATAATTGTATTAAATGTATGTTTAACGTAACGTGTATTTAAATGAATACGATGTGCTATGAACGTTATGAACAAATCTTATATTTTAAGAAATGTTGTTCATTACGATATGCTTCTTTCAGTTGTTTGAATTTAATCATTTATCTCATCAATGACGAATCAAAAAATAAAAAAGTCTAGTACTTATTTAAGATACAAAGCCGTTTCCAAAATATGCAATATTACAGTATCCTGTAACTTAACGTATTGAATTTACCAATACTAGTGTCAAAATTACCCTATTTGGGTAATAGTTACAAAAATAGTAATGGTGAATTTGAATTTACAAGAATCAATTTTCTGGTATTGAGAACATTTTTAAAAGTCTAGGACCATGTTTTCCCCTTTTTTTAAGCATTTAATATTGGTACATATAAATTGTTGCATCCTGTATTTATATAGTCATGAATTGTACCGCATTTTATTATTGGAAGTTATTATTGTGTTACATAAAAAATGGTCACACCTCCCCGGTGAACAAGTAAAGGCCACTCGGTATATTTTTTAATTAATTACCTTTAGTTTTTAATTAATTAAATTTAATTTTTTACTTCAGTAATTAACTTTTGTACCTTAAGAGTGTAATATGTGTATAAAGATAAATTGTATTATTAATTTTTATGAATAATGATATTAAATTAGAATATATATTTAATCTAAATTGATGTCTCTGTATATATATTTCAAACTTTAAAGGGATTTGGTATTGGGCTACACTTTTACAATATTCCAATATTGAAAGGATTAAATTTATAGCTTTGTCTATTATAAAGCTTCTGGATATGAATTTGATTGATCTTTGGGTATAGAAAATTTGATATTCCAAAAATAGTTTTGGGATGCAAAATAAATGCCTTTGGAATACCATCACAAATATAGTGTTTTTGATTTATTACTAAATATTTAGGTGTCCTACCATTGTGCCATTAAATTTATCAGATGCATTCCTACATTTCCACACTATTGTGTTATTATACAAAATGCTTTTATGTATAATATTTTCTTTTCCCTTTACATTCGTCCTTTGTGGGTGTACTTGGAATTTAATTACTCTAGTTGATTTAGAAGAGATTTATGCTCTATGCATCTATTCATACACCATTAAAATTATGTATGTGTAGTATTAATAAATGTATACGTAAAATCTCAATCAAACCTCATCAAAGCGTTTGTAAGTTTTGGTATTAAATTGTTTTATTTGTAATTTCGTTATCAATGGAGTAAATCATTCATTTTTCCTTTAGTTAAGCATATACTTAAATTAAGTTGCGGTTTTCGTAATTTTTCTCTCCCAAGTTGATGTTTGTGTAATGGCAATATTTTTATCAAAAGATAACTTTTCGTTATTTTTAGCAGTTCTCCAAATAATTTAAAGCATACTAAAATAAAGATCTTACACAATATAACCATTTTACACTCATGTTTCATGAACTCCTTTAAGTTTTTTTAAGAGTTTAAAATATCAGGAGGTAAATTTTGATCAATCCAAGAAGATCGACCATTTGCGTAGTAGAAGTTAGTATAACTTTACGTCTACTGTGTATAAACAATTTGCCTTGGCAACGTTATCATACTTCTACAAAATTTTGCAGCTTTTAAGTACAAGGTTAAGATAATTAAATCAAGCATTTAATTTTCACACACAAAATATATTTAACATAATACAAAAACACACTTAGCACACAATAAGTTAAAACTAAAATTATACAAACACAAATGATATAATAAGTATTTTAAATAAACAATTAACTACTGAGTTTAAAAAAACACCAAAATGTATAAAAATATTATATGCAACGTTTTAAATGGAAAAAATTATTTCCTCACCAAATTCTAGAAATAAAAGTTATTTGATGTAATAATTATAATTTTAGTCGATTGTACAGAAAAAGCAAACATATAGATACAGTATTAGTAAATATGCTATCATAATAATCCTTAATACAAATTATTAGTAACAAAAAGTAATATTAATTTTAAAAAGCATTTAAAAATTAAAAACTAAAATATACGTTGCAGCTGTAAATAAGATTAAAAATTTGTTGTCATTATTATTAGTTAAAACTCATATAGGAAATAATATTGTATGTAATGTATGTCAATGTAATAATATATAAGAAAATATTTGTTGCAAAATCGTTTAATAAAGTACGATTTCAGTAGATTGAACTCCTAAAATTGCACTACTTATTTAAGCCCCGGTAAAGTTAAAGTAGGGCTTAAATTGTGTAGATAAAAAAAGGAATGACGCCTTAAATCTTGGATGTTTTCTTAAAACAGGAGATATTAATCTAAGCTATGATAAATTAAAGTTAATAACCCCTTCGCCTCAAACAGAAAGCTTAGTTTGAAGGAAAAAGTCAAAAGATCTATTTATTTAACATTTCTTTTTAAAAATAAAATAAGTTAAAAATATGTTGTCTTATTATCATTGTAACTGCAACGTATTTCAAATCTAAAAACTACAAACCTACTACATCGACACACAAAAATTATTTTTTAAAACTTACAACTAAAATACATAAAAAACTTTATTTCTCTTACAAAAATTAAAAAAGTTGCTACAGCAAAACATTTTGAGTTTTAGAAATAGTAATAATTAATTATAAGTTAGTTCATAAGAATGTTATTATTAGAATAAATATTTACATTCAATGTTATACATATTTTTTGAAATAATTGTTTATTTGTTTCAGTTAATTGTAACTTGCAAGCAACTGCTATAAGTGCAAAGTTTATTATAAACACTAAATATGGTTTACTTGAATTTGTCCAATTAAAACAATTTAGGTGAACCCAAATTTAAAAATAAAATTAAGTGAGATCACATTAATACGATATAAATTTATTTTATTAAAACTATAAGACCAAGGAAGTGACTTAAATTAAAGATTAAATGAATCATATTATTAAAATGAATTTAATTATGATTATGAGACCAAATTATAATGACTTATATCCTAAAAACTTAGAGCAATTTTAAATGCATTGAGATCATTGAGTATTCTGTGATCATCTTATGTTATTTCAGCGAGATAAACATATTGCGTTATTGCAATACTTTTATCTTAATATCAATGAGACCAATATGAATTTATTTTATAAATATTTACGTTTGATGATTTTTTAAGAATGAAAACTTCGTATTTTCTAAATACAATTAGTAATAGATTATATGACTAGTTCAAAAATGAGATCAAATAATAAATATTTATTCTTATTATTAAAGATAGTTGTCTTTAATAATTGATATTTAATTAAAAATAATTTTATCATTCAAAGATATTTTTAGTGAAATTAGACTTTCTTTCTTAGAAAGGCTAATAGATCAATTTTAAGAAAAAATATTACATAAAAACAATTATAATCTCGCTAATTTTAAATAAAACAAATCAGAGACAGAGTTGAATATATTTAATGTGAAGTAAATAAAAAAATAAGTTTTTAGAATAATATTGGTTGAGAGCTGTTACTAATATGTATTACATTCTTTTTCAAAACTAATTTGTTAAAAACCACTGAATCACAGGTATTTTGATGTGAGATAAGTGAAACTTACTTTTTATTTTTTTTAACATTTGTACTTAAGATTCATAAAGGACAGTATTTATGAACGTTGTTCCTATTAATTTACAGAAACCGTTCTAGCTCTAAATAATGTAATATTCTTAATACTGTCCTAAATTACTAATTTGTAGAATTTAATATATTATTAATTAGTATAAATCTTTTAAATTACATTATGAGTTACTGTTTACAAAAAAGCATGTATGATTAACTTAAAATAAATTACTATAAAATAATTAATATTATCACTATCAATGCATTACGCTATGAGATCAAAAATAACATTAAAATTTACCATAAAAAATATTTTACAAAACTTTGAAAGACTCTGGGACAGTAGATTTTTTAGTGACTACTTAATTTCACTCAGTTATATTTTTCAAACCTTAACTTAATACTTAACTTAAAATATATTTCCTAGGCATGACTCAAAGGACTTACAATTAATTTGGAACAAGTTATAGAAGAGTGACATCTATATTTATTTTAAAAAGTATCATTAATGCAAAATATTTGATGAAATTTTTTTTAAGTCTGATCTACTCATCGAATATAAGACGAAATAAAATAATATCTACTCTTTGGTTTGAAACATCGTTAAATGTTTAATTAAAACTCATTTAATTAGAAAAATTAAGAATTCAAGTAAAAACATACTATCATTTCACAAAAGTTGAAAGACATTGTTTAATACACTTAATGAGATCAATATGAAAGACAACTTTTTTAAAACATTAAAAATTAATTTAATGAAAGACTTATAGAATTTAGAATAATAAATTTTATTTAAAACTATTTTGAGATCAAACGAAAATTAACAATATCAATGAAGCATTTGGAAAGGTTTTAGGACTAAAAGGCTGTATAAAAATAATAATTAAAATTAAATAGATTTCATTGTTTAATAACTGTTTAGCAAAGTTATTGTACTGTTATTCGTACTCCTGTCTAGGGGAAAACTATTATACTGAAATTTTACAGTCCGTTTTCAAAGACTTATACATCACATGATCGAAAAAAATATCCTAAAACCCTTTTCAATAAACCCCTTAAGATATTTTCCAGTCACCAAAAACTCTAAACTTAATTTAAACCTAAGTTTTTAATATTTTTTATTAAAAATTATAATAGATGAAAGACTAGAAAATGTCTTAAATTAAATTATTAATTTTTTGAGATCAAATATTTTGTCTTAAATCTTAACATTATACGTACTTTCTTGAATAAGATACTATTTGGCAGTATAGTGTCAGTACTGCTGTTGTCAATACAAAGAAATTAAAACTATTAAACTATCGACAATTTTGATAAAAATACTAAAATTATGAAATAAAAAAATTGGTACCCTAATTTTACATTTTATCCGGGCTACTGGCAGAAAAAGGAAAAATAACTATAATTTAAATTTTATTGTTTTCTTTACAATGCACACATTAAAAATGTTTCATAAAATTCATGGATGAGCACGTTCTAAGAGTTTTCTTTTTCTACCAACTAGTCCTTAAAGCCCTATATAAGTTCTGATAACAACTAAAGTTTCAATATTAAATCTTATGTGAAACAACACTGAATGTATAATGCTTACACTGTTATACTGCTTATTACTGCAGACTTTTATTGAAACTTTAGTTTAATCAACACCAAACTAATCAACCGGAAATATATGGGGCCTTATTCTAACCCTATGAAAGACATGTAAAGCACTAACATCGACCTACTCTGCACAACTGACATAAAATCACAATTATTCATTAAATTAAACTCAAGATTATTTGTACATGATCTTGATTGAAATTACCAAATTAAAACTAAGCTGAAAGACTTGATCCAAGTATTTGAAAGACATGAGGTTTGGAGCGGTTTCAGCACCGCTAGCCTTATATCAGGATAACTCGTCATCTCTGTCCCTTTCTGAAACCAAAAAAGATAAAATATAGAAAATAATTTAATTAATCGAGCATTAATTTAATTAAAATATAAGCATTAATTAAGTTACGTAATTAGTTGATTTGATGAGTTAAGATTCCTGGAGTTTTAATTATTAAAAAAACAGCTTTACGTATTAAATTGTTTAATTAAACATGGGGTATAAATTTATTATTTATTTATAATTAGTTATATTTATTTTCCTTACCAGGTCTGCGGACAAGAGATGAATCCTGTATATTAGCCACCAAATCTGGAACGCTAACACCTTCTTCATCACCATTGTCAACTGCTGAAAATAAAATATAAATAGCTAGGTAAGTAAAATTTTTTTATTAATTATCAATGATATAGTTATTTTTTGTTAAGTAATAAAATAGTAATTAAGGACCAACAAGGAAAATGATGGCACATTTGTCGGTACATACTAACAGTGGTGGTAAATTCAGTACTATACAGAATTCCGTTCTTAATAAAGCACATTAATTTCGAAATGAGGAATTAACTACTGTAATTAACTAAAAATAATTAGTTTTAAAAAATAAGGATCTATTCTCATAAATAAGTAGTGGACGCGTGTCAGTTTTTTGTGGGGTGGATTAAAAGCTTCTGCCTAATACTGTAGTTTCTGTTTTTTTCCACCATGACACAGATAGCAGCACCTACCAAAGCACAACCATAGATAGAAACACACCCGTCTAAACTTACTTTTACTATAAAAGTTAGTTAAAGTTGAAGTTGTGTTTTTTTTTCCTTTTAGAATAAAAAGGATAGTATAAGTTGATAAACTCAAGCTTAACGCCTTTCTTAAAATTTACAATCATATTAATATTTACTTACATTAATATACTAATAAATATAAAAAAATTGGTCGCTGGATAAGTTTTAAACTAATTTTTTGTTTTCTTCAATTTTAATTATAATAGTTACTGTTACTTTAGTTATTTGCCTTTTCTTACATTATTAAGTGCTTATAACATACGCTATAATTATAAATAATTAATTATAATAATTATAATTTATTAATATTATATAACAATACAACAATACGTGGTAATATAATAGTTTATATAATTACAATAATATGCTATAAATTAAAGAATATTGATGCTATAAAAATTCAATTTATCCTCATTTGTTTGATTTAGGTTAAATTAGGTTATTAATAACAGATTTGTTTTAAAAGGTTTAGATAAGGAAAATTAAGCACTTTACCAAATTTAATAATGGAAAAATCTACGCTATCGGCATAACTAATAATACCAAAACTATTTTATTAGATACAAAAATCAAATTATTTTATTAAAATTTATTTTAATTAAAAAAGTATTTAAACATAATTTCCTGTACAGGTTTTAATAATAATTTTATAATATATGTGACAATTTATTTTGTAAAAATTTAAATATAATTAATAAGCTAACGAGCTTTGAAATAAGATAATTAGGCTATTCAATTAAGGTGAAATTAAATTAAATGTCATCACGTGAAATTAGTTTTTTTTAACAATATTTCTCTAAATTTCAATCAAGGAGTATTAAAAATTTAAAATCTAATTATTGAAAATTAAACTTCTTTATAATTATTTTACTGTCTCTATTAATAAACACACGCTATAAGTAATTTTACAATAAATGTGTAATATAAATATAAATAAAATAATAATATAGAAAATTGAAACTAACCTGGTGGTGAGCCAAATAGTAGATATCTGATGAAATAGTAGAGATCTCTAATAAGCTGATGAAATCTTCGATGGACTTCTTCGCTATCTCTCGCTCCAAGATATCTCCAAGGAAACATCGTCAGATCGGCTTGAAGAAGTTGGCTGGTATCTCTATACACTGGGCGGTGTCTGCTGAAGCACTGAACTTGTAGAGTCAGGGTTAGACTCCCTGGGTTCACCCTTCCTCCCCACTACTTATATTTTTTTACCTATGCTTTACTCATAGGACTTGTAAACTACACCTAATAATACTTAATACTTGTCAAACCTGACACTACAGTAATAAAGTAATAATGGAGTTCATCTCTTACTTCATTTTAATATTTAATTTAAAAAAAAATTAAAAAAACAAACTCTTAAAATGTTTTTTTAATCGCATCGCGTAATTTTACGTAGTTACATTCATTGAAATTTATTTTATTCCCTGACGTGTTATAACGTAGTCTGCAATTTTAAAATAATTTTTTCTTTACATTTCACACTTTTGAAGTTGAAATGAAGCTGAAAATTAACCAAAACTTTATGTTCAATGAAATTTTTGTTCTCCTTTGTGTTATGTTGTTTTTAATTTTTTAATGACTGAATCTTTCTGTTCAGAATCATAATTTTATACCTACGTTTATATTACTTAAATTTGAAAACTATGAAACTCATGAAAACAACAGGGAGGGAAACATAAGATGGAGTTTTTAGCCACTTTGACAGTGAAGCTAATAAATAATACCTTAGCTTACAATGCAGAACATTCTTGACGAAATATTATAGCGCAAACATTGAAGTTCACAAAATATTGGATAGTAATGTAAATAGGAACATGAAATATCTGATTAATCCTCTATATTAATAGATAGTCAATTTTATGTAAGAGTTTAATAAATTAGAGTTTTTCTGAATGGTATTGTTGTGGGTAGCCTTTAGTATAAGATATTATTTTGAAACTACAAGAGCATTCTAGCGGACAAAGAGGGTAAGTTAAAGGGTCTGAGTTTGACTTACACTGCTTTCTAGCGGATATTTTTTGAAGTATAGATTTTAGATTATTATTATAGATATAACGCGCACCACTTCACAAAATGAACCTACTGCTCAAAGGTGAACTTCGCTCATTTTTTGAGTGGCCGGGAGGCTAAACCTTCATGAAATTCAATGCTAAATTTAGGGTTACAAAGGTATTTGTAGATAAGGATAAAAATGTATGTATCAATGAAGTATTCTATACAGAACTTTGGAAGTATATATTTCATATTACAGTTTGTTTTCAAAAATAATATGGAAATTTTCTCCAGTACAGGGTAAAGTTCGGGGTACCTTGGAACGTTTCCTCCCCATGTCAGATATTCTAAGCTCGTCCTCACCTCTTCGGACTCGCTTCCTTCGTCTTCCGAATATATAAATCACCTATTTTATATAGCACTACATTTTTAGACTTGCTTCACTACTTCTTAGAAAACAAATATTTGTTTCCAAATATTTATATTTGTTCCCAGTGGTCGCCCATCCCCAGGTACTAACCTCGCTTAATCTATCAAAATACTTGGGCATTATATAAATAAATACACTCACGTAAAATTTCAATTCAATTGATTATTTTTATCAACGTGCATATTATTATACCATAATCGAACTAATGCTGATAATAAGACGAAACAACACATTTGTTGACCTTATAGATGTCCACAAGTTCAAACTAATCCAAAAATGTTACTTCGTTTTGAGAAATTTCGAAATTTTCGCTGAGTCATTAATGAAGGTTATTGACGTAATAAAAAATGTTTTCTGAATAGCAATTAGACCTAAAAATTGGTTTATAACCAAATTTTCTAGCATAAACTCACTATGAGCTACAGTAATAATACACATACACAGATGCAGATTAGACAATATAGTGCTAACACTACTTTTCCTATACACCAGGGGCATAAATGAAAGGAACTAAAAATTAGGAACGGGGTACCACGGAGTACAAAGTGTGTGTTCCTTAGATGATTGAGTGTGTACAAACTTTGAGGAAAAAACGCTTTGCGCTATGACCTACGGGTTTAAGTGTAAAGAAAAGAAACAAACGTATACATGACATCCCTTGAAAATAATGTAATTAAAACTTGGCACTATTGATTTTTTCGTACGTATGAAAACATGCTTGCCAAATTAATCCAAAAATTTAGTTCGTGATTTATTTTTTTTTAATTTTAGTTAAGACAGTGATTACATTTTATGACGTCATGAAGAATAATTTACGCATAGCCAATCTAGACCTAAAGATTGATTTTTGTACCAACTCACAGCATAAATACACAGGGAGCTACGAAACGAAAACCACCCAGGTGATCACAAAGACACCTGGAACGGAAACATTTGAAAATCAGGTGAAATCGTATCGTGTGTATAATACTGTGTTTTTGAATGAATCTTATCTAATTTACTTTTTGTTATACCTTTTTACCAATGTTACTTATCTTCCTATTTAACTTCTAAGTATAATGAATCTGAAAGAATAGATTATGTTAATTGGTAACCTGTGTTTGATAACTAAATCTATTAACATAAGGAAATATAATGTAATTATAAATTATTTATTGAGAACATATATTATTTATTAGTTTATTTTCTTAATATATTTAATTTTAAAAGATAAGTTAAATTTAGTTTTTGTAGCTAAAAATGCAAAATGTTTTGAGGAGGGGGGCTTTAGCTCCTAGCTTAGTATCGCCTGTGATTTTAAAGTAAGCAGTTCCTATTTGTTGTTTTACATTTAGACTAGAAAAGAAAAAAATATTATAAACCATAAAAAAAGTTGACAAATGACTCAGTGCAGGCTTGAAGACAGAATACCGTTTGATATAAATGTATGTGGTGAACAAGACTATCAGTGTAATGGAAAGAGAGCCCCCATGTCATTCCAGCATCAACATCTCAGATGGATACTTCGAAATTGAATCTGAGTGAAAAAAATGTGTACAAGTATTTTATTATGCTGATGATGTTAGGGGCAGCGTTGATGATGCGCAACTCACATCCATTTGTCTCATGTCCTTTTTTAAACTTAAACACAGACTTGTATGTTGACCCTTTTCACTGCATTAAATGAAAACATCGGGTACGTGGTTCCCTCGGAACTTTTCCTCATCATATCGGATTCGCAACGCTCATCCTCCCCGCTTCGGACTCGCTTCGCTCGTCTTCATAATATATAATTCGCCAAATTTTTACTGCAGCATGTCCTCAGACTCGCTTCGCTTGTCCTCAAATAGTAAATGCATTCGTTAGTTTAAATCATCATTCTTAGCGGTTACCCATGCAGCACTGACCACACTGAATGCTGCTTAACTTTTATTATCCAACAAAATTCATGTATATACTTGTTGTATTATATTGCGTTGTATTGTATTATGTATTGCGTTTTATGATTTTTCGATACTTTCCCTGAGTCACTATTGCGGGTGAAAAACGTCATAAAAAATAATTTTCCGCGGTAGACTTATTTTTGTACAAAATTTCAACTCTCAGCATAAATACACTAGGAGCTACGATGATAACAGACACACACACGTACAGACAACTTTGTGAAAACCACTCAGGAGGTCTTTAAAACATCTGAGACGGATAGTTCCAGTGAAATCCCGGTTTCGGATTTTTTTTGAAAACACAATACTCTTCCTATATACCTACGGTATAAATGAGGAAAAGTAAAAATAATGAAACTTTTATTTTTTAGTACGACGGTATCACTAATTCTTTTTTACGTTCCCTCATTTTTAGCATGAGTGTATAGTAAAAATATTGTGCATGCATCACATATTCTAATCCAATATTTCTTTTTAAGGCCACCCAAGTGGTTTTTACCAAGTATTTGTCTGTATGTTTGTGTCTTTTATGATCGTTGCTCCTAGTGAATTTAGTTCTTTATTAAGAAATATGCTAAGGTTTTTCCTTATAGTATTGGAGCATACTATAAGGAGCATATTATAAGGATTATTTCAGAAACTATGTCATAACCTAGACAATTTGATACCAATGTCGCTAAATTCCGGTCATTTTTCCCAGACCTTTATTTTTCCCATAAAATATATGAAATGATGGATTCTGGTGTATCAGTAAGCTTGTTTTTAATTATGTATGTCAAACGATAGCTAGGGGTGAAATTACCGGAATTAAATTATATTGGTATCAAATTGTTTGGGATATGACACAATTTACAAAATATTTAATATAAAGGTATGCTCCAATGTAACATTTTAAAGTTACCGTAGAAAAACACATAGAGGGAATCAGATTACCATACATGCCAGACGATTACCTAACAAATAATTTGGGTATTTAAACTTCCAGTGGTCAACTTAGTGGGGATAGATACTAATTTTAACGCGATAGCTCCATACGAAGCTGAGCTAATCAGGGTGATGTATTTGAAATGTACCACCCTGTATAATTAACAAGTATTAAAGGTTTCATTTTAACTCTGCCATTATATCCATGGTTTTTTACCGTTCATTTGTGCTAAGGAACATTTTTTGTGCGAGGGCAGTTTGTGGGTGGGTGTCTGTTCGGGATAAGACGAACTTTTATATTACGTGGACAAGCTAAGCGGGTCCAAAGTAGTGAGGTTGGTCTGGTGAATCCAATTAAGTCAATATCCCGGATTGCTGAGACAGCAAAATTTTCAAGCAAAATTTTCAAAAATCGGTAAAAGTATGAGTTACATTTTTTCGCCGGGGAAAAGGTCCTTAATGAGGAACACGCTAAATATATTATGAACCGTTATAGTAAATAACCACTGTGTGTAAGGCCTCTTTATTAACCGAAGAGCTGTTCTTACACCAAAAAGCCGAATGTCTGACGTATTACGTTGAAGAAAAAGAAGAATTTGTCTCAATTATAACCTTTTGTTAGGTTACAATATCGTGATTATTTATAACCTTTTTTGCTGTAGTTTTTTTTTAGAAATGTTTGAAAGTAGTGATTGTTACTTGAAGTAATTAATTTAAAAGTTAAATACGTCGAGGAGCTTCTTTTTTTCTAATAGTGTAAGTACCTATTTATTTTATTACCACCAATCATTAGTTAATTCCCGTATGGTAATACGGAGAGTAACCTGTAATTAATACATGTATGTAATTGAATTTTATACATACATCTCATTCTCTACTTCTTCTATAATCTTGGAAAATTGAAGCTAATTTTATTTTGTAAAAAAGGAGAGCATTAGACCGGGGACTCCTTCCAAACTAAAGCAATACCGGGAAGTGTTGCGTAATAGTATATCTCAAAGTTGAGTAGGCGCTCTTATTATGACGTCATGAATAAAAAAAATTGAAACTTGAAATGGCTTTAAAACAAGGTATTACAGTTATGGCAATTAGTTATAGTTGACGGCAAACTTAAACAATTGAGACTGGTTCCAACATTCAGATCATCACAAGTGGAGCAAACGCTATACATACATACCTCTACCATATCTAGAGGATAGATGAGGGAGTCAGGCCCGTAGCCAGGTAGGGCCCTGTAGGCACCTGGTAGGTGCCTGGCAAAAAATGTTAAAAGGCACCTAATCTACCTCGTCAGAGTAGATTCCAGTAGATTAGAGTAGATTCGGTAAAATTCGCTTATAGAAGTGTGAATTTTGCCCTCCTCTGGGATTAGTTTCGCCTCCCCTACAAGTTTTGGCTGGCTACAGGCCTGAAGGTAGTATAGAAGAGGGGCTTAGCTTGGCTTGGCTCCCCTACCAGCCAAGCTAAGCAGGCCTGTAAAACGGGCTTGCTTGGTTAACAGAGCTAATTTTGATTAGACGACTTTGCTAAGCAAAAAGAGCTGTATCAACAGCTCTACAGGCTTTACTACTTGACAAATTTAAAAATGTTAAGTCCTTAGACTAGCATGTAGTCTTTGGACTAAGGAGTAATTTGCATGTACTTAGCTTTTTCAATTAGCCATGGTGATTGCAGCCGATCCAGCTTATACTGTGATTTCTACCCACCTAAGAGAGGTTTTCCTTAGCTTTCATTGCCTTCGTTTCTAGAGTTGTGACGTCAGTACAAGCTCTCTCCTCTTAACCAATGAAAAATCGCCACCCACGTTTTCCACCAATATTGTTTACTCTTACCTCTTAAATTTTCCATAAGAAGGGAGAAAAAAGGATGTTGCCAAAATCAACTCCTATAAAAAATCTTGATTAAAGAAATTTCATTAGACTTAAATACTTATCATCCAATAAATAAATAAAACTTTTACTTATTAAATCATCATTAACATTTTTACAAAAGCATACACTTTTCAATATATACTGCACTGACGTCCTCTTCTGGCTCAAACCGCTAAATTTAAACTTAGAAAAAGATTATTAACTTACAATCTTTACAATATACTAAGTTAAGTTAACATCATTAACTATTATTTTACTCAACAAAGTAAACATATCTGAGAAAACCATAATGTAACTTGCCCATTTTTTCTACTCCAGTAAGAGCTGTAGACACCTAAAACTACTAGACAGTGTATGATCTCTGTAATTTCATTTAGATTATTTATTTTGTTTCAGGGTTGGGAGCTTTAGCAAAAAATCTTGTTGATTGATGTACTTTTATGAGTACACTACGTAGATTAATAATCTTGAAACTAAGTTCCACTTCTTAAACAAATAAAATTTAAATAATCTAATCTTTTTGTTGAATCAAGATGGAAATTATATCTGAAGCTGAGTGGAATGAAATGGATTCTTGGAGCTTTTGTAGCTATAATGCCAATTATAGCCCTGAAATAACTTCTAGCTCAATTAGTAAAGAATTAATTATTCATAAAATTTGTTTTGACACAAACTTAACGTTTACTTCTTATCCAGAATATTATAAAATAAATTTTAAAACTGGAACTAAAACTGAAAATTTATGGTGTGTTAAAATTCACAATAACTATAGTAGTAACTGCCTTACATTATCTTTGTGTTTATTATCTCCTTTGCCAAATTCAAGTGGCATTCGAATCAATATTTGGCCAAATAAAATGGGATTCCCTCCTTTAGATAATATGTTGAGACAAGGCGAATATTGGCAAATTAAATTTTTTAATGAATATAAAATTAGTGAACGCAAGTATTTAAAGTTTGAGATAAAAATCTTTGAAGAAATTGAAAGTCATAGTTATGATTTGGGTGAACAACCCGAAATAGATTACTTCTTCTCTAAAGATTATGATGTATATTTTTGGGGCAATGGGTGGGAATATAGAGCCCACAGAGAGGTTTTATCAAAATCTAGTCCTATCTTCCAAGCTATGTTTTTACATGAAATGAAAGAAACATCCGGTGGCAAAGTCAATATAACTGAATTTAAGGGAGAGACTGTTTTAGCAATGTTGCAATTCATGTATACTGGCAAAGTTAACAATATAACACAAATTTCGGAAGATCTTTACAAATTAGCTCATAAATACGAAATAGACAAGTTAAAATTAATATGTCTTTCAATTATATCTCAAGAACTAAGCACTGAAAGTGTACTTAAACATCTTTACATGTCAGAAATGTACGATTTAAAAGAATTAAGGCAAATATGCTTAAATTTTATACAGAATAATTTAAAAGAAGTTATAAAATCAAACGAGTGGAATAATTTAGAGCAAACTAGTAGTCCACTGTCATGTAGTATTATAAGACATTTGGCTGGATTAGACATAATTGACCATGAAATTAATTCACTAAACTAATTTTTTAGAAAATATTCATAGAGAATTTATTACTTTATTAATATGATAGGATTTAAACAATGAAGACATCAGTCTGGGTTAAGAAATAATACAATTTTTTTGTGTATCAAATTAAAATAAATACAACAAACATGACTTTTAGTTATGAAGACTTCAGTCTGTGTTAAATGTTTCAACTAACAGCCTTGGATCTCAGTTCTTCATAAATATTTCCTAAAATTGATCTCTATATTGTTTTGCATTTGTTACTTACTTTATTAGTTTAAACTATTAAATACAGTATACTTTTAAACTGTTTCCTTGGGTTTATTATTTTTAGAGTCTGACCAAGAAGCAGAAAAACTGTGAGTTCTTGTATTCTCAACATTAGTAATGTTTGATTATATAGTATTTATAATTTTGTGTGGTCCACTGTCATGATTTCTTTATATAGTTTTGAAAGATACGTTAAAAATGGTATAAAATTAAAATAATAATAAAAGATATATTATGTATATGTTACCGTTATAGTGATAAATTATTATGCATAATATCTAGTCATTACGCAGAATAACTTAAACGGTTAACCAAAGTAATTAATTAATCACTTTGGCTGGCCATTATGCATAATATCTAATGCAAAAAGGCTAATGTGATAAATATTTTTTAAGTAATTATGTTGATTATAATTAATAATTACAAAGTTCTGAAAAACATGAGTGTTGCTGATTTGTGATTCTTTATCAGTCTATATCAATATTTAACAATGCTTTATTGTCTTTAATCTTTATTTATTTATTTTATTATGTTATCATTAATTTTTTAATGTTATTATTTATAATGGAAGAGAATACTGAATTTTATGATAAATAATTAATGAATACATAATTATTATGTATATGTATTATTTTAAATGTGTAATTTTTACAAGTATCATTATTTTTTAATTATTTTCCCATTAAGTAACCATTTTCTTTTGCTTTGATTATGGGTATCAATCAAAATGGTATTTATATATATCACCTTCAATCTTCAATTTCTTTTTATCTCAAGTTTATCTTTTTTTTGTAATTTTAATATTCTAAAATTAATCAATTAAATTTTCTTTTTTTACATTTTTGTTTATTAGTTTATTTATTTTGTTTCCTCTATCTCTTTTAACCTTTGTTAACACTTAAACGTAACCCCCCACACTCAGGTTCTCCTTGTGGGTTTACCATTCATATAAATTATAATTTAAAACTTAATGTAAGAAATATATCTGAATATAATAAAAATTCATGTATTTATATAAAGGTATTTATATAATTATGATAAATATGATTAAATAATATAGATATTCTTAATAAAATAAAAATATAAAGAATGTGTAGTTAAAATAATAACAAAAATTATAATATAATATATCTTTGTAATAAATAAGTGCTTTTGCAATAAATATATTGTATATTTTTTATGTTCATAATTGTAGTATGTGGTAAATAAAGGTTCTCTTTTTATGTTATTTATGTCCTCATGAGTGTAGTAAATTTTCCAAGAAAAATGGTTCATTTTTTAGTAGGTAATAAAAAAATATCTAGTAAAATTGACAGTAGCATAGGGTGTCTAAATCGTTTTTTAAGAGTGCTTACCATGTTTCAAATACTTGCGCTCTAGGCTAATACCTAAATGTGCCACTGATTAGTTGTCTATTGGGTTCAATTGACTGGGTAAGGTTTGACGTCACAATGGTGGTTACTTTCTAACCCTCTGTCTGAAGGTTATGATTTTAAAACAGGAAAATAAGTCTTTTGTTATTTTCAAGGCATTTTCATTTGAAATGGAAGTCTGAAAATATCTTCTATCAAAAGTATCACATTGGTTTTAAGAAACTGAGTCAAGATATGTTTGCTAAATATGATAAAAATTAGGTTAAGACTGATCACCTAGCTAGTAGGCCATGTTGTTGGACCCGTTTTGCTACCTTCCTTAGATTAGAAGCTATATTCCTAGTCAAGGAATTTAGTGTCTAATCAACTGGTTCAACTAATTTTTTGAAGGATGGCTCACATAAGGATTTCCATCTCTTGTATGCAAATCCTGGAGGCATTGACCAGGATCGAACCTAGACTGTCTGAGTGGCAGGCACCCCTGCCAAATGTAAAATGATAAATCAAAATTTGTATTAGATGGAAACAATATAGATGCAGAATGGAATTTTTGTATATTACGCAAATGCATGAATAAAATAATTTCTTTGGGATTAGGGTAAAGTAATAATTCTTTTAAATTCAAAGCTTAAGGTACTTTTAACCTGATGCTGTTTTTCCTTAGATGCTTAGTTAAGGGGCATTATTGTTTTATGAATTAATAAGTACTTGTGCAGCTTGGAACTCAACAAATACATTTAAGTGTGAGTTTAAATATTATTGCTGACTCAGTTTGGACTCAGTAAATAATAGTATGCTATGTTAAATATTCTGACCATTTTTGGTACTTGTCTGGACCTTTAAATTCTTGTGGAATAATTATATTATGAAACTACAAATTTCCTCTGTCAAGTATTTGAGGGATGACAGCATCTCATTAAGAGTTCTTTTAAACTGCTTTCTTAAAAAATACCACGTAAAAGGCATCTCAGGATTTACAATTATAGTTATGGCCTGAAAACTGGGCGAAGTCCCTTTGAAAAATGATTTTTTGCTTGATATTTGTTCATGAATAGTCTGATCAGTAACACTTCGACTTGTAAGTAATTTTTTCTGGATATTTCAAAGGAACGAGGAAATTCACATGGTTGCTAAGTACACTATAGAAAACTATTTTTATCCTTCTGATATTACTTGTTTTGCGGTTAGTTCATGCTAAAATCTTCCTTTAAAAGTAACCTACCAGTGATGTCAGCAACCTGCCTAACCTGATTAATTGAACACACAGAGATCTAAATTTAATAAAAAAAAAAAACAATTTTTATAAAACAGTAACAAAATATATTACAATATTTACAACAACAAATACATATCAAGTTTGTATATTTAGTTGTACATAAAATCAGCAGTAAATGTAGAGAATTTGAGTGACAATTCTCTGAAACTGGAGTTCTTTTTTTATTCTTCAGAATATAAATGTATAATTACAGTATTCTTAGTAGTTTTAGGTGCCCAGTGACATATTAGAGTCAAAAATACATACATTCACACACTCACCTGGCTTGTAGCCAAGGAGCCATCCTCTCAATGGGAGAAAAATGTCATCCTTTTTGATGGAACAGTTTTTAAATGGAAGTCTCTTAAAGGTATGTTATGATTACCAACACATTTTTTAAAGACAAAAGTTTCCTAGTTCTGAACTCAGCAACACTAAATGGTCAGGTTAGGTTATGATTTCCCAAGATTTGTTTACCCTTTAGTGTAAAAGAAAATTAAATAATTTTAAATGAATGTTTCTTTCAAAAAGTGACATTAATGTCTTGTAACAGTTAGACATCTATGAAGTCATCCCATCTGGGACAAATAATTTACACATAGGTGGTAGCAGTGTGTTCCCGGCACAAATTATTGGTGGGAACCAGTTAGAGCCTAGAGATCATCTGCGATCCATGCACCAAAAACTTCTAAATATACCGTAAGGGTTATATTTTAAAACAACATGTTGATTTGTTTATGAACATAAAGAAAATGTTGACTTCTACGGCTATTTTTTATTTGATAATACTTTTTCAATGACTTTAATAACTAAAGTAGAACGCTTTAGAGCTTGGTTCATACAAGGCATCATTAAATTACTCGGAACAGCTGCAGAGCCATGTTTATGAATAGCACAAATTTCATCTCCTAGTGTGATGATAGTTACTTCAGAGAGGCTGCATAGTTTTTCTTCTTTACTTGATGGATCAACTAAAATAACTGAGCCTTCAAATATACCATACGTTGTTCCGACTGGATACTGATCAATTTTCAAAGGGTTTAATTTCTTAGGATCGATGTAAAAATCATCTGAATTTTCATAAAAAACAATGGTAGGTAGTTTAATGGTTTTTAACGCAGCTGCCAGGACCATCAGTCCTCCATCTAGCAGTGCTCCGTCATAATTAGTACAGAGCACATCACAGTATAAAACCCAGTAAACTTTTCCCTTTGAGGCCTGTAAGGACTCACAGGCAATTATATTTTGATCTTTATAAAGCTGAGTTATTAAATTAGAGCATAGGACTAGTTTATCGGATAAATTTTCACATTCATTCTCTGAGGGCTGTAAAGTTGGACAACTCATGGTAACCATGATTGGAGACGGCGGAGGTGAACAACTTATTTCTGCATTTATGCCACAAACAAAAACTGAAGTTCCTATTTTTAAAGTAGCTGAACCGTCTGCTTTACTCACGATGTCCACGTTTAGTGCTACTGGCCTGTACCCCAGTAGTTTCCTTCCGTCCGGACGAACTCCTTGTAAAACATGTTCTCTGAAGAATTTCTTTGGGTGAATATGTTCGTACACTGATTTCCCACTCATTTTAATAACATTGATTAAATTTTAAAACAAATAGTACTTTGTAAGAAAAGCACGAATCTAAACAGGTTAAGGTTATAAATATTTGTAACAGCACGAGAGCTCGCATGGAACCTTAGAATAATATATATATAGAAGAAGCCTAGAATAATACTATATTATGAAGGAGCACTACTGATAACACGAAAGCCGGTTGACTGGTGCAACTAAGTAATGCTGCCACCTTTACAATATACAATTTTCTAAAAAAAGTGGCAATACTTCCGGTTGCTGAATTATTATGTTCTATTATTAATTAATGATTGATTATTCATAAAATACTAATAAATAATTCGGTGCATTACAATATTTTATGCATTTTAAATTGTAGTTTCACGTATTTATTAAATTATGTATATAAAAGTAGTCCTCGTCAACTAAATGTAGATTCTTGTATTCCGCCACCCTTTGCCATCTAAGACCCGTTTATTAAATACTCAGCAGGTGTTTTAAGTTATTATATTTGTTCTTTACGATCTTTCCTCATTAATATATATTTATGACAACATATTTAAAATAATGTTTTGTTGTCAGGTTGGCAGCTTACTTAGTTGCACAGTCATCGGCTTTCGTGTTATCAATGGAATTACATTGTGTTTACGGTCCTGTGCTCCTTCTATATATAGTATATTCTATGCATGGAACATTTAAAAAAAGCTAAAATGCTAAAGCTGCTCTTCTATGCAGCTTTTGTGGGTTTTAGGGTGTACACATTTAGCTTGTGTTAGATACTGGTTGTCACATTGCTAACTTTTGTTGCCAGGAGCCTTTCGTTTGGTCTTTTTTATTCGATTTGCTTATTTTTAAGTTTAAAATATTTAATTTAAATTGTTCTCTCAAATCCTAAATGTCTACAGATACAAAGAAACCGACAAAATCTGCTAAATCTAAAACGCCCACTCCAGATGAAATTTACAATGGTTTTCAATCACTGAGAAATGAACAACGTGCTCTTCTCAGTAAATTATCAGAAGTAGAATTGGATCTAAACGAACACAAGTAAGTAATATTTTTATTGCTTATTTTCTTTGTGTTAGATAAAGATTTTGATTACTTTCTGTGCTTAGTCAAATTAACTACTTGTTTTCTTTAAAAATTGTAGCCACCTGTATTTTGGTTGTTAGGTTAGAAAAAGATTCACGATGAAGTTTCTTTACCAATTTAGGAATCTTCTTGGTACAGTTTATAGAAAGGGGGATATTATATTTAGTCGTGATGGCAATACTGTCATTAGCCCTGTCGGTAACAGAATTTCGTTTTTCGATTTGAAAAATAATCGAAGTTTTACTCTTCCAGTTGAAAGTAAATTTAGTTACACCTGTTTAGATCTAAGCCCTGATGGTCGGTTTCTTATGGCTATCAATGATGCCGGTGAGGCTCATATGATTAGTCTTCTAAGTATGACTATAATTCACAAACATTGGTTCAAATCTGAAGTACATTGCGTAAAGTTTAGTCCAAATGGAAGGTATCTGGCTATTGGCAAAAGTAATAAAGTGTTTATATTTCGTACACCTGGTGAATATCTTGGAGAGTTTAATCCTTTCATCATGGAGAAAGTGTTTCAAGGCCATTATGATGATATATCGTGTATTTCTTGGTCTCATGATTCAAGACTTCTCGGTGTTGGGTCTAGAGATGGATCAGTTAAAGTGTTCGCTTTACCTAGACTGAAGTACTTTCGAATATGTACCTTAGGATCTCACTCTAACCCTATTGTTGGTGCATTTTTTGATGATAAATCATTAGATGTTACAACCATAAGTGATAATGGAAAATTATGTATCTGGGAAGCTAACAAAGAGTCTGATGGTCTAGTAGATATGGCTGAACTTGTTGAAGCACAGGCAGAGAAATCAGTTACGGAAGCTAATGATGAAATAGATGAGTCAAGAGGTGAGGGTGGACCTCAGATTGATGGTGATAAAGATCTGGTAGAAGATACTAATGATCTAAAGAGTTCTGATGAACTATTAAAGTATAAAAAACTAAGTCATACATATTTAAACAAAAAAGGCTCTTTTCTTACTGCAGCAGCATATAGTGTGTCTCTTCATTTACTTGTTACTGGATACTCTGATGGAAGTTTTTTGCTTCATGAGTTACCTGATGTTTCCCTTATCCATTCTTTAAGTATTTCTGCTTCGTCTATTAGCAGAATTAGTATAAATCCTACTGGTGATTGGATAGCTATTGCTAGTGAAGAACGGGGCCAATTGCTAGTTTGGGAATGGCAAAGTGAAACGTACATTATGAAACAACAAGGTCATGATACTACAATTTCTTCTCTGACTTATTCGCCTGATGGACTCTATATAGCTACTGGTGGTGACGATGGAAAAATTAAACTTTGGAATACTATTACTGGTTTTTGTTTTGTCACATTTGATGTTCATACTGCTGGAGTAACCTCCATAAAATTTGCTAGCAATGGTAAATTTGTTGTTTCTGCCTCTCTGGATGGAACTGTTAGGGCTCATGATATGGCTAGGTACAGAAATTTTCGTACTCTTACTTCAACAAAACCTGTCCAGTTTATTTGTGTTTCTATTGATTCAAGTTGTGAGTTTATTGCAGCTGGTGCACAAGATACATTTGGGATTCATTTGTGGTCCATGAAACTTGGTAAACTCCTTGAAATTTTAAGTGGTCATGAAAGTCCAGTTGTTGCTTTAGCATTTGATCCATCATTTGCTTCAACTGAATTAGTTTCTGTTAGTTGGGATAAAACATTAAGAATCTGGAATGCCATTGATTCCAGCAGTACTAATGAAGTGGTTAGGTTTTCTGCTGATGCTTTGGATGTGGCTTACAGGCCTGATGGTAAAGAAGTTGCTGTTTCTACACATGATGGCCAAATCTTATTTTTTGATCCCAGACTGGGCACTCAAACTGGGGCCATTCAAGGAAGAAATGACCTTGGTAGTGGACGTTCTGATACAGACTTGATTAAATCACAAACTTCTCTCAAAGCAAAAGCATTTTCTTCAATGTGCTATTCAGCGGATGGTAAATTTGTAATAGCTGGTGGTCATTCTAAAAATGTCTGCATTTATGAAGTCTCTACAAATACTCTTGTAAAGAAATTTGAAGTTACTCAAAATCGATCTTTGGATGCAATTAACGACTTCATTCATCGAAACACTATGTCTGAATTCGGAAATAAAGAATTAATTGAAGACAGAGAGGATGGGTTGGCTGCTGTAAGTTTGCCTGGTGTGAAAAAGGGTGACATGGCGAGTAGGAAACATAAACCTGAAATAAATGTTTTCTGTTTACAGTTCTCTCCTAATGGTAAAGATTGGGCTGCTGCAACTACCGAAGGTTTGTTGATATATTCCTTAGATAATAGCAAACTGTTTGATCCCTTTAATTTAGAAGAAGGTATTACTCCAGATGCTATATATGATACACTAAAGAAAGAGAACTATTCAGATGCTCTTAACATGTCACTTAGATTAAATTTAGTAGACCATATAAAGAAAGTAATAGAGCATACACCAGTAGAATGTGTAGATTTATGTATTTCATCTTTAACAGATCTTTATTGTGAAAAGCTTGTCAACTTCCTTGCTAAAGGTTTAGAATCATCGCAACATTTGCAGTTCTACTTGATTTGGCTTAAATCTCTCTTCAGACGAAGATCAAATGTTCTATCTTTACCTACTAATGTTTTATTAAAAAGAAATTTAACAAAAATCCACAATGAACTATCAAAAGTTTGTGAATTTAATAAGTTTTCAATTAAATACTTATTGAAAATTGGAGTTCCTCCTTCTGTTGAGGAGATGGATGTATCTTAATTTATACATTTTTTAAATAAATTGGTCTTATTATCATGAGTTCAATTTATTTGTGGTGGTAAAGTTTAGTTAATAGATTTAACTTGGGCAAAATTGATATCTAACCAGCCTAGTGGTTATCTCTAGAGCGGGTTCTTTTATCATAATTAACAAACCTACTCATGATAAAATATTAACTTCATGATTGTGGCTTGTCCACCTTCTACTTATAAGTAGAAGCTGGACCTGTAGCTGCTTACACTTGGTGGTGAATGCTATAAGTTTTAAGTATGAATAGTTTCTTCTGTCACTGATACCTGGCGAGTTACTAATTTGAAACATGCTTATTAGGTAGTAAGTTAAGAGATTGGTTTGTGACTCATTAGTTTCTGGCCAGCATATCCGCTTACCTCTATAAAAGGTATAAGGTAAAGTTACAATAAAAACTACGTAATGTATTTATTTAAGTGAGCTTTATTACTAATCTTGTTAAAATGTATTTCATTATGTGCCTTAATGAATGTGTTTTATAATTGTTTTCTCAGTTAAATTTAAATTTTAGCAAACAATACTTTGAGTTTTTGATTTTATATGACTTCTGTTTGGAAAATATATTATTATTTGATAGATGAAAATAATTTGTTCCTTGTTAAAAAGTTAATACTGTTATTTTTAGTTGGGGCTCTTTCTAATAAAATTATTGATGGATATTTTTTCAATAACTAAGTACAGCTTAATCAAAATATGTTACAAAATTAATGTCCATGTGATGATTTTTGTAAGTTAAAGTAATATTAGTGTGATTATTTTAGACCAACCCTGTTGCTTCACTGTTTAACTGTACTGTTGTCATATCTTTATATATATATTTTATATACAAGAAGTATCTTTTATTCAGTGATAACAGTTTCTTGAAATACCAGGAGTACGTGCTTAGTCAATTTTCAAATGATCCATCACTTGATGTATTAAAACAATGATAAAGTGGGAAAAAAATTTAAAGACTTTTTATTTTTACACTCTGTTGACAGATTTCTAATTTTTGTAAATATTTAAGGTTTTGTAATGTTTAAGTGTAATAATTAAGTGATATAAAAAACAATTTGACAAATATCCTTTGAAAAAGTTTTGAGAAAATCATTAGACAACATATATAATTACTTATACAACATAATCTGAGAGTTATAAGAGCTCTTTGTATATGTTCTATATTTAACCAATCTCTTTTAAATATCCATTTGTCTGTTCTCTGATTATATAGATAGCGTAGGTACACCTAATAGAGTATTTGCAGAAATGTTTGGATTGCTTTGTCTTAAAGTATGTTTTATAAAATAACACATTGTAAAATATTAGAGAAAAAATACTTTAGAAGCTATAGCAAAAAAATGTCCTTTTGGTGACATATACTGGATCTATACTGCCATGTTATACCAGGGAACTTATATAAAGTGGAAGGAACATATCAGGCCTTCTCCTGGCAGTAGGGGTGTTGCCAACCCCCCACTGCTACTCCTTTGGGCACTCGCAGCAATACTACATCCTTCCTATCATCAGGTTATAAACATGTCGAGTAAAGTTTTAGCTCTTTATTATTGTGTAGTAGTTAATTTTACATATTTAATGTTATTCTTATCTTGTTTAAGAATATAAATTTATGAATCCTAAGAAAATAAACAATTACTAGAGTTAAAGTCTGTTGACATTAAGCATGTTAGATCTTAAGAATGAAAAACACAGACTTTATACACTTATCCAATACTTTTAAACTCTATATGGGACAAGTTGTCCCATGCCCATCTATTTTCCTTTAAAACTGTGGCAACACTTTTTTGCCTTTATCCCCCTGTGTGTTATACAGAGTTACAAGAGTAACATACTTCAAGTTATAAATAACTAATACAAAGTGTATAAATATAAGTTCTCTGTGTTTTGGGCCACATTAAGTGCAACTAGTAATCTAATGACTTAAGATAATCAATCTAAACACCATTAGTACCTTTAAAAGACTGAATCACAATGATTCTATTGTATCCCCTTTCTCTTACCTATTTCACCTCTCCACTACTTTAAATGCTTGTATGGTCTATTTAAAATTTAATAAAATATATTTTTCAGCCATATATATTTTTTAACCATTTGTAATCAAACCAAAAAAGTGTGAATACTCTATTGCTGTTCAGGTTTTAAATTTTTGTAAAAAAAAGAAACAACCAGGTTGCCTTTATAGTAATTCTATTTTGACTTACAAGTTTATCTTTTCGTTTATAACAGTCAAATGAAACCATCTTGGCACCTACATAATTTTTAGTTTAGATCACATGTTGAATTCATGATTGCAGACAGTTTAATTTTTAATATTTTCTTCCTGTCACTGGTACCTAACTATTGTTGATTTTGAACACTCTAAATAAGTACACTTTTTTGCCTCTTATACCAAGGAACAATGATGTATCTTTTATTATTTTTATCTTTCTCAGAGTGCCAGAACTTGAAAACAAAGTTGATAGATAATTAGATTTACATTAGGATATCTGATTTCCTAATATACTTATTCCTAATATACTAATTTTCCTAATAAGATCTTTAGTATTTACTTATTAAGATTTCTATCAAATTTGTAAATTCCATTACGCCTTATTGTATAATTTTTAAATATATTGTTGTTTTATTATAAAAATTCCAAAAGTTTTTACTTGCCTTTATTCCTTTGATACAAATGCTACGATATTTTTATTCCTTTTTATTCTTCTTACTTAGTTTAATTCTACTATTATAACTCTTTAATATTCTACCTTTTAACTATACAGAGTGGTAGCAGATTTTAAAATCACTTGCATAATTTTAAATGTTAATGGTACTAAAATTTAAGTTAATAAAGCTTTTACAAAATTATTTGAAATATTGGCTTTTAAATTGGTATTTAAAAATAGTTTTCACTTGCAATACGGTGGAGGAAAGAATAAAGATATATAGCAAGTGATTCTACTCTAGACTTGTAATCATGATTTGCAATTTTAAAAGGAAAGAAAGAAAGAAGAAACAGATATAAAATAATTCAATTAGTGCTTTACACTGTTTACTGATATTTTGAAATGGTGAAGTTTCCAACTTACTTCTTGAACTTCGCATCTTTTTAAAAAGTGTTGTCTTATTTTATAGGATTGTATAAGCCTTCTTTACAAGTTTTATTGCGAAGCAATTAAAATTAAATTATTTTTCCCTTTTATGATTGAAATTGTATTAATTTTACATTCCTCCTACAGGAAAAGTAAAAACTCTATTTTTACTACTTTTAATTTATTTTAAATTTAGTTATGGTTTTTTGTTTCAATATATGAAATTTTCTGATAAAATTGTTACTGTTAAATATAAATTTATTTCATTAATAAAGAATTAAATTTGAAGCTACAAATAGTTCAATAAACTTAAAATAAGAACTTTATCCATAATACTATTTATTGGTTATAAAGTTTTTAACAATTATTATTAATGCCAGGGACTGGTGGCTATGGCTCAGTGATAAAGTGCTCCTCTTAGGACTTGGAGGTTAAGGGTTCTAATCCCCCTGCTGAGAGGATCTTGTGTTAGTTTATACTTTGGAGGCCTTGAATGCAAGTCTGAGCAACCCAGCCTAGGTTTTAGGTGGATTCGAGTTTGGACCCAGGTTTCCGTTGTCTCCAGCTCATGGTAATACAAAATTCTGTGGACTGTTGGAGGGTCGAAAAGACATTGAACCTTCAGCCCGAGGACTGTAAAAGTTAAGACCAGGATCTAGTGGTGTTTATGGTCCTTTGATTAGCATAGGTGATTAGGGATGTGTTTGGTTCTGGAAGACGCCTCCTAGTGATCTGGGGAACTTTGGCTTCAGGTCAAGGCTATGGAAATGGGTTAATGCACACTTACTTTGGGTGCATTAAAATTTCCTATGGGTCCATTAAAAAATGTAATTGCGCAAAAAAATGAATTGTTTAGTTTAAAATGTAAGGTAAGCTTAGAAGTGTCATAATAACTGTAATTTATTTTTCAAGAATGGCTAGGATACAGACTTGGAGACTTGAGTAAACTACAATAACTTGATTAGTTGGATATTTATTTAGGCCAGAGCATTTAGAATAATTATTTTAAAAGAATGCAAGAAACCAAGCACATCTTAGTATTTAATTAGGTATTTTAGAAGTACAAATTTTAAGTCCAAAACTTAATATTAGATCAGTTTAAAAAACAGCCTTACATATAATTGTGTTGTTGAATATTAATTGTACTACACAATTAAATAACTTTTACTATGATTTTTGTGCAAAATATATTATGTGATTTATTTGACAAATTAATTTCTAAACAAATTTATTCAAAGAATATTTAAGTAAAATTAGCTGTCTCACATTATTTATGCTATTTTATAAAAGATTATTCACATATCGTATTTTAATTTTATATTTTGACATAATATACACCATAGATAGTATAACCCTTTACAGCAAGATTGCCAAATTTCCTCTTCATCTACTTTTGACTTACCACTAGCTAGCACTGGTCCCCAAAAATATCAGTGAAAAGTGGAAGCACAAGTGACTCCCTCCTCTGGCTTTTTTACTTAAACTTTCGGAAACATGTTGACTTTTTAAGCTGTATTGGGACATCCTAAAATGGCACAGCGTACCATAATTACTGTTTTATTTTTCTTTAATAAAACAAGAGACCTTTGGCCTCTTTGCTGCTTCACGGCCACATGGTTCTTGTACTGTACTGTGTTAGTTCGTCATATTACTAGTTTATATAAGTGGCATACCACCTCGGTATAAGCGAATTTTCAAATGTATAAGTGAAAAAACTTTGTTCACATTGTGTCAATTAATGATGTTTTGTTTGACATATATATGTCAATCAATAAAACCAGAATAATACTGATGATAAAGTAGAACTTCGTATGTTTGTGAACCATTCATAGCAGTATATGTGTAAAAAATTGCAGCCCAATCTAAACATTATTTGAAGATTTTTTTTAATGTTTGTGAGGTCTTTTTTGTGGGTCAATCACGTCACACATATTTCATAAACTGTAGGGTTCGGAACATTCACAAGGTTGATTATTGTACCAAGTTTCATTTTGATTCAAGAAAGTGTTTGAAAATTATTGTGTCAGATCAGGGAGACTCTCTTTCAAAAACTACTTCTGCGAATGCTAAAAGTGAGTAAATAGAAATAGTAAAAGTATGTACTTATTCCTCATTGAATTTAATTAGCAATTTTATGAGAAAATTTTTCAATTGAACGTACACAAAAGGTCATAACCAATTTCTTAAATTCAAATAAAAATTGTATACTCAAGTTTTTCTGTCTCACCAGAAATACACGAGTCTTACCTATTATTAATGACTAGCTTACTATTTTCTCTGGCGCTGCTACGGAAGAACCAAATCCTAAAGCTGCCCCCCCCCATATATGATATGCTAATTTGAGAGTCAATAACTTCAGTTAGGAATTAGATTTGAGAAAACTGATTACATCCATTTTTAGAAAGAATTTTATAGTAATAGTAAGGTTGGGCACTAAATGGAAAAATAACGACTAAGTAGTTATTATTCCTCTTAGTGCCCAACCTTACTTTTAATATAGTTAGTATTAGGAACAACAAAAGAAATTCTAGAAAGAAGAAATCTAGTATGCAGTGCAATATCTTAACACATTTTGGAAATTTTTGCAAAGTAGTAGAGTATTTTGAAAGATTAATTTTTAAGCGCTTTTCTTTATGTTATTCATAATTGTTATGAATTATAAATTAGCACGTACAACATTTTATTATTTATTTTATTGTGGAGCTTAATTAGCCACTATTAGCTTCACAAAACAGCTACAATTAACATTATTAAAACAAGGAAAACAGACGTTTTTAGATGTGAACTGTTTTTTGTATTAATTGGGGCTGTTTTTGTTAGACATTATACAAATATTAATTTAGTTTAATTAGTGAACTAATTCATGAATTAAGATCAATTATTAATTATGATATCAAAGGAGGGTTAAAATTAAAAAAAAACGAGAGGTTGGGTGTTTTAGAAATACAGAGATAATTATAGGCAGAATAAGAATATAATAAATAAGAATTGATAACATTTTACATTTCAGCCAAGATTTTAGTTTTCTGTAGATAAAAAAGTTTTTGATGTTTGTTTTGTCATCCCCTAAAAGCTCAGGTAAGTTTGTGGGAATTTTATAATTTGTGTTAGTCAATTTGAAAATGCTTGACAGTAAGTAAATTGTTGCAAAGTTTACATTTTGGCCGTTCTTGATCTCTCGGAAACAGATAGCTGTGTGTCAGCCTAGCATCTCAAATCTTCAGAGGAAAGTCTCCTCGTGTTGGTTTTGTCTATAGCAAGTCTTCCACTCTCCTGTTAGGTTTTACAGATTTTAGTTTGTTGTTATCTAGGGAGTCCCATATATGTTGCCACTGCTTGGTTAGTTTAAGTCTGAAGGTTGTGTTAATGGCATTTATTGTCACCATAGTTTAAGAAAGTAGTTCCTTGAAAATGGTAGCTTTAGCGAGCCTGTCAGTGTATTTGTGTATATTGTAAAACTGCAATATACAGTCCTGATTGCATCTAAGGACTAGAGGGAAGACAATGAATTCCCATGTATGCCTTCTGGTGGGATATCTTTTTTGTGTCTGCTTGTAATTGCACTTCAGTAGAAACAAGCTATTTAGTCAATTTGTTTCAGAATTTTATTTTAATTTGTTTCAGGATTGTGTTAGAGACATTGAAGGATTTAGATGGAGATAGAAAATGCTTTAGACTTATTGGAGGCGTCCTGTGTGAGAAAACTGTCAAAGATATCCTTCCTAACCTTGGTCAAAATAAAGAGCAGGTAATATTATATTTTTGTTTTAGGTACCTTAAAAGATCACATTATGTTACTAATTCTTATTCTTTTTTTACCTACTACTTTAGATAAACAGGAAAAATGTTGTATTTACTCTAAATCTCTGACACTGAGATCTGATTAGAGTTATCTGTTTTACACATTTTTAGTATTTTCTGAGTGGCTGTTTCACTCATATCTCCTGCTGTGTATGTGTTGGAGTGTTGAAAATTGGCATAAAATCAAAATTGATGTCTAGTTGTGCTGTCCTGTATTTTTGGGGACCCATTTTGTTAAGTCATCAAAAAATTAAAATGTATAAATTATTTATATTTTTCATTTCGAAGCTTCTCTTGTATAATGCATTCCTTCTTAAGTTTTAGTCCATTACTGTGTCAAAATATTTAGGTCTAGACTTGTCGAGGTACTGAACTGAGTATCATGAAAAGCTAATCATATGTTTATAAAAATCTAATAATAACAGATTTTTACAAACATATGCATTAGTTTTTCATGACACTGAGAAAAACTTATTAATATTATTATTGTAAAAATCTACATTTTTACAATTATAGCTTTAAGAATAAAAACAATCTTCTATCTTGGGCTGGTTTAATAGCTAGGTAATCAACGCTCTTTAATTTAAATTAATTCTTATTTTTTCAGCTGACACAACTAGCAGAAACTCTAAATGAACAAGTTACGAAGAAGGGTATAGAAATTAATGAGTACAAAGAGAAGAACAATATCAAAATACGAGGACAAGATGACCTCCCTACGAGTGAATCTGAACCAGAACAAAAACCTAGTGATACCGGTCCAAGAAATCCTGTTACTGTTAATCCAATTTAGTCAACATAATTTTAGTTTTAATATTTTGTAATTTTCTTTTTGTTTAAAAATATTTATATGACTGATTTTCAGTTTACACTTTATTTTATAAGTCTAATTAATATTAAAGTTTAACATCATAATAATTAGGTGCAAAGAAATGTTTCTTATTTTTTATTTATTTTAGTTGTTTATATTTTAAGTTAATATTTGGAGAATGTCCAAAGCTTTGTTTCTTATTACTATGGACAATATCATTTTTTCCCTTGCTATAATTTTAAGTTGATTTAATGCTTTAATTAATGTTTTACTCGAGAGGGACACAAGTGCTCTTGCTTGATTAACAGTTGTTAAATTTTCACTGCCAAAACATTTTTTTATTTGGTTTTACTAATAACTAGTACTAAATTCTTGATTAAAAATTTTACAGATGTGAACAGAAACTTAATTTAATTAAAAAATTAGCTATAAAATTTGATGATATGTTGTTTTATTTATGTAAAGTTAAATTTTGGTACAAATTACTTTGATCATAATTAATTGGAGATGGTGGTTTTACATGAAATTTAATTTTTTAGAGGGAACTTAATAAGTTGAAAATGAAACAAATAGATTTGATATAAAAATTGAATGAGAATCCATTTATGTATTACCAGGTAAGGTGTTAATAATATTAACTTGAACTGTAAAACTAAATAATAAGCTACTAAGAAAAATTAAAATAATAATTTATTTTAATAATCCATTTCAGTGATCCAAAGATGTTGCCCGAAAAAAATAAAAATTAAAATTTTTTAAATAAAAAACAGATTAGTTACACAAAAGGTCCTTTTATTTTTAATATAATAATAACTAAGCTTTCGACTAAAAATTTAGTCTCATCAGAGTTTAAACAAATATAAAATATAAATGAAAATACAATTTTACAGACTACTTCATATTGCACCTTGGTATGTTTTGGTAAGCTATGTTTAAAAAAACCATTAAAAACTGTTACATTGAAGAATTTTAAAAATATCATTAGTTATATCATCATTAGATTATTATAATCTAATTATCATTAGTTATAAATATCATTAGTTATAGTTATTAGTTTTACCAAAAAATATGTAGATGATAGTTTTTATAATAAAAAAAAGATTCTGTAGATAAGTTATTAAGTTTATTCAATTCCTATGATAGTGCAATACAATTTACAATAGAAAAAGAATTAAATAAAAAAATTCCCTTTTTAGATGTATTAGTTATAAATAGTATGGAAATATAAAAACTAAAATTTATAAAAAACCAACAGCTTCAGATAGAATGATCAACTTTAATTCAAAACAACCTCAGTCATATAAATAAATAGTGCTAATAACTTGATCCGTAGATCTCTAACATTAACTGATCCTGAATACCACAACGAAATAATACTAGATATTAAAAAAACATTGCAATATAATAATTTCCCAAATTACCTAATAAACAAAACTTATAAAACAAAACAAAAAAAAATGCATAATTTAAATATTCTAAAATAATATAAATATTCTATAATTCAAATAATTCTAATAAATTAAACAATTCCAATAATTCTAATAATATAAATAATTCTAATAATTCAAATAATTCTAATAATATTAACAATTCCAATAATTCTAATAATATAATAATTCAAATAATAAATATTGACATAATTATATGCTAATAATGAAGATCCTATAATTCATAATCAATTCGTTGCAATCCCTATGTACCTAACTTATCTGAAAAATAAAAAGGACTTATCAAAAAGTCTACTAACTTTAAATTGCTCAAAAAAGTCAAAAATCAAAACCGACCATTTTTTGGAAAAACATAAAGGAAAAAACCAAGAAAGAACAAAAATCCGAATTAGTATATAAAATTCCCTGTTCTCAATGCCCCAATATTATATAGGTGAAACAAAACATATCTAAATAAAATACTGGCCCAACATAAAATTGACTGCAAAAAGATAAAAATAATTACTGGACTTTCTAACCACAACATAATGCAGGACACAGTTTTGATTTTGACAATACCCGAATCTACAAAATGAACCTAATTGGCAAAAAGGAAAGTTAAAGAAATGATAAATATAGTCAAATTGATAACAATGTTAATTTTAAAAAAGATGTAGAAAAATTAAGCTCCATTTACTCAAATTTAATAAGGAACCTTAATCTTGTAATTCTTGATTTAGTTAAAATATTGTTTTTTCAACTAATATTATTGGTAACACTGATATTTTTTAAAATTCTTCAATGTAACAGTGTTTTAACGGTTTTTTAAACATAGCTTACCAAATTTACCAAGGTGGCAATATGAAGTAGTCTGTAAAAATTGTATTTTCATTTTATATTTGTTTAAACTCTGAATGATGACTAATTTTTAGTCGAAAGCTTAGTTATTATTATGTATTAAAAAATAAAAGGACTTTTGTGTAACTAATCTGTTTTTATTTATATATTGTTTTACAAGTCCACAAATAAGAAACTTATTTAATTGAAATTTTTTTTTCTGCGTTGATCCTCCCATAGGTAGTCCAAAAACGCCTAGTGTTAATTTTTTCTACAGCTCCTTTCATTTTCAAAATCACTTTTTAGGTTCCTGAGACACCCAAATTTGAGTTTTTTGCCAATTTTTGAGGCTTAATAATTCGGCTTTGGCTTAACCTAGCTTAATGAAACAGGTCTCGTTTGAAAGTGTCCTCTTTGGGCTTTACATAAGAACCAATATTTTTTGTTCTATTGCTGCTAATCTACTTGTGAGTTTGCATAATAAATTTGACCACAAAGACTGAAAATGCACTTTTTTATTATTTTTTAACAAGGCAGATAATATTGGAAAAAATTTAAATAATTTTTTGGTTACTAAGGTGACCATAAGAAACAAGAAATAGTATATTATGCTACTAGGCAGCAAAAATGGAATTTTGCAGACGAGTTTTTATAAAGTTGCCCCCGAGCCGAAGGCGAGGGTGGGCTATGGAAATTACCTGCAGAGGCGTAAGCCGAGGCAGGTAATTAGTTGCACGAGTCTGCAATGTTTCCTTTGCTGCATAGTAGCATATACTATTTTATCTACTAACGGCAGAAAAAATACACAAGAGATTATTATAAATACTTGCTGCGAGATTTTACAGGCAGAAAGACTGGTTTGAAGTAGATGCACGCTGACAATATCTGGTGGGAGTGTGGTCCAATAACTTGTCAATGTCAACAATGTTTGTATCATTATTCACTTCACTGTTGTTCTCACTCATTATGTTTAGTAACTTAACTTAGTTTACAGATTTAGTTTTTGATAACGTTCTATTTTTGTAACTCTATATAAAAATTTCTCTAGTTCAAAATTTGGTGTCTCAGGACCTAAAAAAGTGATTTTTGAAAATGAAGGAGGCTGTAGAAAAAATTAATACTAGGCGTTTTGGACCAACACAGGAAAAAAATATAAATTTTTAATTTTTTTCAAGCAACATCTCTGAACACTTAAAATGGATTGACCCTTTTAAATTTTTATTTTTTTCAAGCAACATCTCTGAACCACTTAAAATGGATTGAACCCTTTTAATTATTACTTCTGGTAATGATGTAACCAAATACTACAGCTTGGATATCGTCCAATAATATTGCTTAATATTTTCTTAAATTTATGTATAAGACTCTTAATTTCAACTCAAGAACACACCCTCTAATTTGGCTTTCTAGAAATTACACTTTTAAAATAGGTTTGAATTTATATAAAAGGTTTGAAAGACTGGAGTCTATTCTAGTAACTTCTCATCCTCCTTTCCCTATTATTTTTTTGTATTTTAGTGAATTTTCAAAGAAAAAATGAGCTTAGGTTGGGGTTATGGAAGGGTGTAGGGTGGTTTTTTTCAGAATGGGATGACTCACTGATAAAGAATATATGTATGTATGTACGATATTTTTGTTCATAGATGTTTCATGATAACTTTTGAATGCTTTCTTGGATCAAAATGAAACTTGGTATAAAAATCAACCTTTCCCAAACCCTACTGTTTATGAAACATGTGTGACATCATTAACCACCAAAATTTTACAAATCTTCAAAAAAGTGTTTAGATGGACTGAAATTTTTTACACTAGTTCTACTGTGTTGGTTAACAAAAATACGTTTATTATTATATCAGCAATAGTTCTGGTTTTATTTAATTGACCTATACAAGGTGTTTCAAAAAGTAACGCGATTTTGTGTTTTTTCAAAAAATTATTTATATTATTCAAGAAATCTATTTGTCCCCTTCAAAGTAATCCCCATGAGAATTTATATATACACACTTGAGCCAACGTTTTTCCAATCTTCGAAGCTCTTCAAAAATCATTTTTTTTTATCTTGTTCAGCTCCTCCTTCGATGCCGTCTTTTATCTCGTCAAGCGTTGCATAACGTCGTCCTTTCATGGCCTCTTCAGTTTAGGGAACAAGAAAAAGTTAAAAAAGGGCCAGATCTGGGAAATACGGTGGCTGTGGCATCATTAGTGTGTTGTTTTTGCCAAAAAGTCGCGCACAAGCAACGATGTGTGAGCAGGGGCGTTATCGTGGTGCAAAAGCCAATTTTTGTTCTTCCACAAATCCGAGCGTTTCTGGCGGATTGCTTCGGTCGCTTGCGCATAACTTGCAGGTAATATTCCTTATTGACCGTTCTACCTGTGGCAAGAACTTATGATGCACACGCCCCTGCAATCGAAGAAACTGTCAGCAAAACTTTCACATTCAACCGAATTGACGCGCTTTTTCGGTATGGTTGAGATAATTGTGCGGCAGCTTCCATTGAGATGATTGAGCTTGGGTTCCACGTCATAACCATAACCACCGATAAACGTTGCTTCGGTCCAAAGTAGCTTCTCCGTATGCCACATCAACATTCGGAATGCATCCGCGCACTTAATTTTTTGTTTTCACACAAAATTTGATACACATTCTTTGATCCATTTTTTTGAATAGGTAAAAATCGAAGACGATCTAAAACACGTGCAAGCAAAGCAGCTGTCATCAATTAAGTGAACATTTCAAAATGGCCGAGGTTGTCGCCATAAGTGAGAGACATGAGTACCAACATAACGCCACAAAAAAATTGAAAATTCGAAAATTCAAAATTCGCGATACTTTTTGAACACACCTGGTACAACATAATCACATGCTTTGACTAATACATTTGAAAATTCACTTATTTGGTGGCAGTTTGCCACTTGTATAAACTAGTAATATGGCAAACTGACAATGGTCATGTGGCTACAAAGCAGCCCCAGGGAGGCTGGGGCCACTAAGCGGACCTTAGTGTCGAGACTGCGGAGCAACCTCTTTTTTCATACATCTTTACTTTTCTTCATTAATACCTTGGGTAATGTGTTCGTACCATAAATCCAAAATCAGGATTTAACAAAAATAATTGATCATGAATTATATTCAAGCTTTTGAGAGGAAATAGGTCCTAATTAATACAAAAAAAAACTAATTTTGCGAGCTTTCGATTTAATTTAATCTTTTTCAAGGCTTAACATATAAAATAACAAAAACAGTTACATGGTAGTTTACACTAGATGTTTGGACAACAACTAGAGTAAACAGACAAATAATACCGTTAAAAAACAAAAAAGGTAACAATGTTATTGAGTTAAATTAAGTTCTAAACAAAGATCTACAGTTATAAATTCCTATGTTGGGGCAAGACCCTCTTAAATAAATAAATCTTTACAGCCAAATGTTATTGATTATGATTGCAATCATATATATAAATGTTACTAATAATATGGTTATCTACTAATAATATATAATTTAAAATATCATTGCACTAATTATTTTTAAATGGAGGTAACAAATTTTTATATATAGCACTAAGGTTTGAGATATCAGACTTTTTATTACAAACATTAGGGTTAGTCGATATGTATGTCATTTCTTTAAACAGTCTTTTTTTGTAGTGTGGTTCAAATTCAAGAATTTTTAGCAATTTTATATTGAAAGTTGTGGTCTGGGAGATTGAATGTTGGGCCAAAGCACATTGTTTTGAGTCATCTTTTATGTCTGATTTATGTCCTGCAATTCTTTGTCTTAGTTTCTGTCCTGTATGTCCTATATATACTTTGTCACAGCCGCCACACGGAATTTTGGTAAATTAACTTAGAGTTATCTTCTTTTGGAATTTTAGGTTTTAAGTTTGGAGAAAGTTTGATTGAATACTGTTTCGAGGCTTCATTGATATCTTAATGTTATTTGATTTTTTCTTTAGAGTTTTTGCTAATTGTTCTGAAAGACCTTTTACGTACGTTAGGATTGGTAAAACCTTAATTGTGGGGGGGTTGTTGTTGTTAGGGTCAGGTTGATTAGTATTTTGTCTGTCATTCCTATTGTTATTGTGAAGTAAGTCATTTATAAGTTTTGTCGGAAATCCATTATTTTTTAATATTTTACTAATAATATCTAAATTCTTAGGATGAAAATCAGGGTCACTAAGTTTCAATGCTCTATTTTTTAAAGCTAGGGCTACATTAATCTTATGTTGCAAGGGATGATGAGACGAATAATTGAGAATATCTATCAGACTTAGTAGGTTTTCGCCACCAATCAACCATGAGAGAACCATCAGTATTCCTAGTTATCAACATATCTAAAAATGGAATAGATATATTATTGACATTTTCTAATTCTAATGTGAACTTGATTTTTTTTTATGAATTTTATTAAAGATATTAAGAATATTATTAGTTTGATTTTGAGGTATTGACAAAATAAATCATCAACATACTTGATAATAAATGGAATATTAAATTTTACTTTTTTATAAACTTGGTCTAAAATATAATTCATAACAATACTAGCTGCGATAGGGGCTATTGGACTGCCATCGCTAATCCATCCTTTCATTAAGTACCAAGTACCAGCTTTAAGAGAAAAGTAACCATTGTTACATACTAATTTTAATAAATCCAAAAATTGAGTTTTATTTAATTTAGTTTGAGTTTTAAGAAGATGCCATTTTTGTGTAACAATTTTGTATAATAGATCAAGGGGCACATTTGTGAACAATGAACTCACATCTAAAGAACATAAACATACTTATCAAGTATTTTGAGTTGTTTAATTTTGTCATAAAAAGCAAAAGAATCCTTTATATTGTATTTATCAGAGTCTAAAACAGTAAGAATATTTGCAACATATTTAGATGTTTCATAGGTTGGACTATTAATAAAACTTACAACTGGCCTAAGGTTATTATTTTTATTGTGTTTTTAACTACTCCGTAGATACGTGGACTTGTGCTTTTATAAGTAGATAATCTTGCTCTAGTTCTTATATCTATTTTCTTCTTTTCTAGTAGATCGGACAACATCTGATTGTGTTTCCTTTGTATGGATGGTGTTGGATCCTTATCCACTTTAGTGTACATATCTCCTGAAACTAGCTCAGCCATTTTAGAGTCATACTCATCTTTCTTCATTGCAACTGTACAATTACTTTTATCAGATTTTAATATTAAAATATCGCTGTGTTCTTTCAGAAACATTTTAGATCTTTTTAATGTTTTATTCTCATTGTTTAAATAGTTTTTAGAGTTTTTTAATTTTATTTACGATGATTAGTAATTATGTTGGTAAAGCTGTCTAGCTGAGTCTTTTTTTAACGGTATTATTTGTCTGTTACTCTAGTTGTTGTCCAAACATCTAGTGTAAACCATGTAACTGTTTTTTTATTATTTATATGTTAAGCCTTGAAAAAAAGATTAAATTAAATCGAAAGCTCGGCAAAATTAGTTTTTTTTGTATTAATTAGGACCTATTCCTCCTCAAAAGCTTGAATATTTAAAATAGAGGTCCCTATAAAAGTTTTGATCATGAATTATCCATTTTAGGTGATCTAAGATCAGATCTAAAAATGCTCCAGTACCTAGCCTTGAGGAACTCCAAAATCTCTCGAGCTTTACTTTAACAAATTCTTCAAAACTCTTTCCAATGAATAGCACAAGAACAATTGGTCTATAATTTTTGCTCAATAGTTTACTGAACCAGCCACATAACTTTAAAAGCACTTTCTAATAAAGCATTGCTGATTGACTAATCATTACCCTCTTACTAGAATCACAGGGTCCCAGTGTAGCTATATTTTAAATTATTTTTAATTCTATGTGTGAATGATTTGAATTTAGGTCCATGTATAGAAATAAAATCACACTACTATAATCCCTACACATACAAAACTCTACTCACTATCACGCTGACTCCCAATTTTTTCAGTATTAGTTTGTGATAAGTTGTTGTTCTGTATTATTTGTTTCACAATTAAAAATTCACTTTACTCAAGGCCAACAATCATGTGGTCTGTTGAGTCTATCATATTTTTAGAACCCTCAGGGACTACTTTGTTGTCCAATCCTCTTAAAAACCACTTTAAATTATTTAGCACAACAAAAAATAACAAGACACAAGGTAGCATTTGATCAATTCTTATGTGGTACATTTTCCACTGTAATATTAGTTTAGGTCTTTTGCAAATCAGTGCTGATTTAATTTTAACTTAGCTTTTAGTTCTTAGGTTAAGAAAGCTCCTGCTACAAGAAACAATTTATTCAACCCCTTTGTGGGTTAGTTGTTGGGTGCTTTAGATATTAGAAACTGCAGCTGGATGGAGAAGTTGTCAAAGCAGTTAACCCAGGCCATGAAAAAAATACCTAAGAACCCTCTTGACAGGCCTATTTCTTTTGGAAAATTTGGGGAAATTAAATATGTAGAAGTGTTAATGTGTAGACTAAGTTCTGTTCTCTATGAGTAACTGTAAATAAGTTATGGATCAAGAGAATGATGACATAACTAATTCTCAAAAATCCCTTGATTCGATTTCTTTTGGTACTGAGGATATCAGTGAGTTCTCTCCAGTCTGTGATGGGCAGGATTGCATCCTGCCTGTTCCTGGTTCAGGACTTAAACAGAGTTTAGGTCCAAATTAATTTTGTGCATATTGCCACTATCTATAAAATCTATTGAGAAGGTAGAGGTAAGATTTTGAACCTAGTTAAATAGCTTTTGCGACCACCTTGAGAACCCAGGTGAGCTATTGTACAAATAGCCTTATTTTAAGAACAAAAATGGAATGGGCTTGAGTACCTCCACTCCATAAACCATTTTTAAGTAGAATTAAGTGTAATATGGGTTTATTAAAGTACATTCATCAAAAGAAAAACTTAATCCATTCAGAACTTAACTTCTTCTTTTAGCTTATAAGCAATCAGTCTTGTCAGTTTTTCCTACAAGTAAATGCTTAGCTGATGATTTGAAATTACCTGGTGAGACGGGGTAACATATCAGGTAAAAAAGTACTTTATGGCCATGATGATTTTTCTAGGTTATGTCTCATCTGCTCAGCAAGGTGATATGTAATTCTTTTTTGATGGTAGGGCGTTCTTCCTTGTATGGTGTGACCTTCATGCTACGTAAATGAGTTACTCACCACTTCTCTGATGTGATTTCACATTGAAAAATCAGGACTAGAATTAAAAAAGTTATCGCCAAATGTTTAATCTTATTTTTCGATCACGCCTTTCATCAATTATGTATGTATCAAACTTCATATATTTCATTCAAAAATAATAATAATTAAAAAAAGATTGGGGGTAATTTAAAAAAAATCTTGATTATAACACCGATTTTTACAAAGAAAAGGGTTAAAAACTACTGGGCAAATTAATTTAGCAAATAATATATTTATTTCAATTTTACATGTTAAGAAATAACTAATTAAAAAAATATAAACTACAGTTTATCGTTTAGTTTAAAAATCTCCAAGGTCATAAGTATTTTTGGGATTGACCAATCAGAGAAGCCGCTGCCAACCCCACACTTAAAAGGAGAAAAAAATGTCTACCTCTATAACCACTGTAGGAAAACAACCTTCTTCCCGGCAATAGTTCACTTTGTTTGTGGTTCTTCTTTTGCTTACATCATTTTGAAAATAACTTTCAAATTAATCTTAAAAATGATATTTAAAAATAAAACTACACAAAAAATGTAATAAACATCGCCAAGTAAATACGAGTAAAATACCATGATTTGTTAAATGACCGCTCACAAGAAGGGAGCGAGCGGGAAAAAACATTTCCCGCTCCCTTCTTACAGGATTTTTTTCTTATGAATCGGCGGTGCCTAAACTGACCTGTCAAGATTTTTAAAGTAGTGGATAGACTGTAGGTAATTTTTAAAAAATAATTGCAGATAAGAATGGAGCAAATCCTAATAATTTAAATAAGGCAATAGCTCTAATAAAAAGGAATGTACGAAGAAATCATCTAACAAAAAAATTA
This sequence comes from Microvelia longipes, assembly GCA_018340805.1. Lineage (NCBI taxonomy): Eukaryota > Metazoa > Arthropoda > Insecta > Hemiptera > Veliidae > Microvelia > Microvelia longipes. The sequence continues at coordinate 46,014,392 of JACMZG010000008.1, read as the reverse complement.
AGAAGCAAGGGTGAGGATAGGATTGTAATAGGTCTTTCAACCAAAATTAATCAAATTAAATATTTCTTTATACTTGTAAACTTAACTGTAAAAGCACATTGTTTTTTATTATTTATTAGGTAATTTTATATTGTATGAAAAACAATACTTGGAATTGCAAATTTGAAAGAAATATACACTGGGAAACCAATAAAAATAGAAAGGAAACTCCTTTTTTTCTTTATACATTCCAATAAAACTGGCTAGAATGTGTTTCTTGTAAAATTTTACTTTTTACTCAGCAAAGTTTTAACTGGGCGAATTAAATTACTTGAAGAATGCAATATTTAATTAATAGTGAAAAATGATTTAATTTAAAGCTAACAAGATTAGTCTTACAATCTTGTATAATACAGAGATAATGAAATGAAGTCAGATCTTGTAAATAAGAAAATAATTTCTTATTTTTATTAGTATTAATTATGGAACATTTTCTTTCAAGTAAAAAAAAATAATTTTTTGGTTGGTATTCAAAAATAAATCCTGGAAAGGGTAAAGTCTTCTCACAGCATGGGATCAGAGCCTAGTAAAAAAACACTATAGTTCTCTCAGGCTTAAATTTTTACTTATAAAAATTTGACCAATAAAATATGTATTTATTCTTATTATAGGGAGTAAAAAGGGTCCTCTTTTTGATTTCTGTTTAGTTACCAATTAAACATTTATTGTCATTATTTGACTAGGAGTTATCATGTTCATTTTTAATTGTATTTCCTTTTTCTTTACTTTTTTTTTTTGTATTTATTATTGTTATTACCATTTTATTTCATGTTTTAATCTTTTTTTATTATTTAACTGATGCTTAAATAGGTCACTTATGTAAAAATTGAAAATAAATAAATTTATATTTATTTATTAAAATATCAATTTAACAAAATATTTTTAAAAACTCAAGGTTTTATTTTAAAACTCTAAAGAATTTCTGTTAAAATCTCAGAAAAAGTGTATAAACTTTATGGACATATATTTATGGAGATGATTAAAATATTTTATTTTTAAATGTGAGCAGACTCCCATCTCTCTAAATATAACTTTACAAAAAACTTTCTCAAACCATGATAAATTTAATTTATTTGGGGTTGGTGTAACATACTTTAATTTTATTTGCAATATATTGAAAAGTATGACTTGTCTCCTAACAATAACTTAAACTTTTGTGCAAAATATGACTGTGGTATTTATTAAAAAAACAAAACAAAATACAGGCATTGGCTTGTTTAAAATTAGGTTTAAGGGGTTCGACATTGTTTTATGAAGTAGAGTGTCATCAAGTTAATGCGTGTGCTTAATTAAGTTTTTACAAAATTGACTTTGGCTAATTTTTTTTTATTTATAATTAGATAAATTTTATAATTTTCACACAAAAGTACCCTCAAAACTTGACATGAAAATCTTGGTACTAGACTTTACAACACTCTTTTTAACTACAATTAAGTGCATTTGCATTGTTGTTGGGATTAATAATTTATTAACAACAGTACAGTCTATCGTTTAGTTTAAAATCCCCAAGGTCATAAGTATTTTGGGGATTGACCAATCAGAGAAGCCGCTGCCAACCTCTCACTTAAAAAGAAAAAAAAAATCCCTACCACAATAACCGCTGAAGGGAAAAAACCTTCTTCCCGGCAATCGTTCACTTTGTTTGTGGTTCTTCTTTTAATTACATCGTTTTGAAAACTACTTTCAAATTAATCTTAAAATTATATTTTAAAATAAAACTACACAAAAAAAGAAAAAAACATCGCCAAGAAAATACGGGTAATATAACCTGATTAGTTTACATATTTTTCCCGCTCCCTTCTTGCAGGTTTTTTTTCTTAAGAATCAGTGTCTAAACTGACCTGTCAAGATTTTTAAACTAAATGATAGACTGTAAATACAATTTATACAGAATCCAAAATGGAAAATAAGTCCTCTTTTCTGTACTAATAAAGTGATATCGCATTAATAGAAAATAAATGAATAATATAATAAAGGAAATATTTTAAAATGCTTATACACTAGATAACTTCATATTACTAAAAAAAAAAAAATACACAAAATATTGTTTGGTGCTTCATGTAGAGAGACTGCTAGACACTATGCTATCCAATTTAGAAATCATGTTGTGAATATTTAATAAAAGTGGGTTTGGAGTACCAGATTTTAACTCATAGTTATATGATTTTTTAATATTCTCCAGTTTAGATATTATATTGTCAATGTTTCTTGATTGCTTATTAGAATTCAAGTTATGAGCAGAATTATGAGTGATTTTCTCTAAAATTATTTGATTTCCTTTACGGAAATAGTTTACCTCAGGGTGGTGTAACCATGAACGTCCTATCAGTATATCATATTTTTGAGTTTCATCAGGAACAACAATAACTTTAACATCAGGAATAGAAACATGGTCAACTTTTAAAGTAATGTAAGACTCACCCAAACTGTATGTACAAGGTTCTTTCATGTCACCAAAGCCATATATAGGTATTTTAGTTTCATTTAACTCGATGCCACACAATTTAGCAGCTGAAGCTTTCATCATATTCAGATCAGTCCCAGTATCTAATAATGCTGACAAACATTCATTATTTATAGATGCAGTTTTAACAAATGGATTTGATGGTTCATTTTTAGTGGGACAAAGTTCAATGTTGAAAGCAACAGCTTCAATGGGTTCATCGTCATTATTTTGTGCTCTACAATTTCTACGAGAATGTCCTCTTGTTCTGCAAGCTGTACAAAAAGGTTGTCGCTTCGGTTCAGGGCAATCTCTAGACAAATGATTAAATCGATTACAATTATAACACTTTACTCTAATCCTGCGATTGTTTCCATTCTGTGCTTGGTCATTAGAAGTAGATGGTTGCTCATTGTCTTGTTTATTCTCATCAGGAAAATTTGTTCGTCGACACTCGACAAAATCTTCATAGTTTCTTATACAACGCATCAACACCTGCCAATCTTCGTGCTCGTTAACCATCAAACTACAGCTCAAATCTTTGTTTATCAATCCCTGTAGAATTAATACTTTTATCTCTTCCCAAGGCAAATCTAATCGTTTACACAAGAAATATTTATCCAGATAATAAGTAACCATACTTTCATCTTTCTTCTGAACACGTTTGTACATCTTTTCCCATCTAATGATCTTAGTTTCCTCGTGAATAAATGGAATTGCTCCTTGAATTCTTTCCATGTTTTAATACTGTCCTTACAACCCATATACCACGAAAGAGCAGAATCTTCTAGCTTGGTGTGAGCAAAAGTTATAATTATTTTATCTGGCCAATTGTAGATGACTGAATAAGATTCGAGCATTTGAAGCCACCATTCTGCTTCCTTGCGAGGTTCAGTTCCTTTGAATTTAGCCAGCCTATCAGTTAGATCAGGCATGACACAGTAAGCTGGATTAGCTTTATTGGCTTCTAATTTAGCATCTAATTTCTTAAGCAAGCAAGTCATTTCTTGAAGTAAAGTAATTATTAAATCATTTTTGTCACAAATTGCCAGGTCGCACAAATCAAGCACGCTTTTTACATCAATCGAGGCTTCACCTTTCCCGTAGGATTACATCCAGAATTATATTGTCAACATTACCTGTTTCCGTATTATCTACACCGTTAGCATTATCCACAAGATTGTTTACGTCAGCAGCATCATCAGTTGAGTTTTCTACATTGTTTGCGTTTTCTTGATTGTTGCCGTCCTCCATTGTAATCCAAACCGAAAGCTACAAATAACAGTCTAATATGAAAAAAGCAAAAAATGAAAAAACAGGAACTTCTAAGATGTAATAACCACAAAACAAGTAATTTAGGAAAGGTTATGCTGCGGCTGCTACAAAACCTTCTTTCTCTTATTCTTTTTATTTTTCTTTATATTTTCAGTGTCAATCGTAGAAAGATTTAACAGCGGATACAACTTGATGGATGACTATATATCTTCAAAGAGACTTTATCCTACAGTATAACACACGGTTAAAATCAGTTGTCAGCGTGGGAAAATAGTCTTGAGGAACTAATGAGATTGGCTTGATGGCGTTGTTTAACATCCAGGACTAACCTCATTGGCACCCTCGCATTATTTTTCCATGCTGTCAACTGATTTTAACCGTGTGCTGTACTATAACTATTCTAAATTAGGATAGGGTCAAGGCGTTTATACATACACTTGGTGGGGTGTATAGAAAGTTTTTTACGAGAACCCGAAACGTTTCCTATAAAGGTTAGCCTTATTTTGCTGTCTATGTAGAGTATTTTCCTGCCTCGGTAGTTCCAAGCATAAAAATATTATTACTAGATGCCCCTATCAAAGAGATCCGCACGGTTGCGGATTAGACTCTTGTGAGACTTATACTAGTATGTCTCTTTGGTTGAGCTTTGAAGCTTTAAAAAAAATTAACTCACACTTGAGGAAAAAAATCAAATTTTAGGTCTAGTTGTGGTTTCCGGAAAGAACGTCTTGAAAACATTATTATTCGGAAACCACAACTAAAGATTAATTTTTCTTTTAAGTTTCAACTATAATTTGAGGAAATAGTTATTCTTTAATCAATATATACTAACTTTAATAAAAAAGAGCATGAATAGTTGTTTTAGTTTACCTATTTATTAGGTAATAATATACACTTGTACCAAATTTCAATTCAATTGGACCATTTTCAAGCTTTTTGCAATTTTTTAAAAAACGTTCACAAGTCATTCAATAAAATTGAACTAATGCTGATAGTGAGATGAAACTTGACCCATATGTTAGACTTATACATAGTCACATGCGTGCCAAAGCTCAATCTAATCGCATAATTTTTCCGCGTTTTATCAAAATTTTGCGTAGTCATTATTGGGTTATAAACGTCACAAAAATATTTGGAATAGACAGCTACAGCGGTAGACTGATTTTTGTACAAAATTTCAACTATCTAGCATAAATACACTAGGGCGCAACGACGATAACAGACACACTCATACACACACACATACAGACAGACAGCTTTGCGAAAACCAGTCAGGAGACCTTAAAACGCCTGAAACGGATAATTCCGGTTTCATCCCGGTTTCGGATTTTTTTGCAAACACGATACTTTTGCTACGGTATAAACGAGGAAACATAATTCCTATATACCTACGGTATAAATGAGGAAAAGTAAAAACATAGCCTGCCTATCCAGAGTGGAGCCCTTTATATGATTGTGCATGCTCAAAATTTTATAACATCGCATAAATTTCATTTTTGTTGAATTAAGTGGTTCAAAAAACCACTTACAACCCTGTAGGTCGTGTGCAAAACATGAAGAGAACATTTTTTAAATGTGATAATATGTTCTATTAAACGAGCGTTTAATAATCAAAATCGGACGTCCACAGCCAAAGTTATGGTTCTTTTAAAAACACTAAAAAATGGTTAATTTATGCAAAGTCAGCGAATTTCTTTGAATAAATACAGGCTTTTAGTGTATTTTTTAGGCCAATTAACAAACGTCATAACTTTAGTTGTAGTTTCCGATTTTGATGAAAAATCCCTCATTTATAGAAAATTGTATTAGCTTCAAGAATCATATATCTCTTGTTGTAGTGATCACAACGCCTTATATCGCCTGAATTCGGATTTACTAGTCTCATCAGAGAGCTGATATATGTACGTACTTAATTTAAACAAAACTTATTTAAAACTAACAATTTTTCCAGTGATTTTCTACAAAAGATAGTGCAGATTAAGAAAATAATAAATATTTACGTAAATTATGAGTAATAATTTCATAAATTGAACGAAAAGCGAGGTACAAAAACTTAATTTTTGACTGAAATTCGAACGGGTCTGGCTAAACAATTTAGATCCCGTAAAATAACCACAATTTCTAACAAAGCAACTCAATTAAATAATAAATTGAAAAAAAAATTGTAAATTATTATTATTTATTTAGTTTAGAAAGATTAGATAACCTAGGAGGTTATTCACACCTCTTTCCCTTCTTCTGTGTGCGCACTTCTTCTGTTGGCATCTAATTCTGAGTTTACGTTGCCCTAGATTATTCCAAATAGAAAATTTGAGCGTAAAGAAGAATAATGCACTCTGCACTATTCTTCTTTACGCTCAAATTTACACAGAGTACACTACTCTACTCTAGAGTAGTGTACTCCAGTTCATGTACCGAACAAACCTAATATGGGAAAAACCGACAGTGATTATATTCATGATAACCTTAACTTAATCCTAAAGGAGGTTTTAATGAGGTTACAAAGGGCCTCAAAAATGTTTAAGCGTTTCACTGTAATGAGATAGGGTATATCCCTTCTAGTAATATATCTCTATGGTAATGAACGAATAAAAGGTACAATGGTCCCTGACCCGACCCAAGGATAGTGTTGGTATCGCATTGAAAGAAACCGTAAAGATTTCTTCCTCAAGAAATTAATCGTTTACACACATCCAAGAAACATTATTCTATAAATACCTTCACTAATTGACTAATATTTAATATTCCTTGAGTGAATCAAATTAAGTCTCTACGTCTTCGCGGCTTGTTTACCCTCTGAAAAATTTCGTCCATCCTTTATTCATTTAGCGTACAAATATCATCTTTAGCATGTAAAGTTTACTTATATGTATGTCATGACTGCCAAAGATTTTAAATAAGGCTTTTTTGGACCGTATTTTAAAATAAAAATACCCAAAAGTTGGAAACACTAATTTTTTATGTAAATATCATATTCTTACGATCCACTACTTCAAATAACCAATCCAGTGACGTCAAACAAAATCCAGTCAAATCACATTGTAGATACTGGAAGAAACAAAATCAACTTATTACGTATTGCTGGGATCGGGTGTATGCTAAGCATGCGATGAAGAGGTTTTTATCAATCTACCTTTCACTTTAGCACCGCAACAAGTTCCTATATCTGAGGCCGTATTTTTTGTTTAACTTTTAGTAATCGAGATGCAGTCAGGAGGTGCGAAATTGTTTTTAAAAGATCCTGTTAAATTTACTTAATTGCGATGTGATTTGATGTGTAAAACTAAAACTCATTCCATCTTTGAGATCATGACTTTATGTTTAATCGTGATTTGATTAAATATATTAATATTGTTATTTTATGTTGTATAAATTATCCGGATAAATCCAGAGTCTATAGCTAGGATGAGGTAAGAGCTAAAGCAAATATATTTTTACTTTAATCAACGAGTCATTGCATCAATGAGAATCAATATCAAGTTATAGACTAGAACCAAACGAGTTGATTACTAATTTTCTCGATTGGTAAATTAGTTAGAGGAAACTGTCAATGGAGTTTTCAAAGCTTTGAAACACTGTTAGGATTTAATGAGATCTATTTTCGGATAAAAACACGGTAGTTTGAGTTTTACCTCGTTTCACAGCACCGCAGTTGTTTATTAACTGTTACAGCGCCATCATAATAAAAATTTATCTTATCTACCTTTCAATTCTAGTCACGTCGGTCTCTAATTTACTTATTCTTTTTAGCAAGAAGTAAATAAGATGTTAATACTTGTTTGGTGCAACGATTCACAGTGTAATTTAAAAGATTGACATGTCATAGTTCGCGAGTGAGTTTTATATTAAAAAAATGATATTGCTCCGTTTACTCTATTATTTTTATTTTATTAATATAATATACGGGTGTGATATTCAAGATAGAACTATACGATGTAGCGAGCTAAATTTAACTCAAGTTCCTGAACAGTATGAAGTTCTTAATAACTTGAATTTGACGGAGGATCCGTATAGTTTAAATTTGTCAATTAATTTATTATCTAATCCTATACATTTTTTTAATTGGTCAGTTGTAAATTTAAAAATATTAGATTTAAGTTATAATAAATTATCTTACGTTAATAACGAAACGTTCTCGGAATTAAATAATTTAAAAGTGCTTAATTTATCTCATAACGAGCTAGTTGATATTCAATTCTCAAAAAGTCTTTTGTCCGGAATAGAAATTTTAGATCTGTCTAATAATTTAAATCTAAACTATACGTTACATACGTTGAAAGAACTGTCACAATCGTCTTTAATACATTTAAATTTATCATCGACTAAAATATCTCTGGAATCAGTTGGCATTTTTTCAAAAATAAAATCACTTTTAAGTCTGGATCTGAGTAATACTGGACTGAGTTTTATTCCTGATCTTCCATCTAACTTGGAATATTTGGACTTTAGCAAGAATCCTATAACATACTTGAATCCACATAGTTTCGCTGAAGATTATCAACTAAAAACGTTACTTTTGGAAAATAATAAACAACTAAGTGAAGTGAAATATAGTTCGTTTGACTTTTTAGTAAAATTAGAACGTCTGTCATTCAGAGGATGTTCAAGCCTGTCTCATCTTCCAACTGCTTTGTTTTTATACAACAGCCATCTCCAGCATTTGTCTCTTGCTAGTTGTAATTTTACAAATATTACGATAGCATTCAAAACAGCATTCCTATCATTAAAAACAATTGAGCTGAATGATAATCCATGGCACTGTGGATTGCAAATCAAATGGTTTAATCAACTTCATGATCACCACATTTTATCGGATGATATCAGGTATGTAAATTGGCACACTTTTATGAAAATGACTTCATTAAGTTACGTAAATTGTCTTTTAAGTTTCCATGTTAAGCTTTTATGATTTAGGCACACTCCTGCAAAGTACGGACAGTGTAATGAAAAATATAATATCAATGAAAAAGTGGTTGCCACTAGGAATGCATTATTATGAGAGAATTTCAAAACAAGAAAATCAAATTTTTCTTGCAGGACATTCATAAGTCTTGCGAGTTAAAATCCTCGTCAGAAGTAATTATAAACCAATGTAATTCAACATTGATGCATAACATGTATACTGAATTTTTAAATAAAATGCTACAGGGATATCGGACAATAACAACAGGTCAAATTCCTTAAAAATCATCGACGGTTTATTCTGGCTTAGTGTTATATAATTAGAATTAATGTAGCAATGGGTGTACTGTTGCACATAATGCCAGCAAGTACCTTAGTGTTAGGACGAGTTCCAAGCTTTAAGCTTTACTAAATATTTAATGTTACTAGTGTTTAAATTTTAGAATTACAATAACTCCAATGTTGTTAATTTTACATTTACCAGAAAACCAATCATCAATCAGAAAGTCTAAAACCTGAGTTGACTTGTCAATTTGAATTTAAGTAAAAAAGATTTGCGTCTAATTTAAGAAATGTATGCTCTTTATTACATAACATAGATAAAGAATTAATATCTTTATCCTAACAATAATAACGAAATTCTTTATAAATGGATTAAAATGATAAACATATTTAGTTAACAGAATTAACAATGACCCTGATGAAGTCTATACGTCACCGAATTACAGAGGTATATGAGCTTGGGTATAATGTATGTCAGTTCATTGTCTTATACGATATACTGACTAAAATTGAAAATAACTGTAGTGTAAATAATCTACTACTATGATGTAATAACTTAAAACGGGAATTGAAAAAGAGGCCCCCTGATGTTTTTTCCTACAAAACATCGTATATTTATCGTCTTATTTTGATCTGTTTTCCAAATTAACAATAGTAGTGGAGCTAACGTGTAGTTTGGCTTAAAATATTGTATTCTATGGATAGCTGAGAATATGTACCAAAATATGTATATTGGTGAATTAACTATCACAATAATGTTTACAGAATTTAAGAAAGCGAATTGAAGATACTATCGTGAAAGGATAATTAGTAGATAGCATGTATAGGCATGTCCTCTTTTGTGGTTGTTGTACTACATGAAGTCCTTGAATGTTAGTTTTCGGTGTTTATGTAGTTAGCTCGTTATGATGTGCACATATTATGCTAGATTTGTAGGAACAAAAGAGTTAAAGTTATTATATATTTTATTTGATTAAAATATAAAAAAACCTTTAGTTATATATTTTTCAGTACTAGAAAAGGGCCTACAACATACTAGAAAACACAAAAAGTTGGATAAATATAAACATGGGCGTACGCAGGGGGGGGGGTCAAACGGATCACTTGGCCCCCCTGGAAAATCAGAAAAGTTAGATTGACCCGCACTGCAAATTATTAAAAACTTAATGGTTATTTTATTTTTATTTATTTTTTTTACGTTTGAACCTCTACAGGTTCAAGACCCTACGGTCTTGTTAGTAGGGTTTCTACTCTTCTAAATGCAACTCTACTGAGAATCCCTAAAGTTTATATGCACACACTGCTCCAGGGAAGATCTCGGTACTTCTACCCTCCCCTTTACGGCACTGCACCTGTTTGTACCAGATTCATAGTTGGTCTAGTATATTTTTCTCCTGTCCCAGTAGCTTATTGATTTCATTATCCTCATAATAAATATAATATTACATAGGTTTCCTTTTCCTTACTTATACCGTAGGAAAATAGGAAAAGTCATTTCCCAACGGGAAATCCTAGGTAGACGAACCTTCGAATGATCAGGAGCCATCCACTTTTGGTGTTGGCTGCTTTGATTCCGAGGGATAAAGCTTTCTCCTTGAGAACGTCACGTTTCCCCTCCGTTGACAAAAAAATATAGGAAAATTATTGTGTTTTCAAAAAAAATGCGAAACCGGGATGAAACAGGAATTATACATTTCAGGTGTGTTTAAGACCTCCTGAGTTGTTTTAAAAAAGTTCTGTCTGAATGTGTGACTGTTATCATCGTAGGGCCCAGTGTATTGATGCTAGAGAGTTGAAACTTCGTATACAAAAATCAGTCTACCGCTGTAGTTGTGCTATTCGGATAGTAATCATTTTATGACGTCATTAACCCGCAATAATGACTCAGCGAAAATTTCAACAAATTATATAACGTTGAGAAATTATGCAATCGATTGATTTGGATATAAGAATACATATGTGACAAGTTTCATCTTATTGTCAGCATTAGTTACATTTTTAGGATAACTTGTCTAGGTTTTTTAAAAAATTGTAAAAATTAGAAAATGATTCAATTTAGAAGAAATTTAGTACAAGAATATACCTTTACTTATTCAATAAGTACACTAAGTTTCATTTAATGCAGCAAGTATATCCATGATTTTTGTTGGATCATAAAAATTAATCAGCATTGAGCGTGATTGAACTATAATTCTGTATGATCGCTGATGAAGAAACGGATGCATTTACATGTTGCAATATAAATTTGCTTAATTGTATATCCTGAGGACGAGCAAAACTAGTCTGAAGCTGGGAGGATGAGCGAAGCGAATTCGATCTGATGAGGAAAAGTTCCGAGGTACTCGACCCGATTTTTTTTAAATTATCTGACCCCTAAAATATTTTATTTTTATCTTGACTTCCTTGGTAATATACACATGTAAAAGATACATGCAAAGCCATTTTTTAATTGTTAAAAACTAGGTACGTAAATCATTCTTATATGTACTATTATGCTGTATAAACTATTGAAAATAATTTCGTAATAAAATACATAATTTTGTTAAATATTTAAGCCGGAAATATTTTGCAAATAAAGGGAATGTTAATGTGAGGTGAATCCAAAAATACATCTGGGATCCCAGGTTGGGAACTACTGGCCAGGAAATATGAGAGATAAGAACTACTTTTTCACTAAATTCCTTTGTTACTACCAATAGGGACCAATAGCCCCTATTGTTTACTAAGCAATATGGAAGTAAGATACAAAGCTAAGAGTGATTGTACAGAGATAAATTACGAAAAAATAAATTAGGTCGTCTGGGTAGTTGATCCGAATGCTTTGTTTTCTTTACTGTACATACAACAGCTCCCCTTCATTAATATAACTTGCCATCCTAATTTAAAGCAACTTCCCTCCTTTAGCGCTAAATAATAGTGTTTCCTATAAATTTTCCACCAGCTAGTTTAAAGGGACCATCAGAGAAGTATCCCAAGCTTCTCGTCTGCCACGAGTCAATACTCGTAAAAGAAGCTTTGTTAAAACAGTTGAAACATTTATCGATTATATGCTTGTGGCTGACCCTGCTTAGTTGAGAGTAGTAAGTAAAGCTGGTTCGTAGTTGCATATGTGGAAATAGGTTAAGGTCGAGTTGATTTACTTTTCGAAACTGTTGGCATACCTTTTTTGTCTGCCTATGTTAATTTTATTTTCTGAACATCACAGCTTCCCGCATAACCAACTAATATTTGTTTATTGATGTTTTCTCATTCATAGGTGTGCATATTGACTTAACTAATAACGAAACTTCCTTCGAAAAAGCAAAAAATAACATCATCAGGCGAAGTTTTCTTTTGTGGATGTGGCAAAATGTATCAGAGTAGAAGTGGCTTCAACACGCACGTAAGACATGAATGTGGCCGTGAACCGCATTTATTCTGTGAACAATGCTCTTTTAAATGTAAGAGACCTAGCAGCTTAAAGAGACATCGCATTCTAAGGCATACAACAATTTTTTAAAATACTTTATAAACTTTTTTTTAAAAGTGGAACAATAAAAAAATTAAATTATCTTAATATTTTTCATGTATTTTGTTTTTAATTAGGTTATAACTATTCTGACCTAAACCCTACCGAGGCTTTCTTAAAATGAATGCGATGTATATTATATTTAGAGGATAAGAGATTATGATTATTTATGTAACAAGGAAGCACTTTTCACTCCCTTGGAGTAAAATTAACTTTTTCTCCCTTGGGAATAAAAGTGTTTCCTATTATTGGGCTATTAGAGCAATTTATATCATTTTTTTTAGGAGAGTGGTATTTTTTAAATTTATACAGGTGACCGATGAATTTTTGTAATTTCCGGGGGGGGGGGGGTGGCAGGTGGCACCCTAAAGTTTATAAGGGGGATCCGACAAAAAAAATGTTATTGCCTCAAAAACCATTTAAGGTAAAAAAAAGTTGTTTGGAGCATTAATTTTTTTTTTTTTTTTTTTTTTTGGAGGCAGCACCCTCTAAATGTATAAGGATGTAAAAAATTGAATAAAATACAACAAAACGTATTAAATAAAATCAACGTCTGGAGATAAAACTTTGTATGCACCTTGGGAGTAAAATGCTATTTTCCCCATTACAATTATCTTCTCGGCTTCGCCTCTAGAGTTAATAGTTATAATTTTTGTGATTAATTGGTCTCCATAATAGTTCAATATTTTCTTGAAGGGACACTAAAGAGATTACTTAATGTTGTTAAATTATTTATTCATTCTTTACGAATTTTCGCTTGTTTTTTCCAAGCATATTCATGTAAAATCTAAAAAAGACAAATCTAAAAAAATAATAGTTATAAATCCTCGCTTCGCCTCGGAGAGTTAAATGCTTTAGTTCCCTCGGCTTACGCCTTAGGAACTAACTAACTGCTCAGGGAAATATAGTATTCTTTACTCCCTTGGAGCATAAATAACAATTAAAATCTAAGCTACGCTTGGCTATGATGTTGGTAGTAAGCTGCTAATGTTTTGTCAGTCTGTAAAGCTTTGTAAGAATTTCTTGGGGATTAACTGGCCACCATGAATGGATTTAACTTGGACAAATTTGAGAATAGATTATGGTCGCGCTATATGAGATCCAAAAATTCGTCTAACATAGCGCGACCAACAAATTTGTTGATCGCGATTTATGAGACCTTTAAATTTGTTGATCGTGCTTTATGAGCCCTGCAAATTGGTCAGTAGGGGGTGACCACTAAGTTTTAAAACT
>JACMZG010000008.1:45915166-45999710 GCA_018340805.1 Microvelia longipes | reverse complement strand
AGATTTTGTACCAAGAGAGGGGTTAGAGAAACTTACTGGTGTAGTGGGGTTGGCATAAATTTAGTGTTACCAGGAGTAAAGTGTGAGTGTTATGTATGTTACGTAATATTTTCAGTGTTACAGCGGGAGAATAAAGGCGTACTGTACGAAAAAAATATGGCGAATACCTATAGCAGGTTAAATCGTTTTAGTTAAAATCCCGCGACAGGTCATAAGTATTTTGGGGATTGACCAATGCAGAGAAGCCGCCGCCAACCCTCACATTAAAAGGAGAAAAAAATTTTCTACCTCTATAACCACTGTAGGAAAACACCTTCTTCCGCGGCAATAGTTCACTTTGTTTGTGGTTCTTCTTTTGCTTACATCATTTTGAAAATAACTTTTCAAATTAATCTTAAAATGATATTTAAAAATAAAACTACACAAAAATGTAAAAAACATCGCCGAGGTAAATACCATGATTGTTAAACGACCACTCCAAGAAGGGAGCGGGAAAAACATTTCCCGCTCCCTTCTTACAGGATTTTTTTTTTTGAATCGGCGGTGCCTAAACTGACCTGTCAAGATTTTTAAAGTAGTCGATAGACTGTAGGTAATTTTAAAAAATAATTGCAGATAAGAATGGAGCAAATCCTAATAATTTAAATAAGGCAATAGCTCTAATAAAAAGGAATGTACGAAGAAATCATCTAACAAAAAAATTAAGAAGCAAGGGTGAGGATAGGATTGTTATAGGTCTTTTTCAACCAAAATAATCAAATTAAATTTTTCTTTTATACTTGTAAACTTAACTATAAAAGCACATTCTTTTTTATTATTTATTAGGTAATTTTATATTGTATGAAAAACAATACTTGGAATTGCAAATTTGAAAGAAATATACACTGGGAAACCAATAAAAATAGAAAGGAAACTCCTTTTTTTCTTTATACATTCCAATAAAACTGGCTAGAATGTGTTTTCTTGTAAAATGTTACTTTTTACTCAGCAAAGTTTTAACTGGGCGAATTAAATTACTTGAAGAATGCAATATTTAATTAATAGTGAAAAATGATTTAATTTAAAGCTAACAAGATTAGTCTTACAATCTTGTATAATACAGAGATAATGAAATGAAGTCAGATCTTGTAAATAAGAAAATAATTTCTTATTTTTATTAGTATTAATTATGGAACATTTTCTTTCAAGTAAAAAAAAATAATTTTGGTTGGTATTCAAAAAAAATCCTGGAGAGGGGAAAGTCTTCTCACAGCATGGAATCAGAGCCAAATACACTGTAGTTCTCTCAGGCTTAAATTTTTACTTATAAAAATTTGACCAATAAAAATGTATTTATTCTTATTATAGGGAGTAAAAAGGCTCCTCTTTTTGATTTCTGTTTTAGTTACCAATTAAACATTTATTGTCATTATTTGACTTGGAGTTATCATGTTCATTTTAATTGTATTTCCTTTTTCTTTACTATTTGATTTTTAATTTTTTGTATTTATTATTGTTATTACCATTTTATTTCATGTTTTAATCTTTATTTTATTATTAACTGATGCTTAAATAGGTCACTTATGTAAAATTGAAAATAATAAATTTATATTTATTTATTAAAATATCATTAATTTAAAAAATTTTATTTTTAAAAAACTCTAAAGAATTTCTGTTAAATCTCAGAAAAAGTGTATAAACTTTATGGACATATATTTATGGAGATGATTAAATATTTTATTTTTAAATGTGAGCAGACTCCCATCTCTCTAAATATAATATTACAGAAAACTTTCTCAAACCATGATAAATTTAATTATTTTGGGTTGGTGTAACATACTTTCATTTTATTTGCAATATATTGAAAAGTATGACTTGTCTCCTAACAATAACTTAACTTTTGTGCAAAATATGCCTGTGGTATTCATTAATAAAACATAACAAATACAGGCATTGGCTTGTTTAAAATTAGGTTTAAGGGGTTCGACATTGTTTTTATGAAGTTGAGTGTCATCAAGTTAATGGGTGTGCTTAATTAAGTGTTTACAAAATTGTCTTCGGCTATTTTTTTTTTTTTATAGTTAGATAAATTTTATAATTTTATAATTTTCACACAAAAGTACCCTCAAAACTTGACATGAAAATCTTGGTACTAGACTTTACAACACTCTTTTTAACTACAATTAAGTGCATTGCTGTGTTGTTGGGATTATTCATTTATTAACAACAGTACAGTCTATCGTTTAGTTTAAAATCCCCAAGGTCATAAGTATTTTGGGATTGACCAATCAGAGAAGCCGCTGCCAACCTCTCACTTAAAAGAAAAAAAAATCCCTACCACAATAACCGCTGAAGGGAAAAAACCTTCTTCCCGGCAATCGTTCACTTTGTTTGTGGTTCTTCTTTTAATTACATCGTTTTGAAAACTACTTTCAAATTAATCTTAAAAATTATATTTTAAAATAAAACTACACAAAAGAAATAGAAAAAACATCGCCAAGAAAATACGGGTAATATAACCTGATTAGTTTACATATTTTTTCCCGCTCCCTTCTTGCAGGTTTTTTTTTCTTAAGAATCAGTGTCTAAACTGACCTGTCAAGATTTTTAAACTAAATGATAGACTGTAAATACAATTTATACAGAATCCAAAATGGAAAATAAGTCCTCTTTTCTGTACTAATAAAGTGATATCGCATTAATAGAAAATAAATGAATAATATAATAAAGGAAATATTTTAAAATGCTTATACACTAGATAACTTCATATTACTAAAAAAAAAAAAAATAAAGAACAAAAGATTGTTTGATGCTTCATGTAGAGAGACTGCTAGACACTATGCTATCCAGTTTGAAATCATGTTTGAATATTTAATAAAGTGGGTTTGGAGTACCAGATTTTAACTCATAGTTATATGATTTTTTAATATTCTCCAGTTTAGATATTATATTGTCAATGTTTCTTGATTGCTTATTAGAATTCAAGTTATGAGCAGAATTATGAGTGATTTTCTCTAAAATTATTTGATTTCCTTTACGGAAATAGTTAACCTCAGGGTGGTGTAACCATGAACGTCCTATCAGTATATCATATTTTTGAGTTTCATCAGGAACAACAATAACTTTAACATCAGGAATAGAAACATGGTCAACTTTTAAAGTAATGTAAGACTCACCCAAACTGTATGTACAAGGTTCTTTCATGTCACCAAAGCCATATATAGGTATTTTAGTTTCATTTAACTCGATGCCACACAATTTAGCAGCTGAAGCTTTCATCATATTCAGATCAGTCCCAGTATCTAATAATGCTGACAAACATTCATTATTTATAGATGCAGTTTTAACAAATGGATTTGATGGTTCATTTTTAGTGGGACAAAGTTCAATGTTGAAAGCAGCTTCAATGGGTTCATCGTCATTATTTTGTGCTCTACAATTTCTACGAGAATGTCCTCTGTTCTGCAAGCTGTACAAAAAGGTTGTCGCTTCGGTTCAGGGCAATCTCTAGACAAATGATTAAATCGATTACAATTATAACACTTTACTCTAATCCTGCGATTGTTTCCATTCTGTGCTTGGTCATTAGAAGTAGATGGTTGCTCATTGTCTTGTTTATTCTCATCAGGAAAATTTGTTCGTCGACACTCGACAAAATCTTCATAGTTTCTTATACAACGCATCAACACCTGCCAATCTTCGTGCTCGTTAACCATCAAACTACAGCTCAAATCTTTGTTTATCAATCCCTGTAGAATTAATACTTTTATCTCTTCCCAAGGCAAATCTAATCGTTTACACAAGAAATATTTATCCAGATAATAAGTAACCATACTTTCATCTTTCTTCTGAACACGTTTGTACATCTTTTCCCATCTAATGATCTTAGTTTCCTCGTGAATAAATGCCTTATGGAATTGCTCCTTGAATTCTTTCCATGTTTTAATACTGTCCTTACAACCCATATACCACGAAAGAGCAGAATCTTCTAGCTTGGTGTGAGCAAAAGTTATAATTATTTTATCTGGCCAATTGTAGATGACTGAATAAGATTCGAGCATTTGAAGCCACCATTCTGCTTCCTTGCGAGGTTCAGTTCCTTTGAATTTAGCCAGCCTATCAGTTAGATCAGGCATGACACAGTAAGCTGGATTAGCTTTATTGGCTTCTAATTTAGCATCTAATTTCTTAAGCAAGCAAGTCATTTCTTGAAGTAAAGTAATTATTAAATCATTTTTGTCACAAATTGCCAGGTCGCACAAATCAAGCACGCCTTTTACATCAATCGAGGCTTCACCTTTCTCCGTAGGATTACATCCAGAATTATTATTGTCAACATTACCTGTTTCCGTATTATCTACACCGTTAGCATTATCCACAAGATTGTTTACGTCAGCAGCATCATCAGTTGAGTTTTCTACATTGTTTGCGTTTTCTTGATTGTTGCCGTCCTCCATTGTAATCCAAACCGAAAGCTACAAATAACAGTCTAATATGAAAAAAGCAAAAAATGAAAAACAGGAACTTCTAAGATGTAATAACCACAAAACAAGTAATTTAGGAAAGGTTATGCTGCGGCTGCTACAAAACCTTCTTTCTCTTATTCTTTTTATTTTTCTTTATATTTTCAGTGTCAATCGTAGAAAGATTTAACAGCGGATACAACTTGATGGATGACTATATATCTTCAAAGAGACTTTATCCTACAGTATAACACACGGTTAAAATCAGTTGTCAGCGTGGGAAAATAGTCTTGAGGAACTAATGAGATTGGCTTGATGGCGTTGTTTAACATCCAGGACTAACCTCATTGGCACCCTCGCATTATTTTTCCATGCTGTCAACTGATTTTAACCGTGTGCTGTACTATAACTATTCTAAATTAGGATAGGGTCAAGGCGTTTATACATACACTTGGTGGGGTGTATAGAAAGTTTTTTACGAGAACCCGAAACGTTTCCTATAAAGGTTAGCCTTATTTTGCTGTCTATGTAGAGTATTTTCCTGCCTCGGTAGTTCCAAGCATAAAAATATTATTACTAGATGCCCCTATCAAAGAGATCCGCACGGTTGCGGATTAGACTCTTGTGAGACTTATACTAGTATGTCTCTTTGGTTGAGCTTTGAAGCTTAAAAAAAATTAACTCACACTTGATGGAGGAAAAAAATCAAATTTTAGGTCTAGTTGTGGTTTCCGGAAAGAACGTCTTGAAAACATTATTATTCGGAAACCACAACTAAAGATTAATTTTTCTTTTAAGTTTCAACTATAATTTGAGGAAATAGTTATTCTTTAATCAATATATACTAACTTTAATAAAAAAGAGCATGAATAGTTGTTTTAGTTTACCTATTTATTAGGTAATAATATACACTTGTACCAAATTTCAATTCAATTGGACCATTTTCAAGCTTTTTGCAATTTTTTAAAAAACGTTCACAAGTCATTCAATAAAATTGAACTAATGCTGATAGTGAGATGAAACTTGACCCATATGTTAGACTTATACATAGTCACATGCGTGCCAAAGCTCAATCTAATCGCATAATTTTTCCGCGTTTTATCAAAATTTTTTTGCGGAGTCATTATTGTGGGTTAATAACGTCACATAAAATATTTTGGAATAGCACAGCTACAGCGGTAGACTGATTTTTGTACAAAATTTCAACTCTCTAGCATAAATACACTAGGCGCAACGACGATAACAGACACACTCATACACACACACAACAGACAGACAGCTTTGCGAAAACCAGTCAGGAGACCTTAAAACGCCTGAAACGGATAATTCCGGTTTCATCCCGGTTTCGGATTTTTTTGCAAACACGATACTTTTGCTACGGTATAAACGAGGAAACATAATTCCTATATACCTACGGTATAAATGAGGAAAAGTAAAAACATAGCCTGCCTATCAGGTGGAGCCCTTTATATGATTGTGCATGCTCAAAATTTTATAACATCGCATAAATTTCATTTTTGTTGAATTAAGTGGTTCAACAAAACCACTTACAACCCTGTAGGTCGTGTGCAAAACATGAAGAGAACATTTTTTAAATGTGATAATATGTTCTATTAAACGAGCGTTTAATAATCAAAATCGGACGTCCACAGCCAAAGTTATGGTTCTTTTAAAAACACTAAGAAAATGGTTAATTTATGCAAAGTCAGCGAATTTCTTTGAATAAATACAGGCTTTTAGTGTATTTTTTAGGCCAATTAACAAACGTCATAACTTTAGTTGTAGTTTCCGATTTTGATGAAAAATCCCTCATTTATAGAAAATTGTATTAGCTTCAAGAATCATATATCTCTTGTTGTAGTGATCACAACGCCTTATATCGCCTGAATTCGGATTTACTAGTCTCATCAGAGAGCTGATATATGTACGTACTTAATTTAAACAAAACTTATTTAAAACTAACAATTTTTCCAGTGATTTTCTACAAAAGATAGTGCAGATTAAGAAAATAATAAATATTTACGTAAATTATGAGTAATAATTTCATAAATTGAACGAAAAGCGAGGTACAAAAACTTAATTTTTGACTGAAATTCGAACGGGTCTGGCTAAACAATTTAGATCCCGTAAAATAACCACAATTTCTAACAAAGCAACTTAATTAAATAATAAATTGAAAAAAAATTGTAAATTATTATTATTTATTTAGTTTAGAAAGATTAGATAACCTAGGAGGTTATTCACACCTCTTTCCCTTCTTCTGTGTGCGCACTTCTTCTGTTGGCATCTAATTCTGAGTTTACGTTGCCCTAGATTATTCCAAATAGAAAATTTGAGCGTAAAGAAAGAATAGTGCAGAGTAGAGTAGTGTACTCCAGTTCATAGCCAAACAAACCTAATATGGGAAAAACCGACAGTGATTATATTCATGATAACCTTAACTTAATCCTAAAGGAGGTTTTAATGAGGTTACAAAGGGCCTCAAAAATGTTTAAGCGTTTCACTGTAATGAGATAGGGTATATCCCTTCTAGTAATATATCTCTATGGTAATGAACGAATAAAAGGTACAATGGTCCCTGACCCGACCCAAGGATAGTGTTGGTATCGCATTGAAAGAAACCGTAAAGATTTCTTCCTCAAGAAATTAATCGTTTACACACATCCAAGAAACATTATTCTATAAATACCTTCACTAATTGACTAATATTTAATATTCCTTGAGTGAATCAAATTAAGTCTCTACGTCTTCGGGGCTTGTTTACCCTCTGAAAAATTTCGATCCATCTTTATTCATTTAGCGTACAAATATCATCTTTAGCATGTAAAGTTTACTTATATGTATGTCATGACTGCCAAAGATTTTAAATAAGGCTTTTTGGGACCGTATTTTAAAATAAAAATACCCAAAAGTTGGAAACACTAATTTTTTATGTAAATATCATATCCTTACGATCCACTACTTCAAAATAACCAATCCCAGTGACGTCAAACAAAATCCAGTCAAATCACATTGTAGATACTGGAAGAAAAAAAATCAACTTATTACGTATTGCTGGGATCGGGTGTATGCTAAGCATGCGATGAAGAGGTTTTTATCAATCTACCTTTCACTTTAGCACCGCAACAAGTTCCTATATCTGAGGCCGTATTTTTTGTTTAACTTTTAGTAATCGAGATGCAGTCAGGAGGTGCGAATTGTTTTTAAAAGATCCTGTTAAATTTACTTAATTGCGATGTGATTTGATGTGTAAAACTAAAACTCATTCCATCTTTGAGATCATGACTTTATGTTTAATCGTGATTTGATTAAATATATTAATATTGTTATTTTATGTTGTATAAATTATCCGGATAAATCCAGAGTCTATAGCTAGGATGAGGTAAGAGCTAAAGCAAATATATTTTTACTTTAATCAACGAGTCATTGCATCAATGAGAATCAATATCAAGTTATAGACTAGAACCAAACGAGTTGATTACTAATTTTCTCGATTGGTAAATTAGTTAGAGGAAACTGTCAATGGAGTTTTCAAAGCTTTGAAACACTGTTAGGATTTAATGAGATCTATTTTCGGATAAAAACACGGTAGTTTGAGTTTTACCTCGTTTCACAGCACCGCAGTTGTTTATTAACTGTTACAGCGCCATCATAATAAAAATTTATCTTATCTACCTTTCAATTCTAGTCACGTCGGTCTCTAATTTACTTATTCTTTTTAGCAAGAAGTAAATAAGATGTTAATACTTGTTTGGTGCAACGATTCACAGTGTAATTTAAAAGATTGACATGTCATAGTTCGCGAGTGAGTTTTATATTAAAAAAATGATATTGCTCCGTTTACTCTATTATTTTTATTTTATTAATATAATATACGGGTGTGATATTCAAGATAGAACTATACGATGTAGCGAGCTAAATTTAACTCAAGTTCCTGAACAGTATGAAGTTCTTAATAACTTGAATTTGACGGAGGATCCGTATAGTTTAAATTTGTCAATTAATTTATTATCTAATCCTATACATTTTTTTAATTGGTCAGTTGTAAATTTAAAAATATTAGATTTAAGTTATAATAAATTATCTTACGTTAATAACGAAACGTTCTCGGAATTAAATAATTTAAAAGTGCTTAATTTATCTCATAACGAGCTAGTTGATATTCAATTCTCAAAAAGTCTTTTGTCCGGAATAGAAATTTTAGATCTGTCTAATAATTTAAATCTAAACTATACGTTACATACACTGAAAGAACTGTCACAATCGTCTTTAATACATTTAAATTTATCATCGACTAAAATATCTCTGGATCAGTTGGCATTTTTTTCAAAAATAAAATCACTTTTAAGTCTGGATCTGAGTAATACTGGACTGAGTTTTATTCCTGATCTTCCATCTAACTTGGAATATTTGGACTTTAGCAAGAATCCTATAACATACTTGAATCCACATAGTTTCGCTGAAGATTATCAACTAAAAACGTTACTTTTGGAAAATAATAAACAACTAAGTGAAGTGAAATATAGTTCGTTTGACTTTTTAGTAAAATTAGAACGTCTGTCATTCAGAGGATGTTCAAGCCTGTCTCATCTTCCAACTGCTTTGTTTTTATACAACAGCCATCTCCAGCATTTGTCTCTTGCTAGTTGTAATTTTACAAATATTACGATAGCATTCAAAACAGCATTCCTATCATTAAAAACAATTGAGCTGAATGATAATCCATGGCACTGTGGATTGCAAATCAAATGGTTTAATCAACTTCATGATCACCACATTTTATCGGATGATATCAGGTATGTAAATTGGCACACTTAAAAGTATTAAAATGATTATTTTTATGAAAATGACTTCATTAAGTTACGTAAATTGTCTTTTAAGTTTCCATGTTAAGCTTTTATGATTTAGGCACACTCCTGCAAAGTACGGACAGTGTAATGAAAAATATAATATCAATGAAAAAGTGGTTGCCACTAGGAATGCATTATTATGAGAGAATTTCAAAACAAGAAAATCAAATTTTTCTTGCAGGACATTCATAAGTCTTGCGAGTTAAAATCCTCGTCAGAAGTAATTATAAACCAATGTAATTCAACATTGATGCATAACATGTTTACTGAATTTTTAAATAAAATGCTACAGGGATATCGGACAATAACAACAGGTCAAATTCCTTAAAAATCATCGACGGTTTATTCTGGCTTAGTGTTATATAATTAGAATTAATGTAGCAATGGGTGTACTGTTGCACATAATGCCAGCAAGTACCTTAGTGTTAGGACGAGTTCCAAGCTTTAAGCTTTACTAAATATTTAATGTTACTAGTGTTTAAATTTTAGAATTACAATAACTCCAATGTTGTTAATTTTACATTTACCAGAAAACCAATCATCAATCAGAAAGTCTAAAACCTGAGTTGACTTGTCAATTTGAATTTAAGTAAAAAAGATTTGCGTCTAATTTAAGAAATGTATGCTCTTTATTACATAACATAGATAAAGAATTAATATCTTTATCCTAACAATAATAACGAAATTCTTTATAAATGGATTAAAATGATAAACATATTTAGTTAACAGAATTAACAATGACCCTGATGAAGTCTATACGTCACCGAATGTATACAGAGGTGTATGAGCTTGGTATAATGTATGTCAGTTCATTGTCTTATACGATATACTGACTAAAATTGAAAATAACTGTAGTGTAAATAATCTACTACTATGATGTAATAACTTAAAACGGGAATTGAAAAAGAGGCCCCCTGATGTTTTTTCCTACAAAACATCGTATATTTATCGTCTTATTTTGATCTGTTTTCCAAATTAACAATAGTAGTGGAGCTAACGTGTAGTTTGGCTTAAAATATTGTATTCTATGGATAGCTGAGAATATGTACCAAAATATGTATATTGGTGAATTAACTATCACAATAATGTTTACAGAATTTAAGAAAGCGAATTGAAGATACTATCGTGAAAGGATAATTAGTAGATAGCATGTATAGGCATGTCCTCTTTTGTGGTTGTTATACCAAATGTCCAGTACAATATTCTGATTGAATTTAATGATCTGTTTACTGACTTAATCTTTAGAAATGGTCCTTGAATGTTAGTTTTCGGTGTTTATGTAGTTAGCTCGTTATGATGTGTACATATTATGCTAGATTTGTAGAAAAAAAAGAGTTAAAGTTAGGTTATTTTATTCGATTAAAATATAAAAAAACCTTTAGTTATATATTTTCAGTACTATAAAAGGGCCTACAACATACTAGAAAAACGCAAAAAGTTGGATAAATATAAAATGGCGTACGCAGGGAGGGGGTCAAACGGATCACTTGGCCCCCCTGGAAATCAGAAAGTTAGATTGACCCGCACTGCAAATTATTAAAAACTTAATGGTTATTTTATTTTTTATTTATTTTATTTTTTACGCTTGAACCTCTACAGGTTCAAGACCCTACGGTCTTGTTAGTAGGGTTTCTACTCTTCTAAATGCAAACTCTACTGAGAATCCCTAAGTTTATATGCACACACTGCTCCAGGGAAGATCTCGGTACTTCTACCCTCCCCTTTACGGCACTGCACCTGTTTGTACCAGATTCATAGTTGGTCTAGTATATTTTCTCCTGTCCCAGTAGCTTATCTGATTTCATTATCCTCATAATAAATATAATATTACATAGGTTTCCTTTTCCTTACTTATACCGTAGGAAAATAGGAAAAGTCATTTCCCAACGGGAAATCCTAGGTAGACGAACCTTCGAATGATCAGGAGCCATCCACTTTTGGGTGTTGGCTGCTTTGATTCCGAGGGATAAAGCTTTCTCCTTGAGAACGTCACGTTTCCCCTCCGTTGACAAAAAAATATAGGAAAATTATTGTGTTTTCAAAAAAAATGCGAAACCGGGATGAAACAGGAATTATACATTTCAGGTGTGTTTAAGACCTCCTGAGTTGTTTTAAAAAAGTTGTCTGTCTGAATGTGTGACTGTTATCATCGTGTATTGATGCTGTCAGTGTATTGATGCTAGAGAGTCGAAACTTCGTACAAAAATCAGTCTACCGCTGTAGTTGTGCTATTCGGATAATAAATCATTTTATGACGTCATTAACCCGCAATAATGACTCAGCGAAAATTTCAACAAATTATATAACGTTGAGAAATTATGCAATCGATTGAGATTTGGATATAAGAATACCATATGTGACAAGTTACATCTTGTTACATATGTCAGCATTAGTTACATTTTTATTGGATGACTTGTCTACGTTTTTTAAAAAATTGTAAAAAATCAGAAAATGATTCAATTTAGGTGAAATTTAGTTCAAAAGTATACCTTTACTTACTCAATAAGTACACTAATTTTCATTTCAATGCAGCATGTATAGCCATGATTTTTGTTGGATCATAAAAATTAATCAGCATTGAGCGTGATTGAACAATAATTCTGTATGATCGCTGATGAAGAAACGGATGCATTTACATGTTGCAATATAAATTTGCTTAATTGTATATTCTGAGGACGAGCAAAGCTAGTCTGAAGCTAAGAGGATGAGCGAAGCATTTCGATGTGATGAGGAAAAGTTCTGAGGTACTCCGTACTCGATTTTTTTTAATTATCTGACCCCTAAAATATTTTATTTTTATCTTGACCCCTTTGGTAATATACACATGAAAAAGATACATGTAAAGCCATTTTTTATTTGTGGTTTTTTAATTGTTAAAAACTAGGTACATAAATCATTCTTATATGTACTATTATGCTTCTATAAACTATTGAAAATAATAATAATTATGTAATGTCATTGATCGTATTTAAGCCGCAAATATTTTGGAAATAAGGGAATGTTAATGTGAGGTGAATCCAAAAATACATCTGGGACCCCAGGTTGGAAACTACTGGTCTAGGAAATATGAGAGATAAGAACTACTTTTTCACTAAATTCCTTTGGCACTACCAATAGGGACCACTAGCCCCTATTGTTTACTAAGCAAGATACAAAGCCAAGAGTGATTGTACAGAGATAAATTTACGAAAAATAAATTAGGCCGTCTGGGTAGTTGATCCGAATGCTTTGTTTTCTTTACTGTACATACAACAGCTCCCCTTCATTA
The DNA here is from genome assembly GCA_018340805.1 of Microvelia longipes. NCBI lineage: Eukaryota > Metazoa > Arthropoda > Insecta > Hemiptera > Veliidae > Microvelia > Microvelia longipes. The sequence continues at coordinate 45,987,150 of JACMZG010000008.1, read as the reverse complement.
ATATAACTTGCCATCCTAATTTAAAGCAACTTCCCTCCTTTAGCGCTAAATAATAGTGTTTCCTATAAATTTTCCACCAGCTAGTTTAAAGGGACCATCAGAGAAGTATCCCAAGCTTCTCGTCTGCCACGAGTCAATACTCGTAAAAGAAGCTTTGTTAAAACAGTTGAAACATTTATCGATTATATGCTTCCATATAAGTTGAGACCCATCTATATATGACCCATCTTAGTTGAGAGTAGTAAGAACAAGCTGAGTTCGTAGTTGCATATGTAGAAATAGGTTTAAGGTCGAGTTGATTTAAATTTTCGAACTGTTGGCATTTCATTTTTATTTAGAATTGTCAGCAGAATAATCATATAGTGTCATACGCCAAATGGTTACTTATCATTCTTATTTAATCAGCGCTACCGATAAATGACTTTTAAAATACTTTTATTTTTATTTCTTACAGATGTGCTACTCCTGAGAATATCAGTCTTGCAGAGTATTTAGGCCCTAAAGTCAAGCATAAAGTTGTCAGAATATTGCTTACTATTACAAGCATAATACTATTTTGTTTACTTATCACAGCAATCGTATACAGCTGCAATATGGAGAACAAAAGAAGAAAAACATTGAACAGTTACTCACAGTTAGAAAGAACTTCTAAACCATACAGAGGCAGTCTAATATACGTCACTAGTTCAGTTTGATACCTACAGTAAAACTCAACATTTTTAGATGCAAATAAAAAATAGTTTATACCATTAAGCATAAAATCTTTACGTGACTTCGTTCTTAATTATAAATATTTATAGTAATCGAACCTGATCATTGATTAGTACCTAACAATATTAATTAATTTATTACTGATTTGGAGACATCAATATTTTAAATTTAAATTGAGAAATTTAATCAGATTTAAAAAAGTTTTTTTTTTTCAAAATGTGCCCACGACGAACAAAAGATATTACTTATTAAAATAAAACTGAAATTTTAAAATCTTAAACCTAAGCCATTTGTTTAATTCACGGCATTGGGTGGAGAGATCGTTTGGATATGGAGGTATGTAAATATGGATATGGAGTTATGTAGATATGGAGATACGTTTTAGAGACTTTTCATAAGAAAATTACGCTTTTGAGGTAGTTCGGAATTTTCTTCATCATACGAGGAATGAATTTCTCATTTATACAAAAACACATTTTGTATAAATCAATACAAAATGTGCTTTCAGGTCTGGCTCTCGTACTATAAAGTTAGATAGCTACAAATTAAACAACCGGTGTTTATTGGTTCGCTTTTTTTAAAGAAGAATTTAAGACCCTCTTATTTGACAAGCTTTTCTGTATCCTCAAAAATCGTTTCATGCATCAGTTTTACCTTACCGATGTGCTGAATAAAACCCAATACCGTTTGTATAACCTCCATTTGGTAATAAAGTATCGGTATTGGTGCCATAGGCTGGGGATAAATCAGATAAAGTAATATGAAAAGTTTTCTATTAAAGAAAAAAAGTATTCTTTGTAAATATGCTATGTAAAATGTAAATATTTTAAATAGTATTATGGAAAATGTGATTTTAAGATATCCATAATTGTGATTTTGTAAAAACATAATATGAGATAACATAATGAGTGCTATAAAATATTAATAATTTTTTATTAGGCTAATCCATGAATCATAAAATTCGAAGATTGTAGAAGAAATTCGAAGACTGCTGAATCATAAAATTCATTGTTTTATGAAAGAACTAGTTATTTCAAGAAAATATTCTTTAATTTGTGTTACAGAAATACTTTAATCATGAACTGTAGTATAAAATTTGCCATCGAAAAAGTATTTTTACTTTTCTTCGTTTACACCGTAGGTATATAGGATTTTCCGGAAAACAATTGTTTTATGACGTCATTAACCCACTATAATGACTCAAAAAAATTTAGAAAAATAAAACGCACTAAAAAATATTTTAATCAATTTGAGATTTGTATGTAAAGCATTTATGTAGACATGTATAAGATTAACATATGTGCCAAGTTTCATTTCACTATCAGCATTAGTTTAAGTTTTATCGAATGACTTACTTAAGTTTTTTTTTAATTATTAAATCGGAAATTGATTCAGTTAAGTTGAAAATTGATACAAGTGTATACCTTTCCTTAATAAATAAGTAATCCAAGTTTCGTTTTAATATGACAAATATATTCATGATTTTTGTTGGATCATAAAAATTAGGCACCATCAGCGTTGTCAGTGCCTGGATAGTTAAAATTGGATGTACTACCTGAGGAAAAGGGAAGCGAGTCCGAAGACGTGTTGCAGTATAAATTTGGCATATTGTATATTCTGAGGACGACCGAATTGCGAATGAGAGGATGAGCGTAGTGAATCCAATATGTTGACGAAAAGTTCCGAGATATCCCATACCGATGTTTTTATGATATGACTGTTAACCAAAACATGTTCTATTATTTCATGAAATACCTAGTTAATTGCATTCTGAATTTAAAATGCTAGTCTAGTAAATATGGGAGATAAGAACTACTGGTTCACTAAATCCCTATGGCACTACCAATTGGAACCACTGGTCCCTATTTCATAATTTAACCAAAACACACACACACTATATATATATATATATATATATATATATATATATATATATATATGTATGTATGTATATGGATATTTGTATGTATGTATATGAAGAAAAATTATTATTTATTACTTTATTAATGATAAATTAATCTGTTATTTCATGCATTAACTGAATCACATAATTTAACCAAAACACACACACAGATATAGATATATATATATAATATATATATATATATATATATATATATATATATATATATATATATATATATAATATATATATATATATATATATATATATATATATATATATGAAGAAAACATTATTTTAAGCTAATTAATAGCACATTGTAAACTTATTTATAGAGTTTAATGATCGTTATAAATTGCAAAATGTAATAAACTGTAAATAACATAAAACGATTTCTTATTATTTTCAACATTTTTATAACTGTTTAGCGTATTATCTGAGAACATTAGTTTTTTTTTAATAAGGTCTTTCTTTTAATTAATTCGTTAATTCGTAATTATTGCTACAAAAATCTACAATGGATAGATTTATTACTGTGTCTATATGCCTATTTGAAATATTTAAGAAAATTAGTCACAGAGAATCTTTCATTTACACGCAAAAAAATAAAATTCTACACAATGTAATTTATTTTTAATTTTATTTGAACTAATTCTGTTTATCCACCATAAACAGAAAAAATAAAGTCATACATCAATACCATTCATGGATATATTAATACTATCGGTTAAGTTGTATTAAACATCGAAAAAGTAACCTGAACAGAACAGCTTAGATAATAAATGTAATCAAATTAACTGTACACAATTACTGTTAATTAAAGAATAAAATATTAATTATTTACAAAAGTAATGCGCGAAATGTTTACAACGATTGACTTTTTATAACTTTAATACACTCATTGAGAAGGCGATATGTTATCCCCCCTGGGGGGATAAACCCAGGGGTAAGATAAATTTTTCGAAGCTTGGTGAGAATTTCCACTATGCATAGTGAATTTTATATTTTGTATTGACCATCAGGGCGCAGCTCCCTGTGACGCCTAACTTTTAAATCTTAAATTAGACCCTATTTTTTCTTTCGTATTTTGATTTAATCACCTAAATAATTACTATTTTGCTCTTTGAATTTGTTTCTATTTATAATAGTGTGCTATCCAGGGAGTGGTAAAACTGTGAAAGGGAGCCAAAAAATAGTCAAAAATAAATTTTATAATGTGTGAGTTTTGTACTTTAGGTAAAATAAATTATGTTTTATACTCAAAACATTTCTCTATCACTAATAGTTTGCCTCCTATAGAGGGCCAATAATTTAAAAGAGTGTCAAAAATATTAAAGTTGAAAAATAAGGGAATAAACTATTAAAAAGCTGAAAGTTGAAAAATAAACCATTAGTGATGACGAAAAATGTTCATGTAAAATACATAATTTATTTTACCAAAAGAACAAAAACCCTCCCTTTATAAAATTTATTATTAACAAATTTTTCCGGAACCATTTTAGTTTTGCCCCTTTCTAGAAGGCAAACTATACGGTGTCTCGAATAATAAATTCTGTTGAAAGGATAGGAAAGGAAAAGTAATATAATTAATGATAGTGATAATAGTCCTTCATCACTTTTCAAGAAGATCAGAAACCATTTTTATCAAAAATAATTTGTTTTCCATTTGTACTTATTTAATTTCAGGACATAATTTGTGCATTATATAACACATTAATTATTCTAGAGATCATAATGTTGTCATTTTTTGTTAAAAATATCTAAGTTATAATTTCTAGGGTCGGTGGAAAAAAGCACATAAGTCATTTTACTGAATTTTTCACAAGATTAAGAAATATCAGCTTCAGAATGTGAAAACGGAAAATTTTAATTTTTTTTCTCAATTTACCTTTTTTAGCGATAGTTTTGATTTAAGTGGTTTTTAAGTTTGTTTTAGTAAGGTCTGAGAAATACTTTAATTATATAAAAAATTGACTTATGTGCTTTTTCCCGCTGACCCTAGATTTATTCAAAGCCTTATACAATATTGCAAAGTTATTGCGATGTGAAAAATATTCTCAATGTAAAATAACAGACATCAAAAGCAGAGAAGGTTTCTCCTGTCCTAAAATAATACCAATATCTAGGTGGATGGAAAGGGCTAATTCAATTTAAGACGAGTTGAAGGTGCCTACTAACTATATTTTGTTTTGGGTGGCCGGTTGATTTCATTTACTTGCTAAGGTTGAGATAGCCCTTATCATTTCCCTAGAGGAATATCCTCGTTATTTTGTCCCTATCTTCAACCCTGATTTGTAACCCTGTTTCTGAAGAAAATTATATAACGTCCGTTACTACGAAAATAAGAGATGCTCAAACTAAACAGTTCAGAGGGGGTTACAGGTAATTTAGATCTTATATTCCTACCTACCTATGCGAAGAAAAACATTTATACTACACTGAATTAAATTCATAAACAATTATTTCTAGCATGAAATTCAAAAGGAGGTTGTTAATTGTATTGTTAATACATTGTATTTGTACACATTGATTATGTAATTAGGTTGTATGCAAAATGAGATTTTATTGCTGCGGAAATTTGTTGAAACGAGTTTATAATTAATTAACAAAACAATGAAATCTCATTTTACAACCATGTTGCATATGATATTCTTTTAAGGAGCGCAGTCAATAGAAAAAAATGAAAAACTCTTGGGCATAGGTACCTTGGAACTTTTCCTCATCACATCGGATTCGCTCATCCTCACTAAATTGGAGTCGTTTCACTTCTCCTTAAGGTAAAAAAAATCACCAAAATTTATTCACTAGCTTGTCCTAGGAAAGTAAATACATTCGCTTTTTCCAGCGGTCACCCATCCAGGTTCAAAGGTGGCTCGATGCTTCTTAACTTAAGTACTTTAAACTAAGTGTACGTATGTTAAGTGAAGGAATACACTTGTACTAAATTTCAACTCATTTGGATTATTTTCTGATATAAATGAATTTTCATTAATATAATTTATTTTCCATTAATATAAATTAAACCAATGCTGATAATAAGATGAAACGTGGCATATACATTGGTCTTATAAATTCCACACTGATCGAAAAAATTTTTCGTGTGTGAATTTTTGTGTTTTTCCAAAGTTTATTTTGTAGTTAACAAAATAAATATATACAAATAATTTTGTAGTTAAGTTATGTACGTTATAATTATATATATATATATATAATATATATATATATATATAATATATATATATATATATATATAGTATATATATATATATATATATATATATATATATATATATATATATATAATATATATATATATATATATATATATAATATATATATATATATATATATATATATATATATTATATATATATATATATATATATATATATATATATATATATATATATATATATATATATATATATAATATATATATATATATATATATATATATATATATATATATATATATATATATATATATATATATATATATATAGCTAAGTTTCACAAAGCCTATTTTTTCGTTACCAGGGAATTTTTTAAGGAAATTCGCTTAAAAATTGAAGTTTTTAACAGCTGTAACATCAAGAAAATTCTGTGTTTAAAATGTTTTTGTCCATTCGGCAATTGTCAAGAAGTGTTTTAAGATTCCTTGGTAAGTTATTTGTTTCGATAAGGTGACGATCGAAATCTTAAATCTTGTGTTTTGAGTTTTAAGGAGAATACAATAATATTCTTTACAAAAGACCATGAATTGAAACATTCAAAAAAACATCCATTATTTTAGATAACAAAATAGTATTATTTGAGATATATTAATATTATTAGTTATATTATTTATTTTAAGCATAAATGGTGTTCATATAGTTAAGATGTTTAATTAGATTATGATTTTTAATCATCTAAAACTTATTTTTTTACAAAAATCGCCTATATTATCATTTGTGATGGAATTTCGTACTCTATTTTTAAATAAGTTTCAACCAGTTATCTTGGGAGCTTCGATGATTATAGACACACACACACCCTTACACAAACACACATACACACACATACACTCACATACATACAGACTACTTTGTGAAAACCACTCACGTTTGAGGTTTTAAAAACACCTGAAACTGATAGTTCAAATGAAATACCGGGTTCGATTTTTTTAAACTTACTACTGTATCTATATAAACTTACGGTATCAATAAGTTAATACAATCAATAATTAGTTTAATAATAACAATAATACAATATATTTAAAATATTTTCGCTGGATTACATCTAATTTTTCGTTATCACTATACAATAACTATCAACTAACTTCTCCAACATACAGTATGTTGGAGAAGTATCAATTTCACCCTAAAAAATCCAAAAAACCGAGGTTTCATCATTGTTCAAGGGCTTTTAAGACATTTTGAGTGGTTTGCATCATGTATATGTGTGTCTGTATCACGCATAACTCCTGATTTTTGATGCTAGAGAGTTTGAACTTAGAAAAAAAATCAGACTTAATGTCAGATTGTACTGCCCGTAAGTTCCAATATTATATACCTTTTTAACGTATCGTTGACATATAAATATTAAATGATAACTTTTAATTTCCTTACTGTTTCATGACTTACATTATATTGTATTTTATAATATAGTTTCAGGTAGCGTGAACCCATAAAGAAAGTTTAGTCAAAGTTCCATAGCTTTTCACCTCTTAGTTTTTAAGTAATTGGTAAAATATATATTTATTGGCGCGACACTTTAAATTATGAGAAAAAGTTTGATTATTACAAACTTAAAAAAGTTTGTATTAAGTTATGAAGTTTTACCGAAAAAAAGATCATATACCTAAAGATTGATTTTTTTACCAAGTTTCAACTCTCTAGCATAAACACACTGGAAGCTACGAGATAATAGACTCACACTCGCACATGTACACAGACAACTTTGTAAAAACTACTCAGGATGTTCTGAAAAACTTTGAAACGAATTATTTTTGTGGAATCTCGGTTTTGGACTTTTATTGCAAACAATTTGTTTATATGCCTACGGTATAAACGAGTAAAAGTAAAAATAACTACTACCATGGATCCTTTATCTTGTAATCCATAGAGATATATTACTAGAGGGGCCCAATTGGTTGAATTTTGAAACATCTAAAAAGTAACCTGACCACATTCGATTATCATTTTCATCAAATAAACAGAACAAAAAAACAGTAAATTGTATAGTTGAATGTTTAAAATACAAATCACAACACAAACAATCTGCGGGAAGCCGAAAACAATTGATTAATTATAACCTTAACTCCCTCTTGGAGGAGGTTTCAATGAGGTTACACTAAGCCCCTGAGAGCCCCACTAAAAATGTTTCAGGCCTCTCAATGTATTAATAAAATAGGCTATGCCCCCTCTAGTATATCTATGTTGTAAACCGTATTAGCCTATACGCTTTAATATAATTTTGTAGTCTAAACCCGCAATACATTCTTGTACAGTCGTATACTGTGCGACTATACAAAAATGCATTGCGGGTTTAGACTACAAAATGATATTAGGGCGAAATTTTTACCGTATCCCATCTCGTTTCAATATTATTATACGTATTTAATCAAAAATGAACTCTAAAAACTAATTTAATGCATAGATTAAACATATAAGCTAGTTATCTTGTAAACATATACAGAGTGCTTAAAATGTCTCGTATGAAAGGTCAGAATCGTAAAATAAATAAATATGTTATATTGTACATTATGTGTATTTTGACTCACGTGGGGTTCAAATGTCTTACCAATAACCTTAAGAAACGTAATTGTTCTATAGAATTACTAAAATGAATAATATTGTTATATTTACATTTATTAAAATGATGGTGAATTATTTTTTCTTTAAAATAAATTGCTTTAACAGCTTTATTATTTTAATTTAATAAATCTTGGTTATTGTTACAATAGACTAGATTAATTACCGAAGCTAAAAATTTTAACTTTTGTTAAAATGTAACCCGTGAAATTTTAAAATATTGCTTTTAAAAATATACAGTATTTCCATATTTTTAAGAGAATTGAGAAGAATGTAAAAAAACAGAGGGTAAAAAATATTGCGGGATGAAGTCCTTGCCTCAAGGTATAGGGTGACAAAGGGAAAGAACAAGGGAAAGGTCCAGAGTAATATACTGTGTACCGGAGCCCTGGGAGCAAATCATTTTCTGCTTAGTTAAATGCATCATCAATTATATCCCTCTCTCTATACACAGATTAACTCTCTCTCTCTTTCTTGTCTTCGCTCTTTACATTAAAATAACAGTGATAAAAACAAAGCTCAGTTTATCACTTAGCCGACTTTAAGCGTTTCAAACTTCAAAGAGTTTTAGGAGCAAAATACTTTGACTAGTAAAATAATTTGAGACTCGGGGTTGAATATCTCTAAAATAACAAGAGACAATCATAATAATTAAGTATTTTCGATGTTTATAGTATTAAAGAATAAGTTTACAACTTTATTGATAGCATTAAGTATTATATTTTAAGTAATTTAACCACTTTAAAGAATTCATAACTTATGATTAGCATATTATTGAGACGTAACGTTGTCTTCTCTATTCTAACTTTAGTACCAGTACTTATAACAAGTTTCGATCTGCCATTCAATCACTGGTTAAGAAGATCTTACATTTTTCCGAAAAAAATAATAAAAAAGCAGGCCAGAATACCTGGACTAATTTAGTGGAAGTACAATACCTCTTGTCTTAGTGTAACTGGGGTCTATCCTCAACCATAACCCCACTTAATAAGAGCACTATTAATAGTGCTAACTTTATATGTGTATAATATTAGATTCAAAGATTTTATTGAAATAACCGGGTACGGGGTACCAAGAAAAAGTTTCTCATCACATCGGATTTGCTGCACTCATCCCTCCCTACTTTTGAGTAGCTTCGCTCGTCCTCAGAATATACAAGTCTTGTTTTACAAGTTTTTAAAAGTTAAAGTTTTACAAAGTGTTTTACAAAGTTGTCTGTATGTATGTGTGTGTGTTTGTTATCATCGTAGCGCCCAGTGTATTTATGCTAGAGAGTCGAAACTTCGTACAAAAATCAGTCTACCGCTGCAGTTGTGCTATTTGGAAAATATTTTTATGACGTCATTAACACGCATTATGGACTCAGCAAAAATGTCGAAATCGTGAGATTTAGCACGCATGTAGCCATCTTTTTGACTAACTAACATCTGTTTATCTCATTCAAGTTTCATCTCATTATCAGCATTAGTTTAAATTTTATCAAATGTATAAGTTTTTCAAAAAATTGTAACAAGCCGGTAAATAATCCAATCAAGATATAATTCGCTAGAAGTGTATACAATTATTATAAGAAGTATATTTATGATTTTTGTTAGATCAAAAAGGTTGAGTAGCATCAAGCCTGGTCAGTGCCTGGATGTGATGGCGAATCCGATGTGATGAGGACAAGTTCCAAGGTACCCCGTGCTCGGGGTAAAATATTTTTGACAATATTTTAAAAAAGAACAAAAGTTTTTTAATAAACATATAACTAGTACTGATATAATGTAAAATTACTTCGCACGTATGTCAGTCTCATGCATGGCTACATGCGTGCCAAATCTCAGAATGAGAGTAACATTTTTTCGCATTTTCGGAACTTACTCTGAGTCGTTATGGCGGGTTATTGACGTTATAAGAAATTGTTTTCCAGATGCCCCAATCACACCTATAGACTGTTTTTTGTACAAAGTTTTAACTTTGTAGCATAAATGCACTGGGAGCTACGATGATAACAATCACACACACATACATACAGACAACTTTGTAAAACACTCAAGACGTTTTAAAAACCCTTGAAACGGATAATTCTGGTGACATCCCGGTTTAGATTTTTTTGCTAACACAATACTTTTCTTATATACCCATGGTATAATTGAGGAAAAGTAAAAATCGAATTATTAATTACTTAAACAAACAACAATCTAAGCAAACACGGTGATATTTCATGAAATGTCGTAAATCTTATTCCAATCTTTTGATAAGTGTAAGTCTAGTATAGTAAATGAAAGAAGGAAATCTATGTCACTCTTGAGGTTACTTTATTTCACATCTTTATGATACAAAGGGGGAAAATGAAAAACTAGAGGGCTCCTGTCCGGTGGTCCGGAACAATTCTGTTTAGATGACAAAAGAAATTTCCTTTTTCAATTTTAGAAGGGAGATTTTTCTTTAGAGAGTTGGGTAGAGTCAATTTGCTTGAACCCTCTCAAGGGAACAAGGACATTGTATAATATCTCACTTACAAACCTTCAACATCAACATTATGTTGGGACATCTTTTTTATCTGCCTATAGATTATGTGTCAATCAGAAATCATAATACAACACTTATAAATATAATAAATATTGTAGAAAAGGGCTGAGTAAAAACGTAAAAAAGTAAAAGTGTACATTTACTTTAACAATATTTTGGATCAGATTAGGGTACGTTTTACATTTTACTTTTCCTTATTGTACTGTATATACATTATCTGTAAAAAAAAATCCGAAACCGGGATGTCATCGGAATTATTTGTTTCAAGGTGTTTTTAAGGCCTCCTTAAGGTTTTCACAAAGTTGTCTGTCTGTATATGTAGGTGTGTATGTGTGTGTTATTATCGTAGCTCCCAGTGTATTTCTGCTAGAGTTGAAACTTTGTACAAAAACCATTCTACCGCTGTAGTTGTGCTATTCGGAAAATACTATTTTATGACGTCATAAAACCGAAATAATGACAGCAAAAATGTCGAAAAATTATAAAACGCGGGAAAATGATGCGATCAGATTGAGATTTGGCACGCATATATAAGACTAACATATGCGTCAAGTTTCATTTCATTATCAGCATTGGTTTATTTTTTTTAAATGACTTGTGTATGCTTTTTTAAAAAAATGAGAAAAATCGGGTACGGGGTACCTCGGAACATTTCCTCATTACATCGGATTCGGTACACTCATCCTCCCTGCTTTGGGCTCGCTTCGCTCGTCCTCAGAAATACAGTCCGCAAAATTTATACTGCAACATGACTTCGGACTCGCTTTGCTCGTCTTCTGAGAGTAAATATATCCGTATCATTTTCAGCGGTCACCCATACAACACCGACCACGCCCAATGCTCCTTAATTTTTATGATCCCACAATAATCAAATTTTTGTACTTATTGATTAGATATTTGTATACACTTGTACCGACTTTCAACTCAATTTGTCCATTTACCAATTTTTGAAAAAACGGACACAAGTCATTCAATAAAAATTGAACTAATGCTGATAATGAGATGAAACTTGGAACATATGTTTGCCTCATACATAGTCACATGAGAGCCACATTTCGCGTTTTCGAATTCCTCAAAATTTTCGCTGAGTCATTATTGCGGGTTAATAACGTAAAAAACTGCATTTTTTGCGGTAGTTGTCTACCGTACAACTACAGCGGTAGACTGATTTTTGTACAAAATTTTAATTTTTTAGCATAAATACTCTAGGCGCTATGATGATAACAGACACACACACGCATATATATATATATATATATATATATATATATATATATATATATATATATATATATATATATATATATATATATATATATTATATATACGAGACAGACAACTTTGCGAAAACCACTCAGAGGGCCTTAAAAATGCCTGAAACGCATAATTTCGAATTCATCCCCGATTTCGGATGTTTGCAAACACAATTCTTTTCCTATATACCTACGGTATAAATGAGGAAAAGTAAAACTCGAAAAACAATCCAAATGAGTTTAAATTCACTAAGTTTTGTTTTAATTAATATGTATATCCATGAGTTTTGTTGGATCATAAAAGTTAAGCAGCATTGAGCATAGTCAGTGCTGTATGGGTGACCACAGAGGTTGAAACGTGTGCATTTTCTATGCTGCAGTATAATTACTTAAACCAAAAAAACGTGTTGTATATGCTAAGGATAAGCGAAGGAAGTCTAAGGTAAGGAGGACCAGCATAGCGAATCCGATGAGATGAGGGAAATTTCTGAGGTACCCCGTACCTGATCTTGCATTTTTATACTTGCCTACTTCTTATCCAAGGCTTCTAGAGCGGCAAGAACAGGTGAAAGGTAGGTTGTACAATATAAAGAGACAACAATTTTACAATAATTAATAGTAGGAAAGGTCTTCTAGAAAAAGAGAGCAGCAAAAATCTTATATATCATGATTTAACGTTTGACATATAATGCTAAAAACGTGTATTTTTTGCAAAATTTAAGTTTTTACCGACTTATATGCCAAACATTACATTATCACATATGAGAGCTGTGCTGTTCTCTTTCTCTAGAAAAAGTCTTTATTACCAGCAGTTTGATAAAGTATGCTTGACTTCTAAGTCTGTCTATAACTTAAACACGATAACATAGAACAAGAGTGGTCGGTGTCTAGATGGGTGACCGCTGGGAAATAAACGAATGTATTTACTACCTGATGAGGACGAGCGAAGCGAGTCAGATGACGTTTTGCAGAATAAATTTAACGACTAGAATATTCTAAGGACGTGCGAAGCGAGTGCGAAGTTGGGAAGATAAGCGTAGCAAATCCGATGTAATGATGAAAAGTTCCGAGGTACCCCGTACCCGATTTTTGGTAGTTTTTTCAACAATTATGTCTCTGGTGCTATTAAACCAATTTTTGATAAAACATCGATTTATCAAAAATTTATTAAACTTTAAGTGGTCTTCCATTATTTCTGTGATGAAACCAATAGGAACAGCGCTATTGGGCAAAGCTGATTTTGGGGTATTTTTTTGGACTTAAAACAAAATTCCTTCATCTGAAATGGCAGAACACGTGATCCTTTATCTCGGAGCAAAAATAAGTTAATCTAGGGGGTTAACCCTTTGGGCTCGACAGATACGTATTTTGCTTCTGTCTCTTGGACGTTTTATATATAATAAACACTAAAGAGACAATCACTACTTGGTGATCTATCAGATTATTATAATCCAATACGAATTTGACGAGTCAGCACAGTCAAGCCTAAAATTGTTATGACATGTTAATTTGGAAATTTCATTTTATTAGAGACCAAGAATAGAGCCTCACCTTCTAATTTTAGTGTTCAGCAAAAAGATTTTTAGAAAAAGCTACTTCTTGTGTTGTTGTTTATTTTGCGATACTTAAAAATTATCAACTATGAATCTAAAGTTCAATTTCCTAAGTAACAGAAACAAATCGGGTTTGAATCGCTATTTTGAATAAAAGGATGCGAGGTTTATTTTAATTTTTAAGAATATTCCAAGAGGGTTTCGATTTAAATAATTTGAATAAGAATATCAAATAAAATATGAATGAATTATAAATTTCCCACTCACACTCACAAATGTACTTTGACTAAGCATTGAGAACAACACACACAGAATGAATGAACTAAAAGAAAGTATAATTCCAAGTCTTGTTATAAAGAATGATTTCAAATGAATAAGAGACGTCTTAACAAGTATGCAGAAGGAAAAGAAGTTTGTTAGTGAAAGAACACACGGAGGCGTACGAAGCTCTTAACTCTGTATAAGGTTAGTGAATCGGAAGTAAGAGGGACCATATACTCCTAAAGATGTTTGGTATATTTAAGAGGCTCCCCTTAAGAACAAACAACCTTTCAGCCTAGCTCATCTTATTTGGTTTTGGCTTCTGACAAACACAAACAGTATAAATATTTATTGTATATTTGACATCGTTGTCTTAACTGGGATGTAGCTCGAGAGTTGTTCATCATCCCACTCTCTTTGAATATATTACAGGTGTTGCCTCGTGTTTGGCAACCCTATACTGTAAGAGTTCTTTATATATTCTAACATAAGACAACATGGCCGACCTACTTAATAACATCGAAACCTTTCCTTGTACATTCCTCCGCCTTAACACACTATATAAACGGATACAGAATAAAGAACTAGAATAAAAATAGAATTACAATATATTTTGTGTATTTCTTTTTTTATAGAATATAAAAACTTTCCTAGAACATTGGATTATATCTTCAGATTTCTTAGATGTACAAAAGAATGTGACGTGCCGCATACTTAGTTTGAACAATCTCTAATTCTTAGTTATTAACTTTTAACACTTCAGTTTTATTTCTTTACAACAGAAATGCATGCATAAAATCATATAGACAGCTTTTTTAAAAGATTTAAAAAATTAATACAAATTGACAAACTTTTTTAAATCCTGCACTATATATAAAAACTTACTGGTGCACTTAGCACTTGGAATCTGTAACGTATCTAGCGAGTTCGAAAAAAATCAGTCAAAATTAGTGCTGCTAATGGCATATATACTATACGGTCTTACAATACTCTACCTATGAACAAAGTATTGAAAATGTAGAAATGAAATGTAGTGGATCACAAAATAATTGTGCGAGGTATTGCGTCAACTATTCATATTTTGCAAAACTCGGTAGTATCAAATGATATACGTAATAGATTAATTCACTACATGATGTACAGTACATGTTTGTCAAATTCTAATTCACTTGATCAGTAACACAGTTTAAGTAATTTTTACAGTTAACACAGTCTAAAAATGTTTATTTCCCGTAGAGTACTAGTAGACTTGGGGCAAGATTTTTGTGTCAAGTTTCAACTCTCTTGCATAAAAACAGTGAGGGTTTATTGGAGACATAGACGCACGCAGACGGCGTCACAAAAACCACTCAGAACGTCATGCAAGTGCCTGAGAGAAACGAACAATTATGATTAAAGTTCGTTCTCGTTCTTTTTGTAGGTGAGCACAATACTTCTTCAATATACCTATGATTATGGGAGAAAAAAAGTAAAAATACTAAATTAGAATGTTAAACATTCAACATTGCCGATAGCTTTAATGTAGTTCTAGCGTTTCAATACATTCCTATTAATAATATCAAAGAGATCAAAACTAAAAGGTAAACTACAGGTCTGAGAGCCAAAGATAATGACTCTCAACAGTAAAATAAGAAAATATATATAAGAACCTAGTCCCAGGTGGAACATATCGAAAACCAAATAGTTTAAAATGTTTATCTAGTCTCTTACCTCTTAAAAGTTAAACCGGATTGTATTTCATATTTCTTAGAAAATATTTTTCTATTTTTATTTTCCTAAAATATTTAAAAATTATGTTAAAATATCTTTCAGGAACTATTTAAAAAATTATATTTAAAAGCACTTAAGTTGATTTGATTTTTATTGTTTTACAAATATTATTTTTCTATAGAAGGTATTTATTATTTTATGGTGCTGAAGTTAAAACATTATATTTTGTTTCTGTAGTAAATTGATTTTGTAAAACAAAACAATGGTTAAAAGTAACTTTAATAATTTTTTAAGTACAAAATAATAATTTGACAACTATTCAAATATTTTATTTGAATATTTTTAACGATTTAATAAAATCTACCTAATAGCTATTACTGAGTTTTACTTTTTCTTAAAAATATTAACGAATAAATTAATCAATTTATGATTTGAGCTAACGGTTAGTTTAGTGATAAAAAGAGGTATTCTTTCAAACTATAAAATATGAGAATAAATAAACATAAAAATTAATAGTATTCATGATTTTTACGGCTTTTTGTGTGGTTTAGACTAGTGAGCCTAGAAGATTTTCGGGGTCCATGAACTAATCAGCAAAATATGTAAACATTAATTAATCAACTTTAAGGCTATTATAATTAGCACTTATAATAGCCAAGGGAATAATCGATAGAGAAAATGACCTGATAAAATTGTTTGTAAATACGAGAATGTTTTAGGTAAGTCTATGAATAAAAAAAATTATCAATTAAGTTTTTATTGGTAAATATAATCATTTATTTTTTGTTCTAAGTAAGATGGCTAAAAAATAGACGTCCAACTATTATTAGAATCAATTTTTTCAAATACGGTTTAGGACGTTTTCTCTGCTTATTCTATGGAATTAAAAAAAATTAGGGTTTTTTTTTTAAATTAAGTTCTTTTTGGCAAAAGTAATACAATAAGTAAATACAAAGTATTACTTATATGTTACTTACATATAAGCAATACAAAATTAGGGTTGTAAAAGAAATTTGTTTTTGTTCAAGTTATCGTGATTTATCAGGAAACTATAAAAATTGTTAGACTTTGTCGTCAATTATTTCAGTTTATTAAAACGATTTTATATTAAACTGTTGAATCTGATGAAGATTAGTGAAATCAAACTTAAAAAAAGTACTATCACTTTTAAAGCTCTTTTATGTTGCAAAATAAATAAAGTTAAAAACGGAAAGTTAGAAATGAGTAGAAGTTATTAAATTTATTAGTAGGAGAGGGGGTGACGATAAGAACAGGGGTCCACTAAGTTCCATTTATCTACAATGAGGGTCCGCGGGGCTCTGAAGTAAACAATTATCATGATCTACTCGTAACTTACTTTTTCTGTATTTTTTAAGCGCATATTATCCGGTTGGTCATACAAAACTATGCATTTAAAATTGGCTGAGCACACTATTATTTGCATTAGTTTAAAGTTTAGTTTGTGATTATCTTCCTATTATTAATATTTTTACTATTCAACATTTGATGTTTAACTATTGTATTTTATAATTTACAAAACCTTTTTTTCGTCACTTATTGTTGACGATTCAGTATAATAGTATAGTAAACCCAATAGGTATAATTGGGGATTCAGCGCCCAAAAAGACATATATAGATCCTTATGTACATTTTTAATGTATTTATATGTAATTTAAATGTAAAAACCAAATTTTTAAAATAATTTTGCTGCGCAGCAATCAGGGTTAACAGGGCCGTCACAACAACCTGGATTTCATTAGGGTTCAAGTTCTAAGATTATTTTTTTTTACAAATTTTGATAAAAAATATTTATCCTTTCGAAAGATTATTCGGAAATTCGTACCCTAATAAATGTCGATATTAAGAAATATCAACACGAATGGTATTATTTTAACAGTTTTCAAATCTGGATTAGCATATTCCAAAAGTTATATAACAAATCCAGTGATTTCAGAGGGTTATTTGAAAGAAAACAAGAAAATAATCTGAGATTTCCAATCTCAAATTTCACAACAACTCTGAGAAATCTTGGCAGCTGCGGAGGTGGTTTTAAAAAGGATGGTTATCAGTATAGAGATCCTGACCATAATAATCACTCAGTAGAAGCAATATTCCAGCTACCATGGATATAGTTCATACAATTGACAGGTTCGTCTCTTCACACCACAGTATTTACAGACCAAGGTGTGAGATATGTATCAATTCCTTATTGTAACAGCGTATAATGTAGAAGCCATTGTGATTCTTTGAAAAGCAGATGCTTTTTGATGCTTTATCTTTTTGCTTCATCTACCCTATGCGGTTCCATGTAACTAGAGACCCGTTTTGTTGAGATACCATGTCTTTTTGACAAGTTCATCTATGAACCATGTCCAACGCCATCATATTTCTTTTCACTATTTCGTCTTATTATATTGTTTGTAGGTAGAAAACATATTTCTAAAACTATTAACTATTATACTTGGATATTTTCTGTAAGTTAGGGTAATGGTTCTTATTTCATATTGAAATGCCATTGCATACATACTAGTGTGTAGCTAGCTTTACGCTATCCCTTGGGGAGTAAATTTCCTTTAAGCTTGAAAAGATTGTTTGACGTTTGGTTCAATTTAATCATAGCGCTTGATTATTATTTTTAATATAAACAAACAATATTTTAAGCATGAAAAATAATAAAAGCACTTCACTTAAGACAATAGACAATAGGAGTTGATAGAATCAAATTTCAATAGAGCAGGTCAACATTGTACAAATAATCAGTACAAAATTACAATAACTTATATAGTAAAACGTTAAAAATACAAATCAAGACACAAACAATGTGCGGGAAACATTATAAAATAAATGTATTAATTCTAAATGATTTAACTCACTCTTGAAGGAGGTTTCAATGAGGTTACACAGAGCCCTTGAGAGCCCCAAATATATGTTTCAGGCGTCTCAATGTATTTATATAGGCTATACCCCCTCTAGTATATATCTCTATGTTGCCAGAGGACTCAATGTGAACCTTTTAGAACTCACTTACTCCGTTTCGTTGGTGACTAACAGCAACTATACTGACACAATAAAACGATATATTTTCAAAAATCTCTTTCTACATCTATTTACTATAAGCAACTTTGTAATAAAATGTTATCAAATCCAATTTATAATAAGAAAAGCCGTTTGCTGTACAAATTGAACTATGGTACAATAGTGAGAAAAATGTTTTAAATAAATTAAGTTGAACTACATTTTTCAAAACAGTATCTGCTTCTCCTAATGATAATGTTAGTTTTAGTCACGTCTAGGTACGTGATATACTTGGACTGATGTGATGAGAAAGACGTGGATGTAGGTTACAAGAAAGATTTTTATATTGTTAGTAAGGTTGGAGGCGGCAGGCAGTCTAGCCCTTCATTAGGACAGGATAATCCTTCACTCCTCAGTCCATCCATTATTCTCTCTTTATTGTTAGTACAAATCCTTTAGACGTTTCTTCCACACCTTAATACTTCTCACTACCTTAATATCCTTTAGATTTGCTGTCACAGTTACATCTCGCAAGTGACTAGCATCACACCTTTTGTTAAAAATCACTTTTTACAAAAACCCCAACTAAACCTTATCGCTTCTCATTTTGTTTTGCCCATTTCCCGGTAAAAGAGTATTTCTCTTTAAAACGTTATCTGGTAAATCGTTTGGACCCTTCATCTCACTTTATCTCATTAGCTTGGAACTTTACTCTTTCATTATTTTGTGTTTTGTCGACCCACGTCTGATCCTTTGGACAGTTTACTGTTAAAACTCTTAGTGGGAGGAGTGAGGATGCTCGAAACCTTCTAACCACCGAGATCAGATCCCATTTGAGTGAAGGGGAGAAACTCTTCAAAAACAAAACTTCTAGGAAATCGGATTTTATATGCCAGCAGTTTGTATCCCTCTGCAACAACCCCATTCTCCCAGTATTTTCATAATGCTTTCTCCTCCATCTGTTTAAAACGCATTAATTTAATAACACATTTATTTAATACTCTATGTTTCTTCTTCAACATTTATTCGTTTAGTAATTTATTTATATCTTAGAAATATTCTGTAAGATTCATATTATCCATTTTTTCAAAGATTCTTATCATATGTGGTTGAAAAAACCCAAAAGCCATCAATGTTTATTTAGTTGTGGCCTCTAAGCTTGGCGGGTACATCGGATCAGAAAAGGCTCAGGCACACCTGTAATGTATAATTTTCCTTAGCATTTAAAAGTGGTCAGAATTTTTGCTGCTGTGTGCTGTGTCTTATGATTTACTTGTTCTATCTATACCTTTATTAAAATTAAAAACAAATAAATAATTTTACTGTGCTGTACAAATTTAACTATGATTGTTTAGTTTGTAATATAATAAATAAACATATAATTTAACAAAGATAAATGGGGGTCATAATAATTGAAACTAATCAAGATTAGAAATAACCAATCTTTGTTCCAACATTAAAATTAACATACCTCTTAAACGCCATCATCACAATTCTATGACCTTGTTGTATATTTCCATTATTTTCTCATTAGACGAATCAGAAAAAAATCTCAAAAGACAAATCTAATATCATAAATGGTTTTCACAAGAATTAATCTTAATTGCCTGCTTACTATCACGTTTGTTTAATATACTGGTTTAAGATTAACAGGTAAAACCTAATCCCAATGATAAGAGTCATTTGATACCATGTTGAACCCTTTCAGTTACATGTGGTTATGATTAAGTGAGAGGGCAGTAAAAATAAGATGACACTGAAAAGCTTATTTTTCCTATTAAAGGGGTATCGACCTTTTATAGAATGTCAGGTATTTCCCGTACTGGCGACATGCAGTCTAGATTTTCCTTATGAGTCTATTAAATAAAGATTAGAAAAATCTAGAGCTCACTGACAGGTCTATTTAGAGCAATTTTTACTTCTAAACTTTGTTTTTCAGCCTTTATATTTTTTGATCCTTTCCTTTCTTAAGCTTTGAACTGCCCTTTAAGGTTGCATTTTTACTCTTTATTATATGATGTTAACAAAAGAGCTACATGTCGTTTTATAACCACAATGGCTTAAAGGATTAGATGTTTCCTTCAAAGGAAGGTAAAACAGAAGTTTCGTAGAACCGTAACATTTAAATTCTTAAAAACTATATTTTGTTTCTAAAGAATGAACAGCTTACATCAGTTTTAAATAAAACATAACATTAAAAGCATGTTGTTACTAATTCAATATGTTAACTTATCGATCATAAATTCAACAATCAGCACACAAAAAATCGTTTTTTGCGCTCGTCCTCAGAATATGAAAGCCACAAAATTTGTATCGCAGTAAGTCTTCGGACTAGCTTCGCTCGTCCTAAAATAAAATAGTAAGAACATCCATTTTATTCAAAGCGGTCACCTCTCCAAGTAATGGCCTCATTCGATGATGCTTAACGTTAGTGATCTAATAAAAACCCTAGACACACTAGCTTTATTGAAATAAAACTTAGTGTACTTACTTATTACATATAAAGGGATACATTGTACCCAATTCCTCCTTAATGAGATTATTATTACGAAACGTATAATGTCATTGGATAAAAAGTGAACTAATGCTGATCATAAAATGAAACTTGGTATAGTTGTTAGTCTCATATATGATCAAAACATTTTTGCGCGTTTTATGAATTTTAAAAATTTTTGCTTATAGTCATTTTTGCCGCTGACTAAAATTTAATTTTTGGTTTAAGTTTTAACCCTCTAGCTACGGTGATAAAAGACACACACTCTTTCTCACTCACACACACTCCTATCCTACGGATAGACAACTTTTTAAAAACTACTCAGGGGTTCAATAACCCCTGAAACTGATAATATGTTAAATCCCAGTTTCAGATTTGTAGTGCAAACAAAATACATTTCCTAAATACTTACAGCATAAATTATGAAAATTAAAAATTAATAATGCAGAAAGCAATTTAAATCTATAAAAAAATCACTTTTTTGTTAAGGTTATTCGTCTTAACTGAAGCCAAATGATCATTAAAAGCATGCGAGCTCATTTGGCATTGATTTTGATTGCCCAAATATAAAATCTTGGACTTCTTTTCTGTAGATGTATTGCTGTCGGAAAAATGTTGTATAGCCCAGGTTGATATTATCGAATGTATTAAAAATAGGTTAAGTAACCGTTTGAGAAATTATTAATGAAAATAGAAATATTAACCACATGTCGGAAACAACTTGTTAGGAAAATCCAGACTGCCTGTCGCCATAAGGTTTGGGAAATCCTTACATTCCTTGAGAGGTCAATAAACCTGAGGAATTGTAACACCTTGTATATGGCATTAACAAACCTTACTAGGATAAACACAATTTCAATAGGATTTACTGCAAGGAGTTTACGAGCAAGGAGAACAAAAGCCAAGGAATATCTTCTTATGCAGAATTTATGAGTCCAGTAGCAAGGAGGAGTTTAAATTGTTAACAAATGTCATCAAATGTAGATGAGGTGTGAATGAATGAAAAACGTATTTTTTACATGCTTTGAATGATCATTATTCTTTTACAATTTCGATGTAGCGAACTAGTATTCTTTTATCTTGAAGCACTGATAGCTAGTTGATACAATAAAATGAGATCACTTAAACTATCAAATCACTGAGATGATTGGATTTTATTATAGGTATAGAACTCATTATAGGACTGAATCTTGCTGAATAATAATTTTTCCGTCATTGCATTCAAATTCAATCCATTTTTTACCCAGCTTACATCGTAGGACATAAAGAGCATTGACACCTCCTTAAGGTTGTGTAGCCCATTCCTTTTTTTCGAATTCCCCAAATTACTCCGTCACAATTTGTCGAAGAGACTTAAAATGTTGAGCGAATTATGCCGATGAGTCAAACGCCTTCCCATATTTATCATAATCCGTAAAACTCACTTTTTACTATATTGATTTAAGACGGTGCTAGACGCATGTCATAGGTTTTAATAACGCGTATACAAGATTCAATACGATTCTGATCAAAATTGTGGCCGTAGTTTGAGGAATTAAATAGAATTTTGCGCTATAAAAATTTTTGCAACGTCAAAAGGTCAATAGCATTTTTTTACATATAAGTTTTTTTTATATATTTGTTTGGAATTTAGAGACCAAGAGGAATCGATCCTCTTCATTTCATCCATCTATTTCGTTAGCGTAATGGAAGCATTTTCTAATGGAAATGTGCGGCCAGCCCTTATTAGATATTCTATGTTTTGAGACCTATGCTGGCCATATATGTGGATGATATCTTGTTGTATTTAAAACGCTTCCAGCTAGCGCCATTTGCATATTTTGTATTTAAAAATTTATTGGAAGTTATTGAAAACTTAAAACTGTCGACAAATTTAAATATCGCGTCTTTTTGTTTTTTCTTTAAAACCAGATTAGTTTTTTAGTCATTCATATTTCATAATATTTGGTTCATCTTTTGGATCAGTATACTGTGTTCTCAAGAAATATCGACATACATTCATCCATCTATAAATATATAAATAGATATTTTTTTTTATAATTTGAATCATTAGGTTCTGAATTGTAGACATCTAATGAAAAAAGTAATCTTTGCATAATGGTGGATCTGGATGAAACTATTTAAATGTAACCTAATACGCTAGCGTACTGACGTACTTTGTTCCATTAGGTGATAAGTCTATTATTCCTTATAATACGATTTATTTTTTACGACTTCATCACAGTATTAAACCTTTTAAAAATACAAATAAAATAAACGCTTTTCATTATAATCACTCACTAAACTATATTATATCTCTAAAGTTATTAATTCTTGATAAATAAGCTGTAGCATGTTCCAAACCGGTCTTTCATTTAAATATTTTAATAGATTCATTTCCATTTTTTCATTGATTATACTTTTAGGGCTAAGCATTAATGCTTCAATACTAATAATACTAAACATTTATAAAAAATTTATAACTGAACAAAAGAAAGGGTACAGCATGATGTGTGAACGGATAGTCAAAGTTGTACATTATTTTGAGAGGAGTTTGTTATAATCCTATAAAATGTGTATCTTAAGACACCTGTCATTTAGTATTGAAACATTTTATTTAGTATGTTATCTAAATAATCTTATAAGTAACATTACAATATAATATACTATAATATTTTAAAATTAATGTAGACATTTTTTATACAACATTTTAATGCTTAACTTATTTCACTTTATAAGGATAACAATTTATTTTTATTTCTTATTTTTGACTGGGATTCGTATAGATTATACAATATATTTTCATTTATAGCGAGAATCTGGAACCATCGTTTGTCAAGGAGCCTTTTTCAAAAAACTTTTTATTTAACTATTTTTCCTAAAGCCGGCCAAATATGAGAGGTAAACCCGATGGAAACTAAAGTATTAAATGTTTAGGTGACTTTCTTTTTGAATTAGAGACCTTTAGTCAATGATAAGATTTATTTTGGGTGCTCTACCTCCGAAGTAACACAATTATGAGCTATTGCATCGCAAAAAAACATACTTAAAGCACATACTTTTAAGCGTTTTGGATTTGATGGATAATTGCTAGAAATTTTACCTCTAAATTAAATTAAGTTAAACGCTTAATTGAATATGTTTGCCTACTTCTATCTATATAGAAGCGCATAATGTTTTGTTTAAACTACTGCAGAAATATAACTGATATTATTTTCGAAGGGTAAAAATTTCTTATTTTAAGCTATAGAAAATACATCTAAATTTACAAAAACATCCGCATTAAGTTTACTATAGAGCATTTTCATTTTTGTTGTTGCTAGTTTCCATCAAAATATTGTGTAACAACAAGTGGCATATTGCCAAGATATAAGCGAATTTTAAAATGTATTAGTCATAAAACGTGAATGTATTATGTTTTATATGTCAGTCAATACTGCCAGAACTAATACTGATAATGTAACTTAACTTCGTTTTTTTGTTAACCATACGTACTAATACATGCGTAAAAACTTTCAGCCCGATTTAAACACTTTTCAAAGATTTGTGATTTCTGTTTCATTTTGATCCGACCTCACTATGGAGGCGGTGCTGGATTTTTAATGCAAACCCAATACTTTTTTATATGGTGGTTTAAATGGGTATTTATTTATATATTTTATTTAATGATTTATTTAAACTGGCGAAATTGAGACAAAAGTCTCCTCTTCTATTCCGCTAGCACATAAACAATACAATTAATACATAGAACAATATGACTTACAATTAAACTAATTTAAAAACATGCGGCTCTTATAACGAAACAAATAATGAATAAAAAAATTGTAACAACAATTTGAGTTATTACATGCAATATAATAAGAATAATTTCAATGGAACATGCTAATTAAAAATAAAAGACATTTTAAATAAACTTTATAAATTAAAAATAATACTATTAATGGAGCATTCGAAATTATGAATTGGATTTAACTTCACTGCCAATATTTATAAAATTAAAAAACAAATATATATATATATATATATAATTATATATATATATATATATATATATATATATATATATATATATATATATACATACATACATACGCATATATATATATATATATATTATATATATATGCATACACACAGATACATACATACATATACACATACATATACATACACATACATATAAAAGGGTAAAGTACATACATACATAGATAGTAAAGGGTATAGTAAAAGTATAGGGTTATATATACTATATAAGCCTAAAATTTGTAAGGAAGCTAAATCAACGTCAAAGGTTCTTTTTGAAATTTTTTTAAGGGGGGGGGGGTCTGGCTGCGTGACTGCTGTAGAATACTAGCACCAGGATTTAATGTCGCATATTTGAAAAGGGTCCCATATAAGATTGGCGTATATGGGCTCTATATATATAAGCGCATCATCAAATCAATAAAATAGAGTTTATTTCAGCTGTCATTTTAATTAATTTTTTTGTTAAACATTCTCAGCATGCACATGTTTCTAAACCTGCATTGATGTATTTACAACCTCACTCTTAATGACACAACAAAAACTAAGTAAATGTCAAAGAATGCATTGTTTAAAATTGCATCCATATAAATATGACAGATGTGAACATATAGTTTGACGTAAGAAGAAAAAATATTATTTATACAATTATTAAATAAACATTTTTTATAATATTGTTTTAATTCTTATGAAATTACTTTAAACGCACTCACATTTATGGGTTTATTAAGCTTGTTATTTTTTATCCTGTTCCTTATTATCATGAGTAAGTAGGCATAATCTACCAATAATCTAATAAAAAAATAAACAAGTTCAACAATTAAAATTTCTCAGACAAAGTAAACAGACATGATGTTTAGTTATGTTATCTTATAATGGTAATTTAATTAATGTTGGAAAATATTAAGGTTTATGGTATTAAAAATAATAACTACTACGTATTTATAATTACTAGTTATTATTTTAATTAAATAAGTAGCAACAGTGTATATATTCGTTTTGGCGAATTTTCTTGAAAACTTTTTCGCTCATGAGGTTTCTTGTATAGCGGTTGATGGAAACAGGAGTGTGACTAAAATCCGTTTCACAGGTCCCTGATTACATGGTTTTGCTAAACTTATTTCTTTATGTTCGTATAGGGAACTTAAACCTCGGAGAAGTTACTGAATAGTCTCTGATGTGATATTTACGGACGTTGTTTTGTCTTGTTGGGATATAAACACTTTAAAATTGAACTGTAAATAACTTTTAATTAAATAAAATTTTTTTGGAAATTTACAAATTAAAAAAAAAAACTGAAATGGTCGGCATTTTATAAGCTATATAGTTTTAAGAATTTACCTTACACGTTTCTGATCCGGTCTTTATAACGTTACATCGGTTCCTTGACTTATTTAGTGTTAAGTGATCACATATCAACACCTGTCATTGTGGTTTTCCCATTAACTGTCATGTTACCTTCCGACAGGCTGTCATGTTGCTGTGAGACAGGCTGTCATGTTACCTTCTGGCATGCTGTCATGTTGCCTTGCGACAGGCTGTCATGTTACCTTGTTGCAGGCTGTCATGTTGCTTTGCGACAGGCAGTCATGTTACCTTGTGGCAGCTTCATCTAAAAGAATTATTATCTGTATTGATTCATTGCAATCAGAAACTATGGCAGCATGAATCATATTGATATTAGGTGAGCATAATTAAACTAAAACAAAAATTTTGATGTTCCATAAAATTATACTTAAAGGGCAATTGCCTATGGAACAAAATTATGGTTAAAAGTCCGAATTGATCAGCAATTTTCTATTTTCCTCTATATAGTCTTCTATTTCTAGTCCACAGTAGCATAAAACAGATGAACTGGCCAACTACATTATAAAATTAAAGTTAAACGAGTTTTTCCTTTTTAGACAAATTACCCAGATTATAGTTGAAGAGCATTGAGGGCATAATGTATCTCGGGTCCGTTTCTTATCACATCAGATTCGCTACGCTCATCCCCACAACTTTAGACTCGCTTGTTCTCTGATATCAAAACCACCCAATTTAAATATAAATTAGTTACTTAGTATACTTATTTATTACATAAAAATATAAACTTGTACCAAATTTTAACTTATCTAGATATTTTTCGATTTTTCCCATTTCTAAAAAAATATGTACAAGTCATTTGATAAAAATAAAACTAATGCTAATAATGAGATGAAACATGGCACACAATTGGTCTTTATACTTAAAGGGCAACCGTACTAGACATACTAATATATTTCTGGTATATAGTTGTGTGTGTATGTATATGTATACGTTTTTGTTCCTACACGTTTCTATGGGACACGGTATAACTTTAAAACTTTTTCAGATATGAATGAAACTTGGCAGACAAATTGTAACATCCGGCTAAGACGACTAAGGTCTCTTGTTCTTATTGTAATCTGGGAGTAATACAACTCCTCAAAATGATGAAAAATAATCATATCGGAAAAAATGATTCCAAAAATTGACGGTAAAAAGTATAAAATTAAAATTTTCTCTAATACATATTTAAAAAAAGGGTTTAACATAAAAAAAGGACATAAAATTAATTATAATTATATATGATAATTACAGTTGAAACTTGAAATCATTATGCAATTCATATTCGTATAAATTCTTACCTCACTGGATCACTATCACATCACTAGATGTAGGAATTCTCTAACCGTGGCAGTAAGCCGTAATGCCTCTTTTATAAGCGGCCCTTGGGTTTTTATTTTATTTCTACATTAGAAAGATTGGGTTTTCGACATGTTTTCTGGCTAATGGTGCAATGACTTCTAATTTGTTAATGATGATAATTAACAAAGAATAATAATTAAAAAGAATAATTTATTCAATTACATATCCATTCAAATAATTTATAAGTTATAGCTTTGCCACTAATATGTCATAGCATAAATAATTACGGCCAATAGCTGTATTAGACAGTAAGAGCCAAAATTACCTATATAAGGACCATTTGACAATCTGCGTGTGTCCAGGACACATTTCAGTGCTGGGATGTAATTTTATCAATGTTATAGTTAGGTTATTTAGTTGAATTGTACTAGTTAAGTTATTCGAGTTTTCATATTGTAATGGATGTTTTCGTTACGCTATCTATGCTATTAACTTGTTAGCAATATAGCGAGGAGACATCATGTTAAGCCTTTGCCTAATTGCTGACTGCGGGCGGAGATTTATAATCTTCATTATTCTTGTCAATTATGACAACTTGTGTAACAACTGATGTTTTAATAACATATTAGGTCCGGAGAATTTGTATATAAAGCAGAATTATAAGAGAATTGATTTCGATGAGTATATAGCTTGTAATCTGAGATGCATTTATTTTTAGATACATTGTATAGCTGATGGCTTTTAATAAGAGAATATATGTAGAGAGATTTTATTATTAGCTTCTACTCGTGTATGAACTCAAATAAATGTAATTGGATGGAAAAAGGAAATGAGCACAATGAGAATGAAAATAGCTATAGATATGAAAAGTCAAAGAGTTAGTTTACATCAGAGTTATTATAAGGTAGCTGTTTGGCACAATACGAATCGGGTATTATGTTTTATACAAGGTTCGCTCTGCCTATCTACCTGTGTAATTTTGAACGTGGTAGGGGAGCTATGTTGGAAATGTAATTCGATGTTGTGCCTGTTGGGGTTTTTTAGGGTGTATTATGTTATAAAGAGAGCACGGGGGGGAGGGGTGGAGAGGTGAGTAAGGAGTCGGGATGGGGATGAGGAGCGGATTGTTTGCAGAGTTTGGTGTATCTGATTCGTGAGAATTAGGGCCTCGCTCAAATAGAGCTAATTACAGGCGGCCGCCTCAAATACAGTGTATATATGAAACAGGGGGTAGGGGGATTAATTAATAAGGAAACGAGGAAAGTATAGCCTAACACAGAGGGTCGGGCAATTATAGGGGAGCTCGTTCAGGGATTGGTGGTTCGGGTGGGCTGCCATGGGAACGGTCTGAGAGGCGGGGCCGGGGAGGGGCGCCTGACTGTTACACCGAGCCAGTGCCCGAACAGATGTGTACCGAGGATGGCGTTGGGGCTTGGAACTCCGGCACCGGTCCTGCCGAGCCCCGTCTTTGCCTTACCAACTTTAAACTTCACCGTTTCCCAGGTCGCTGCCGTTTGTGAGACCCTGGAGGAATCGGGTGATATAGAGCGATTAGCGAGATTTTTATGGTCTCTACCCGTAGCTCATCCTAACGTCCAGGAATTAAATAAAAGTGAAGCCGTTCTTAGAGCAAGAGCTATCGTCTCGTTCCACAGCGGAAATTACCGGGAGATGTACGCTATTCTGGAACAACATAAATTTACCAAGGACTCTCACGGTAAGCTGCAGGCCATGTGGCTGGAAGCACATTATTTAGAAGCTGAAAAATTAAGAGGAAGGCCTCTAGGTCCCGTGGACAAATATCGCGTTCGGAAGAAGTTTCCTTTGCCTCGAACTATTTGGGACGGAGAGCAGAAAACACATTGCTTTAAGGAGAGAACGAGAAGCCTCCTGCGGGAATGGTACCTTCAGGATCCGTATCCAAATCCAACTAAGAAACGAGAATTAGCTCACGCGACCGGACTCACTCCGACCCAAGTCGGCAACTGGTTCAAGAACCGACGGCAGCGAGACAGAGCAGCCGCTGCTAAAAATAGGTATGTTTTTATTTTTAAAATTATCATTTAGTTTTAGATACATTTTAATTGTAAGGAATTTATTAAACTTGTCTATTGATGAATTTTAATTTTTATAGTTTGCTTTATTTCTTTTAACATATTATATTATTATAAAGAAAATGCTGCTCTGCCAAAATATCTAATTTTACTTTTTTGGTGAAAATATAAAATAAATATAAATTAGGTTTTCTATAGAAGTCAAAGTTAATAAATAAAGTACTAAGCACTTAGTCAAAACCACAAGTACGTTTGCTGTAAATAAACTTGTTACAATAAAAAGTATTAAAGTAGGAAATATCTAGTATATTAACATGAATTAATAAAAAGACAATGGACTGATAAACACCTTTGTTTTTACTTACGATTAATTCAAGGATTAAAATAATTTTTAAAGAGGAAATCATTGTGGATCTTTATCAAATGTTTTTAATGTTCAAATATAGCTACGTCATCAATTTCAAAACAAAATAAACCTGACTTAGATTTGTTAACTTGGTTAAAATAATGAATAATTGGTGACCTAACGACATTAAAACAAGTATGAAAGTGATTTTCTAAAAATTCTTTCCCCGCAAAGTTTAAATATTGCATTTTAAACTAAATGAGTGATTTAATTTTATCGATATGTGTGTACTTACTCAATTGAGCTAAATTTAGAACTAATTAAAAATTTAAATTAAATTAATAAAGTATACTTTTGAAATAAAAAAAGTATTAATAAACTTTTGCCTGGATCAGATAAATCTAATCGAGTTAATTGATTAAGTAAATTAAATTTAAATTAAAAATAAGTAATGCAAAAATAATATTAAAAGATTGAATAAAACAAAACTATTCAGAGTAATGTAAAGAAGATTTCTCACCAAGTATATTATATGTCACTATACTATATAGACTACGTTAATTAGTGGGTAGACTAAACCAAAATATACGAAGTTATTCTGGTTTTGGTTTAGTCATAAATTTGTTATCAATGCCTTAAGATATCAAGAATCTTCAATATTTAATAAGAAGAGTTCAAAATTATTCTTCTTAAATTTTTTTAATTTTATTAAATAATGGTTTGGTCATAACTTTATAGAGCCGCATAATTCATTATTGCTTGAAAAGTAAACACAACTTGCTCTGTAAAAATAAATATTGCTGACATAACTACCTGAACAGCAATAATTCTTGGTCATCATCTCTTGAATACATATTTCTTGATAAGAATGATTGGAACCTCAAAAAACCAAAATCATCATAATTCGAACTCTCACCATTTTTCAACCTTTTTATGTTTATTTATATCTAAAATACCTTCTACAAAATGATAAATATATATAAATAAATTAATATGACGTTTGTGTCACACAAAGGCTCGTGCGCCTTTAAACGTAAGATTAATTTAACGTAAATATAAACAAACAATACAATTTTCAATAATATGAAATCCTAAGTAAGGACCTAACATACTTGCAGCACTATAATAATTTAAGAACCATGTTTTTTACTTCAAACTAAAAACTCCTGATACTTTAGCATTACTAAAGTTACAAACACACTATAACGCTTAGCTTTTACAACGCGTTATTATAGTTTTTTTCGTACTTTTAGTTTTTTTTTTAGTTCACTCTTCCTATTACCTAATTATGGTCAACATGGAAATCTGACGGAAATATGCATGCAGTGGTCGTGGATCATATATAATATATATATATATATATATATAATATAGTATTTACGTATATTTCCATACGTATATCTTTTAATCATTATTCTACTATATATTTATATATATATATATATATATATATATATATATATTATATATATATATATATCTATTATATGTGTGTTTTATATCATTCGAGTCATCTCGTAAACATCGTATTGAGATTTCGAATTATAATTGGTGTAAAAATAACATCTGTTAACATTATTTTTTCGGAAGATAGTTTTACTCTATGCTTTTGCAGGCCGTGTCGAATAAAACCGTCCAATAAGACTATTTTTTAACTGAAAACAAAAACCCGGGAAAATAAGGAAATGTTCTGAAACATATGGTATTAAAAGATCATTTCCTTTGAAATAATATCCATGAAAATTCACAAACCAATAGTTATGCTACATCTCAGGCTTTTAAGCACTGACCAAAAACAAAAAATAGATCGTTGAGCGAAGTGAGCAAACATTCTAAATATTTTTTTTGTCATCTCTACCAGAATAGAATTCTATAGTTGCAATTTTAAGATTTTTTCAGAATTTTAGCGTATATTTTAGCTTTGAAAATTTTCAAAAATGGTTTTTTGGTTTTGGTTACAGTTTAAGGACATTTATATTCTTTAAAATAACGAGCATGGTTTTTATTATTTTTTAGTTTACATAACAGTTTGGAATGCTCGGATTTATTTATATTTAAGAGAGATAATTTGAAAAGGGAATTGTATAATATTCTTATATAGTATTTTTTAATTATTTTTTGATCGACTTTAATTATTTTTATTATTATATGTTTCATATGTCGTACTGAAACTGCTAATTATTATTGCTTACTGGGAGGCCAAATATTAATCATTGCGTATTTATACATAAGATTATTTCATTATATGTCATGTTCGTTTAACTATATTTAAAAAAAAATCAAATAAATTAATATCTATTTTAAAATTATATCATCGTTTATCAAAAAATATGAATAATAATTATTCTAAAGACAAGAGGGGAAAATCAGTAATTTGACTAAAGCCAGTCCATAGAAGCTTAAAGTCGTTAAGCCCCTTCCTTAACAACTTACTTCAACTTCAACTTGGTATTTCCCCTAACTTAGACCGGACATGAGTCTTATATAGACTTAGTTTGTTTAAAACCCCTGATTCTATTTTTTAAAGATAATACTTTTAGCCCTACTAAATAATAAGTAATGTACAAAACCATCAAATAGTATACATTTAACATTACTATATAACTTAAGAGTAATTTTTTAGTATAACAAATGACAAAGAATATTAAAATGTATGTATAACATAATTGTAAAAAATAATAATAAAAAAATCAATGTTAAATAAAATTAATAAAACACGGAAATTAAAAATAATGTTATTATACGTTTATTACTATCACCTGTCATTACAATTAATAATATCTCATGTTAAAATGTTAAAAAGTTTGAATCTGATATTTTTTAATATAAATATTTTGCTTATTTGGTAGGATTGCTTATTCAATATGCATGGAATGCATTTTATTGTAATAAAAAATGTAACACAGTTGTCCAATCTAATGTTATAAAGAAATCAAATCAAATTTTTATTGTTAGTTTCAACAACCATAAAAATGGATAACTCATAATAAAATAACAATAAATCCATTAAACATAAAATATTCTCAGATACATTAACCCATTTAGAATTTCATTTTTTTGAATGAAATAAATAGTTATTAAATAACTTTTTAAACTCTTCTTAAAAATTTTGTCTGAACTTGCCTCCCTTAATTTATATATTATTATACATATTTATATTACATCTTACATTGCATTACATTATTACATTGCATTATATTATTTATACGTAATATTCACTTTATTTTATATTATTTTTTTTATATAAGTGATTATAACAATTAACCGCGAAATGGTGGGAATTTTTTAATATGTTGGTTTTACTAAAAGATCCTTGCATATAGTTATTTTTTCTTAAAATTATGTCCCTAATTTTAATTCATTAGAGAAATTGGAATATTGATTACATGCTTACATGTTTTGGTAAGTTATAATTTTTAAAAAATGCCTTTGTTAGTATATTAGCATTATAAATATGCCGCATTAACTTCTTTTGTGCTAAGAAAACTGCAAAGCTATGGGTAGAGTAACTAAATTAGAATTTCCCATACAAAATAAAGTATATAAAATTAGAAAGCCCATATGAAATACAGTATAATTGTATCAGTAGAATAAAAATGTTTTGTTTAGTTATCATTAAATTAATTAAATCCATTTACTTTTGAATTGTTGATCATGTTTAATTTTATAATTTATAACCATATTGGCAACAGTGCATATTGGTAAAAGTATAAAAACCCTTACTGGAGGTTACAAGGATAATTTAATGTTCTCATGGCTGAATAAAGAATATTCATTATTCTTAATAGTTTTATTTTATCATAAATCTAATACAAGAATCAATTGAGTGTATTACTTTTGCATACAAATATTTGTGGACCAAGGAATATTTAGTCATATTTACTCGCCCTAAAAGTAGATCATTATGTTACTTTTTTTTTTATTTTTAATGTTGAACCTGGGATAATATGATTAAGTGACGTTTCCCAGTGGCCATATGCCTTAAAAAAAGCAAAATCCCACTGTTTGCTTTTTCTTTCATTATCATTTTTTTTCCGTTCTGGCTCCTTTAATAAGTTAAAGATACAGCTCAACGTCTTGATCATTATTGTTACTGTAAAGGAGTCACTATTTTAACTACATATACTGAAAATATATACATATTTCAATATGACACCTTGTGAACACCACAAAAATTTATACGACGATATAACCTGAAAATTAAAAATGAAAATTAAATAAAATGAATTGTATTGAGCATATATGTGAAAAAATGCATCATTTATCAAACTAAGAATTGATTTTTAGCATACAATTCATTTAAGTAGTTTTATAAATCTCTTTTCTACCATATTCGTCTTTTAATGAATTAAGAGATTGTTATATTATAAATAATTACTATGTATGAATCCAATTATTAGTTAAGCTTTTAAAGCTAGAGATTAACTTATTATATAATTTTGATTAACTTGTTTTAAATTTAAGACTCACTTATTATATTTTTAAATTCTTTTTATTGACTGATTAAATTTACTAATATATGCATGGATATATTTTTAACGAAACAAATAACGTAAATTTCTTATTACATTAAAATTGCTATAATTTAATTAATAGTTAATTTGCTAACATAAAAATGTAGAATAAATGCAATCAAGTATTAATGCATAAAATATTATTTAACACTTTTGTTACCTATAATAATAATAATAAATTATGCCCGTTTGGAGCCTGGCGGCCAATCAGGGATAAAACCTGCGGGAACCATCTCAGATGGTAGTGGTAACTGTTGCGCTTAAAGTGTAATCTAAGTTGCCATAATTCGACCTGGAACCACGGAGGCCCTGCCATTATAGTTTGCCATAAATAAAGACATAGTGTTTCTCGGATCTAATAATAATCACTGCAGAAATTTATTTACATCTAAGTCAGGTGTAAAGTTAATTCTTCCTATTAGTAAAAATCTTTCATTACTAATATTGCGGTTGTAAAGTACTTACCTTTCATATTTTTTAATAATAAATAACATTTTATTTGTAGATGTAAGTCTAACAGATGTTTTTTAAACAGTTTTTAAAATTTTCTCTTTTTTTAATACTTAAAAATGAAATTATTATTCGTACTTTTGCAGTAATTTAAATATAATTAGCATGTATAAGTAACTGCTTAGTTTGTCAATATAATTGACAGAAATATGATTATTTTAGACCTCTAAACATAATAATTTCATATAAGGTTCGTAGTAAGAAATAAATTTAAGACATATACTTAAAACAATATCGTTAAAATCTTATGTCGTTGTAATATTTAACAACTAATATGGTTTTGTTGCACAATGTTAAATGACAAAATAATTACGAGACAATATTTATAGTTACTCAAGAAAATTTACTATTATTTAACTTTACATATTTATGTCAATGATTAAACACTTTTGCCTTTAAACTTAGAAACGATTTAATAACTTAAAGAAGCATCCAAAGCAAAGTATTAAATAACAGAAAGAGCAATGTTTTTTTTAAAGAAAATCGAACTTGCTTCAAATGTTTAAATTGATTTTTACCATTTAAATAGTTAAAATTATTTTATAAATTATTATTTTTATTAATAACAGCGTTCTGTTATATGCGACGCCCTGCTTAGATTGAAATATACAGACTCTCTTGACTCTACTTATGTCATTTAATAGTTACTTAATTATTCTCAATCCTTATATTACAGGTAATAAGCTTTAACAAAGAAAATCTAAAAAAATCGAAAGTTAATTCAATTCAACGACAGTTTTGTATCTTGACGTTTTCTTACTTATTTTATTTATTGAGTGAAAAAGTTACAGTTGAATTGACATAAGGGCTCGTCAGTGTCGTGTATGGTCTAAGTGATTTTTAATTACTAAGTTTCTGACTTTTCGTGATAATTATTCATTTAAGGAACTGCTGTTTGTTAATTGTTATATAATAGCAATAGTAGATAACAAAATTGCATTAATTAATAAACGTCATGGTAAAAATAAACGATAGTTCACTGAATGAAATAGTAAAACTTAAATTATTCT
Organism: Microvelia longipes; assembly: GCA_018340805.1. NCBI lineage: Eukaryota > Metazoa > Arthropoda > Insecta > Hemiptera > Veliidae > Microvelia > Microvelia longipes. Next base: position 45,950,859 of record JACMZG010000008.1, on the reverse strand, counting down.
TTGTGACGTAAATATTTTTATGGATTGATTCAATTTATCCATTCGTTTTTAGTGGGTATAAATGTATCCCATTTATACCCACATGGACATGGATAAGAGGGCATGTCCGAGAGCAATATGAAGAGAGAGGAAAAAATTATTGTTATGGACAAAAAAATAGATTAAAAGGATGAGGAATAAAAAACTAAGGACAAATGAATATAAAAGAACAAACAGAAGATTAAAGACCTTTATGTCAGGAATACTATAATAGCAAAAAAATTGAAGAACAGTTTCAGATATGACACATAAATTATAAGATAACGCAAAACATTTATTTGTATTATAAAATATGTATATATTATTTAAATTTAAAAACATATGTATTCCATTAACGCGTTATTTAAATCAAAATTTATTATTGACTGGATTTATTGAAACTCGTTTCCTAAACTTTTTTTTAGAAAATTAATCCTTATTTTACATTTTAATATGTATATTTATTTATATTTGTATACAAAATTTTGTTTACACCATATTTTAAATTTATTATTATACATAAATAATAAAAAAAATTATCTATATTGAATAAGCATTTTTTTTATCAGGAGGTATAAAATTGTTTATTTTAAAGGTGCAATTAAATAATCAAAATTCAATTTTATAGCTGTTATTGATTTATTGAATAATAATATACTATCATTACGGTAGATTTGTATTAAATGCTTGTTTAGTTTCTTTGATGTTTCACTGGCCTTGAGTTTCTCGATAAATTATTTATGGAAACAAATAACTACGATTTAAATACTTCTAAATAAATATATTTTTTATTGTGAAAGTACAAGTTCAACTCTTAACCTCATTTTTGGTTTTAGTTGATGTAAGTAAAATTAGAAACTAACTGATATACGAACACTTCCTGTCACAAATCTTTATAGTATAATACCCGTATTAAAAACAAAGAAAAATTAATTAAGTATGAGAGTTTATTTCTAGTATTTTTATTTAAATCAGGCCTTTTAAGAAATATGCTATTTTTAAGAAGGTAATTTTTAAACAAATTTTTATATAAAGTTGCATTATAATAACCTACTTTAATTAAAATTTTAAGTATAGACATAAACTAGAATCTATAACATCTTGTCTAAGGGATAAAATAGTTTTTATCTTCTTCCTTTTTAATGCTTCACTGCTTTGCGCTGAGATTATCGTCTACGTATATAGTAAGATTGGAAACGATTCCCTTAAAAATACTTACTTGGAAGACACACTTTTATTATTATTACTTAAAGTTACTGTTTATTTCATTTTGTCACATGTATAGAAGTGTTTCTTCCACTGTATTAGAGAGTTTTGTTTACTCTATAGGAAAATTCCTATTTTAATTTAATCTGTTCCAATTATGAAAAGCTTTAATGTTATTGTTTTGAATGTTACTTAATGTCCTGTTATAGCTACATACCCAGTAGCTATATGTAATATTCAATCATATATCTAATACGCTTTGGATTCATTGTTTACTCAAAACATCTTTATCATACAAAACTGACATTAATTTAGCTATGCAGCCAGTTTTTTTTTCTTATGAAAAGAAAAAAAATCCGTTTTGGAAATGTATAATTGGTATTGTTTGGGGTATAGATGAGCATAAAGTTAGTTATAGAGGATCTAAGAGTAAAAACTAAAGATAATCATATAACAAGGTATCTGTGTTAGGGTCGGCATAATGTTGTGGTTGATAGGACAGTTTAAAGGGTTTTTAACGTCACTCGGTATCTAGTTGTTTTTAAGTGTTTTGTGGCTAATGATTATTGAATCCGGGTCTCTTTGAACCTCCCTTAGTCTAAAAAGGGCTAATCCTGTTTTCTGGCCTAATTCTAAAATCGATGGGGAATGTCCCTAACGGTGTTACTGAGATTGAATTGCTGAGCCTCAGGCTATTGTTCATCTGGTCCCTATATCAAGGCATTATTTTTATGTTTATATCTTGGTAAAATCATTTCTCCATATTGAGCTAACGAAGTTTCCTTTGCAATGGTTATATCGTTCACATTTTCCTCTTTATCTCAGTACTTTTATCTTTAAACAAACCCACATGATTCTTTATATTTTTATAACCATATAAGTTTTTTTTTACAAAATCTAATAAAACATTAAATAAAAATGTTTACAAATATATTGTCTCCTATTTCAATGTATATTGTTTTGTTAAAAATTGTTTATTTATCAAATCTACTCATATATGGCTGAAGAGAAGGTGCAAATAATGTTTGTACTTTATACGCCCTTAAAGCACTGCTCATATCTCAGTTTTTACTTGTTATGGCACTATTCCTATCTACAGTTCAACTGACTTACAGTTCACTATATAATTCAAAATAAAGATATTAAATCAATCTTATGGTTTCGGATGAACACACACTTGTTCACTACAGAAAATAGGTGACGAAAAGTAATAATTTATTTATTAAGAAACATTTGCTCTATTTTAACATGCATATGATTCAACTGTGATTTTATATTTATATATATATATATATATATATATATATATATATATATATATATATATATATATATAATATATTTTTTTATATGTTTTTTGATAGGGATATGCCTTTTAAATCATTTCCTTTAGACAAATATTCGCCCATGAAGTAGCTCGCATTATATGAGATTGAATTGTAAAAACATATATAAGAATTTAATATTTTTAAAAAAGGTCTGTCATTTTTTTAAGAAACAGATTTCTTGTGTGCTACAAAAAAAAACATGATATTAATTTTTTAAGCATTTAGTTACGGTTTAGAGGCTTGCTAGGGTATTCGTTTCAACTAATCTATCACTAGACCTATGTTGTCATACGGTTATCCTTGTAATTGGTTTAATATTACCTATGGTGCCTCAAACTGTTAAGAACCTAATAACATCTTATTTCTCAACTAATATTCATCCTAATACGATGAAAAAGCTATCTTAATAGCTATATTGATAATTGTTTTTAATATATGTTCATGATGTAGCGCTAACAAATGAGTTGAGAAGGGAATTAATTGACTCAAAAGTATTGGAGACAAATGAAACCGCTGCACTTTGTATGACACGCTGACTACGATTGATGAATTATAACCTTAATTTATAATTAAAGAAGGTTAAAATGAGATTACACTGAGCGCCTGAGAGCCTCGATGTATTGAGGTAGGAGGGTCATACCCTATCTCAATACATTCAGAGCAATATATCTTTTGAGCGAATTTAAAAAAAGAAAACTGTTTCTGCTATCGAATCATCTGATTTTTTTTCTGAAAATAGCCCATTAATAGTTATTTATATCTCAAGGGAGTAAAAAAATGTTGTTATTAAAATGCTGTTGGTTCTTAAGGCGAAAGCAGAAGGAACCGAAGCATTTAACTTCCGAGGCGAAGCCGATGGATTAATGTGTTTAAGTTCCAAGGCAAAGCCGAGATTAATGTGTTTAAGTTCCAAGGCAAAGCCGACCAAGGCCGAAAATGTGTTTAAGTTCCAAGCAAAGCCGAGGAGTAAAGACTATAAACTTCCGAGCGAAGCCAAGGGAAAAAATTGCATTTTAATCCCAAGGTGCATACAAGATTTTATCTCCAGACGTTGACGAAATTTAATTATTGTTGTATTCTTATTTTAATACGTTTTGGTGTATTTTATTTTAAATTTTGGGTGTGCCGCCCCCTACAAATAATTTTTTTTATTGATTTTTCTTAACATTTGTTTTGATCTAAAACGAATTTTGAGCCAATAAATTTTTTTTTAGTCGTGTTCCTCGTATAAATTTTGGGGTGCTACCTCTGTGAAAGTGTTAAAAAATTGATCGGTCCTCCTTATAAATTTAGAAGATACCGCTCAAATAAAAATGGATAAATACCCCTTCCTATTTACATTTAGGGGCTCAAACCCTTATTATAGAAAACACTTTTTCTCCCTTAACTTTTTTAAGGCTCCCGTAACTACTTCTCTTTTGGGAGTGAAACGTGCTTTACAAGAAACTAAACATAAAACTAGGTAAGAAAATTTCACATTATACCGTCTGGAGATCAAATATTTTTTTTGAATTGAGATTGAATAGAAATCCTGTAAATGAGTTAAAGTTAAAAATATTGTTGGTCTTAATTAGTAATACTACTTATTATGCTATGTTATAGAACCTTAATACTGGATATTGTAAATCAGGGACAAGTATATGACATTATGACAAAAAAACAAAAGCTATACTTTATTGAACGTTTCTTTTTTACAAGTTAAATTGAATATTTGCCACTAGGTTACACCTCAATAAGATTTAAAAAGAAGGGGCTATAAAAAGTAAAGATAAAAAGTCATAGGGCGACAGTATTTTCCTTGTAAATTGGGAAAGTAAACTTTGTCTTTAAGTCAGCTGACTTTGATTCACTAAAGCTTAGGGAAGAGTAAATCAGGGGACATGCAAATAGGGGACAGGGGCTAGCCAATTTGTCTCTACTAGATCGATAGCCCTATCCTAACTCACTTGAGCCTCAAGGAGTTTCACTTGACTATAGAGTAAACTCTACTAATCACATAGAAGTCGTCTGTCAACTTCATTTCTTATACTAAAACCAATCTATTGGATTTAGTACCTAATATTTCGTTTTTATTACTATCTATTTTATTATTAAAATTTCTATTTTGATAAGAAAATATTTGTTTTTATTTCTTTCTTACTTACACATTATAATATATACTTCCAAATGCAATTTGTTATAATTAAGAATAATAACAGGTGAAAATACCCTAAACGGAAATATTTTAGGAAAATGTTATTCGGAAATTACGCTTATTTTTAATTTACATCATTGTATAATATGATAAGAGAAGTATGTAGCTGGGAATTCATAGTTTACGTTTGAACGGGTTCATCAATCTGATTAAGAATGTTATAATAATAATAATGCCTGTTTAGAATTATGTAGCCCATCAGGGATAACCCCTGCGGGAACAACATAAAGTGGTAATGGCAACCGTTACGCTCCAAGTTCAATCTAAAGTTGGCGAGTCTAAACTAAAAGCGTGTAACTTGGGGTGCGAACTGGGTGTTAGTATAAATCCCAACTCTCTAACTACCTTGACAATGGAGGCGCCATCATGAATATTACTTTTATAAAAAAAGTGAGATAAATAAGAACAGAATGGTCTTTTTACTGATAATCCTTTTCATCATCTGTGGAAAAACAGACTCTCATTTATTTAAGCCAATTCCATATCTAAGTATCTCTCAGATTCATGATAGAGATATTTTAAATTAGCAAATCAAGGAAAAAAGGTAGCTTGAGACTTCTCTTCAGTCGCATAAACACCGGTTTGAGTTAAAATAGATTTGTACTGGTGCGCGAGAGTAGTAATGACGTCTTAGGGATTTGACTTAAATATGATTAGATTGGGCTTGAAGCGGATTTGAATAAGATTATGTATGCAGAGCTCCATTTAACTTTAAACTCAATCTCAAGTAGAACAACCAGTTATTTTAAGTGTATGCTTTTACTTCATATTTTGGCCGTTTTCTAGGAAAACCTTAACTTATTTTTTTAAAGTTATGCTGGGTGAATACTTTCACATCGTATTTAGCTTTATGTTACTACATTCCATAAACTTATTTCTGGAACATTGTATTAAATAAAAAGTAATTAATCATCGTGTAAAAAAATAGATGAATAATCAAACTATTACCAAACTTAAACGTTTTTATCATTCTTTATTTATAAAATGATAATTACAAAACTTTGTGTATAATTTGTTTGTTTGATTATAATAATAGTGTTATTAGCAATATACCGATATAATACATACAATTTAAATATGGGGAAAAAATAATTAACAAGTGCAAATTGTCATGTTGAAGCTTTATGAATGATAAGTAAGTGATATAGATACTCGTGTCACTCAAATGTTATCATTAGTCCGTCTAACTCTATTTATCGGTTATTTCATTTATTTTATTTTCCCCCAAATTAAAAATTAATTGTGAAAATAATTATATATATATATATATATATATATATATAATTATATATATATATATATATATATATATATATATATATATATATATAATATATATTATATATATATATATAATTATACTTTAATTAAGTTTTAGGTAATGTAATCTATTCGCTATTCGCATTATTTTAAATTAAGATTTTCTATTTTTAAACGTTCATGATAATATGTGCAGTTACAAAATAATTGTAAAAAATAATTACTGCATTGAGAAAACGATATTTATAATCGTTATATCGTCGATGAAAAATGTATAACACTTTAAATTACTTTAGGGCTTATGATAGTATTTAAATTTTTTATTGTGTTTTAATTATAACATATAATAAATAATAAATAGTGTAAGTAAAATAGTATATAACATAAATATAAGTCATAGTATATAACATAATGAATAATCTACTAATCTAGTTATACACGATGACTACATTATTATTAACTATGACTAGTTATAATCTAGAGACTATGAGATGACACTAGATGTCTTTAAAATGATCTATATAAAGTGCAGATTGTAATATATAGGTATATAATAAATACACTATATCAATTTTGGCTTAAAACCCGATGTTGGTATTTTTTAATTATTTCTATCATGGTTTTAGTAAAAAGTTAATTGTTTGATTTAAATGAAATACTATTAACTAAGACAGGCAACTAAAAATATTTTTTTACTTGCTATGATACACAATTTATTTAATTTAGTTATATATCAAATCTTTTTTTAAAAATACCTATAGTTGTATAACTATTTCTTCTTATTATATTTTTTTATTATTGCGTGTTTTTGAAAACATTACAATGGAGTAGAAGTGAAAAAATTCCTACTGTAGTATGTAGATGATACGAATCGTATTAATATCAATGATACTACATAATCATTGAAATCTAAATAAAAGTAAGAAGAATTGAATCGATAATAATCTCGCACGAACAATTTTCAGTCAAGTGATCGCTCTTCACTTGAAATAAAAGATTCTTGATATGTCCGATAGAAACACGTGTAAATAAAGAGACTTTACACATTTCTCAATAAATTGGTGTTTACTGAGGCTTAGTAAGAGCAGAGCAAGCAAACGTCAGGAGCTGTGGTTGGCAGCAATTAGACTCTGACATAGGTGGCAACTCCCTTGTTTTTACGAGTTTTTCTTCATTTTATCTCGGATATGTTTGCGTTGACGTCACAAATGATTTCTATTTTGCAGTTTCTTTTCAAACATTCAAAGATCCCTTGGAGTTTTCGATAGCTAGCGGCTATTAGGTTTTAACCCTTTGCTTCAATTACAGCTTAAATCTTGTTGACGAATAACCGCAACCCCTTTTATCACTTTTATACAGTTATACCCTTCATAATAATGTCTCTCGGCGTGCTTATATAAATAAACCACCAAAAACACTATCATAAAAAGAACTGAGATCTTATTTTACGTCATGTCTTAAACACATCTTTCATTGGTATAATTTAACAAACTAGGCTCTGTAATCTATTTTATCAGAATCTCTCAGTACCTTACAGTACTGAATCATTCCTAATTAGCAACCAAAGAGTGTACGACTTTTACTGTGGAGTTATTAAAGAATTTAATAACAGATGTGTCAAAAACTGTACAGCCCTTAAAGTTTTGTTGTATATGAAGTTCAAAATTAAATTACAATTATAAATAAGTACAAATTAAACAAGATAAGATTTATAATAGATAACTTCTGATTTATTACAGACATGGTGCTGATTTGATACTTATACATTTCTCACTAATTTTGTAATAAATGCCTTATCTAAAAAAAATCTCCGAAAATTCATTAAGTATTGTTCATTAAGCTACAATATAAAAGTTGTAAGCAAAAGTTACCAAAAATCGTAAACGTATTGAAAAATTATTGAATTATTTTATAATTATAATAATTAATGCCCGTATTGAGCCTTGCGGCCCAACAGGGATACCCCTGCGGGAACAATCTTAAAGTGGTTGTGGCAACCGTTATGCTTTAAGTGTAATCTAAAGTTGGCGATTACATTTGAACAATAATCTTATATAAACTGAGAGCGTAACCTGGGTTGCGAACCCCAGACCTCGCGATGTCAAAGGTCAGTTTAATATACTGACGCTTTAACGACCTCGACCAAAAGCAATTTATAATAATAAATTTAAAATAATGAAGTCAGTTAGTATTATTTATTATAACCAGGACTCAAAGATCGATCTAGCAGATTTTAGAGAGAAGATTAGACATTATTTTAGACATTAGCTGGCTTGACGGATCAGACTTGCGAGTTACTTAGCTCGTCTGAACATTTAAACGATCGGATATTGCATAGGTGTTACACGTACAGATAATACGTTGATCCTAGAGCGTGTCAAAGTATTATCTGAACACCTCTTCTTCCTATTGGATTCTTTAGTAAATTTGGACATATTACTGCATGGTATTAGGTTCCATGCATGATATGATGCATAATGATTTTTACTTTTCTTCATTTATACCGTAGGCATTAGGAAACTATTGTGTTTGGAAAAAATCCGGAACAGGGATGTTGCGGGAAATATCAGTTTTAGGTGTTTTTAGGACCTCCTGAGTGATTTTCACAAAGTTGTCAGTCTGTTTGTGTGTGTGTCTGATATCTTAGCTCCTTATGTATTTATGCTAAAGAGTTGACTTTGTACAAAAATCAGTCTTTAAGTGTAGTTGCGTTGTTCGGAAAATATTTTTTTATTACGTCATTAACCCGCTAAGACTCATCCAAAATTTCGGAAATCATAAAACATGCAAAATGATGCGGTGTGGATTGAGATTTGAAACGCATGTATAAGACTAACATATGCGCTAAGTTTCATTTCATTATCAGCACTAGTTAAATTTTTAGCGAATAATTTGTTTACGTTTTTTAAAAAATTGTAAAAAATCTGAACATAATCTAATTGGGTTGAAATTTGGTTCAAATGGATATACATTTACGTAATAAAGAGTGCACTAAGTTTCGTTTCAATACAACAAGGATAATATCCATGATTTTTTTTTTGGATCATTAAATTTAAGCTGAATCGAGCGGCTTTAGTGCCTAGATGGTGTGACCGCAAGGATTAAAACGGATGAATTTACTATCTGAGGACGAGAGTAGCGAGTCTGAAGATTGTTGCAATAAAAACAAATCTTTGTGTTACAAATTCTTATTCTAAGGACGAGCGAAGCGAGTTTGAAGTCGGAAAGATGAGCGTGGTGAATCCGATGTGATGAGGAAAAGTTCCGAGATACCCCGTACCCGATTTTTATTCTTATGTCAAAGACGGAGAAATAATTCAGACGGACCAACTATAACCCTTGGTTAGTGACTTTAAAATCTTGCATCTGTAGTTCTTGAATATTTACTTTCTAAAACTTTTTAAAACCTACTAATAACTTGTAGAACGAGTTATTATTGTTAATTACATTTTTTGTCATTATGGCTAATAGTTTTAAAGCCACACGAGGACCAGTAGCTAAAAAGGATTCAAGTTGTCAATAACCCTTTTTAGTTTAAGTCTATGTTCTGAAATCTCTACCTGAAACAAATTAATAACTAAAAGTATGAACCTTTAATTAACTGTTTGGTAAAAAAATAAGAGGTATTATGATTATGGACGCACAAAAGAACTGCTGTGGTTAATAGGTAAAGTGATTTGTTTTATTAACTGCAACAGTGTGTCCAAGGGTGCATACAACACAAACGCATGTGTGTGTTGTTATTATTATTAATTGTGAGGTAGGTGTAAAACCTTTTGCACTGCGGACTTTGAGTCTTTTGTACTTTGTGTGTGTTGTACTTGCCCTAGAGTACAAGAACGATAGAGTTTTTGAGTCTTTAACATTGTTATTTTCTTTATGTTTGAGTTAAAACTTTTTGTAGATAGATAAGTCATTCAGAAGAAGAATCATTGCGTTTGTAAATCCTTCAAAATTGAAAACAACAAATACACAAATGTAATTATTAGCAAAGAGTTATCACGGATTGTTTTCTACTTCTAATTATAATGTAAACTTACTTATATCCGATTCAGCTGTATAAAGGTTTTCATCATTCATGTGAAGGGTGGCAAACTGACCGCTGGCTTAACAAAAGATTAGGGGGAACCTGGAAACAGTCCTGTATATATAAACTCTTTAAAAGGGACAAAGTATCCGCTGTCAATAACATTTTCAATAAATGTCATTCCCAACTCAAACCATTGGTCAAACTAAGTATAAACAGCCCTTTATTACCTTACTTCAATATTATGAGTACTTCAACTTCAATTCATATAAAAATATTATTGGAGAAAATATCTTTCAATTTTTGTCACTTTTCTTAAAATAAATTAACTATTATTCAGTAGGGCTAATAAGTTTCCCTATTTCTGTCTAAACTGATTTTAATCGATTTTTTTAATTTGGCATTTTCATTTTCCTCAAATGATTGTTGCTTTAAACTTAAAGTTTGCTCCTAAAACAATTTGATATCACACTTTTTATTGATACTTATTACAGTAGTGTGGATTTCATGTTACAATACAATACAATACAATATTGTGGATTTTATGTTACTATACTGTGGATTTATTATTACATTACTGTGGATTTCTTGTTATAATATTGAGGATTGCATATTACAATACTGAGGATATTATGTTACTACACTGTGGATTTAATATTACTATACTAACGATTTCATGTTATAATATTATGGATTTATCTTACAATGCATTCACCCCCATTATCGAGGATAGAAAAGTATAATTATACAGCATAATAAATGTATGTATGCAGTTTTTTGCAGCAGGTAATAAATACCATGTCTGTATATGCATTTTACAACCTATAATTAAATAAGAAGTGTTGTTCGCTAAAATTTAGCAGATAGACGGGTTTTTAAATAATTTTTAAACGCCGTCTCTATATTTTAATCTCAATTAAATAGTATCACTGTATAAAATTACTGAGTTAATTATAATTTTTTTAGGATATTTTTCAAATTTAGGATGCTATAATTTTTATGGTTGGATAATCGAAACGTTTTATACACACACACACACACACACACACACACATACACTATATATATATATAATATATATATAATATATATATATATATATTTGATTAATATATATTCTAAATACATTGTTAACGTACTTTGTATAAAACGACATGCAACCCTACTCATGTATTATTATATGACTTGATTAAGTCACGGCTCTCACAGTTTCTCATTACTTAGGATCATTCATGCGCATTCATGTAATTAATACATTATATTTTTAATTAAAGCTGTACATGGAATAGTCAATAATTATGTATATATTCTCCTGTTTCGTTAAAAGGGTTTTCCAGTTTATTGTTTTTAATTTTTAAATTAATTTTATGTTCATTTATAGTCAGTTTTATATAGTTAAGTAAAACTTGTAGTTAATTAATTTTAGCATATAAATATAATGAAATCATCTTTACACCTCTTCGGGGTGGCAATTTGTTCGTTATGACAAAGATGTTCCTGTTCTAATATTAATATTTTTATGTTATGTTTTATGCTTGTATATAGTTTTGTTAAATTTACAAAAAAATATCAACAATTTATTCATAAAAAAGTAATAATAAAAAAATGTCACATTTGTATACAGGTGAATAGAATGGTATTAATTTTCTATTAAGGACTGTTTTGATAATGTAGAACATTAAATAATTACGTCTATAATGTAACCTTTAGAAATATCTATACATTATGTCATTTTATAAAATATATTTTAAATTAAGTCCTTGATCTTATGTGGTTACTTAATATGGAAGGTTTTTAAAAACTTTTAATAAAGCTGTAGCATAATAAATTAAGTCAGTAATAAATGCAAACTTATAGAAACATCTTCGTCATACAAAGAAAAAAAAAAATAAGGAGAAAAGAAACCGGCAAAAAAGAAATTTTGACTGATAATCAATGCAGGGTATTGCATTGCATCAAAATGCATAGTCAAAATACCGAATTAAAGAAATATTGTGTTTTAGACGTAATATACTAGATATTTCACACCGAAGGGGTGAACACTATCTTCACTCCTGCCAGGCCTCCCTCTGACTCCGAATAATCCTTATATTTTACCCTCTAATCAAGCTCTGATCCCAAAACCCAGATATCGAGAAATTCAATTTTTCTACTACCAAGTTTCAAAGAGTATTTTAAGAAATACACCACCTCCCCTTCAGTTTATTCAGTCTTTTGATATCAAAGAGATTTTGTTTTCAATCTTTTAAGTTAAGAAAAAAATATTAACTTCTGTTTAATACTTTCTGCTCTAATTCTCGATTAAATTGCATAAATATCCCAAAAAAGTCAGCACTAACAAAAAATCTTGAAGAAAATCTTTTTCCACGTAAAAAATAAATAAAATGATTTCTTTATATAAAGGCTTTATTATACTTAATAAAAGTAAAAATAACAGTAGGTCATTTACCTATATATACCTACCTAAATTTCTTATAACAACAAATATAAAGTATGTTCTTATTTTACGTTGCCGTTTTTATATCCGGCTATTAAGTATGGCGTACTCTAATAAATTAAATCATCATTTTTTTTTTTCTTTACACTCAAACCCGTAAGGTCATTTTCGCGTTTTCACTCTTCCGAATCCCACTCAACAGATCACCCTAGAACTTATGCAAAACTTCACTCGGTATTTCTACCATTTCCTTTCCTAAACTGCTCTTGTGACTAAGTTCAAATCTTGTGTAGTTTTTTAGTCCTAATAGCTACTCTGATCTCATTAGTCTCATCTATTATCAGCCAGCTACTAGTTTTTGGTAATTCCACTAGTTCCTCTGTTCTCATCAGGTACTTATTATACTCCCTGCTTTGTTCAGTACGGTATAGCACGACCGAAAGATACGCTGTAAGCGACTACTAAGTTAGTGTGCATAAACCCATAGCCCTGGCCTGAATACCAAAGTTCCACAGATGGCTAGGAGTCGTACTTCAGAACCGAACATTTCAGTCATTGCTAAATCCGACTCTTCACTTTCTCAGTGCTCGCTCCGAAGGGTCAGTATCTTTTCGACGCTTCACCGGCCCAGAGGACTTGATCTTTTCTCGTATGAGATAGAGATAACAGAAACGTTGAGATTTGTCTTGGACGTCATCTAAATCCTCGCATTTGCGTAACAGCCAAAGGAAACTTCTTTAATTTTAAAAACGTCATCAATTTTTCACAAACAATAGGGCTATGCAGCTCTATAAGATAACAAAAAGGTTCTTAGTTAGTGTAAGACACCAACTATGTACGTACATTACACACACACATATCACACAGTATATACACACACAAATAATATATATTATATATATTATATATATATTATATATATATATATATATATATATATATATATCATATATATATATATATAATATATTTGGAATGAGGAAAAATGGACTCTCCATGCCGACGACTTATAATCGTAATTTTTTATTATCATAATTTTTTCATTGCTAATTTGCTGAAAATAAATCAAAAATATACTTAAAAGTACAAAAGAGGTACATAAGTAATTGCTGTAATTTTTAAAAGCTTGTAATTATTATGAAAAATAACTATTTAAAAGTTACAAGTCATTGTTATTTATAACATTAATTGTGAGATTAAAATCAACAATGTATTTGAAGATGCACCCGCATACTTGTAAAATCTTTTACAAGAATTTACCTATTTTATGATTTTTTCTCACAATATTCTTTTAAAAATGTAATTTTACTGCTGAGTGCATTTTTTGTTGCAAAATGATGTTATTAAAATTAATTGTATTATTAATTAATTGTTATTATTGTCTTAATTATACTTCAAAAAATTATGATTTTAACAATTAATTAATAGCCAAATGATTTTCCAATATAGCAACATATGCGACGGTAATAATTTTAGTAAATTATTTGAGTCGTTTATTTTAACGATTATTGAAAGTTAAGTGACAATGCATAAATAATTAATTAGTGATAGTGTATTTGCATAATGACATAGTACAATGCAGAGAACTACACTGTTGTTTAACTGCCTCCATAATTATATATTATATCAATATTATTTATCACTCATGTCGTGTATACTGGTATAATATGCGTTGTGAAGTAACTGTACAATATAGTTTATATACTCATAACACTTATAGGATATATTATATTACAATATAAAACTACTCATTACTCATTAGTACAATATAATAAATCAAATGATACTTTGAGTGTATTACTAGACAGCAAGCATAAACTATATAGTATTTTTTTTAGAAATGATGACGAAGTGAAAATATTTTGTATCAAGCTCAAGTAAATGTTTCGTATTCATGAACTTTTCTTAAAATAGCATCTTTTCATTTTTAGCCAATTTTAAATATAAATAATGCATATGAGAATTATGAAGGGGTTGTTTTTCTGGGGTATTGACTTTTATAATCAAATAATGATAATTTATTTGACAATTGTCCTTCTTTTATTGAATCACTAAAATTATGCTAATATGTTAATTTAATTATTCGAATTACTTGGATTTTTAAAACGCTTTGTGATGGTTGATGCAAAAATATTGTATATAATATTGCTTTCTTGTCTTCGATAATATGATAAGGAAGTTTTTTTTTTATTAATCAATTTATTTATTTATTTATATATAGGTGCTTAATACTTAAGTTATCAGCACCTCTTCTATATAGACACATAGATAAAATAGATTAGACTATACACTGATAAGCAGGTTAAAAATTAAAGTATTATAAAATTAGAATAAAAGTTAAACTAAATATAAGATAAACACAGTGGTACAAGTATTTTATTTAAGTGTTTTTGGCTTATTATTTTATTTATATATTGTTTATTATGTATTATTTATTTGTTATTTATTTATTTTTATTAATTATATTATGCATTTATAGTGAGTAGTATTATTATAGTGCAAATGCTTTAAAGTTCTATAAAATTAGTTAAAAATTAAATCAATTTTATACTAATACAAGTAACTCAATACTACTTTTTTAGAAATCGTAATAAATATTACAAAGTAGGAACCAGCAATTATAAATTACAAGATGATAGCTGGTGGAGGTTCCCACACCTGCAGTGCGGCGGCCGGCTATTACTCCTAAAACTAATGGACCATTATTGTCAATAATATATAATATAAATTAAATTAGTTATTCAGTTTTTTACTTTTTAATTCTTTTGGATTTCGTCTGATATTTGGAACTGTTTTACTGAGAACATTTAGAATATAAACTAATTTAGAAGAATTTTGAAATGATATTTTAATCTAAAATCTTTGTTAATCATTAAAAGAGCATTTAAGGCCTATTGACTAGATCAAATTATGACTAAATTGTATATTATTAAATATACATATACATGAGTTAATGATACATGAACTAAATCGATTAATAGTTTAGATCAAGTTATATTTATTAAAAGGTTAATAAATATAACTTTTATTTTTATTTTTATCCGAATTGATAAAATGTTTTGCCATAAAATCTAATTTAACGTTTTTTACTCAATATTTTTAATTAGCTGTTTATCTAAAAGTACCCTATATTATATAAGAGTATATATCCCAAATGTATGAGTATTATGTATAGCATAAGCTTAATATAATTTGTCATTAGATTATTAAAGTATAAGAAATAAGTAATTTAAAATAATTTTCATTTGACAAAAAATATATTTAGTTT
This sequence comes from Microvelia longipes, assembly GCA_018340805.1. Taxonomy (NCBI): domain Eukaryota; kingdom Metazoa; phylum Arthropoda; class Insecta; order Hemiptera; family Veliidae; genus Microvelia; species Microvelia longipes. The sequence continues at coordinate 45,935,121 of JACMZG010000008.1, read as the reverse complement.
TTTCCCTTTGATCAACGTTTACATAATAATGTATGTATTGAGAAATTTCCTATTTACTCATTTCTATTAGGGAAACAATTTTATTAGCTAGCTACGCTCGTATTTTTTATAGCTGCAAGTCAAAAGCATTTCAACTGTGAGGTTGAATTTATAACATATCCTAACAGGATATGTTAGGATCATCAAAATTATAACACAAGAAATAATAATATTTTAGTTACTTATTGTAGATTACATAACTCTTTTAAATCGGCCCAGGTTCTTGCTATCAGATTGTTTGACTACTGTTTATCTCCAAATAGTTATCTCCTAAGCAATAGTTTGTGCTGTAAATTTTGGGTCCGTGTTGTGGAGTAAAAGTCATCTTAAAAATTAATTACCTTAGAATATTTTAGGATAAAAATCACCACAAGAACTTATTATGAACTTATTTATGTGTCTGTGTCATGTCCGTTTAAAACTTAAAGCAATTTTTTTATTAAAAATAAAAACAAGTAGTTCAGAAAAAAAATCATTGAAAGTGGAAGCTTTGCTCCACAATAATGACTTAGAACTTTTTAGCGGCGTCTAAAGCTTGACATATTTGCAGATTGTAATGAAAATTGAAATTAAGTTTTAAGAACAAATTTGCTAAGATATTATTGCAGAGATTATTTAAGGAACACTTAATTATGTTTTTGTTCCCTTAATGCTTCGTGCTTCGTCACTGATTGTTGCAGAGGTTGAAATTTTGATATGGATGCATAAAATTGGAAGACGATTATCTCTGTATATTTGTTTTATAAAAATTATACAAAAGCATGAATACTCTTTAACAATGAACAATTGAAAAATTATTAAAAAATAATTTAAACAATTAAAATAAGAGTATAAAAAATGAATTGGAATTCTGACAATATCATTAGTATACAATTTGTCCTTTTGTGTCCCTACGGACTAAGACGCCCTAAGGCTCCGTACCAATAAAAACATCCCTTACATTTTTTCCAACCCCGTTTCACCCCATAGTGAGCACCCTAGTGACAACAATATACAGGATTAAATATTTAGACCAGCTATTATACTGTTAAAAATAGAACTATTTAAAAAGAAACTTATAATCGGTTATAAAATAATCATATCTAAATAATAGCGGAACAATATAACTGTTTGTTGATACTACGCAATGGATATGGTATTTTCCCATAATGTCATGATGAATCTGACGGCTCGTGTAATCCGTAAATACTGATGTGTATGGTATAATCTATACTTATTCGTGTGTAATGCGATTATTGCTGATTAACGAGGGGTGCATAATGTAATTTTGGGTTATAATTTGATCTGCCAAATTTATTATTAATGAAATGTGGTTTATTATAAATAACATTTAAAATATAAGTTTATTATTTGACTGAACGTAGTTCTAAATAAAATGAAGGAATAGTTGGCTTAGAAGTAAAAACGTAATGCATGGCTATATGCATGCCAAATCTCAATTCGATCGCATAATTTTTCAGCGTTTTATGATTTTTTGAAACTTTTGCTGAGTCATTATTGCGGGTTAATGTCGTCATAAGAAAATTATTTTTAGAAAAGCAAAACTACAGCAGTAGGCTGATTTTTGTACCAAGTTTTAACACTCTGACATTTTAACAGAGAGACAACTTAGTGAAAACCACTTATGAGACTTTAGAAACACCTGAAACGGACGGATAATTCCGGGGACATCCCTGTTACGGATTTTTTTAAACACAAGACTTTTCCTATCTACGGTATGAATGAGGAAAAGTAAAAAACTTCTTTTCCTTGCAAAATTGTAATTTAGTCTTCTAAATTTTGCTTGTATTTATTTCTTTATAATAGCTATGTTGCAGCCTAATTACTTTTTAAACTCTACCCGGAATCTTTAACAGCTCTATAATAAAATCAAATCAATAATTAAACTATTTGTGACTGACTAGCTATTACTGCCTTTGTAATTAACTAGTCCATAGTCAGGTATAGTTGAACTAGTTTCTAATTGATATTTCTCACAATAACAGGATCTATTCCATATCCTATTGCGTTGACTGTCTTGATTCTTTGTGTATAACTTCACGTGATGACTGATGACTCTTCCGTTTAAAAATTTCATGATGTTATATTGTAATTTAGAAGAAGTATGTAACATTATATAGTATTTTCAAAAAACCTCTGAGATATTAAACATTTGTATCAGAAATGTTCATGACTTTCCTCGATTTTTATTTTATTGTTTACTATTAAAATGGACGGGATTTTTTGATAAGAAACGAAAAAAAAAATATGATAGATATTTCCTTAACTTTCTTCTATATAAATATTCTCTCTGGAAGAATGTTTAACCCACATCCAAATGTGTTAGAATGAAAAATATATCTCCTGAGCATTTAATTAATCTAATTGAATTTGCAAACGTTAACATGTCTTAAGCATTTACACCTTCGTTTTCCAAATCAACAATAACCTCATATGAATATGATAATTGATCTTTATTAAATAGCTATGCAAGAATAACTCGATACGAAAATTCTTGCATATCGCGTATGCGAGGATCAATATCTAGCTTATTTTTAAATTTCAATATATCTACTTTTTGTGTTTAAAAGTTTAACTCGTTTAGTTGTCGTAGAATTGATTTCTGTCTACAAATCTTCCACTCATCTTTTATCGTATTCTTTGATTCTACTCTTATTTCTCGCAGAATGGAGATTTTTTGACACCTTTAATATGGAAATTTTTAATCCTTTCATATAACAGATATGCTTTAATTAGATGCGAATGAGTAAAAATAAGATGGTTTTGTTATAATATGAGAAATGATATGGCGAAGATGTGTGAAATACCTTTTTGAAATATACCTTAATGTATATTCAAACAATTATTATAATATTAATTGTAGCGGTTTATCACCAGTTACATTGTTAAAAACATAACTGAGAATTTATTATGATCTACTTATATATTGTGAAAAAATTGCATTGTCTTTGTTAGAGCGTCGGTAGTTCTTGTTTTGCCTTCATAAAAATGGATGCGCTGCTAAATGCTAAAAGTTAATTTTGAGTTAATCAATTAACTCTACTAATTTTACTAATTATAAATTAGTAAAAGATGAGAAATGCCAACTAACATTTTTGATAATTTGGCGGGGAAAAACATTTTATTAGGGTATAAAAATAATATTGTTACAAATGTTTGAGTTAACATAGATTGGTTGGCTAAGTAAAGTTTATAGGAGAAGCTATACATTGTCTATTTCTTCCTCTATCTTGACTTCATTTTTATAGAAACAGCCTTGTGACAAACTTAATTAATAATTATATTTTGTTTTTATATTTTTCACCCGCATGATGTTTTTCCCGAGTCATATGATACCCTTTAACTTTTGTCAGTATCATAATTATGTTTTAATTATATGTATTTAAAACTACATATTTATGTTATAATGAGGGACACCTGTAAATATTTGGCTAAATGATATTTATCTGTGAGTTATTAGGTTTTTGGAAACCCTCGTTAAAATTCTTATATTCATTTAAAGGGGAAAAATATCTTCTATATAAACCATAGATAATGACATGCATTATTTATTAGAAATAAATTACTCTTGTTATTATAATAATATGGAACCATCAGGAATTATTATGCCATAACAAAATTAACAAAAAAATATTTAGATTATTTTAAACAAAGTATACTTTTATTTGAAAAATCCTTGTTATATTATAGCGATAAAAAGAAGCCAATCTAAAACTAAGATATTTATTTTTTTAGATTTTTAACCTGTTAGTTGAAAGTTATTATGATTTTATTTTAAATATTTGTTAATTTATTAAAATCGAAATTGACACCTCTATCACTTCTATGCCTTTGATTTTTCTGTCCCATCATCACATCAGACATTTACTATCTAAGTTACGCCTCTACATTTATTATAAATGAATTAAAACGGAATTGGTTATAATTTTCGAAACCTATCTTTATATTTTTAGTTGTACTATAAGATGTGTTAAAATAAAATATTCTTTGAATAATAAAAATCAATAGATGAAAAAGATAACAAAAATTAATATTTCCTTGTATATTTTTTCAAATCGATTTCTTTCTGTTTTAAGGTTTTAGTGAAGACATTGGCTATAATTAAAATGACAAATTTTTAATTTAAATTAAAGCTTTGATATATAAAAAGCCAATAATATATTACGTTACAAAAGTTTTTGTCTTTGTGAGAGGAGGTATATAGTATTAAAAGATTTTTAATTAGTATGCTAGCAGATGGAAGGATAAAAGGATCGTCTAGTTACAGGTAAGGATATCACTGTAGCTAACTCCTTCAGTAGACTCTCAAACTTGCTTTTGTAAGGCGATAATTACCAATTAATACAGGTCTTAAGACGTGAAGGAATAACTCTGTTAGCTCAGCTCGGTTCCTATAATTACTCGCACTACCCGACCCTCTCTTAACCCGATTTGACGATTACAAAGGCAAAATTCTCAAAAGATATTTTCAAGATCACAGGTATATGACAACGACATAATACCTTTTTAATTACAGGCACTTTTTTGAGTCTTTAAAATTAGCAAAGTTACTTGTGACACTAAATTTTCAAAGTGTATTTGAAACCCGTTTTCCTTATTTGAAATAAACTTGCCCTGCTTATTGATTTATTAGTAGTATTACTCTTTTAATTATATTTCTCCAATTTTATTTATTTCATTTTTCATCTTTTTATTATTTTCATTTTGAAAGAAAATAATGTCTTACCTTTATTAAAAAAAAAAAATAAATAAAAAAGGCAGCCAAATCATTACCGTGACTATTAAGCGATCTGTTGGAGTATTTTTAGAAACAAATCTTTTCAATCTCTCATTTATCTTATAATTTCATAATACAATAATTACTAATTAAATGTAATATAAGATGTTTAATCTAAATTAATAATTCACTAAAATTATAACTATTATATGGATGTGGCAATTATATTTTATTAGTATTTAGTTTTAAGGTGTATATCCTTATGTTTAAATCCTCATTGGTATGGGAGTCATAATATCAAGTGCTTGAGTGAGCCTTTACATCGATCTTAAGTGTTTAATTGATCCAATTTATAATAAAACTTCGTGCTTTCTCATAATTTATAACTTTAATCTCTATTATAACGCGTATAATAACAAGTATAAAAATATAAAAAATTAAGAAATATATAAAAGAGCGATAGTGATAAATAATGGCGAGGGAGGAAACCTAAAATATTAATTTTTAAGTTTTATTCCTTTAATAAATATGGCAGAAGCTGTTAATTACTCGGTGCGAGGCTGGAAGGTAATAACAGAGCTCGACAGTGGTAGCCACAGCGAGCTGTTATTAATGTCTTATTTGAATTCGTGCTATGATAGCATCTATACAGTTTTATTAGAAACGCGAGGCTCTTATACTCAACAACACAGGTAGCTGAGGTAGTGAGTCGGTCCTACACAAACTTACTTCTTTCTCGCCTTACAACTTCCTTCATGAATATATAGTGTACATCTTTATTATAAGTTTTCGTATTTAAAGAAAAGTATTTTTGATTAATAATGGATTAAAATTACACCTCAAGTATTACTAGTCCATGATAAAGAATAAAGTATAATTAAGTTTAAGAGGTTTTTATGGTTCCATAGAGTATTTGTAAATAATAATTTCAATAATAAATTTTGATTGCTTTTTTAATTTTTAATATAATATTTCAGTTATTTAATTTAATAAGCCAAAATGTTAAGAGATAAAAATCACAAATTAGTGATTTTAAAAAATCAAAATTTTTTAAATGGCGCCATGCATTAACAGAGAGTAAATAGAAAGTAAATTCCCCTGTGTGATGTGATAAAACACTACTTAAAAGATAATAATAATAGATGTTCGATTATTTTTAGCAAGATATCCATAGAAATTGACGCGGATCAAGCCTTCCTGCCGTGACAAAATTTTGCAAAATATTGTATTGACGAAACATACCTTAAAAATGCATGTATATATTAATGTTAAGTTATGAATATTTGGCTAAAATCAAGTATGCATTTTTATAATTTTAATAACCAGGAAAAATTCTTCTCACAAATTAAACTCAATCTTGACTGGATTCCCTCCCTTAAAATTAATTATTAAAATGAGAAATTAAGCGCGTGGTATCTTCTCCGGGGAAAGTTTCTAAAAGGACTTATATTAACGCTGGCCCCTAGATTTTCAAAAATTCCTTTGTTTTCCTCCAGATAATTCCTCTGTTTTCCTTTAAGTCTGCCAAATTACACATTAAAATTTAATTTAAGATTTTGAACCCCTAAATACTTTCTGATACCTTAGAATACCCGTATTGAAAGGGACTGCTGTACTAAAAAGGATTTATAACATAAAATGTTAAATCCTTATTTTATTTCAAAGACCTTGCAGGTCTCTTTGATTTCTTTGTTTTTATTGGTATAATTTAAATTTTCGCATCAGGAAAGTGTTATACTTTCAAATTTTCACTCCTGTAATAAAATTTGTCATTCAACGCCTAGACGGCCATTGGTGAAATAATTTACTCTCATCTTGTTTGGCATTATACATATTTGTTGTTTTTTACTTCGGAATTCTTATCAATTGATTAAATTTTTTTTTTTATAATTCCTGAACTCCTTCTCTCTATTTATTGAGACAAAAATTAACAGTGGAACTTTTCGCTTCCACTCTTGGAAACATCTTCAGGGAAATAAGAGATCGTGTTGTTGCCTCGACGTAATAAAGCCTGAAACTTATGATGTTTCCAAGATGATTGCGTACATTGTTGAAATGTGAAGTGTTGAAATTTAGACCAAGTGTATACCTTTACGTAATTAATAAGTACATTATTTTTCATTTCAATGGGACTAGTGTATTCATGATTTTTTTGGATCATTAAAGTTAAGCTGCATTGAGCGTGGTCAGTGGTCGTGGATGAAACGAATATATTTAGTATCTGAGGACGAGCGAAGCGAGTCCGAAGTAGGGAGGGTGAGCGTAGCGAATCTGATGTGATGAGAAAAAGTTCCGAGGTATCCCGAACCCGATTTTTTATACCTACAGTATATACTAGGAAAATTATAAGTACCTTCATTTGCTTTAAACAAATAACTGCAAAATGAGATTAAATTATAAATCAATTTGTAAAGTTTTTACAAAGTGTATAACCGTAAAAATATATAATTTATAGTTAAGTAGGTAAGGAACAAAGCGGTGTATAAAAATATCACAGGGTTATCAAATATCTGGTCCATATCATCAGGTACCATCTTACTGTTGTTACTGGGGAAATTCTACACCATTACAGTATCATAACCAGATGGCCTCTTTCTATTAAAAATATCCTTTTTTGAAATAAAAAATATCATATAAAAAAACTATACTAAACTCTATCAGTTTCTATTAAGGAGTTAAACTATTCAAGCGTTAAGGCCATTTATCCTTTTGTCATAATAATAGAACTCTACAGAAAGGCCTATTTAACTGATCTCATTGACACTTGACATACAATAGTTCTGCCTGTTTATTTTTCTCTATTATTTTCTTAATTTTTGTCGATACAAAATAACAATTGATGTAAAATGTTATGATGGCTTTCATAAGTGCATTATATAAAGTTGATTCGATTAATTTAGGGAATATCTATTAACTAATTTTCTTTTAAGAGGTGTCAAACTATGTCCTTTCAATAAATCAGTACTAAATTCTCTCCTGTTTGTTTCTTAACTTAATCAAAACCTGCTTTAACCTAAACGACCATTAATAGTGTCTAAAAAACAAAATGTAAAAAGGTCTAGAAAACTACACTAAGGAATCAAAAGATTAAAATTAAAACTTACTAAAACAGACGCAAAGGTAAAAATAAAATACAAATTTTCTTTTTAATATTTCAGGCATGTTAGCAAAAACTATTTATTTTTATGGTTTAATAACTATTTATCAATTTTACAGTTTGTTATTATTTATTTTTTGATAATTGCTAATTTGTGGGAAAATTCAGTTATGAATACTTTGTATGCAAGATATCGTTCCTAAGCCGACAAAGAGTTTATTTCAGTTATAACTAAATTTAACTGAGACTTAAAGAAAGATAAATAAATGGTTAATGAACCCGCGGTGAAAGTATACGATAGGGTGTTAAATTAGCTATATTTATAACAATATTAATTCGCCTAATGTGATGTAAATATTGACTACATCGCCATCTCAATAATAGGAGTATTGATTAATATTGGATTGGCTATCCACTGGGGTTTCATAAACGACCAATTACATAAATTACCAGTTACTTTTTATCAATATCTATACACTGTAACTTTTAAAAGCATCTTAATAACTTTTTAAGATACCGTTGCTCACTGATACCAAGTGGTTAATAAAACATTCTGGAGATCCACAAGCCGGGCGAATTTTCTTGAAATGCACACTTTTAGAAATCCATTCAATGTATACAATATATATATATATTATATATATATATATATATATATATATATATATATATATATATATATATATATATATATATATATATATATGTATGTATGTATGTATGTATATATATATATATATATATATATATATATATATATTATATATATATATATATGTGTGTGTGTGTGTGTGTGTGTGTGTGTGTGTGTGTGTGTGTGTGTGTGTGTGTGTGTGTGTGTGTATGTATGTATGTATGTATAAGTATATATAAGTTTTGCGAAACGAATTTTTCGTGGTTAGGAACCTATGAAACGGATTGTGGACAAACTCTCAGGCGCTCGCCACACGCGCCATTTCACGAGCAATGTTTTTATAAGAAAATTCGCTAATAGTCAAAAAACAATTTTATTCTTTAATTTAATTTAATTTTTTTAAACGAAACTAATTTAAAAATTATATTATGATTTTAAGTTTCTTACTATCTACAGGAGGAACCTTTGGGATCGACCTATTCGATAGAGTTGTATAAATAGTTAGAATGCGGCCTTTAGATTTTATTTGTAAGGTCCCAGTGTTGAGTGTACTATAGCCGACCATTGTTAAATACAGACGTACACTACTCAACTAAAATTAAGGAAGTCTCATTCATAAACTCTTTAGGTACGCTTAATTACACTAAAATAGCCAAAATTACCCAAACCAACAAGTATCATATGTTTCTTTATCTAAAGTAGGATTTAAAGACGGAAATAAGTATAAATATCGGAGCAGGTAGATGTATTGTTGTTTCTCAATGGGTATTGTTAGGAGAACATCATTACCACTAATGTGGCCAGGGCCAGTCTCTGGTCTAGGCATTACGTTACACAGTACAAGCCGTCCCGACCTCACTGCACTGGACGTGTCTCGTGCTCGTCCCAGCCGTCTCCTAATTTTATGGCTCCTCTTCATTTTTATGGTCAACTTAACCTAGTGTATTACTGTCGTTTAGGTAATCTTTGTTAATAGATCCTTATTCTTTTTTTAAAAAAAGGTAATTAGTTAAGTATGAAACTAAATATGTTTTCATGTTGTGTATTATATGAAATAATGTGGTAATTCCCTAAGGTTGAAGATAATCCTTCATAAGGACATCTTTCAACTCTTCACATTTCACTCTTTTCTATCAAGCACTTCCTATTCCATCGTCAAGCCCTCTTCTTTCATCGTAAGTAATAGGGATGAAACATAAGGTATTGTCTCGCTCGGGATTGTCGACTCAATTATAAGTTTCAGAAACTTTAAAGCTGTGTTATTAAACAATATAAGACGAGTTAAAAGATTTAGAAAACTGTACTTTTGATAAGAGGTTAGTTACTGAAAGTCTTCCGCTTACCTATTGATTTTTATTATAAATACATTCTTATATTGTTCATACTATTAACTCTTTAAAATTATCATTTAATAAGAATAAAATTATATATTATAAGAAATTCTATTTGAAATCTTGGTACATCTACAGTAGACTCGTCGACTAATCTTCTTAGTAGACTCGTAAAATTCTTTATTGTATTTCTCCATTTACTGTATTTTTTCAATCATTCATTGCGTATTTTTAATGCCGTTCTGTTTAAATTCAATCGGCCTTCGTGTCTTGGGTCTGCCACTGAGAAAACATTATATCTTATAGAAAGAACTCCTGTCTCTACTATCTAAACTTTGACATCTTGTAATTATTTAACTTCATGTGATTATTTAAGCATAAAGGCAATTAGTTAACTATTACAACTATATACTTAACTATATTGTTATTAGTTTTGTATGTTTTAAGGTTTGCTTTAATCAATATTACGTAAGAGATTTAATTTTATCGATTACAATGAAGAAAAATAAAACCAAAGAAGGGATCTTCATTAGCGTCAAATTATGTTCTTATATGCGGTGTAATGTTCTTTATAATGAGACAAGGTATAGGATTTACACAGGTGACTAGTCAGGCTATCTGGCCTCTTTACATGATATAGAATCAATATAAGATTAACTAGCTTATACTTAGAAGATTCTTACCATCTAAGGTTTCTTGAGGGCTTTCTCGAAGACTTTACTTCCTGGGATAAGGGAAAAGATTTTAATCGAGGAAGCTATAAAGATAATAGGGAGGGAAGTATCAGTCGTAGCACGTGGTATCCTGTAACTACACACCCGGTCACTTGACACCAATCTCAGCATATGCTAAACGACAAAAAACTTCTTATAAAAAACCAAGTCTTTGTGCGGGCGAGTAAGCTCGTTATCCATCCGTTCTTTATAGCCTGCCGATCTAATATACCTTACTCAACATCCAGTCTTATTAGTATCAAACTATTATACAACTTAACTGATTATATTATCGATTTTAATCTCTTTACACGCTAGTTATATGACGTAATTATAAAATTATTATACTACGTTTCTTGATGCGACGAATACAATTATGAAGTTTCACATAAGATTGATCTGTTTGTCCTCTCAAACGTTCCCTGGCAATTTGTGAACTCATTTCAAGATGCCCAGCTTGAAATGACAGATAATAAGGTCGTATCTGTTTTCTGTTGGTAAAACAGATTCATAGGCGCGAACTTCGTACCATGTTTAACCCTTTCTACTCTTTTTAATACTAATACTTTATTGCTGTAGTAAGACTAGCAAAAATTTTAACTCCAATAACAGGGGAGACTTAACAAAAATAAGTCACAAAGACTTAAAAGTCTATACTGATATTTTTTTTCTTTTTAAAATGGCCATTAAAACAGAAACGATATATTTATCGTTATCCATTCATTAAAGCATTTAATAATAAAACAAATTAGGAAACTCTTTTAGAAGTTGAATTAAAAACTATTTCTATGTAATTTGTTGTCGCCTATTTTCTGAAAAATCGCTAAAGGTTTCTCAGAATTTAAAGTTAAATAGAAAGTCCATCTGAGAGATTAACATCTTCCTTAGGACCTGTTTTTTGTAGTTTACTCACATTTAAATGATAGAATATAACGACCAAAATACAAAATCAAGGATTCTTCTGTGTGTACAAGGAGATATGATCCCTATATCCTCATGGTACTCTCTTACGGACCTAAACTGGCTATTAGTTTTTTTATTTTAAGTCTTAAAAAATTATATTTTTAACTTGCAGTCTGTTTGACTAAGTATAGACTTACACACCACTCATAAAATTTAATTAAAAAAGTACTACCCTAAATGCACCTGATATTTTTTTTCAAGATGCTCTCAGATTTTTTACAATCTCAATAATAAATATAAAGGATACTTTTTTTGTAAAAAGTTTTTTTAATTCCTGTATAAGGGGTTGAAGAAATTTTCCAGTTGATTAGCTAGGATTTCCTTCACTGGGTTAATATCCGTTTAAACTGTGTCAACTGATCTCTCTCAATACACCATCTGCTATACAACTAAATTGTAATAGTTATTTATCGCTACCTGTGTTTAAATACTCGTATTCCGTCTATGTAGTGTTTCCATTAAAAAACAAATAGAATAACCATCTTATTTGTCCAACAAAAGACTGCATATAAATGGTAACTCCATCTCATCAGGCGTATGCAAAGCTCCTGAATCAATCTTTTATCAGATTATTTATGCTTGATGTTTAAAATTTGTGACCACCCACATTCATTGAGCGCAGGCGTTAAATTTATTTATCTTGTATAATAATCCTTGTAGAAGGAAAGGAATATAAAATCTATATTTATAGCTGACGCAATAAATGATAAATGTCTGAGAAGGCAGGCTGTCGTTTAGTAGAAATTGTGAAGTTATTATAGCTACTTAATCATTTTACTTAAATAATCTTGCTTTTTTTTATTTGCGTTATAAGTGTTTTCAGAAGTTGTTCCTCGTATTTTAGAAATGGAATAAAAGAAAATATAATTATGTTAATGCCAAAAGAATGTGAGTTGAAAGTAGACGGAATATCTTTATTATATCTTGTTTTCACGATTGTTTTGAATTGTTTCTTGCAGTGGAAAGAAGTTTCTTTGATAATGGGCCTGTGTTTAGAGAAGGATAATGGTGGTTCGTGAGTCCATTAGCAAGTCTATTTGTGGCTAATGAGTGAAGGGGTAGAATGCCCCCGAGGCCGTTGTAGTTAACTACTTGTCGGGGAGTTTTGGCAGAGCCTCTCTAAGCTCATCCATCCATGCTTCCACCCTCTAGTACTTACCTTTCAACAGTGATTAGCCCTCAGATTACCTTACAAGATTATTTTCCTAAAGCTACCGTTCTCTTTTCTGTCCGAAACTCTCATTATTGTTCTAAACCGTCTGTGTGTTTATCTCAGGCATTATCCTAGACAGTAAACATTACAAATCAAATTCACAATATAAAGCTTTTATTGAAAAATGAATAATTTTGACCTACAAAAAGTCAATACGCAATCATCCTATATTGCTGGCAAAATACATTTACTCCTCTGTGTAAAAGATTTAGCTGAGTATTTTTTTAGGATCCCTTAATAATTTATAGCTGATAACTCTACTGTAAGTAGTTGCTGTTCTGATCACTTCCAAATAATTTTTATGAACAATCTTCCTCTTAAACAAAGTAAATAGTGCAAACTTCGGGGTAATTACCTGTTACTTCGTTATAAGATACCACAGCTGACCATTTTTGTTGACTAATTATTTTTGCTTTGCTATACCATTTTAATTTTAATTATAACGAAAGATAAAACAGGTGTGGTCACCGCAGTGTGTCCTATCAAAAATTGTCTTTCAATCATTAGGTATGTAAAGGTACTTGTATACTGTTTGGACAGCTTTGTTATGAAAACTATAATTACGTTTTCTAGCATTATCTCGTTTGTTTTGAAAAAGAGGAAATGAAAAGAGACGGCTGCAGTGACTCGTCAGTTTGCTTGTTTTGACGAGCGTTGAACAAAATACGCGTTAATGTAGTCAAAATTATTGTAATATAGAAGTGGAAACAATACCTACATTTTCACACCTTTTGTATAACTATTATTTACGCTGGTAGTTATTATACGGTATGAAATGTCTAAAATTATATATTTTCCGTTATTCGGTTATGCATGTTTTAAAAGAAATTGTGCCGTGTTCAAATGCTTTTCTTTGTTTGTCAAAACTACCGAGTTTCAAAGATTAAAACTTATCATCAGTATTTAGGATTAATTTTTGTTAATGGGTGGGTAGTTATCAAGTCGCTTTGACTAAGATGGATAGTTAATAACTAAAGATCAGTTACTTTAAATACATAGTTAGAAATTACACTATTATAGTTTCTAGAAGATAGCCAGGCTTCTCAGATATGAATCTAAGTTGTGTAATTGGGATTAACTGTCAGATAAAAGTATAATACGATCACTATTTTAGTTACCTGGGATTTAAGGAATATTAAAATACTTCAATAATAGTAAATATCACACTGCTGTGAGGCGAGTTAATGAATCGACCTTAAAAGGAGTAAATTCAATTATTCAGGAATCAGAAACTCCTTTTTTACCCCTAGCGAATGTATGATTGTTATTGGATTTGAAAAAAAATTAAAGCATTTGTGCAATTGAAATATTTGTTTCTATGCATAATTTTTTGTATTACTCCGAGATATGGTCTTTGTGAATATTTACCCTTATTGACAGAATTAATAAGTTTTAACGTAAGCTTACTTTTATTCCAGAGGAAATAATATTTTTTTTGTTTATCATAAAATACACGTCTAATTTTCAGCCCTAACTGGATGATACCGGATGATTCATTATTGCCATAAAAGATCCAAAACAGATAGGTGGGATGTTTGGTCAGCGAGAGCTGCTCTGAGGGCTACTTTAATAAGGAAACGACCCCAGTACAAAGACAAGGAAATTGAAACACCTAAACAATACCCTCTACCGATTTATCCGCTTTAAACCATATCTGAAAATCGCTCATATCCTTTTCTGTCATCAAAACTTGCGCCTTTATTAAAATTATAACAATATAACAATATTTTTGTATAGTGAACTGCATTGTTACTCTTAAACTGTTTGTTATTATTTAACGTTAAGGAAGTTTGAACAGTAAGTTATAAATATCAGTTTTTAGGAGAGTTTGTTTAATGACTAATAACTCCTACCTTAAAATTCGAACATACGTACATTGGCTTCGAAATATTTATTATATAACCTTGATTTAAAATACAAGAAGTTTACGAGTAAATAATTATCGAAAATTATAATTGAATTGATTTGAAAATTATTATACTTAATGAAAATTATTCGGTGTATAAACTATCTGTTGTTATTCCCCTCCCCTTTTTTAATTCGGATAAGTGAGAGGAAGAAACACTTTATTTATAACGTAAAGTTATAATTTTGATGCTTTCCTTATGCAAAGATTGCCAACAGTGTATATGTCTTTGCTGTTAATCATATAGTGGCGCAAAAAATAGATCTAAAAATTTAAGATAAAGAAATTAAAATATAAAGAATGGCCACAACGGTAGACAAGTGTAAATTAATGTTTATAACGTAGCTAAATTAAATTATTATATTACAACGATTATTTAAATGTAATATTATTGTAATTAATATGTTTATATTAAATTATTATATTTAAACAAAGTATAATATAATATAATAAATACATGGTCAACAAAAAAAGGTCATTTTTTCTTTTGAAATTCGCACTAAAAGAATTTAACAATACACACAATATTTTATAAGTACACAATGTGAATACAATGCTGACTATATCTTACAATACCGCATAAAACATTTTAAATCTAATAAGTATATAATAGCAAATCATAATTAAAATAGCATACAGACGCTGCGCTACGATGATAATAGTCACACTTAACCACTTTATTCTGAGGTCGAGCGCTAGGAAATCTATAAGTTTTGGATAATTATGAAATTATTATTGGACAATTATTTTTAGGACAAGCGAAAGAAGTCCGAAGTTGAGAGGAAAAGTACTGAGGTACCCTGTACCCGACTTTTATTACATAAAACGAATTATAGCAGTGAAAGTTCAAACTTCAGCAGTACACAAACTTTAGTCAACAAAATTTTATGTTCCTCATAGTCACTACATAGTAAAACGAAATCGGATACCTCAGTGCTTTTCTTTGCAACTTCAACTATGAAGAATGTCATAATTATCCAAAGCTTAAGGTGGTATTACTTCTAATATATTAAATAACCAAATATCTAGAGTGTTATTGCTTGAGGTTATC
This sequence comes from Microvelia longipes, assembly GCA_018340805.1. Classification (NCBI taxonomy): domain Eukaryota; kingdom Metazoa; phylum Arthropoda; class Insecta; order Hemiptera; family Veliidae; genus Microvelia; species Microvelia longipes. Next base: position 45,919,457 of record JACMZG010000008.1, on the reverse strand, counting down.
TAAAGCTTAGAAAAGTAGGCATTCAATCAAAATAATGTTTTATTTAACATTTTAAATTAAATGACCAAAAAATGCACTAAAAGGCGACATTTTTTTAAAGAAATTTGCTGACTTTGCATAAATTTACTATTTTTTTGGCGTTTTGTAAGAGCCAAAAGGTTGGTTATAGTCATCCGATTTTAATGTTTAAACACTCGTTTTATAACATTTTATCATCTTTGAAAAATGTTCCCTTTATGTTTTGCATACGACCCACAGGGAATCACTTATTTCAATAAAACTGAAATTTGTGCGACATTTTGAAAATTATAACATTTTGAGCATGTGCAATCATTAGAAGGGCTCCACTCTAGAGAGGAAGACTATGAAACTTTACGCCCATGCAAAATCTTTATAAACACCTTTCATGTTTTTTTTATATTTGCTTTTTGTTTGTAGCAGTCTTAATGTACAAAATGTCGCTGTAGGCAACTGTTTTTATTTCTCCATTCATGTTTAATATTTATACATAATAGAATATTCTCACGGAAAGAAACTGTTTCCAAAAATATTTAAATACAAGATAATGGCGTCGGAAATGGTTTTAGCTGACATATAAAGCTTCGTAAAGAAATAAGAAACTTTATAGGAAGAAAATAAAACTTGGTAGGGTGGCCTTTTTGATGTAATAGTCGGGTACATACAGTATGAAAGAAGTGTTTTGCATGTTACATGAAGTACGTGCGACAGAGCGGCCAAATCAAAGACAATAATAGCTGTCGAGGGAGCCGCAAGACCGCACTTTATACTCCTTCGACACCGCAACCTAATCTCAGACCATCCTTCTAATACCTTCTCCATAATATATCCCAAGAACAGAATTACGAGGAGATATTCCGTCCTATCTTCCGCAGCCTATTGATTAAAAAGAAAATCAAAACTAGGCTAATGCTCCAATTGTAGCTTTGATGAAGCTCAACCATTTCAAAACGATCCCTTTGTCTGTAAACGTATTACAATTATATACTATGTGACGCGGCGTGAATACAAGCATAACAATAGTAGAGAAGGTTTTAATAATAATAAGCAGATATATTTGGTTCAGATTGTGGTTAGTAGATTACTAAAGTATTGCCTTTTTCTAAAAGCTCTTTAATGTAAGTACAAAACTTAAGCAATAATATAAATCGTAGAAGGGATTGAAGTATATTGACGGGTAAGTAGATGAGTTAAATCACAGCAGTCATTTTTGCAGATTTTAAAATCATTTAAATCTATCTTTATTATTTTCTAGCTGAATTATTTGATAATTATTTAAGACAAGTAATATAATAGTTATTACATATATTCAATAATTTACTAGTGAGCTACTAATATTCCATTATAGTTTAGGATTTAAGTGGAGAGCAGACTAACCTTTATCTATAAATGTGTAGTGTCGGCTTTGTACATTTGCTTACTAATGGTATTATTATGATTAAGTTTAATGTAATCAAATAGTCTAACAATGTAAATGGATCGTATTGAAGTCATTAGAGTAAGACAACGATGCATTATTTAGGATATGAGGGTAAGGTGAGGGAATTTGACTAGCAGAGGCAGAGGGTAGCAAGTAGTTGCTCGTTAGTCCAGTGCAGTAGACAGTGCTCTGTTATTTTCCAATCAGTTAGAGACGATCATATGACAATGGAACCTTAATGTAGCAACTCAACTCGCTTTCCCCAGCAGTGTTTTAGTGTTTCCCTTTAAAGGATCAGATCCGTGTCCGTCTCTATCAGACAGCAGATAACTATCGTCCGTAAAGAACCAAGTTATCGTAGCATTATGTTGTCTGGGATCCTTTGTTCCCGTCTAACAAAAGACTGAGCCCTGTAATGTGATACTATTGAAGCAACATCATCCCTTAACTGCTTCTCAACAAATTACCCTCTTATTAGTTAAACTAGCGTGTGTAATGTGTACGAAGCAGCAGTCACCGGCACATGCTCTCATTCGACACCTTAACATCTCAGATCCAACTCCCTATAATCTTAATTCCGATTATTTGACTCCTTTACAAAGTTCCTTTGAGGACTATTATCAAACACGTCATTAGCCTAATGTGACATAACACTTTTCAATAATACAAAAATATTATTGTAGTTTTGTTAGGAGTTTAATTTAAGGGTGTTTACTATAGCAGAAATTGGAAGAAATTAGTATCAATATAAATAGGACATATCGTTTTGGTAAAAAAAGTATAACCACATTGTTATACAAAATAATTTGACTCTTTAATTTAAGGAAGGACAACTAGTTTTACCATCCAAGCACGGGTGTTCAACAAGATAATATTCTATTATTTTTTTACGCAGTTATTACTACTACTCAACCAATTTATTATATGCAATTTATAAAAGACACGTTAAGAATCTTCAATACAGAGTAGTTCGTCTAACCACACCTATACACGTTCATTAAAAACTGTATATGTTTTAAAAATTCATTTTTAAGTGGCATAAGGTCTGTGCACTCCCTTTAAAGCTTTTGTTTGCTTTTTACCATTCTGTGGTAGATTTTAGTCTAAGTTTAATCCTTAATTAGAAACAACACAATTATCTCCCTTAAATGACATTTTATCGGGTTGTATCGAGCTCTGTGCTCCTTGGCATTACTATGAGTCATCCTGGCAGTGTTCTGGAGTTAAACAGCTCCCCTTTGTGTATCCATGTGTAATATTGAGAATGATAAGTAATTAATTGAAACCTTAAAAGCAAAAAGACCTCTCTTTACTTCTGGAATGTTTAAGACAGGCTCCTCCACAATAGGTCCTACTTAACTTATGGTGATTATGTGCCCCTGGACCCTTACCGACTTACTTCCCTGTTCCATATTGCTTCCATTCCTCCTATAATAAGAGAGTGAGTATACTTGGCAACACCCAGGTGACGCACTGGGCCTGGACCCATCGGGTCCATTATGCTAAGTAGGGCCGGGCACCACAGAAGAAAAACAGTCATCCCAGAAGCAACTTTTTTTAATAGTGTAAAAAAATAATACATTTTCCTTTTGACTTTCAGGCAACGGCTCTAAAGTTTAGTTGATCCTAAAGTGTACTTGTCCTGGCAATCATTTACGTAATTTTTCAGCTTATGTGGTGTTTTATGATCCAACTTAATGTTTTAAACCCTTATTTAAACTTATTTATTTAATTATCTAATATTTGTTTTGTAATTTTTCTGTTTAGGATGCAACAGCAACAAGCGATAGAAGCTCAAATGACGCATGGTGGTATTCCACTACGTCCTACAAGTCCTTCCTGTACGACCTCAGACTCTGATATAAGCCTTGGCGCACCATCACCACCTCCCATGACGACGCCTCATCACCATCATCATTTACATAGACCCTTCTCACCACATTCATGACCCCAGCCTCCATTCCTCTACAGAGTCTAGAGGAATATTAATCGTGCAATCTTATTTCCATTGTAATATACTGTACATTACTATTAAATATTTTTTAACTGTGGTTAATTAACTGAATATGGTTAATTTTAACGTTCTGCATAGACTATAAGAAAATACACAGAAGTGTTCATGTAGTTCTTTGCCGAGGCGTTTATTATAAGTTTACATGTCTGGGAAAACCAAAGTTGTATTATAGCTAGCAGTCTAATTATTACATTCATAATTCGTCAACACTTTCAAAGTAGTCTCTACAAGTGTTAATAAGATTATAATTATTTCTAATTCATCAGACTTATTTTTTTGTCATACGATAGATTTTACGAACGTAAATAATTCTAGTGTACTCCATGAATGCTATTAGTATTATAGACAGAAATTGTTTCAGCAAAACCTGACTTAAAAAAAGTTCTAAGTAAAATCGTTCATAAATTACAGCTGATTTTTCAACTTAATAACTAAACAGATATCCTTTAATTAAAAATAATATTTAGATTTTGAGGACTTGGTTATAAAAAAAATAAAAATATTCAGACTGCGCTCGCCACCAGGATTTAATTATACAAAAATCATTCATTTCAACCTCAAAATCAAATACTAATGTTCTTACAATTTATTTTACAACAAGGGATTAAAATTAAAGGTTGACTTATTAAGGAAACTAAATAAAAAGTAAAACAGAGCATGTATGTAATCCTACTTATATACTTATCGTTAGCTTATTCATTCATATCATATTCAAGTTTTTCTGGTTTAGTTTCTGGGACAAATATGTAAAAAATGTTTTATGATTAAAATAACATAAAGTCTTTCCATAAAAGTTAAAATAATATTACATTGACTCACCTCCACACTCGAATTAGTTC
>JACMZG010000008.1:45877666-45910166 GCA_018340805.1 Microvelia longipes | reverse complement strand
CGGTTTCGGATTTTTTTGCAAACAATACTTATTCTATATAACACGGTATAAATGAGGAAAAGTAATAAGAAGCATGTTAAAAAGCGCATAAACCGTAAACTTATTTAACAAAAATTTAATTAAAACTTAACTAATTTGATTAAAAAGTTAATCAACCGTAAATCCGTAATAAAAACAGAAAAAAAAAACTTATAAAACAGTCAGTAAAACTTAACTTGGGGGAAGGTGTCGTTTTCAATTGATATCTGAGTAGAATAAAGGAGAGTCGATATAACCTAAAAACAGTTTCAGCAGCATAGTTTTATACAGAGCATAAAATAAACTGGAAGAATAAAATGGGCATGTTGGCTTGATTATTTGGTTTTTCTATGAACCGAAAAATCGAGTTAAAAATTGATCTTTGAGCAAGAAATCAAGCATTCAAAAGAAAATAGGCCAAGCTTGCTTACCTATAATCTCGCGCCACAATTCTTAAATTAGAGATAGAAACGAATTTATTTATATATTCTATTGTGTAATGGATTAATAGTTATAGGTTTTAACTTTTATCGAGAACTGATTAGTTCTGAAGCTAATTAGAGATTCAAATGCTCAATTGTTAGTCTTGTCTCACCTTTACTCATAGAAAGTACTTTTATTTTTATATTTTTAGTATACATTTATAATTTAAACTTACAATAAGTAAATATTAAGATGATAATTTACTATTGTTTGAAAACCTCAAAATAAAATTGCTGTATTTGCAGATTAACCGCACGTATACAATGTCGCACGTATCACTGTTTTTTGTCAGAATAAAATTACGTAATTTTTTTTAAAAGAAAATTAGAAAAACTGTTAACCTGAATCTAAACAGTTTTTAGATTTAACAATCTGACCTGCATCAGTGCCGCAAAAATGCGAAGAAGGTATTATGAATTAAAATATCATCAAGAGTATAAGAGAATTTAATAAGGTCTTCACCTCTAAATCTTCTACGCCTCTCCCTAGTACTGATATTTTGATGTTAGGTATATCTTTATCTTAAAAGACCAGGGGAATGACAAGATATCTTCAAAGAAATCAATTTTGAAGAATTAATACAGCATGCATAAGGAAAATACTTATTTTGCTATGAAAAAAATCGAGTACGTGGTACCTCGGAATTTTTCTTCATCGGATTTGCTTCGCTTGTCGGATATGCAAGTACTGCAACACGTCTTCGGACTCTGTATGTATGGAAACTTCATATATAGTAAATACATCCGTTTTATTCCCAGCTGTCACCCATTTAGCTACTAACCACAAGTAAAGTTATACACTTGTAACATATTCCATTCCAATTGGATTATAATAAAAAGTTCCACGAGTCATATAATAAAAATGAACTAATGCTAAAAATGAGATGAAACTTAGCACATATATGTTAGTCCTTTGGCTACATGCGTGTCAAATCGCAATTTAATCGCATAATTTTTATGAGTTTTATGATTTCTTAAAATGTTTGCTGAGTCATTATTGTAGGTTTATAACGTCATAAAACCATTATTTTTCGGGTAGCACGGCTGCACATGTAGACTCATATTCGTACAAAGTTTTAACTCTCTAATATAAATACACTGGGAACTACGACATTAGCAGAGACACACACACCCACCCAGACAAATAACTTTGTGAAAACCACTTGGGAGCTTTAAACATCTGACACGGATAATTTTGGTGACATCCCAGTTTCGGATATTTTGCAATGACAATACTTTTCTTGTATACCTACAGTATAAATAAGGAAAAGTAAAAATAGAAAATTGTTAACTGACGATCTTTTATAATGGAGCATTTATATCATATGAAATGAGTAGTTTATGAAATCCTATAAAATATGTATAGTTATGTATTGAGTATAACCTACGAAGGGTGAATAGGAATTCTACCGGCATCGCTTTAAATATATTTACTAGAATAAACATCTCCGAATAATTAATTCTATTAACTCCTAACAGGCTTTGAAAAAAAATTGAGCAATTTTTATATAGAAATATATGCATCGTGTTAAGGATTTAAATTTCCATTTAAGAAAAGGACACAATTGTAACAAGATATAAATTTTTAGTTTATATTTTTGTTATTTAGTAAGCTAGTCTGGTGTAGTGGGGTGTTAAAGTATTAAGTGAATGCATTATAAGGGTGTTTCTACTGAATTCCCTAGAAACTGACAACTGAAAAAGCTATTGTGGTGTTCCTTCAGTTCATAATACTACTAATACTATTGTCAGTCTGACTGCTGTGTCAATATTAATCCTTTTGGCCTCCTTCTTAGTCTTCTATTTCGTTTTCTATTTGGTAAGTAGCGTTTCTCACCTTTACCTGTTTCTTTTTGAGCTCACGCAAATGAAACCTAAACTAAATGAAATAGTTTAGGTTTTATAATGCATCGGAGTTTTAGTTTAATCTAAGGGTTAATAGTGAACATGCCCATTTATATTAATTAATGATGTTGTTAAAATCTTACCTTAAACTTAATAGTGTTTATCAGATAAGAGAAGTGAAATAATCTCTTCTAAGATTGCAGCCTTCATCTCTACCCATATAGGCTGAAGCTAATTTCGCTAGTTTATACCTTCTGCTTATAAATAATAACAATGTCCCTTGCTTAATTTGAAAAAAATCCCCCTAACATTTTATGCGGGACTTTCTTGGTCAAATGTTGCTAAACTTAAATGATTAAGGTGTGCTACATCAGGGTTTCTTGCAACTACGATACCCTCCCCCCTGGCAGGACAAATTAATTTTAACACTTCTTTAGGTCGAAAATATCCCCCTCTTAGTAAAAATGTGTCGCTTACAAAAAATCTTGTTGAGATCTTAATTGTAATATACTATTATCCAAATATGTTAATTTTATTACTACATTTGGTAACTTTAAAAATTCAAGTTAAAGGATAACATAGTATTACTGCTTAGAAACCGCATTAAATCTTAAGAATTCTAATATTATTATGTTTGTTTATTTTTTTATCACGCTATTATTTGACATATATAGATTTTTGTTTTAAATATTTCTTTCCTGAAGTATTAAACAAAAATCTATGATATATGTCAAACATAGTGTGATAAAAAATTAGCCAAATATAATAATGTTAGTGTAATTTTTTTAAATTTAATGCGGTTTCTATGTGGCGATATTATGTTATCTATAACTTAAATTTTTACCCAAAAGTAATAACAACATTACCAAAATAATAATAAGAAATTTTAACTCATAAGAGTCAGATTACTGGGGGTAACTAGGAGTACTAGTGTCAAAATAGAAGATCATTTCCAAAAGTCTTGGGCATTGCTCTTTCTTTTCCGTTTCAGACGTTTTAAGGCCTCCTAAGTGTTTTCGCAAGTTGTTTGTCTGTATGTTGGTATGCAAGTGTGTGTGTATGGCTATTCGGAAAATAATTTGTTTATGACGTCATTAAGCCATTAATGACAGCCAAATTCGAAGAACGCGAAAACATTATGCTATGAAATTGAAATTTGACATGCATGTATTCATATATAAGACTAACATATGTGCTAAGTTTCATTTCATTATCAGCAATAGTTCAATTTTTATCGAATTACTTGTATACTTGTATAAAGGAATGTAAAAAATCTGAAAATAATCCAATTGACTTGAAATTTGGTTTAAGTATAAACTTTACGTAATAAATAAGTACACAAAGTTTCGTTTCAATACTACAAGTAATCTATGATTTTTGTTGGATCATAAAAGTTAGGCAGCATCGAGCGTGGTCAGTGCTTAGATGGTGGCCGCTGGGAATGAAAGAAAATGTATTTTTTACCTGAGGACGAGCTAAGCCAGTCCAAAGAGGTGTTTCAGTTTTTTTTACGACTTGTGTATTCTGAGACGAGCAAAGCGAGTCAAAAAACTGGGATGAGGGTATAGTAAATTCGATGTAAATGAGGAAAAGTTCAGAGATACCCCTTACCCGATTTTATCTTTATTTATGAAGGATTTGTTGTTAGTTGCATTTGTATGTTTCACTCTGAATATACCCATGAATCGCACCTCTATTTTATTTTTGAAAATTACTATTATATTACTTATAAGTACTTTTAATTATTTTGATAAAGTAGTTGTTAATTTTATATTTCTTATAGTAATATTTGTTGAACCCTCCCCTGGTCAACAATTTTTACAACTGTATATACCCCCTACTTTTGAGATACCTCCGGAGAAAACCCTGTGATGGAAACCTGGCCACAATCTACAACTAAAGGTCGAGAGCTAAGGATAAGAAACTAAACAGAACAGCTGATAGAGCAACTTCTAGCTGTAAAAGTTTGACCTAGAGAGATGCTATCAGAAAGTGTATCAAGTTAGTGAACACTGCATAACTTATTTCGTGGTTCATACTCTACAACAGCCCTTCCCAACCCTTGGGTCGCGACCCAGATTGGGTCGCGAACGTAATTTTTGGGTCGCCAAATTTTTCTATAATAATACCTTTAATTATTACGTAATTTTTGGATTGTTAATAAACAATCCAAAAATTACAGATTTATGCAAAAGATTATTATAAGCAAATAACAGATTTGCTTAAACAGATATTATTTGTAGGAATTGATAATACTTTAAACATGCGATAACAAAAGAAGCCGTGGCCAAAACATTTCTTTAGAAGTCCTTTACCGACAGAGGCACCCGCCTTTATCTAATTCGAGCTAACTTTGATGAATTGTTATACCTATGATAATACTGTGTTTAAAGTTTCTTATTACTCTTTTAAAGGTTCGGGTTATTAAAATTATAATGTTCAATTATATGTGAATTTTGGTTCTAACATACATCAACGTAGTTTAATTTCGCGTACAAGTTTTATAATTATAATTGTTTCACCAGTTTATTTATTTTAGCAATTTCCTTTGGGAATAAAATTCGCTCATGGAATAGGCGTCATGGCGGAAGTCGAACCTCGGACCACGAGACAAATCCGTTTCAGAGGTCCCTAGTGACGAAAAAATTCGAGACTTTATATATATGTATTTCTAGACACTTTCTGTAAACACTCTATCTTTAAACTGATTAATATTTTTTAATCAAACTTCAACAAAACTCATCCTTCGGAGGACAGGTTTTCAACCCCATTGAAAACCAGGATTTTGTGACGTCATTAACCCGTTTGCTGAGTCAGCGAAATTGTCAAAATCGGCAAAATTCAGGGTTAATATTTTTCACCGCAAAAAGGTCAATAGTCATGTTTTTTGAGACGCTGAATCAACTTAAACCGGTCCGAAGTTGATACGACCACTCTAAGTGACCAAAAAGTCGAAAAAATCATTGTAAATTACCGAAAAACCCAAATTTAGGTCAATAAAAAAATTACTTTCGAGTAGGGTGTCGTTATCTCTGAATTTTGGCGCTGAATCAAATGAAACCTGTCCGAAGTCAATAAGACCACTCTAAGTTACCAAAAAGTCGAAAAAACCACAAAAAATGATCGAAAATCAAATTACGTCGTTAAAATTAAATTTCGAGTAGGGTGTCGTTTTTCCATGTTTTTTTGGCTCTGAGTTGAATGACAGTGGTCCGGGTCAATACGAGCACTCAAACTCAGGGTACCTGGGATCAAATCCTGGTAAGGACGATAATTTTTTATCGTTTTTTTACTTAATATAAGTTTACAACTACAAAAATAATTCTGGCTTGGTGGTCCGCTGTCGAGCGAATTTCATATAGAAGCTTATGCAAGACATGCCCATGGCGTGGTTCGGTTCATGGCTTTAGAACCTAAGCAGTTATCAATTGTCCAAGCACTGCTCGTAACTCATATTTGTCTCATTTTTCAAAGGAAATGCGCCTAAAACCTTTAAGGATATCTGACAAGCTAAAGATTAAGTTACTTAGCTTTAAACTAGTGCAAAATAATAGTGTGTACTTTCTAATTTTAGAGGCATAGTTTTGAACAACCAACTGGTATATGCGCATTTTCCTTTGGACAATACAAGACAAAATGAGTTACGAAGCAAGTGCTAAATTTTTATATTTAATTTTAATTTTTATATTTTAATTGTTATTATATAATTATATAATATACTTCTTTTGAACTTCAATTAGTGTGTAAGTTTTCTTATTTAAGTATAAAACCTAATGAAAATTAGGATTTGACGATGTATGTAGGTCATAACTGTTCGGCAATAATAAAAACGCCTGCAATTTTAGGTTATGCAAAAAAATTCATGGGTCGCTCAAACTTTAGAAAAGCAAATTATAGGTCCGCGTTACTGAAAAAGGTTGGGAAACGCTGCTCTACGAGAAATGTCTAAACATCGATCAATTACAATTTATCCATTTAATTTTTTAGTACCTTTTTCAAACTGCTACATATTTTTACCAATATCTATGATTTAAAACTGAAATTTAATCCATGTCTATAAATATCTGAGTAATAAAGCTTCATATTAGAAGGATGAAGGTTTTGACGTCTAGGGATTATATAGATGCGCTGAACCATATGACTTTCTGCATGGCTATACATCCCTTCTGTGGTATAATCTAGTCTCACAATTCAAGCCTCAATCCTCTCCATTAGTGAAATACGAGATACCCTCCGAACGTTTTAAAAAATCTGTGCACAGTATAGCATTACCATCGAATGGATGAATGAACAATATTGCCACATTTACATTTCAATTTGTAAATAATCTGTAACATTTTATGCTTGTAGTAACATCAGATTATAAAGAAATCAACTTTTATTCGTAGCCGCAAAATATAGGTTTGTGAACTGTTACAAGTTAGTTTAAATGTACTACTCCACATAGAAATTTATAAAGGATTAGGGAAATCAATTTTAAATTCATTATTAAATTCTATGGCATGGATTTCATTTAGACTAAATTTAGCAGATATATTTATGTTGTTAAGAAGGATCGCGATGAGGGAACTTTAACTACCCTATGACGTAACGACATGGAGAAATTGGAGCAAATTTACCTATTCTCTAAAAAGTTTATGGCAAATGAATGTGAAACGCAGATTATTTATAACAAGATTAAGAGTTCAAGATATATGAACACTTTAGTCTTCAGGACAAATAAAATATTTAAATGACCAACTTTAATTATTTTTAATAAAAATATTATGACAGTAGTTCATAACAGCCAAAATGAAGTATATTACTTTTCCCTATATAGTTATAACCTTAAATAGTAATAGTAATAGTAAGTTTGCCTAAGATCTACGCGTTAGTGTAATTATTACGAGCATTATTATAATAGAATTATTTTCTATTAATTTAAATATCTATTATATTTTCTATTATATTTTTCTACCTCAACGGGGTTACTTTTTTATATGGAATATCGAATTAGCGAGTCATCCCTTTAATTAATAATCCTTAGGTTTTAAGAGACTAAAATTTCAATCAGCTATCCTTACTACAATTCTGAAACTAATATAAGGTCTTGTACAACACGACTTGAAACTCTTCGCATATCGCAATTAACATGTTTGTAATCATCTACTGAGTCTCATCAAATGGTTTGATAATGTATGTCTTTATATTTATAGGGCGTTGGTTAAGGTGATGATCTAAAAAGGAAGCCCTTAACAAATTTTCTGAGGTCAATAAATAGACATAGTATTGCTGACAGTGTATATCGAGTTGTTTAAAGGTATTCGAGATAAAGTGTTTGTCAGAGTACTTACGAAGTGTTGACTGTAATCGCACAATATGTAATTTAGTCGTCACACTGATGATATCTTTCCCCCTTTCCTTGTTGATCGACTGTTAGTGACATCACGTCTTAACCCTCTCCCTCACTTCACATATTATATTGTTATCAAGTTTGATGAATCTTTCATGAAGTTTCTTCTAAAAATGATTACTGAGCAGTGCAAACAAATTATTCTAATGCTTTCAACCGGAAAATTTCGTAAAAATATTAGATACAGTTTTAGTAAATGTTGATTATGTAGTTATATTCTTTGCTTAACTGTTATCAAACTTGTATTTTGAGGTGAAAATTATATAAAATTGTTTAGAGCACTCAGAATGATTTGATTTAAGGTGTTTTTGTCTATGGGAAACACTACGAGATAAAGAGTCGCTTATAGACTGACAGTTAAACAAAGAGAGCTATGTTTCTCACTATGAAGCCTTGTTTGCCTTTAAGTATAACATCTTCCCTTGTCTAAACAAATATTTCCCATTTTTTATGTCAAGGGAGGTCGTATTAAAGAGGGTTAAAGTTTGGATACTTTGACTTGTAAGAAAATACAGGGATGAAGAGACAAGGTATCTTATAGTACCAAGGTTTTTGCCAGAAGCTCCTATTTTTATAAGAACGAGTTCATTGGAAAAAAATGAAAAAGGTTGGGTGGCGCCGAATCTTGTTTGTACAAGAGTCTATCCTTATGCTCTATTATAGTGACTTCTCACAGATCCCGAGTTGGTCCATCCTATGAGCCCTTAATAGATATCTTCTTTTAGTTTTCACTTCCTTTTATAAACAAAGTTTTTGTCTTTCTTCGCTATATCCATTCATTGTGGAGTTTCGTTTTAATTAATTACACACTGGGATCCTTTTATTCGACCTGACCAAACGATTATTGTTGTGTGTATCGTGTCTACGGTTCAGTATTACCCTGATATTAACTCCTTGTGGGTTTCTAACAAAACTTTTACTATTATTTTATAGCCGACCCTAACCTCTCATTTATTAGTAATAGATGGTTCCTTTTGTTTTAATTACTATGGACAATCAATTGATATCATGACCTGACCAGTTAGTAGCTGGAATAACTAAATAATTGCGATGCAAGAGGAATAATAAAGGATTAAACATTTAATCAAGAATTAAACATTTATAGCCGTTACGAGGCTGGTTTGTTTTGTCGCATTTAACTAATGCTTCACCGAAACTAAACAACTTTTTATTCAAATTAAAGTTTTTAGACATTCAAAATAATTATAGACACTTAACCTTTCGTATTCGTAGAATTTTACAATCAAGTGCGGTTTTACTAATAACAATTTCTTATATTCTTAACGGATAATCTTTAATTTATTTTGTAACAACGGTACAACACTGTGTGTTAGTAAAGCTTAGTGTTTAGCATTGAGTGTTCCATTATACCTTTAATAGAATTGTGGTTATCTCCAGGGGTGTACTTCAAATTATATAGGACATCAAAGTAGTTCAAGAAAATACCACCATAATTTTTGGAGCAGAGCTGATATTTATTAGGATGAAATTAGTAGTGCAAAAGAGTGAAAAATTTAGTCCTCGTATACAAAATGAGATGCATGATTGAGTTAATTGATAAAGCCGAGGCTGAGGCTTATATAAATTAATACCTATTAATAATGTAAATACAGAGAAATATAGTTATTGAAAAAATGGTTTAATTAGATATTTCTTCCTTTAGAATATCTGCAAATAAAAATATTTCATTTGATACAACCGAGTTTTGCAAAACATGAATAGTTGACACAATTATATTGTAATAAAGATATTTATAAAAAGGAACAATGGTAGCAGAGCAACACATTATAAAAATCAATAATACCAAGTAAATGAGATACAGACCAGGGTTTTATTTTGTTTGGACATTGTCGGGGATAAAAGGTTGTATTTTAATGTTTATACAAGAGATGGCCTGGGTTAATTTTTTCCTTGTTATTTTGTATTTTTACTCTGAAGTGGGGATTAAGGTGAGCCCAGGTGAGAAGATATAATATACTCGAGAGTATACACATCATCAACTCTTAAGAGTGTTAGTGAAGCTTAAAGTTTTTGGCATTGAGTGCTCCATTGGTTATCTTAGGGCTGTAAGTCCCGAGGGAGCCGAGGTGTTAGAGAGTACTTAGCATCAGGCAGATGGCTTCACTGTAATGCACTGTTTTCAAAACAGGGGATCACTGTTATTTTACCAACCCACTAATACCCGCCATTTCACCACCGCGCCCTACTTAAACCATCATCATTCACTCCATTCTAGACCCCTATTAATTCTAAATTATTTATATCCGTTACTTTCCCCTATTTAAATTTACAAGTAATTGTTAAATAACGAGTCACAAACTTTCCATTTTACGCTCTTTACATTCTGTCAAAGTATTTACTTACGTCAGTAACTTTATACTCAGTTAGATGATTTAGTCAGACTTAAGTCTTGCTAACAAAATAAATATTAACTCTTTGATTTGATCCATTATTTTAATAGAATTTACTTGTAATAAAATCAATTATCGCGTTAATGTTTATGAAACTCTTAAGACTATTAATAAAAGTTAGAAAACTTATAAGCGAATTATATCGTAAAATATATTCATGACTTCATATTCTACTCTAATATCCAATACTTTTGTTTTGCAGTCGAATGTTAAAAAACAAAATATCTAATTGAAAAATGTTAATTACTCTAAATCTCTATTGATTAAAGAAATAAAAATGTAGTCAGGAAATTTTAACTATAAGTTATTGGACAGTAAGTTTCTAATACATTACAAAGATCTCTGTAAATTCAAATACGTCTTTATCTTATTTTATAACTATCACATGCTGGACAGTAAATATACTGGTATTCGTGAATTTCATATAGAAATTATTGTGCATTAGTATTTTTCTTGTCTCTTATAGTCCTTTAATCTGTTATACCAGCTGTTAGGATAAAATCATTTTTATATTTTTCGTTTAAACCTTTTACAACTTGTAGAACTTAAACACCGGAATTCATAATTTGTTTAGGACATAGAAACTGACCGAAACGTTGCCCACATTGTGTGCTATTTTACAAAGCTTATTTTAAAAAGTTTACAAAATAACTGCATTGAAAATCATTGATAGGGTAAGAATGGTTACAAAAAGCGTAGTTCTAATACTGTAATTAGTAGCAGCACCTGGGGGTATTAAAATCAAGGGGGTTACGCAGGGTAAGCCCTTAGGGCTAGTTCTATATACAATAGCATCACACCTTATAACTAACAATTCAGTGAACAATTTAATCTTTAGGGTTGTATCAATGTCAAATAATATTGCAGCATAAAACCAGTGGCTGGTATACAGTTAATTCGATGCTTATTATTTTCTTGAAGCACAAAATAATACCTTCCTCTACCTTGTGTGTATTAAAATCATATATGTCAATTTTTTAAAAAAAATATGAAAACTAATTTAGAGTATCACTAAATACCATAAATGGGCATAGTAAATAAAAATCAGGTACAGGGTACCTCGCAACTTTTTGCTACGCTCATCTTTACTACTAAGGATATACAAATCACCAATGTTATACTACAAAAAGCTTCCTCATGCAGAAGCTTGTACAATAATTTTATTCCCAGCGGTCACTCATCCAGGCACCTTGCTCAATGTACATAAATTTTATGATTTAACATAATGGTACAGATATACTTGTCGTATTTAAAAGAAACTTTCTATACTAACTTATACTTATCACTGCTGGCGAGATACCTTGCCTAAGATAGTTCTTGGGTGTGGATAAAAATAACTATCAGTTATACCGGGAAATAACTGTTTACGTACGATTTCTTAACTTAGCCTTTTTATGCCCGAATTCGTACTATATTGCACTATTAATACTGGGAGAGATTCCTTGCTAGTTGTTGGGTACGGATTAACAAAAATACCAAAGGTCTGTCTAACAGTTGCAGCATATTTAGTATACTAACTTTATAATACTAGCATACTAACTAAGTGTGTTATTCACAACGTAAAGAGATTATTTTTCGATTTTTAATTTTTTTTAATAAAACGTATTCAAGTCATTTAATAAAATTTCAACTAATGTAGATAATGAGATGAAATTTGGCACATATGTTGGTCTTATATATGACTACATGCGTGCTAAATTTAAATTTATCGAAACATTTTCCCGTGCGTTTTATAAGTTTTCGAAATGTTTGCTTAGTAATTTTTACCGGTTAATTTTTTAACGTCAAAAAAATAATTTTCCGTGTAGCACAACTTGACCTAATGATACATTATTGTACTAAGTTTCAACTCTCTACCATAAATACACTTGGAGCTACGAAGGTAACAGACACATACATACACACATGCAGACAGACAACTTTGTGAAAATCACTCAGGAGATCTTAAAAACAGATAATTAAGATTAAATCCCAGTTTCGGATTTTTTCGCAAACACAATACTTCTATTATAAAAATATCTTAACTTATTTAATCGCCCACCAATTAAATTTAGGTAATTTATTTGCTTTCCAAAATTGGAGTTCGTTGCATTAAACATTTAAACATCGTGTTTTACCCGCCTAAGAAATAATTTGCCTCAACTATACTTTGACACATCAAGGCTCCTTAATCAGTCTATAATTATTATCAAGTCAAAATATGATATTAATTATAGGTATCTGGAAAATAAAAATAGTTTTATATGCGGGTTTTAAGTATTATAAATTGTCACAGGAACCGGTTTAATGTGGTCAGTAACTAATTACTAAACCGTGTTAATTAAAAATTAATAAAACATAAAATATAATAGCTTTATAAACATAGAACAATCTACATCCATAAAAATAATTAATACTTAAAAACTAAAATTTAACTGACATCGATGGTCCTTTTTTTAAAAAATAATCAATTCTGACTTTACACAAGTGGTTTTGTTCAAACTTGAAAAAACAATTAGTGAAATTGTGTAGGTTTATAAGGGCATTGATAGTGTTTAAAATATTATATAGGAAATAGTGAAAAAGCTGTCAAACTGATCGGGGAAATTGAGTAGGTAATTGCTCCTGTCATGTTTATGAAAATACCCGACTCATACAAATGGGGTCTTAATTTACTATCATTATAATATTATGACTTGTGACATTTGTAAAACCAAATGTTTAATATTGGATCAACAACGAAATTATTTAATTTTATTTAGGAGCAGTCTGTGTCATTAAAGCTTACAAGGTTTATACAAGGTAATTGTTCAAAACATATTGATAAAAATAATCATTTGATTTTCAACAATAATTATTTTTGATACCTAAATTGACGTAGGAAAAGGCCTAGCCAAATTATCTTAATTCTTTGTATTTTGATTTTAACCATAAATTTGCTCCAAATGTCAAGATATAGCTGATATAATTTTGCAGGGAATCTCTGTATAACGAAGTTTAATAACTGAGTCTCCAGTTTTTGTTAATTTATAATGAAAACTTTTTTTACATACTTATTTATATATGTGTTGGGTTAGGTGAAAAATCGGGTGCAGAGTACCTCGGAACTTTTCCTCATCACATCGGATTCGCTTCGCTCATCCTCAGAATATATATAAATTACTAAAATTATTTTGCGACACACATTTATTACTATTTTTATGCGACAGCAAATTTAAAACAGTTCTGAAACAGTAAATACATTCATTTATTCCCCCCCCCGGTCATCCATCTAAGCACTGACCTCGCTATATGCAGCATAATTCACATGATCTAACAATAACCGTAGATATACTCGCCGTATTGAAACGAAACTTGGTATACTTATTTATTACATAAATGGATATACTTGCATTAACTTTCAACTCAATTGGATCCATTTTCGATTATCAAAATCGTATGGAAGTCATAACCTGGCAAATATTTTGGTCCTATAATTACATAACTATATGTGCCAAATCTCAATTCGAGCTAAACATTTTTCCGCGTTTTATGAAATTTTGATGTTCTTGCCGTGTCATTATAACCAGTAAATGAGAACATTCTAGCATATATACGCAGGGAGCTAGATTACACACACACTCATATAAACAGATAACTTTGTGAGAGCCGCTAAGGAAAATTTAGGTGAAATTCCAGTTTTGAATTTTTTGCAAACACAGTACTTTTCCTTATATACCTACGGTATAAATGAGGAAAAGATGAAATTGTTGAATTTTGAAAAAAAGAAAGACAAATAATTTTATTACAGAAAAAGAGAAGGATTTGGAAGTGGCTGTAGGCAAGTTATTAGTAGAGGTAAAGGTATAAAAGGAATAGCAAAGGTTTTGTGAAAGACGAGCTCGAGATCGATACTGTATTGAGAGCTCCGGGATTCACAATTTCCCCAGGTACTCCCTCCCAGTCCCGCCTTTTCAAAACCAATCCAAACCTCGAAAATCCTGCCAAAATTACACCTTACTAGAATTGGACTTCTCGGGTTGACAAACCACTTACGTCTAACACCTCTAACCACGCAGCCTTTATAAGAAGCGCAACATTTCCTGCCTTTAGTTCTCATGATGGATTATACCACAGTGTTATATTACCACAACCACAGGGTTTTTACGACATTTTTTCATCTTATAAATAAATCTATTTATACCTGGATCGATAAAAATAATATGTTTTTGTAAAATATTGTAACAATGAATCAGTTTTCATTCTATAGACACCGTTGTCGAGAGTTGTAAACAAATATTCTATAAGATGTCATTGTGTAGCAAGACTCCAGGGATAAGCAAAGTTTATTTTAGAATTTCAGCATGTTCCAGAATGCAAAAATAAAATGATATTTTACAAAAAAATATAATTTAAAAGTTAATGAAAGAAATTTAGCATGTTATTTTTTGGAGGAATCGAATGACAAATCTGGTCTGGTGAAAATGTATGTTTATTGGAATTAAGATTTAAACAAAACTATATATTCTATATTACAAAACTATATTAAAACTATACTATACTCTAACAAACTATACTATTCAAACTATACAATACTAACAAACTATAAGATATGGCTAATTATGTGAATCAGGCTAATTCACACCGCTCTAAGTCAAACATTTTTGTGATAATATTTTGGAATGGGTTTATGACTTATAAACATGAAATGATGAATTTTCACTAGTCCATGATTTAATAATAAGGAAATTTGAGGCTATCAGTATGAACATATGTGCAGTAATTACGAATGCTTTGGACATACACTTTAGCTTTACTTCGAAATTAAATTAAACCTCCGTTATAGCTTTGAAGGCATAAGCCAGGGGTTCTCAAACTACTTGTTACTACTAACCATTAATTTAACATATTGCATAATATCATATCATATATCAAATCAAAATTTTTTATTCCCTTAAAGATTTTTCAAAGTTTGGATAAAATCAATTAAAAAGAAAGTTAGAAAAATCAAAAGTAAACCAATACTGAAAATAAAAAATACAAATGGAAAAAAGAAGAATAATAAAGTAAGTAAAATTAATCTTAGTGAATTATTTATTGACATAATTACAAAATTCGTTGTGAGAATAAGGGTACAGGTCAATCAATTTGCTTTTTAGTCGCTTAATAAGAGCCAATGGTTGTTTGCTATTACTAGAATATAGAGCTTCTGGTAATAGTAAACAACCATTGGCTCTAAATTCTGAAGGGAATGTGTTTACGATATGAAGAGTCTCTTCTCATATCTGACTTTTCTGTGCTGTACTAGTTTGATATTATAACCCCTAATATTAAACCCCTATGTTGGAAATTCAAACTGAGGCTCATTTTGAAGAGTTGAGAGGTAAAACTTGTATAGATCCAGTATATATTGGCCAAACATTACATAAATTATTTTTCTTAAAAATAGATTCTGACACGGCAAGAATCTTTGTACTTAAGCCCTGCAACTATTCTTACTGCTCTTTTGTAAAGTAGAAACAATGTTTCAGCTATACTTGAACAGCCCCAGAAATGAATGCCATAAAAAATATGTGAATTGACTAAGCCATAGTAGTGTATCCTTAGGCATTCAGGTGGAACCAGATTGGAACAATATCTTAGTAATTATACAGAACTGACAAGTTTTATACTTAATTGCTCAACATGCTCTTGCCAGTTAATGTGGCTATCTACTATTATTCCTAAAAATGCCTTACAGCGTTGTCTACTTCTATGTTGGCATTGTTCTTCTGATGACCTCTATTAAAAACCATGGTGCAAGTCTTATGCAAGTTCAAGAACAGATTGATGTTCTCTGTCCACTGCTTAGCCTTTGTTATAGTAACCTTCTAATTGTAAACAACTTAAATTTTGACTTAACACTAATGTAAATTGATAAAAACATCTGCAGAAAATATGTGACACGTGTGATCTCGTCATTAGTCCAGAAAAGATGAGATTTTATACAATTTAATGCAATAGGACAAACCAGAAACCAGAGATTTTCAATTTAATCAAGTAACTTTACGAAACAACTTAAATGATACTCTAGGATATTACTTAAATTTAAGCGGCACTTATTGGTCGCTCAACATCATTTAATATGTCATAATCAAACTAATGAAATTATGTTCAAAATACAATAGTATCAGTCACATATTGTTCAAGAGCCCATTGCAAAAACATTTTGTTTATTTCCACTGGTCACCGATCCACGTACTTACTGCGTCGATAGTACTTAAATAACACATGTAATCTGACAAAAACAGTTGATATCTACTAGCCGTTTTAAAATTAAATACATTATACTTATATGAGGTAAACATACACTTGAGCCAAATGTTATAACAGTTATTTTATGGCTCAACCTCATCCTTTTTAATATATCTTAAGAGGTTCCATATTAAAACCTTTAGAATTCATTAAGAGTTGTCAAGTATAATTATAGTTCAATTAATAATTTAAAATAATAAAAATAATGCTAAAGACTTGACTAGAATGTCCAGCAGTGAAGTAATTAGGTAGTGTATCTTAACAAACTACGCTGGCCGTATTCAAAGCACGTGTATAATCTTTTTTCTTAAAACCCACATCATGTTATTTTTAACTTACAATATCGTGTTTTCTTTACAGGTGAACAGCTTAACACTTTTTCAACTTAAAAAGCGTCATTTATTACCACAAAAAAGAGCAAGGCCTCAACGGATGCCAATTCTTTGTTAGGAACAGATAAGAAGATGGTTAAATAAGATATCTGGAAGGATTTTAGCAGCTTAGTAAGGTGTTAGAAATCTCTAATAGAAAGATTATTTAGTGTTTAAACCCAGGTGTTTACTTCTCGTTATTCAAGACAGTTTTTGAATGTTTTTTAGAAAAGAGTGGTGAGATAATTAGGGAAAGGTTTTCGCTGTAGCTTGACAGGTGACAAACAGCTGAGTGACCACCTCGCAGTCACGGCTAATTTGCTGCCTAATCCTCCAACCCTCTCTAAGAAGGAAGTGCCTTCCATATAACTTTACTAAAGACATCAAATTCGAACTAAAACCATAATCGAGATAAGAATACCTTCGTCTTACAATAATTTTTAAATCATTAATTCCATTTCAAGACAAAGTTTCTTAAAAAAGTTTTCAAGACGTCTTTTTTTAAAAAAATATCAACTTACCTTTTCTTATTTGTAACTGTTATACTGTAACTGAGAAACTATTTCTTTAAATTTCTTTTTAAAAAATCTAATTATAATTTAACAAAAGTCTCCATGGAAATCAAAAAGGAAATGAAGGAAAATTGTTAACAATTTTAGTGTACAATTTGTTTAACAGTTATAGGTATATATATATATATTAATATTAATCAATTATAATATGGTAAAACCTACAAAAACTATTGAGCTATTAAATAGTACAGTAAAGAAATATATGCCAGGGAACAGAGAAAAAAATAACAGCTTTATTATCGCTGAATTTAGTTTAGAATTTAAACACAAATATTATAATTCAAGTGGTATATTAAAAATATACCGGTAAAGGGGTACCATGGTACTTTTCATATATTTTTGGATTCGCAACGCACATTCTCTCTACATTGAATAAGCTTTACCTGTCCTCAGAATAACTGGTTTATATTACAGTGGGTCTTTAAAATATCTTCACTCGTTCTCAGAATGGTTTATATTGCAGTAGGTCTTTAAAATATCTTGACTCGTCCTCTGAATGGTTTACAGAATGGTTTATATTGCAGTGGGTCTTTAAAATCTTCACTCGTCCTCAGAATGGTTTATTGCAAAATATCTTGACAGTCATCAGAATGGCAGTCTTCACTTCCTCAGAATGGTTAACAGAATGGTTATAGTGTAGTGGGTCTTTAAAATATCTTCACTTGTCCTCAGAATGGTTTACAGAATGTTTTTATTGCAGTGGGTCTTTTAAATATCTTCACTCGTCCTTAGAATGGTTTATATTGCAGTGGGTCTTTAAAATATCTTCACTTGTCCTCAGAATGATTTACAGAATGTTTTATATTGCAGTGGGTCTTTAAAATATCTTCACTCGTCCTCAGAATGGTTTACAGATGTTTTATATTGCAGTGGGTTTAAAATATCTTCACTCGTCCTCAGAATGGTTATATTGCAGTAGGTCTTTAAAATATCTTCACTTGTCCTCAGAATGGTTTACAGAATGTTTTATATTGCAGTGGGTCTTTAAAATATCTTCACTCGTCCTCAGAATGGTTTACAGAATGTTTTATATTGCAGTGGGTCTTTAAAATATCTTCACTCGTCCTCAGAATGGTTTACAGAATGTTTTATATTGCAGTGGGTCTTTAAAATATCTTCACTCGTCCTCAGAATGGTTTACAGAATGTTTTTATATTGCCAGAGGGTCTTTAAAATATCTTCACTCGTCCTCAGAATGGTTTATATTGCAGTGGGTCTTTAAAATATCTTCACTCGTCATCAGAATGGTTTATATTGCAGTGGGTCTTTAAATTTCGCTCGTCCTCAGAGAGTAAAAACATCTGGTTTTTTAATATTCCAATACTTTTTGATACATATTTGTATTTTTTTAAACTTAATTATTTTTTAATTCATATTTTTTTGAGAATATAATTATTTTGTTACTTTGTAAAAGGACATTAGTCCGTGAATTTTATAAATAAATAAATATTTCCAACGTAAACTGAAAAACGTAGATTAAAAAAACGCTAATAATGTGTTGAAACTTACCACATTAGCTGGCTACATGTGTGCTAAACTACTGCTAATCGATATCATTATTCTTCGATGTTTTATTAATTTTAAATGTTTTGCCGAGTTATTATAATGACGGTTTATGTATCAAGTTTAACTCTAATCATGAATAATTTAGGAGCTACGATGATAACTGATAGATACACACACATATTCTGATAAGCAACTTGGTAAAACCCACACAGGAGGTCTTGAAACTGATCATTCGGATGGATTCTTTGTGTCCTACTTTAGTGCAAACATTATACTTTAATTATATACCCTCGTTAACTTAACAATATAATAAACATCGTTCTGAAATAAGCTTTTATCAAAAATAAAAAGTAACTTTGTTTGATGAACCTAGTAGAACTAACTTATTTAAAAACATATTTTAGCCCTTATTTTATCCAATATAAGCAGCTGAAATATTGACAAGGCATCATTAATAATCATCCAACACTAAAAATTAATTAACATTTAAAACTATAAATAATTGAATGAAATCAATATTTAAACTCAATAATATTGAATGTTAATAATTTATTTCCTTCGTTACGATAGAAACCCGACTAATTACAACTAAATGGATAACATTGAGTTAGCACTTAGAGAAATTCATTAATGAAATAATGATAAGTGGTGGCAGGACTGTGTGAGGTGGCCGGTGCCCGCATGTTGGTGTAGGGTGACTGATGCAGTCAAATATAGCCCCGAGCAAGGTAATCCTGTAAATAAAGGTAAATAAACTTATTCTTAAGTTCTCTCGACTCATACGACCTACGGGTTATACATCAATGTCACTTTGCTAGTTTCACTACGAATAATTTCAATTCTTAGTTAAAAATAATAATAGTTTAACTATAAACATGGTTTAAGGAAATCGTACTACTTATACAAATCGCCATAATATGTAACTTTTGAGAGTTTATATCAGAAGTTTAAATATAATTTTTTTGTTTAAGCAGATTTCTTTTAGGTGCTGAAGCTAGGCAATATCACCTGAGGCTTAATCAGAACTTCTGTTGGACCTCCTTTTAAAACCTAAAAAAATGACTCTAAGGGCAATTCTATACCACTGCTTGTGTCAAATGAAATAATAAGTAAGCAAATAAAAGCAAAATTTTCTCCACCTAATAGTTAATTATATACATACAAAACCAGCTTTCAGATTTCAAGCACGCTTTCTGCTGTCTTCTTTACGCTTCTCATTGATACTATATTAATGGCTTTTACAAAATAAAACATCTGGATTTTCAGCAATTCTTCTCCGGAGGCTAGAAGTTTATTTTGTCGTAGAAGTCCTTATTCAACTTAAGTAAACAAATTTCAGTCAAACAAGACATCAAACCTAAGCAAGCATAAAAAAGGTAAAAGTCTCGAATTCTAAAGTAAATTCAATCCCATAAGAGTATATAGCGTATATATTATTATATATATATATATATAATATATATTATATATATATATATATATATAATAAAATAAACTAAAATTACAACTAAATTGTTGGTTAACACTTTCTTGGCATCTCGCCGGCACAGTGATG
This sequence comes from Microvelia longipes, assembly GCA_018340805.1. NCBI lineage: Eukaryota > Metazoa > Arthropoda > Insecta > Hemiptera > Veliidae > Microvelia > Microvelia longipes. The sequence continues at coordinate 45,889,762 of JACMZG010000008.1, read as the reverse complement.
GACTGTCAAGTCTGAAAGCTGGCTTTGTCATTATACTTTAACATCAGTGGAGAGACTTGTTTCTTATTTTTCTAATAAAATTGTGGCCCAAAGGACTATATCAAATTTTTAATTTTTGGGGATTTAAAATTTAATAAACTTTTTTTTTATTACGCCTAGTTTTTTAATGAGTAAATTAATTTATATATATTTATACTAACACTAACGAAATAAAAAATTTTTGACATAAAAGAAAGAACTGGTCGTTCGGTGAACAAAATTAATGTCATAATCTGCTCCTCTTCTATAATTTACTTTGAAATATAAATTATTATGCCGAAAATGAAGGTATGTCTTCTATATTTTTACTTTTAGGAGCTGACATCATCAATGAGTCAATCAATATCTGTACCAGTACTTGATTGAGAAATCACATGAAATCGTTATAATATGGGAATTCTTGTTTACACATAAAAGTAACAAAGTAAGAAAAGTTATTAATGGAAGAAATTAAGAGAGGGTGTGGTATCACAGGAAATTTAGAGGAGCAATAAATTATTTTAAGATGTTTCAAGATATAAAAATAGTTATGTTTTGTTGTCGGTATCGTGTTAAGAACCGGAGCTGTGTTGTTCTTTTAGCGAGAGGTACGAATCATTAAGAAGAGAACCCGGTAGGGTAAGGTTACGTGATGCCTGATAACCATCGCCAGTGTATTATAACTCGAGAATAATTTAGTTGTAAAATATTAACGTTTGCACGGAAAAATGCTACTCGTGTTTTAGAGGGAAACAGAGAAGGAAAATTCGACGGCTTTATTAAAAGGCGGAATAAATTAGCTGTAAATAAGAGGTCTGAGGTTTGAAGTCAGCTAGGAAGGGTGGGGGTTGATATCAAAATCTAAATAAGTGATTTATTGAAGGGGTGTGTTAGACTACTCAGTAACCTGTATTTGAGTGTTAGTTCGTAAATATAGAGAGTCAAGTGCGCATGTAGTTGTCTCTAAATACTGAAATTCTATTGGCGGAAGAGAGTTGTAGATCGATGTGGAAGGATATCAGTTCCAAGCATCCCCTCCACTGCTATTACACCCCTCTGAGCTTATGTATCCTACACCACCCTCTACCACCACTAAAACTTACCACCTATCTCCCTCTATCACCTCTTTACCTTAGTCTTCCTTATCACAACTTAAAACACAATTAATTTTGTTATCTGAAGGGACATCTGTCTCATAATCTATCTAGTTACTTCCTCAATACCATTAATTATTTAATTTGGATTACATTACTTATCTATGTAGAGAGTTCGTGATACTTTATAAAGTTATAAACAAGTTACCGACTTATTAGTTTTGAAACATTGAATTAAGAAATAATATTTCGCCTCAAAACTAAAATTCGGAAGGCATCTGGTACTATTTAATAGGTTTTATTTTTACAATATCGTTAGACTCTTCCTTATTCAAGAAAAAGACTCGAAAGCAAAAGAAAATTGAATGGAGAAAAACGTCGGGTACAAAGACACCTCCAAGCATTTCCTCATCAATTCGCTACATTTCCTTATCAGATTCTCTACGCTCATTTTCCCCAGCATCTTTGTACTTGCCTAAATCATGATGAATGAATGCACTTATCAAGCCAATCTTTTTCTCTACATCTTTGGCATACGTGTATGCCACACGTATGAATGAATATCTTTTAAGTATGCTTACAAAATAAAGTTTTATATAAGGAGACCTTAATATAAAATGATTAATCAAACTTCAGCTAATCGTAAATCAACAATTGTGTATAATAAAGACTATATTCTTTTAAAGTTAATAGTGTCGCAGTTAAGGCTTCTCAAAAATTCAGTTGGGTGTGACCTAACAAAATTCTTTGTTATTTTTACGGTAATAAAGGTATATATGTAACACAATATTCTATAGTCAACACAGAGTTATGAAAACTGCTTGAACTTCCATGAAAAAATTATTATAAATGGTATCAATCAGCAATATTGTACATCTATTACTAATGAAGCAGAGCTTGAATAATCTTAAGCATTATTGGGCATAGCAAAATGTTTTTTATTTATTTATTTTGATAAAACATCTTTTAGAAACATTGCTTAAGTAATAATAAATAAATAAATAAACCATTTATTTGCATTAAATATTTTACAAGATACATTTTTTTTTAATACTAAACAACTTACATGCAAAATCGGCAATTAGCCGTGGTGCTCTTTTTAAAAGAGAGATTGGATGGTAACATCCTAAAACTTAACCTAATTAATATAATTATTTAAATATTTAATTTTTTAGATTATTAAAACTAACATAAATAACTAGTAAGCAACAAATAAATACATAATCACAAATCATACATACATAACTTATCATATATATAGATACACAACATTCATATATATTACACACATATACATACATCATACATACATATACATACATATACATTATATATATATATATAAAATATATTATATATATATATATATATATATATATCTATATACATATACATAACATACATCCACATACATATACAATATATACAACTTAAGTAGCTTAAGTACATAAAAAACAAATTATCTCAATTGCATCAAATAAAGTTCCACTTGTTAAATCCATGTCGCATATACGAGTATGCATTCTAATTTTTTTAACTGTAACGCAAGTTGGCTTTGAAGGTTATCAGTGTAGATTTATTTTCCGCACTCATTTCACGAGATTCCTCTTAAATCTTATAAATTTATAATATTCGATAATTCTACTAGCATTCTCATAAATGTTTGTGAAAAATGTTGTATGGGTCAGCTTCAAGTCCTGTTGATGTGTGCCTATCGATCTACAAGATCTTTTAGATAGATAGAAGATCTACAAATCTTTTCATCTATAAATAAAAAGAAATTGTTTTGTTTTTAAAATACATTTCTCTCAAAATTATAAGAGAAAATATTTTTAAAAAATGGGAAAGGTATCTAGTTATGAGGAGGCAAATTATAAAGATGGGTCACGCCCATCTACTTGAAATATACATTTTAAATGCTCTACAGGGACTAGAACAAGGAAAAATAAAGCGCGAGGTGAGAATCTCAGGTTTGCTTTTGAAATACTCTCTGAATTGGAAAGTGGAAATCTAAAGAGAGAAATAATTCTGTCCTGCTAATGAGCCAGAGTTAGTAGAACCGGATCATTACTAGGTGCCACCCGGGTTAGCACCGATCTACCTCTTGATATCACCATAGCTACCAACCCAACTAAAGCACAAATCCCCGCCAATCAATCCTATATTATTTCCTTTTTCTCTTTTTTCCATTTTTCTCTTTTATTTGAAATCTCTTTTACAAGATTTTTTTTCTTTTCCACGAACCGAGGTTTTATATACCCGAGGGAAATTGGCGAGGCGTTTCCCCTGTCAGCCCAGATACAAACACGGTTTATTCTTCAACCCCGTTCTAACTTCTCTCTTACATAAACTTTTTCCTCACAATATAACTCCTCAGAATAAAAATTAATTTTCAAAGCCATTTTTACTTCTCTGTGTCATATTAAATCAAACAAGCAATATAACATCTCTTTGACTTTGATATCCTGAGTAATTACTTATTTCCTATATTTTCATTTATTCACTATATAAATAAGAATGAACTAGTGGGGTTATATAAATTGATTTATTATTATCAACCAGTTTCTTCTATTTTGTTGAAAACAATTAATAATTTAAAAATAGTAACTATAAACGGTAAGATATAATTATTTAGTCTGATTTCTGCCTAAATAAAAGCAAAATAAAGCAGGGTATATTAAGAATAACTGTGTGTTCAATGATTGAGAGCACATTATGTGGCAGGATAGATACCACACATTGTAGTCCCAGTCATGCATGCCACCAATGAAAATATCTGGTGGACGCCAGTACCAAGCATCATTAGAAGCATTCATTTCCTCTGAGATATATACAACTTTGAACTAACTAACTATAACACCTGAAAATGTCCAGGTGTTATAGTACTAAAGACGGCTTCGGCTTAACTCAAAAGCTATTGGCTTAAAAGGAAATGTTCTTGTCAAAAATTGTACATAGTAATTTTTTAGGTGATAACTGGAATACTGTCGCTGTAGCGAATACGAATCTATAGCAAGGCAGATGGATGACTACAAGAATTACACGATTTAGCCAAAAATGCAAGTGGCTATTAATGCTGAAGAGGAAAGGTGTTTGGTGTTTCTTTGGTCCAGAGTTGTCATCGTGTGGTTGGGTCTATTTGGACGATATTATGATCGCTACGACGACTCGTCGACGATTTCTCGGTATTGTTTTTGAACGATTAAATAAAATCGGATAAGTATATTGCACAGTTACGTTTTGCTTTAAATACCGCTGGTCATATTTCAGCTAAATTCTGATGGGTCGAAATCCGCCGAAGCCTAAGTCCATATTAGAAGAAGTGGAGAAGAGCGACGAGTTAACTCGTCATACATATATACTCGATTCTTAAGTCGACTCTCTAAGTTGAAAGAGGTGATGGAGTTGGATTTTACCATTATTACCAATATAATGTCTTTTATTTATTACTCATTTATTACACGGGCCACATTATCTTTTCCTTTCAAGTTCCTGCGACGATCCTCGCTAGGCTGAAGAAATTTCCTTAATTAACCTGGTTAACCTGTAGAATTGGATAGTGATGTAACGAGGCAAACTTTAACAACACGGCTAGCCTTACGTATCTGAGATAGAGACAAAGTTGTTTGGACGCCTTCACCCAACCCCCACCAAACAAAAAACTGCAGTAAACAATCAAACCATTGTGGGTACACACTATTAGACCAAAAGCTTTAATCCTAGAACAATATTAAAACAATCCGATCTCTGTTGGATAATAGCAGTGTATTTAGAGGTGAAATTTACAATCTATTGCTGGTTTTGTAATAGCTCCTTAACAAGGTGCAACACTACACGTAAAAACACAAAAGTAGTGGAGTAACTAACTGTATAGTTTCTCAATCCTCCCCTTAAGAGAAACAAGATCAATATTATAATGACACAACCTCTAATTAAGTTAAAATCTATATATACCAGTAGAGTATAGTGAGTATACACTAGCATCACTAATGTTATGTTACAACTAGTAGTTTACATCCCTCCTCCTTCATTTGAGTAAGATTAATACGGAAGTTACACCAGATACTAAATATAAACATATAAACACAAAATCCATAATATACTATAATCAAATATAAATATATAACACAATATAAATATAAATTAATATATAGTATATATACTATAAATATATTAACAACAGAATTTATTATTTTAAGTTTCTGATTAAGAGTGAAATGTTTAAAACAAATTTTATCTTCCTCCTTTATTTATTTTTCCTACGCTTTCGTAAGGAAACATACAATAGGAAAATTTAAAAATTTTTTTTTGAAAGAGTGTGGATATATCCGAAAAAACCAGGAGATTCGTCAACACTGGTTAAATAATTCCGTCGCCTGATAGGTTTGTTTAAAGACCAGTTTTCTAAAGCGGGTAGTAAAAGCGAAACAACAAACCAACCAGTAAACTACCATATCGCCCATCTTGTGGTTCAATAGTCGTCAAGTTCATTTTGCTGTCCCATAAGATGAAAATAATAATAAATATCAAATGCTAGAGTAAACAATATTCAAGTAAGAAGTCTAGTAGGTTAACAGTATAATCCAAATTAAACACATCCGAAATTTATTAACTTTTAATTAAAATATTTCATAAAATCATGCTTTTAAAAAAACAATACCCTTTAATTGTGTTACAGAAGCCCTGTAACTCAATGAAAAACACGCATTCATTTATCCTAATAAAAAATTGATAAAAATATTATAAATTGTTGATGTAATTAATAGTATTAAGAGGAGTTTAAGGGCAACACTGGACCTTAAGGATTAAAGGGAGGCATGTTATTCATGGAAAAAGATATTAATGGTGTAATTTTTTGAGGTTCAGCTAAGAGGTATATGAATGCTTAATAGATTCTAATCACGAGATAATGGACTTCAAAGGTTGCTTTTCACATCCCAAATAACCCTCCCTACCATAATAATACACGGGGTTTCTATAGAAGCATCTTCCTCTATTCTAATATTAATAATAAGAAGCTCCCTCAAAAACAGTTTCCTAGCTCTATGCTCATAATTTTAACAAGGTTTTATTTAGCTGTTGATACGCCAATGTAAGGAGAAGTTTTTACTCTATGACCAGTTGAAAACCAGTTTATAAACAGGGTGATAATCATATCATTTGGAGCTGCCACTCTAAATCCACATGGGACTAAGTATCTCGGATATGAAATAAACTCCCCTACGTAGAATTGAATCATTATTAAACACTTCATTAGCCTCTTAAACCAAATAACTCCTCAAACACATCTGTTTTAACAGAATGACCGGCAACGGACCCATGCAACAAAACTGACAAAAAAGATTAACACCAAGTCTATAATAATTATATTACAATATATTAAGTATGTAATCTTTCTGCTTACAAATTATATCATCAACACTTTTTGCGAATTTTCCTTTTGTGATTGATATGGCACGCTTATGAGGTTGGTTCAGGATGACGGGATGGTGAGTGGGTGGAGTGCAGGGGGAACGGTTCCTATTGGCTTCCTGATAACAAACAAATATGTTATAGATATTATAATCTATATTTATATATATATGATATATATGGTTTAGATTATAGAGACGAAAAATATTAAGATTAAGGTTCGACACCCACAGGAGAGCTTAAGCACGTGTGTTTGCCACCATTAATTGTGTTATAAATAATTAACAAATTAACTAGTGTGTTATGTGATGTTTATTGAAACGAATCGTTATTGCCAAAATGCTTTAAAAATTTTAGAATGATTATTTAAGATTCAAAATGATTGTGTGTGTGTGTTGTTGTGTTTGTTAAGAGTTCTGGAGTATTGACCATTTGTATACATAAGTTAAGAAATAATTTGATCTCTCAGGAGGGTGTCGTGTTGTGAAAGGGCCTTTTGTATAGGGAACAATAACTCTCAAAGGATTTCTCAAATTAAAACGAAAGCTTTGCATATCGCGAATAAGGTGAAAATATTATGTACTTGTTATGTGACGAATTCAGAGTGCGTTGTGATACTTTATTCACCAGTAAAATGATGGGTGGTTTTAACAAAGTTGTCTGTCAGTATGTGTGTGTCGGGATCGAATACTGGTTGTTGCATCGATACCTGCTCGCATACACATAATGATACTTCTATCCTAAAGGCATAGAGAAGTTTAAACTATCTACAAAATCCCAAGTTATGATGAGCCGAAGTGTACCTCCTTGTGCATATTCGCCGAGAAAATATATTTTTGTTATATAGAGATCAAGATATAACCAGCGTTTCTATAACATAACAGCCTTTAATATTCGAAAAATTGTAAACGATGGAACAATGTGAAAGGAGGAGGCAAGAGATACTACACCAAAGTTAAAACAGGAGTTAGAACACATTGGGAGGCGCAACTCCAACGTCTACTGTCAAAACTAAGACATAGGAACAAATAATAGACTAACCAAATGTGTCAAGTCTAGTAAATTTATCAGCATTACTCAAATTGTATTATATGTGACTTTGCATACGTTTTTTAAAATTGTAATTTGAATGGAATTATATTCGGAAAATTATACCAACTTGATGATAAGAAAATCTCAGGCCTCTACTTGGAAACCCATGATTACTCGTAGTCAGTAAAAACCCATAATAAGGAAGAAACCCGTTTACCAAGTATTACTTCAATACGACAAGTGTACCTGTTATTGATTTATTCGCTATTGAGAATCAAATAAAAAGTTTTGACAGCAGTCAAGCGTGAGTCTTGCTGCCTGGACGGGTGGACCGCTCGGAATGATACGGAAACGTATTTATTATGCTAAGATGAGCTTGAAGAGCGAAGCCTGCCGCAGAAGAATTATAAAACACATCACTATCATGAATGCTTCTGTAGATATCAAAAGCAAAAGAAGATGAGAGGGTCGAGATCTTACAAAACTGTGTTATTGGCGAATCCGATGAAATGAGGAAAAGTTCCGAATAAAGTAATAACAAACCAGTAGGAAACAAACGTGATTTTTCCTGTCAGGACCTGGCATGTAGAGTTCACGGTTTATTGAAAATCCACCAGGGAGTTGGCAATCCTTAATTTGGCCTAGGGCGGACGGCATCCATTTGACTTATACACAAATTATTAGGGTACTCAAAATTTTTGTTATTATATTAGCCAACTCTCCTATATAGCATACCTATGTAAGCTATAAAATAGTATCGAATAATGAATGTCCTCAAAAGAAAATACAAAGATCCTCCCTCAGGTTTCGTTTAGAAATTACTTTCAAAAGAGGTGCCCCCGACTAAAAAAATTTTATTTAAATTGATGTCCTGCACTTGCTTAACTTTGGTCATTTGTTTACGAGTGAAATGTTTTGTGGTTTTTTTCCCCTCAAATATTAATTTAATTAGTAATTAAAGAACTTTAAGCCAACATTTTTTAATATAATAAAACAAATAGTAATTTTAAGTTGATATTATATGGCCAACTACATTGGTCGTCTGCTAATGATCCTATAACTCCAAAATAGATTTTTATAAAAAAAACACCAAATCATGTACTCTACCATGTACAAATATGTTTCTCTTTTTCCATTAACTCCATTATTATTAACGATTACAAATATATTCCATAGAAATTAACTTAAACAAATCAATTAAACTATCACGTAGAATACAACACTTAATGTACCAGGAATAAAACACAAGAAAAAAATTAAAAACTCACCTAATGTTTAAGCCTATGTTAAATCGGCACCAAAAACAAGTTGGCCCCAATAAAATACGTAAAAAAAACGTTAAATAACAATAAAGAGCGGCCATTACACATTATTTCTTAGGTTTGCTATTGTTTGGAGTCCGGAGCTAATCAGCTGATCTCGACATCGCTGTTGAATACCTTATTTTCCAAACAGCCTGTTGGTATGAGGACTTTAGTTCTGTGTGTTCCTTGTACCCAATTTTTTTAAACGGTGTTAAGATATATAATAAACAGTAAAAGTTTTGATTCATTTTAAAAAGGACTCGTAATGTAGAAAATTGTTTGGTAATTCCGAGAACCCTAAACGTAAAATGATAAGAAAAAATAGAAAAACAAACTTTCGCTCAGCTTAATAGAAACTTAGCCCCATAAAGTAGATGTCGAAATATAGCATGATGTTAAGAGGGCCCTCCACTTCCATTTACAAGATACCAGGACTTAATAATATTAGAGCAGGCGATTATTATATAAAAGAAAATGATACTTCCTATTCTTATTAAACTATGAGAAAGATGACCAAAAAATAAAATGGGACCCTTGTAGAGCTATAGATCGCTGCAGATTGCTAGTTGCTATGATAACCGGTAAGACGACTGCAGGGTTCATACCGGGATACGCGCCTGCGAAACTTTACAATACTTTAAGTAAGCTAAAAATCGTAATCCCACCTATATTAGTACCTCGCAAAAAGCAAATAATACACGTCTGGAAGGACTTGATTAATGTGGAGCCTCGACGAATGTAGAATAAGGAGAAGGGTAGAAAACTAAAAATAACAAAAATCCCAATGACATACGAGACAGAACATATAAACTGAACTGGCTGATCGCTATGTGCATAACTTAGATGTTTCACGAATGTTCAAAGAGAGATGAAAATAGAATTTACCCTTACGCTTTAACATGATCTTAAATTTCTAAAATAAACGACGTTTTGAGGCATGAATAAATCTCAAAAGTACGGAGTTAAATAATAATCACAAATGTTAAAATAAGTCCGCACAATAGTTGTATACTTCCCTAAGAACCCTGGACTACAACAAAACCCTAGAATAATTTTCCCATCGAAGCAACCATATAATCATTTATCGTCCCATGAACTCCTCTATGAGCATCCTATTGAATTACCATTTAGCAATATCATTCGTTGTAAAATCAATCGAGGATTATTCATAATTTGACCTTAACTAGTTTCATTCAGAGCCCGCCAAAAAACACGACCTTTCATCCGTAAAGCAGTCCGCAGACTGTTAAAAACAAAAATAAATATTAAAAATCAATTTAATATAGAGTTTTGGATTACAGTTTAGAATTAAGGAACTAAGAACCTTCGTAGAGAATATACATTTAAGGTTAAATGACCGGGGCAATTGTATTTAGGATTGTATCGATGAGGATAAGAACCGCCAGATAAGCAATGGATTGACATCGCCCGGTAGTATGTATATTAATGAGAAAAAGAGTGGTTGTTATATATTCAGAAGACAAGACAAAAATCGACTAGATAGATAACAAAGAAGTTCAGTTTAAAAAAGTTTCAAACTAAGACCAAACAGTAGGCCTGTATAAAACAATCACAAATAGATACAAAGTAAACAATAAAAGGAGTCAAATGATAAGCTACAAGCCCTGTGCAAGCAGCAGCAGTACCAATAGCAAATTGATCTAAATATAGTAACTGAAGGGAAAAATAAATTATATATATAACATTTATCGATTATGGAATGACACTGAAAAAAATACATGAAGGGGTGATAATTGACATTACAGTAATCTTAATCAATTGCTTTGTCAAAACAAAGTCAACTTCTGTTCTTACTGAAATGAGGACCCTAGTTTATTAAATTAGTAGCAAAAAAGTCGGTATAGGGCGACGCACTATATGATCTCAAAAATCGGATCTGCTACCCAACAAACATATACCGAGAAAAAACCTGCATTAGAATTTTGATATGTGAACACAATCTCGCGACGAATGCTACAAATACCGAATAGTGTTCGTTGATAATGAGCACAATAGCTGTTCTGCTCAGCACGATAACCAGAGGCAGCTAATCAAGTTACGTTATAAATTAGTTGTGCCAATACCTTCGAAGCACCCAATATACGCCACGATACTTACAACGCTGCAACGACTAAGAAGCAGATTGACGACCTAAAGGAAAAATAAGTAACCCGCAGAGAAATAGCACCCAATTATAAACTAGCTAAAACAGGACCCCAGCAGCGTAAAGTACAAAGGCAATTTAGAACTACGGAGCAGCTTCTGACGTATAGTTGGAGGAAACTGGCCTGACCCCACGTAACCGATGCCACGTTTTGAGACTTGTTTATCAATAACCTTAATTCATAGAGTTTTAAAAAAAAGAGTGTAGACTATAAAGTTGGTAGTAAAGTCTGATTTTTATAATAACATGCATGTGAATGCAGTTAGTGCAAGGACATAATATATTATATTGAAATTTTTAAGAATTATAAGATTCTCGCGATGGTAATATGAAAACCCAGTAATAGTTGCGGTAAGCACGCGCCGAAGTCTCTCAGAAAGATTAAACGGTTATAACGCTGCGAAGAGAGAAAAAAGTATAAAATTTCAACAATGATTTCTTGTTGATGTCACGTTCTCTCGGGCGTGGAGAGCAATATGATTATCAATGGTAAGGAGTACTAAAAAACAAACATTAAATAGTCTCACTGCAATCCATTGGAACTTGAACTGATATACTTGAGTAAGAGAGGAGCGCTTGCACCCATGTAACCTATTTGAAGCTATTCTGGAAGGTAAATTTTATTAGATCATTTACATATCCCGAGTGTCCAGAAAATGACCCCAGGCATAGAAATGATTATGAGAAGTTTTGACAGAACTGGGGTGTTAAAACACGGTCAAACACTACGTGGGAAAAAGCTGGATTTGCGGAAATGATGAATATATGTTTATCATTTGAGGAGAGATTAAGAACTTATTACTTGTCTCAGAGAAGCTAAGATGAAGCGGATGAGTAAAACACTCGACAAGGCGTGAAAGGTGGTAAAGAATAGCTCAAAGAAAGGGTATGAGTAAAATCGTTGTAGGAGAGTGAATATCCCGGTACTTATCGCTAGCGAAGGTTTACTCAAACAATTTATTGTGTAACTGGAGGCAGTATACGTAGAAAACGAAAGGAGACAAACAACAAATGATGCACGTAGTTTCCTCGAGACGAGTATGTACTCAGATTATCAACAAAGATAAAGCTG
>JACMZG010000008.1:45754507-45876666 GCA_018340805.1 Microvelia longipes | reverse complement strand
CATGCAATGTTTGTAATTGCTGTGTAAGCTTCAGATATTGTCTAGCAATATTCAATGTTTTCTCGTAACTTCATAGCTAAGATAGGTGTGCAAACTGCTCCGAAAACAATAGCATTATCATTTCCTAAGGAGGGGTGAATTTCGATCTTCTTTTTTAATTATTATTACTTGGAGAAACATGAATCCTTTTTTTGCCTAAAGATTAATAATACGGAGATGATAATGTTAAATAGATCAGGACTATCAACAAATTAAATTAAAACTTGACCTTCCGATTTAGCAATAGCATCACAACAAATGGAATTTGTCAGGTTTCTGTATTCGTTACAGGGAATGTGAATCGCGTTAATGTATATTTTGCTTTCTTGTGCAACATATATTACTATTTTTTTACACATAACACTTGTAAATGTTTAACTTAATATAATTAACACTTTAACACAAGGGAGTCTTGAGGTAGTAAAAAATCCGAAAAAATTTGTAAGGGTTTTGCAAGGTCATTACAAAAAATAGAATATGAATTTTAATAGAATTCATTAACTTAACAGTTTTTATACAATATTTTGATAATACTTGAATATTATTGACAATGATTAATTTTGAATTACTAAACATAAATATTAAACTTAAAATTTTTCTATTGAAAGTAATTGGGCACAAAAAGTTTGGAAGGATTGAAATTTTAATAACATTTTTTGTTTCTGTTTGTTGCACATAGGAATTGAGGAAAGTTATTTAATAATGCTTTTGCTTAATATAAGGTATTAAGCAAACCATCATCAAGATCAAAATAAAATTCTGGTAGACAATACACTAATTTAAGCTTTTTTAAGCAACGAATTCTAAAGCTGCTTCTCATGCCCTTGTTGTTCAGTTGCTTGTATAAGTTAAACGATGAATACTTGTTCATTTGTTTAATTTCCAGATCTATTCGGCGTGAACTAAGAAGGATATAGTCCAACGAGAGTAGGCCTTCGGGGCTATAAAAAATTGTGCATCATTGCTGTAAACCGTAGGACATGAAATTTTAGATAGTCTTCGGAAACAATATTCGGAACTCTACATTTATTTTATCATCCTAGACAATCTTCAAATCTAAAGATCAAAATCAAAGTCAAGACGTGAAAAGAAGGATAATTATCAAACATAATTCATTAAGATATCAAATGATCAATTCATCACTTATAATCTTAACATGTAGGCTTTAAAGTGCATTGTTGAATTTAATAATATTATCTATCTATCTCTAAATTTGGAGACTATTGTTTGTTAAGTAGATAAATTGCCAAAGGAATTGAAAGAGCTTTGTTCAAAGACAAAGATTGTATATAAGTTTAGTTTCTATAACAAAGAATATTAACCGGTATATTAGTATAATTAAGAGCTTGGAGTTTTGACAACTTATACAGAACAACTGAAAGCGTGGGCAAGTGGGTCAAATATACTCCGGTATCGGAACGATTAACTCTTTGGTTAGTGTCAGCTGTGAAAGGGATAAGATCTCGCACGAACAAAGAGCCGTCGCTTCTCGCTGATTGATTCCTTCAACTTGATCAATGATCCGGGTATCTCCGCCCTGAGGAGCCGCCAGTTCTTTCAAAGGCTTCAGCACCGACAATGGACCGATCCTTCAATCTTACCTCTACCGACAAATGTGTTAATTACAAGGGATGTTTGTGTTGACGCTAATAACTCCATAGAGCACCTGGTTAATTAAGATTCCAGAGAACTCGACCTCCAATGTGTTACTCCAGCTTCATCAATCACTCTCTCACACCTCCTTTCCATACAATATAAATGTACCTCACACGCTATTTAAATAAATTGTTTGTAGAAAATTCATCCATATTTCTTTTATGAATGTAAAAAGATAATTTGCATATTCATTAATATAAAAATATTACATTTACTATATACCTACAGCAGTCTCATATTGCTTTATCTTTGTACGTATAGCTCAAGCAAGTACGTAATTCTGTAATGAACTTTAGTTCAAGCTTACTGCGGTGGCTCAGAGCTCTCTTCATGCGACCGATCGGTATGTCGAAAGTTCGGTTCGGAGAATACTTTTTACTATTTTGTACACTAAGAGATCTTAAATTTAAACTTGGCTAGCCTAGTTAAGGTTTTACGTATAGTTTTCTAATCCTGTTACTGGACCCTAGACGTACATTCGACTTTTACGCAAAGTCGGAGGACTTTTACGGAGGAACATCCTCTTACTTAATGATAACAACAATTAATGTGAAATCTCAGTTTCGGTTTTAGAGTAGACGAATAAATTTCCTTCTCGAGAAATAAAGTAACTAGTACTATTACTGATTCGTCGCCTTAAGGTTTTGTTAAAATAATTCCTATGTCTAACGACATAAACCTCACGTATAGGGTATTATGAATTTAAACTTGCAATTTCATTAAAATTTTACTGGTTTCATTAAATCTGATGATAGCTACGCTAATCCCGCAAACAACCTAGTTTCAATAATTTTTCATCACTAATATGATCCAACAAAAACCATAGACATCCTTGCTGTATTAAAACGAAACTTAGTATACTTATTTATTAAGTAAAGGGACACACTTACTAAATTACGTAAGGACTATACGCACTTAAGGATGTACGTACAAAATTTTAACTCAAATAGTTTATTTTCAATTTTTTTTGTTTTTAAATTCGTATACAAGGCGTTCGATAAAATTTTAACTAATGCTGATAATGAAATAAAACATGGTACATTTGTACCATGTTTGTATTTGTAAAAAAACTATACATATATAATTGTCCTATTCATATATTTATTACGTAAGGGTATACACTTGTACTGAATTTCAACTCAATTAGATTATTTCCTGATTTTTCATATTTTTAAAAAAAAAATCGAGTACCTCAAATATTTTCTTTATTACATTGAATTCGCTACGCTCATCCTCCCTACATTCAGGCACTGACCACGCTCGATGCTGCCTAACTTTTATGATCTAACAAAAATCATGGATTACTTGTCGTATAAAAACGAAACATGGTTTAGTTATTTTATACACTTCCTATATACTAATACTTTTCCTAAGTACCTACGGTATAAATGAGGAGAGTAAGAAGTACATAAAGTCATTCAATAAAAATTGAACTATGCAGAAAATGTGATGAAACTTGGTACATATGTTATTCTTTGTATGACTGCATGCGTGCCGAATCTCCAACCAATCAACAAATGTTTCAACGTTAAATAAATTGTTGACATTTTTGCTGAGTAATTAATGCGGGTAAGTGACGTCATAAAAACTTATATTCTGGATAGCACAACTGCACCTAAATATTGGTTTTACCAAGTTTCGACTATCTAGCATAACATCGGGAGATACGATAATAGCAGACATATTGACACACAACTCACGCACATACCCTCCTACACACACACACACAAACACATCACATACACTCGTGTGTTAATAACCACTTAAAGGGTCTTAAAAACACCTGAAACGGATAATAATTCAGATGACATCCCGGTTTCAGCATTTTTTACAAACCTATGGTATGAATGAGGAACAGTAAAAATGTAAACGAATTAGTAGAATATGAAGTATATTGAATATAATTAATTATAAAAAATAAATAATTTTACATATATTAAGATAAGTAATATTTAGTCATAGAATTACCAGTTTCCTTCGTGCAGGAATAAACCCCCTTTCCCAAAATCATTTTTGCCCAAACATAGTAAAGAACCCCCATCATTTAAATTCTCTTTGGGAATTTTTATGATGTTGCTTCGCAACCCCTTCTGCATAGATTTCATACCACAGGGAAATACACACCAGGAACTATTTATTTTATTGCATGACAAAATTGAAATAAAATCTTAAAGTTCACGAATAAAAATATCAATATTTAAAAAATTATTATAAGTTTATCATTCGAAAGATCCTTGAAAGAATCTTAATGCTACAAGTCAAGGTAAGTTACAAAGAAGAAAAAATCATAATTGCTTACAACTACTTAACGTTAAAGATATCCTACTCTTTACCACAAAAAAAGAACTTTACTTGGTATTTTAACACCACTATAAGGATAATGAGTTTCACAGGAGCTTACTATTACACTCCAACATTACTCAGAGTTAATTTTACTTATTTCTAACACCTTTTTGACCTTAAGATTTAAGTTAAAGGAGAATTAACGCAGAGCCTGGAGACAGAAACTCAGGTATCCAGCGGATAAAGGACGGTAGCTTCTAAAAGATCATTTTCACTTCAGCCTAAGTCATTGCAGATGATTGCCTTTGATGGATTATAAGGCTCTCTGGTTAGTAATTAGTTTGAATCATATTCTCATTATCGTCCTCCGAGACGATTTTATAACTTATAATCATTGATGATATCATAACTGAATCCATCATATTTTTCACTTTATCAAAACAAGTAAAAACTTTGGTATTTAAAAAATATTTGTGGCGTTACAGAGTTATAATTAAATAATTACACCTGATTTTATAAATCAGTTATTTTCTGGATTTTACATTTTCAAACTTTAATGTGCGCATTGCAAGCTTCCATATCTTCTTTTTCAAAAAATTAATGATAATAAATAGCTTTGTGGTAGAAGTAATATCCGTTAGTTTCATAGAGTATCTCATAGAGTATTTCATAGAGTAGCTAGAGTATCATTCATTTAACGAGAACTGTACAAATCAATTAATGATTAGGGCCATGTGACATTAAAGTATGATTAAATTAACATTTTTAGCACGAATATATTTTTCAGAATAAATCGACAACTTTAAACTTAAGTAATAACTCAAAAGAGCATGCCATTGATCTTTATTACTATTGATTCTGCAGAGGTGCTGAAACATGAGACATCCAAAAAATTCCATACAATTGATTATCCCTACATAGATAGGGGGAACAACACCAAAATTTGTTGTCCTGAAAATGGGATTGGAAAACCACCAGTTCTTAGTGTATCTGTATTGAAATTAAAATAAAATAAAATCTTGTATTACAACTCTTTTATCCTAATTATTCTCTAAATCAAGAATCTTAAACTGGGAAAAGTCTCTGAACAACTTTTTCGTTCAGCAGAGTTATTAGTCCAGCGCACTTAGATATTTAATGGGAACAAATAGGCTACAAAGCGAAAATTACAGGGTTTGTTTATCATCATGAGAGACAGCCACATTCAGATGAAAATTCTAGTAAATACAGAAGGGCAAAGGCCTTCAAATTTGATGGCACTGGATAAGCTTTAAGTAATGTGACCTAAGTAAACGATCGCGCATGTATCTACAAATAAGGTACAGGGTACCTCGACACTTTCCCTCAAAACTTCGGAATCGCTTGGTTCGTTCTTAAAATGTCATGATTATCTAAATATTAAGGTAGTATTACATTGATTTCACAAAGCTCGACGATTAAATATTGATCCAATGAACAATAGCAATAGAAAGTATTAGTATTTATATTAGAATATATAAATTCTAATATAACTAATTATTATTATTACAAATTATTAAATTATTAGATCTAATTATTAAATTAGTATCTAAATTATCTTCGAACCCCTAATAAGAAATTCGGTCGTTTGAAATAACTTTGCGTATAATATATAAGGACCCAAGTTTTGTTTAATAAACAAGTTGGGTATATAACTTTGATTTTTGTTGGATCATAAAGGTTAAGCAGCGTCGAGCGTGGTCAGTACCTGGATGAGTGACCGCTGGAATAAAACAATTATCTGAGAACGAGCGAAGCGAGTTCGACAAATGTTGTGGTATAAATTTAACGACTTTTATATTCTAAGGATTAGCGAATCAATTTTCTATTAATATACTAACATTATTAGCGAATCAATTTTCTATTAATGT
Organism: Microvelia longipes; assembly: GCA_018340805.1. Classification (NCBI taxonomy): domain Eukaryota; kingdom Metazoa; phylum Arthropoda; class Insecta; order Hemiptera; family Veliidae; genus Microvelia; species Microvelia longipes. The sequence goes on along the minus strand of JACMZG010000008.1, from coordinate 45,870,799 downwards.
ACTAACATTATTAGTGAATCAATTGATTGGTCGTGTTGCTAGGCTAGGGTATAACAATACTAGATCTTAGTAGATTTTTTAAGATGAAGTAATTATTTCTTTCTTTTTCTCAATCATACTACTCATCATACTTCTCGTGGAACCCCCTAGCGTATTTAAAAACCGCTGCCCTGGACTATACTGAGTTATAGAATTATGTAAAATGTGTGCTCACTGTGAATGAGGCGTGAAAAACTGCTAACGCCAGTTTATTAGCCAGAGCGAGGACATAAGTTTTCTCATTTTGTTAGAAATTTACAAAGTAAACATAATATTTAAAATGTAGTTAATTAAAAGCTGCAATGCGACCCTTAAAGTTTAAGCATTAAGCAATGTGACTATGGATTACCGTTGCAATGCTTTCCTTAACTACAATGAATAGTGTGTTTACGCTTCTATGCCAAGTTAATAGGGTATAGGATCACATACGTTTGTAAGCACGATTAATAAAGAATTCTTAAATATTAAATACACGTCAAAAGGTGGTAGCTACAGACAGGTTAATAATACATCGTTAGCTGGACTGGCTGTGGTCGTACTAATGAGCAGATAGAGAGGCTGTATAAACCACTAATGAGTCGAAGTTATATAGAATGGAAAAATCATTACTGACCAGTAGCTAAAGGGAATAAACAACTAATACGAAAACATCTCAATCATTTCTACTTCGGTGCCTTTTTCAGAGATTGGAACTTTTAAATACCCTACACTGTATTTCTGAAATGGATTAAACTAAATATTCTTCAGTCTTTTCTGTTATGAAATGACCCTTATGGTCAGTCATCAATGGTTTTGCAAAATGCAACAGCCAAACATTACGTTAACCACGAGCATTATTGATAAGAGAGATTATCTAAAAGGCTTTAAGTAATAATATTAATATAATTTTAATCTATGTTTAATGCTCAAGGTGTATTTCCAAGCAGAAACAATGGGAACTGGTTTTAATCCCCGTATATGGACCGATTTACTAAGGCATAACTAATAGTTTGTTCTTTGTAGCACTGGAAAGTTTATAGAACTCCATCTCAGGCTTGATCAAGGGGACTTTAGTTCTATAAAAAGTTTTGAATGATTTATTCAATTTAGTATATTTCGCCTATCATTGTAGGCATCTTCAGAAACTATATCAACAAGCTACATTAATAAACTATTAAATAAGTAGTTTATTAATGTAGCTTGTTGATATAGTTTCTGAAGAAGCCTGCAATGATAGGCGAAATATATTAAATTGAATAAATCATTCAAAACTATTTATAGAACTAAAGTCCCCTTGATCAAGCCTGAGAGGGGGTAAGGCATAACTATTATTTTTGCTTTTAAGTTCTTGTACATTAGAACATATTATCACTTAAAAATTCTGGCGCGGGGGTCCGCTAGCATAAGCATATAAACGAGCTTCACATGCGTGTGAACTATGCTGTGCCGTGAATTGATATGCGCATTTTCTTTTAAAAAAATCGAAAAAATTAAATACCTAGTTGAGACGCGTCTGGAGTTTATAAAGAATATACCGGAAACTTAAGCAAAAATTGGATTAATAAGCAAGAAACCACGCATTTCAAAGAATTCGCCTGGTTTGTGGACCCCCGCACCTTTTGAGTTTAGGGAACTTTATTTTGGTGGTCCAGTTAAAAACATGGTGTGGAATAGGTCACGCTAAGTTAACTACACCACCAAAATGACGTTCTCTTTACACAAAAAATGTGGTGAAGTTTACTTCAGGTGTCCCATTTAACGCCAGATTTTGTAAAATAAGAAGGTGCATTGGAAAGTATACTTTTATGGGGCTTTTTGGGTTATAGGCAAGAATACAACACATTTCGCCCCTTAAACATTTTTTTCTAAGATTATTATTTTGGCGGGAAGTGCCCAAAGTGAAAGAATGGAAACTTTTTAACACGAAGCTAAAGTATTGGCACTAAAAAGAATTTCCCAAAAGTAAAAATGACCTATTTTTGGAATTAAATATTAAGAACACAAATAGTTCCATACCTTACCCTCATTTTAAGGTCTTAGCATTAATTTTAAGTTAAAATGTCCGATTTTTACAGTTTGGGCTCATATTCCCGGCAAAATAGCGGTCTTAGACATTATTATGCCAGAGGTAAAATACCTTATATTCTTCCAAGTCCAGTAAAAGTACCTTCAAATTTACTTTTTTACTATCAAAAATATGTTACCTTTACACAAAAAGAGTACCCCAAGTTTTAATAATTTATGTCTAGCGGTTTAAAATTTAAGAGGGAAGCAGAGGGAAGACTTTCGGTCCACCCTGTATATCAATTACCACCATCTTAGAAAAAAAATGTTTAAGAGGCGAAATGTGTTGTATTCTTGCCTATAACCCAATTAATTATTATAACCCAAATAATTATTCCAGAAACTGGGTCATATCCCAAACAATTAGATACCAATACTATTGAATTACGGTAATTTTTTCCCGAGCTATCATCTGGTAAATACAAGGAATATTACCATTTTAAAATTAAAAATAAGCTTACTGGTACACCGGAATTCAAAACCATATTGCATTGTATGGGAAAAATATAGGTCTTATTAAAAAGAATTATCGGAATTCAGCGATATTGGTATCGAATAGCCCAGGATATGACACAGTTTCAAAAATTATCCATTATCCATATAATTGGCTCCAATTTAATTTTTTTAAAGTTACCGAAAACACAATTTGGTAATCAGAATACCATACATGCCAGACGATTACCAAAAATATAATTAGATATTTAAACTCCCAGTGGTCAACTTAGTGGGAGTAGATAGCAATTTTATCGCTATAGATCCGTATAGATCTGAATAATCAGGGTGATGTATTTAATTGTATTATAGATACCCTGTATCTATAATATAATATAGTATATCTAATATTAATATATATATATATATATATATATATATATATATATATATATATATATATATATATATATATATATAATATATATTTTATTATCGTAATATAATAGTAATATATCTATATAGAGATATATTAGAAGCATAGATACTAGTAATAAATTTTCTTATATTATTGTAGCATTACTAAATAAAAATATTCAAAAAAGTAGTTGAGAATGTAACTCAACTACACATTAGTATATGAGAAGGAAAACTATGAGAAGGAAAACTTTTAAAATTCTAAATAAGCGCGCCAATATTCAATAAGCATTTGAACATATTTAGTATCAAAAGAGCGCACGATTATAATGATAGTAATAAAAAAATGATATACTTAAACAATAGCGACCACTAACAGTTGGAAACAATAAAACCTTACCTCTCTGATCTGCACTTCATAAATAATTACCTGCAAACCGTTAAATTATATTAATTACTCCTTTATTGATACATTGAACATAAAATGATAATTATGACCACAAACATCCCGAAATAATTTTTGTTATATTTTGACCATTATGTTGACCCTTTTATATTGATTAACTTTTTATTATTTATAATATGCTATTATTAATAGAAAGTCACGCTGAATGTTTTTGGTATAATAATTATAAAGATCGTGGTATACAATGTCATTTGTTATGAATTTCATAATTATACAGCAATTTTTGTTTATTTTAGTCAACCTGGCACAGGCCACGTCTTAGGTAAAACTATTTTCCTATACTACTACTACTGGTATATATACATTTTAATATATATTATATATATTATATATATATATATATATATATATATATATATATATATATATATATATATATATATATATATATATTATATATATATATATATATATATATAATATATATATATATATATATATATATATATATATATATATATATATATATATATATATATATATATATATATATATATATATATATATATATATATATATATATATAATATATATATATATATATATATATATATATATATATATATATATATATATATATATATATATATATATATATATATATATATATACATAGGTACATAGGAAAACGCCTTTGTGTACGTTATGCACTAAAAATCTGAAATTGAAACTTTTCCTGAATTATCAATTTCAAGTGCGTTTAAGGTCTCCCGAGTGGTTTTTTTAAAAAATGTTTTGTCTGTATGAGTGTTTCTGTTATAATCGTAGCACCCTGTGTATTTATACTAGTTGGCATTGAAACATTGTAAAAACACAAGCATCAGGTCTACCCCAAAAAATTAAGGAACGAGTAGTAATGCCCAATGCTAGATTAGTTAATAACCTGAAATAATGTTATGAGGCTATGAGTGCCCGAGTCAGTAGGTTGGAAGATGATCATTTGTTACCTTGTATTGAAGAAATACACAAACCTAGTCGAGAAACTCCTATACTAACATGCTTAGAGATAATTTACTCGATAGGGCATAGTTTATGTCAATACATTGAAACCCCTGAAACATCATTTTAGGGCTTTCAGGGGCTCTGTGTAACCTCATTGAAACTTTCTTCAAAAGTGAGTTAAGTTTGTAATAAATAAATTGTTTTCAGCTTCCCGCAAATTTTTTGTATTTTGATTTGAATTTAAAACGTCCTGCTATATAAGTAACTATATTTTTGTTCTGTTTATTCAATTATATTAACAGTCGAAGGTTAATATAATATAAGGTAAAAATTCAACCTATAGGGCCTCTTTATTATTATATCTCTATGAACTCATGTAAATAAAATCTGACGTGCGTGATCAGCTGATAGCTGGCTCTAAAAATAAAAAATTGGGTACCTCACTACTTCAGACTCGCTTCGCTCGTCCTCAAAATACACAAGTCATAAAATTTTACTGTAACACGTATTTGGACTCGCTTCGCTCGTCCTCTGGTAGTAATTACATCCGTTTCATTCTAGTGGTTACCCATTCATCACTCAATACATGAATTTACTTATTTATTACGTAAAGGTATACACTTACACTAAATTTCGACTCAATTTGATTATATTCTGATTTTTTACAATTTTTGAAAACTTATTCAAGTCAATGGTAAAATTGAACTAATGCTTATTATGAGGTGAAACTTAGCAAATATGTTAACCTTATACATGGTTACATGCATACTAAATCTCAAATTACCAAAAATTTCTGCGTTTTATGATTTTTCGAAATTTTTGCTAAGTTATTATTGTGGGTTAATGACTTCATAAAAAATAATTTTCTGAATAGCACAACTTTATACCTATAGAGTGATTTTCGTATAGCGTTTAAACTCACACACACAGACAGACAGACAACATTGTGAAAACTACTTTTACTTAAGAGCACCTGAAACGGATATTTCCGGTGACATTTCGGTTTCAGATTTTTTGCAAACACAATACTTTTCCTATATACCTACGGTATAAATGAGGAAAACTAAGTATATACCTTCGGTATAAATGAGGGCAAGTATAAAAATCTCTAACAACCTTAATCGAATGTGACAAAATATATATCTTGCTCAAATTATAAAAAGAAAGGGTATTAATTTTAAAAGCATTATCATAAGTAATACTGAAATGCATTATGCATTGTTAATAAATTTCACACATATTTAACTTCATGTTTGAAAGACGAGTCCTTGCAGAGTAAAAGGTAAAAGCATTGCCCAAGACTTGAAGCAAAGATATTATGAACAATATTTTAGGATGATTAATTTCATTTGGTTAGAAAGAAGTAGGTTGATGAGAGACAATGAGTCGACTTGATGATTGTTTTGCTTATTGTCGCAATAATGATTGTTATCCGAGAGTTGTTCATCACAAAACTTGACTTAATTCAATAGAAAGCAACAGGCAATGAGTTATAAACAGTCGAGAGTATAAAAGGATTACAAAAAGTTTTGAGCTGAATATGGATAAACGAGAAGCGTGGGATGTAACGAATAAAGACATTAGTTGTTTAAACGGTTCTTGTTGAAACGAGATTTCCTTTTTGTCGCTTTTTTAATAGTTTTGGACAAAGCGGTGGCTGGTGAGATCCTTCTTTTTTAGTTTCTTTGTGGGCTAATGACTCCGGAGGAGCCGGTGATGGCAGTCCGTCAACACTAGGGATCTCTAGGCTCCTTTCACTTGGCGTCTGTTGCTCGCGTAGAGAGCACGCGTACGGACCACCCAAACAATCATCAACACATAACCCGTAGCTTCCTCCTAGGGCCAATTAAAAACAAAACCATTACACAGAGAAGACTTACTCGTTATTATAGTAACCTCGGAATTTTAAAGTTCAACTCCTTTTATATCTTCTTTATTAAAATGTCGTACTCCATAATGTATGAATAGAAGTATTTTTACAATCCTCATCTAAATAAAACATTAACTTTTGAAGTTCCTGCATAAAAAGTTTTGTACTTTTTCTCGTAAAAGAACGACTTCCTTAATATAGTTACGTCTCAGTCAACAAAGACTAATAAAGCCATAATGATCAAACAAAACCTAACATTCCCCTTAGTACAAAAAACCAATTAGTTTTCTAAATAAAACTTTGATTCATTTCTTGAACTTGTGTTCGATGCAATCAATATGAGTTATAGTTATAGGTTGGATTTAAAATATTTATGTTCTTTCTATAAACTCAGTATCCACAAACCGACAAAATTTAAATATAAGACTATACCGTATGACAAAGTTAATTTTATACTTCCTTATACCGCATCCCAAACTACATTTGAACCTTATAATATTTTATTATAACTGGAGATATTACTATATAGTCATCAAATAACACGTACGCAAGCACAAGAGACTTACCTCGCAAAAAATATTTTTTAAAACTTCCTGATATGCTTACGTTCAATTTTTATCGAATGGCTTGTATACGTTTTTTTTTAATTTTAAAAATCATAATAATTTGTTGAAAATCGAGTTCAATTTTGGTGCAAGTATATCTTTTTTCGCTATTATATATTTTACAGACTTCAAAGCAGATCCAAATTGTACAAAATATTATTGAATTACAGAAGGGCAGAGTAAAAGACGATAACGATTGCGTTAGCTAATAGTTTGGCGTACAAAGTGTTGCGGTTTGGTGAATCAAAACTCGTGGGAAGCATCCTACCAGGTCCTACTTTTGACTTCTCCAGACAATCATAAAATGCATTATTTTACGAGGCTACCTTTTTTAACTAAAATGTCCCAACCTGACAATATATGAAATTGAAATCGACAAATAATTCGTGAGTTGGATGTGTGGTTGTTGGACGGTTCCTTTAAACTCGTGTAATGAGTCGTCACCAATAGGACGATAAAACCTTTTCCTGTTCGTCATCCCGATTGTTTCATATTCTCATTACTCTTAATTTCGATTCCTTCTTCCAAAATTCGATTTATTTTATTGATTGATATGGCTGAAGTTACACGCTCTAAACTAACCGCTAAAGTAATGCTCCTTACTAATACTAACATCCTTCTTTCTTTCTGCATTCTGCTTCAACGCTTTGCAAAAACATCAATCATAAATTGTATCCCAACAGAGTTGACTATTATTCGACGAGTTAGCTTTAATAATGTGTTTTCCAAGCGGTTTTCAAAATACTTGTGGCTGCAAAAATTTGGTACTCTCTTCTTTTATTGCAATTCTACGTTTTAATACGTATCACGTACGAATCCCAATAATAAAAATTGATGTCTGTATGTATGAATGGATGTTTGTGTCGTATGCGATAACGGCTAATATGAATTCAATTAATGTTCGAACAAAAATTCAAACATTATGAAAGAGAGAACTAATTCACTTCCCACACTTCTTGCCTCAATGGCTCTCTACTGCAATACTATTCGCATTTGTGCAGTTAATCAACCTCTATAATTAGAGGTTGGGCGTAGTAAGACCAATGAAATATTTCTAGAGAAGATTTTATCGTCTAAGGTATATTGTATTGACCTTATGCAGTTATTCCTTGGTGTCGCTGTTATTTTAAATTAAAAGTAAAGAATTAATACTTATAGCATTGAGAAACAATGCTATTTTAAGGACGAGCGATGCGAGTCACTCTAACTTAAGCGTTGCATCACCTTATGATAACATTATAAGAAAGACTGCAGTAAAGAAGAAATCAATAATAAATAATAAGATTAAATGGCGTAGTGATGAAGAGTTAAAGCACTTCAAGCACAATTTTGACTATAATGTAAAAATATTGCAGTTAACATAACAGACGACCACATAACGTAATTCTTTGTTAAAGAATTTCGTATCACAAAAGGACTTATTCCGATCCAGGGTTGAGGTCAGACCTGACCAATTATCCTGAACTTGACAGCTCTCCTAAAAAGAACCCTCTTAAATTCAAAGGCGTCACAAGATTAGATTTTTCCCTCACAAAGTGTCAAGGAGGCGTGTTGTTATCACATTCCATTCCGGTCAATAAATGTTTTATACGGGATAATATCACTTTATCAAACTTTAGGAAGTCCTCTTAACGTCCCAATCGAGTCAATCGTGTCCTTAAAGGAATTTGTCACATGCATTTAATATATTTTTTATTTCCATTTAATATGGTTTTGTTTTTAACTATTTACAAAAATATGGTATCCTAACAAAAACACTCCGTGAAAAAATGCAGTCAAGTCTTCATATCATAGTTTACGCCAAGTCTATTTCATTTGCTATTTTCACAAATCTTGGGAGATATAGATTTTTTATAATATCCGCAACATATGCATACTGAAGCCTTACAAAGATTGTCAGAAAAGAAATTTCTGACTTGGCAAGAACGCAGAGGTAAAATAAATTAATTTCAACGTAATATAGAAGGAGTTATTTTATAGGTGTTGCCTATTTTCTAATTCTACTTATAAATTAGAAATTCAGCGTGCTTGCCAAGTCAGAAATTTCTTTTCTGTCAAAAAGGCTAAAGTGTGCACATGTTGCGGATATTATAAAAGCATTTATATCTCCCAAGATTTGTGAAAACGGCAAATGAAATATTCTTGGCGTAAACTATGATATATTGAAACCAACAATATGACATTAAGATTGAATTATTAAAATGTTTGACATACGTGATGAAGAACTAAGAAAATTATATCACCGATATAATACTGTCGTTATGTTATTATTAGACATATATATTTTCATGTTACAAATAATGAATTATAACTTGTTGATGAAGTCATTATGAACCACTATTTTTTTTATATCCGTGAATATATGTATTGGAGATCAGATTAAAATATTGTAAATTTGACAATTTTTCCTGGCTTTATCAAATAAATACTACCCTCATTTCATATTTCAAGTTTCTACGATTATTAGAAAAGCATTAGAATTATGATGAGTGAGTGAGTGAGTGAGTCAGTCAATCAGTCTGTCAGGGTCTAGATCAGGCATTTTCAAAGCGGAATTAGTCGTTAAATATAAAAGGTAAAGAGTTTTAATTTCAAAAGTAATATTATTCCGATTTAATCTTTGCGTTAGCCAAATTGTATGTTTCTAGGTTAATCCAGTTAAAAGATACAAAGGGGTAGAAAATGCTCCGAATCGCTTCGGAAAAAGGGTGTTCATAAGTGCCAGCCTTGGATATGAATCTTGTACCTTATAAAGCAAGACTTGGCTGGGGGCACTGCCGTGCCCCAGATATATATATATATATATATATATATATATATATATATATATATATATATATATATATATATATATATATATATATATATATATATATATATTATATATATTGTATGAAATACCTGATTGTATCAACAAATTATCGGTCGCAGTAATAATAATAATGCCCGTTTAGAACCTTGCGGCTCATCAGGGATAACCCCTGCGAGAACCCCCTCAAGTGGTAGTTGTAGCCGTTACGCTCCAAGTGTACTCTAAAGTTGGCGACAATTTATTTGAACAATAATCTTATAGAAACTGAGAGCGTTACCTGGGATGCGAACCCCAGACCTTCGTGGTATCAAAGGTCAGTTTAATAACTAAAACCTTAACGACCTAGACCACGGAGGCGGCTATCGGTCACATTAAGCAGGTCAAATACTTGCGGCAAAGTGATTTGATAATTAATATTTTTATCTTATTTTTTCATAGAGAAGTCAATCAAAATCATAATAATAATTTATAAAGCCGGCTACAAATGTTGCTTAATTCGATATGGAAGCTATAATACTATAATTTCGCTTAATATCTTTAATCTATAATTGGAGTTAATATCATTACACTTGAAATTTAATCAAGTTAGCACTGAGTTTCGGAAGCAGTTTCATATAAAGATAATAACTATGAGAAGGTGGTACTAATGTTTTGTGGATGAGATGGTCAATGGCTCTTGATGAGACGGGTTGGTTTGTTAACGAGCAGGCTTCGGTGGACAAATGGGCAGTTAGTAGCTACGCTCATTGCCATCACTAATTTATGGCTCTATTACCGAAGAGGCGAGGTAATGACCGGATCTGAGGACGCCGACAACTTAACGCAGTAGCAGTCACTTCATCACTCACGTCTCAATCCTTCAACTCTTTATACTCCTTCAAATTACCCCGACTCGGGATCATCTACTTCGGCTACTGGAAAACCGAGTGATTAACGGTTTCGAAAACCAGATTACTCTATGGGTGCGTCTTAATAAGTGGCTTCTTCTGAAACTTTATGGTTTCTTTTTTAAGAATAATCCTATTGTAAATGATTGAATGATTTTAAAAGTTCCGTATACAGTAAGAGCAGTACAAACGGTTGAAAGTTTTCATTTATTATCTTGACTTTAAATAGAGCTGTATCATTTTTTCCTTCTGCTTCATGTATTAAAATTTATAAAACAGCCTTTAAAGAAGTCATGCCTAATTTACACCTACAAGAAAAAATGCTCGGAATGAGAAGAAAAGTAAAAAGAAAATATTTTTGCGAATTACAGCCATAAAATCAAATTTATATCTACGCTCTTAATCTGTTTTCTACTTGGCCAACATAAATAAAAACTAACAGTTCATTTAGGAAAAGTCATAAAATTAGTTCTCTCCTGGTTTGTTTTAATAACTAGAAAGTACATTAATTAATAATTAAATAAAGGAAGAACATTAAGAAATTATTTTATTACAGAAATCCTTGTATTTTAAGTAAGAAAAAGGACAGATTTATAGAAAAAGAAAACGAAGAAGATTTTAATAGCTTCAGTGATTAGTATATAAAAATTAATCTTATAATTAAATCTTTTTCCCCAGTGCAAGATACAGCATTTTTTTTAATTTTGTCTTAGTTCTTTTCTTAAAACGTATGGCTTAATTTGAAGTTAAAATGAATACACCTTTTGTACCTCGAACGAAAGGAGTTAAAAGTAATAAGTTGTGGCTTTTATTGGGATTTAATAACCTGTCTTCCGAGATCCGATTTCATTTAATTTGTTCGTTGATAAATTCATTAATTTCATGTGTGACTTTATCTCTGAGGTATAAAAACTAACTAACAATCCTAAAATAAAAAATAAAACGTATGAGATGTACCTACCATTTTCGTTCTTGATTTTGTTATAAATATCATTGGTACCGTATTAAAAAGTTGAGCAATTAATTTTATAAAAGGCCTCTGAAAATATTTTCAAGGAGGACTGGTTCGATGCTCCTGCTCGCAGTTAAACCTCCCAGCTAAAAAAACGATCGTGCTTTCTGGTGATCTATATATTACACGGGGTAACTTACATAATTAACACCTTACACAGCACGAAATATTTCATTAATGAATCCTTCCAGAGATGTTATAAACAGCGATTTATCGCTTATAAAATTATAACCTTATTTTTTTGTAAACAATAATGAGGTATGAGAGTTTCTTATCATTGATCGGAATCGCGTTACGGATGTTAATCCTTTTCGAATTCTTCTGTAAGTCTGTAAATAGAAGAAAGAGTATCGGACGAAGAGAGAGCGAAAGAGGCAACTTTGTTTTGAACACAGCCTCCTGTTCCGTATTAATCCCTCCCTGTAATTAAGCACCGCATCTACTAAATCATTTCTTCGATATACTGTTTCTTTTAGTTCATTGTTTTAGGTCTAATGAAATTATGCCTGTACCTGCAGATGAATAAAAGCGCTAGATAATAATTTGTTTTATACTTGTATCTTCTATTTGGTGAAACAAATAAATAAAGACAATGCGATCAATATGCGTGATATCGATACAAATAACGATTACTACAAATCAACACGTACAAAATAATGTCCAAAACACTGACCCAATTCAAAGTAGACACTTTACAGCCCCCCCCCCTCCAAAAGATAGAAGTATATATAACTTATACATATATACTTCTGTATATATGTATGAACAGGGAGTCCACAGATGGAGTTGCCTATACGTGTAAATGACAAAAAATTTCATTTTTCAACAAAACGTCACTCTCTATAAAAAATTTTGCTTGTTTTGAACCGAAGATTGAGCAGACTAAAAGTTTCGTACCATTACCCAGTACCCAAATGTACAATTTTTAAAATTCGCCGAGAGAGAAGTAGGTCTAATTTTGATTTTACGACAAAAAGTTATTCTTCAAAAAGTCACTTATTTTTAAAAAAAAATCAATTTATGCAATAAAACATGACAATAACATGACAATCATTTTTCACCATTAATTAAAATTATTTTTTTTTATTCATTTGTTTTTTTTATTTTGTTTTGATTTAATGAAAAACACAAAAATCAGCTGATTAATTAATTAATAATAAATGTAACAAACTACATATTAAATCTGTTCTACTATGTATTTAATAAATACAATGTTCTAAATCTAAATAAATAAATAAAAAATCTAAAGTAAGAAAAATAAAGGAAAAGTAAAATAACGCAGTCGTATTATTCAATATGTAAACCACCACGTTCGACGCACAGTTCTAATCTTTCTTGAATTCATTATAGACTCTGCCTAACATTTTTTCGGTCACTGTTTCCACTGCTTCTCGTATCTTGTTTTTTAAAATATTTACATCATGAGGAACAGTTTCGTGAAATACTTTCTGTTTCAAGTACCCCACAGAAAGAAATCCATTGTTGTTAGGTCAGGGGAACGCGCAGGCCAAGCAATAGGTCCAAATCGTCCTATCCATTTCCTGGAAATTTATGGTCAAACCAATCTCTGTTATAGGTTGAATGCGCCGGACATCCATCTTGTTGGAAATGCATTTTTTGTCTAAAGTCTAAATTTTCTTCGTCTAACTGTGGCCAAAAAAATTGTCTAATAAATGTAAGTAGCTGTCTTGGTTCAGTGCCCCGTCTAAAAAATATGGTCCAATTATTTTTGTTGGTGTCATGGCGCACCATACATTTACTTTTTTAAATTTTTGACTGTTTGTAGTAATAGAATAATTTGGATTGTCCTGTGTCCAGTATCGTGCGTTTTGTGAGGATACATGTCCGTTGGTACTAAAAGTCGATTCGTCGCTAAATATTATTCGTTGTGGAAATTTCGATTTCGGTCTATTTTTTCACTAATGTCAAACTAAAGTCAAGTCTTAGTGCGTCGTTCCGTCTTCTAGTTTGTGTAGAAAATGAGGTTTATATGGATGGTATTGGTTTACTTTCAAAATTTTCTGTATTTGAAATTTACTGATCATTAGTTCCTGCTGTCTGATTCTGAGCGACTTGGAGGGATTATCCCTTACGGAATCTAGTACCAACAATGTTGCTGCGTCGTCTTCATTGTATTCTTTTCTCTGCTTTTTTACGTCAGCGACACTGCCGGTTCGCACAAATTTTCAATTATTTTTTTAAAATTTTGCCTGGTTGCGTTAACATTAGGAAATCTAATATGAAAAGTTCTATAGCTCGAGCGTATGTTACGTCCCCAATACTGTAACACTGAACCAAGTATATTCTCTGTTCTTACATTAACATCTTGAATTAATAAAAGAATTTAAAAAATGAAAAAGTTATAAATTAGCTTTAGCAAACAATATTAATAATATCGTCTAACTTACCACTTTAGAAAAATAATGTCTTAGTCAAGTTCAATAATTATTTAAGTACGAATAATACTTTCAATAATTGCAAATAAAAAAAGTAATAATCTACTTAATCAAGTCATCAAAATCATAAGTATTTATTAAAGTACAAAACAAAATACACTGGAGTTTGTTTACATTTATTATTAATTAATTAATCAGCTGATTTTGTGTTTTCATTAAATCAAAACAAAATAAAAAAACAAAAACAAATGAATAAAAAAAAATAATTTTAATTAATGGTGAAAAATGATTGTCATGTTTTATTGCATAAATTGATTTTTTTAAAAAAAAAAAATGACTTTTTGTCGTAAAATCAAAATTAGACCTACTTCTCTCTTGGCGAATTTTAAAAATTGTACATTTTGGGTACTGGGTACATGGTACGAAACTTTTAGTCTGCTCAATCTTCGTTTCAAAACAAGCAAAAATTTTATAAAGAGTGACTTTTTTGTTGAAAAATGAAATTTTTTGTCATTTGCACGTATAGGCAACTCCATCCGTGGACACCCTGTATATAAGAAGTATATATAAGTAAAGTGAGATCTTATTGATGTAAAAATGTATTTATTAACTATTGTAAACTAACAACCGCCTTAAAAAAGGATACTTTTATTTGTTGAACAAAAATTTCAATTCTATTTTTTCAGCAAATAGATCCTGCACGAATATAATATTCGCTTCAAATTTTAAGAGAGCATTATTTATTTATACGATGTTGAGAGACAAGCAACCCTGGATTACTAAGGATTATGACGTTCTATCAAATACCCTGGAGTCTCAAATTAGATGAAAATTGTAATACTTATTGCTGACTTTCATTTAAGCATTGGATTGTAGGACCTTCAGTTTTATTATTAAAATTGCAGACGACGAAAAAACGTATCACTATCTTTTGAAGGTCTTAGTCTTCGCATTACTCGACTGGCCAGAATAAACGGAATGAGAAGCAAGTGAAATTGAGGATGAAATCACTGTGTCCCCTCCAAGTGAAAGAGATCTCGTTACGAATGCAGCATGGCTGATTGTTGCCAGCTTCATTTGCTCGTTTTAATAATTTATAAGGCCGCTGTGGGGTTTGTACTGTTTGTCTTCCTAACTGGATTTCTCCAGCCGCGTTGTTACTTCCAGCATCCCTCTCTAATCTCCTACAACCCCTTTGCCTAACCATATTTAGTTTATATATAAGTTATTCAGTATCCTCAGATTTTAAATTACGACAGATTTTAGTTTACACATGAAGACTGTCAGCTTGTATAGATAGATTAATTCAAATTCATTAATTAATGGTGATTAATAGGTGGTTTCTCCAACTGTTTGAGTGTTTGGCATGGGATGTATTCTCTGTATTATATCTTATGAATATGATTGATAAATATGACAAACTTCTAACACAAATTTAAAATATTTATTTGAATTTTTTCGATTTCAAAAAATTTCTTTGTGAGAAACCGGCACTAAAGTAGGTACTTTACTGACTCAAAAAAATCTGTAAAATGCGCTTTTATAGGCAAGGCCATTAAAGTAGTTATCGGACAGTAATTATTGTTCAACACTGTTTCACCTAAAATATAAGAAGATAAAGATGAATAAAAGTCGTAACTTGTTCAATTTCAAGTATTTAAACCTCATTGTTATAAATTAAAAACATTTATTGAAGACTGCAGTCTTTAAAAATGAGTTATATTTGAACCATCTATTAGTTATATGCTAATTCTTTATTCATTTTTCTGAAACGTTATGTTTTTTAAAAACTCTCAATGGATAGTGAGGTTTAATGCCCTCGCAAATATTCTGGTATGGGGTACCATCCTGATTTTCTCAGCGGTCAACCGTACAGCACTGACCACGATCAATGCTGCTAAACTTCTATGATCTAACAAAAATCCTAGATTTACTTGTCGTATTGAAACGAAACTTAATGCACTTATTTTTTACGTACTGGTTTACACTTGAACCAAGTTTCAACTCAATTGGATTGTTTTCCGATTTTTACCATTTTTTAAAAAACGTACACAAGAAATTTATTAATAATTGAACTGATGCTGATAATGAGATGGAAACTTAACACACATGTTAATCTTATACATGGCTACATGGTGTGTCAAATCTCAATCCAATCACATTATATTTCCACGATTTATGATTTTTCGCAATTTTTGCTAAGTCATTATTGCGGATGATGACGTCATACATTTTTTTAATAGCACAATTACAGCGTTAGTCTCTAGCATAAATACACTAGGAGCTACGATGAAACATCTGAAACGGATAATCCCAGTGATATCCCGGTTTCAGATTTTTTTGCAAACACAATACTTTTCCTATCTAACTACGGTATAAATGAGGAAAAGTAAAAATAGTGCAGCTTACATGGCGGTAAAGTAGCATTTTATAGCTTTGGAACTTATTTATTGACTCCCTGTCGCTAATCAATAATCAAATTTCCGGAGCAATAAAATGCAACTTTGCCGCATAGTAAAACAATCTACTATTTTTTTAAATATACCGTTAATCGAATAAAATGCAGACTTAATATCTGCTCGAATTTATACAAATAATATAAAAATTGATTTTTTCTTCTATGTATAACTTAATATCGATTAGAACAAAGCATTCTCTCGAACCAAATTGTAATAAAATTAAAATTGTCAGTGTTTACTATTTATTTAACTTTAACACATAGGATTCTTTTCAAAACAGGATCGAAAAAACCTCTAAGCCAATTTGTTTTTATTTCAAAGAAACCGAGGGGAAATATATAAATTATATAATTATGATTAATTATATGATTAGAGTGTAAAAATCAAAGTAAAAGAAGGTAAATAAATAAATTTCTGAAAAAGCATAGTTTAAAACTTGCACGTTTGAAATAGTTTTTACACATAATCAAGTCTATTAAGAAAAAACTGGTCATTCAGACCAACTCCTGACAAATAAATGCAGATATAAATCAAACAACACCTATACAGTGTAACAGAGTCGGCTGTGTAATCAACTAAAAATATATGCTTGTTTAGCCGATCCTTATTTTTATTTTACCAGATCGCCGTTTCATCTTTTACCCCTTTTAAATTAGACGGTATGAAAATCAAGGATAATTTATTTTACAATTTATGAAAGTAAATACATCAAAATTTTTGCTATAAGATAAACCTACCTCACAGTTAAATTTTGAATTGGAAGAAAAATGGGACATTATAAATGATGGCATATTTATAAATAAATCTTATAGAAAAATATAGATTATATTTTGAAAATGGTTTGTTTTAAAAAGTTTGTTAGAGTCAGATCCAGATCTCATAGTTCGGCTGTAACAATGACTCCAGTTGTTTTTTTTAATTACTGTCATATAGCAAAGATTCACTGTTTACTTGACTTGTACTACTTTGTGTCGAAGCATTGATTGATGCGGAGAGAGTTTTAACAGCATCCATTATTGAGCAAAAGAATACACAATGTTTTTATAATTTTGTCAATATTTTTTTATTACCATAAATAACTACAGGCTTGATCAGTTCACTTTTTACGGTTCGCACACAACAACAGATCACTAACTTTTTATAACAAAGGTCATTACTGTTTGCCTTAAAATGTGGCGTTAAATAAAAAAAAACTTGTCCAGGGTCCATATGTCGAAGGCCTTCTGACTGGTTTTCGAAAATTTGTCTGTCTGTATGTGTGTGGTTTATCATCTAGCTCCCTGTGTATTTATGCTACAGATTTAAAACTTTGGACAAAAATCAGTCCACAGCTGTAGTTTTGCTGTTTGGAAAATATTTTTTATGACGTCAGCAAATAATGACTCACCAAAAATTTAGAAAAATCATGAAACGCGGAAAAATGTTGTGATCAGATTGAAAGTTAATTCACATGAAGCTGTGTATAAGACTAACATATGTGCTACCTAAGATTCTAATCTGTAGGTTTCAAATAAGCAGATAAGTGAATAACTTATTGATTTAAGTTCACCTAATGAAATTGATTATGAATGAAATGCATTGTAAAACTGTAATAATGTATGAAATTATAACCAAATAAAGAATTATTAAAAACCATTGTGAAACTTATGCTAATTCAGTGACTATATTATCACTTCAAAGTGCCAAATATAAACTCAATTGGATTATTTTACGATTTTTAAAACACGTATACATGTCATTTGAGACATATTGATCTAAAGCAGATAATAAGATGTAACTTGGTATATTAGTTGGTCTTATATATGACTATATGCGTGCTGAATTTCAAATAGATCAAATGATTTTTCGTGCTTTTCTTATTATATAATACTTTCCCTCTTTATACAGAATAAGGAAGCAATACATCAAAGTAAAAAGTAAAATGATTAAATATGAATAGTTAAAATTCTAGTTTCTGTCTCACCTCATTCTTAGGTTTGACAAAGAAACGTATTTTTTTCAAGCTGACTCACACATATTTTTTTTAAGTTGTACTTACACTGATACTTAATACTCCTGAGATCAATTGTAACTAACAGTGAAGACGTCATCAAAACTGTTGCCTCCTAATCAGAGTGGGCTTTACTGGAACGCTCGAAACTTCTATAACATGCTCACTCAGTACGTTATACGTTTTTATTTCCAGAACTACTGTTGATGTGCCCCATTTAATGAAAAAACAATTCATTAAACGTTCTAAAATAAGATATAAATGCCTTCATAAGTTTCTATGAGAAAACGTAATATTTAATTAAAACGATTTTGGAAGTTTTATGTTTTGTATATAATTACTCTTTTGTTAGCACTTTGTTCACACTAAAAATGATCAATATGTATAATTCAACACAAACACGAATATAATTTGATGTTTTCGCCTGTGTGTCACCGTTTATAACTTTAAAGTTATTAAAATGATAATAATGTATTTATTATTATGTAGTGGCTTTAATTTAACACATTTTAACATTATTTAAATAATAAAATGTCTTTACCTCCAGTCGGGAGAAATACAAGGTTTACAGCCTGGCTTTTAGGATGTAAAGTTTCTACAGGGGGCATAGCCTATCTCAATACAGAGGGGCCTGCAATTTTTTTGGGGCTAGCAGGGGTTCTGTGTAACCTTAGTGATAGTGATGGTAAGTACTTTTCGAAGAATGGCACGTGATAGAATTTCTATTCCTCGCATGAAAATCTAAGATACCCCCACCAGGAACGAACCCGGACTGTTTGGGTGGCAGGCGCACGTGTTACATACTACAATATCGGGACCCAATTATTTATTAGAAATCATGGGACTCGTACCACGATCATAGTGATAGTAACGATTTAATAACATTAATGATTTTTCCTATTTAAACAGTGAAAATGCAAGGGGCGTATAATAAATAATGGATTATACAAAGAGAAAAAGAATAAAAGCCGCTCAAAACACTGCCTACTGATTAATTATCAACCGCCAATGACATTTTTAAATGAATAAACGACCAACTTTATTCGATTTGTATAATAAATCAATGATACGCCTTTGAACTGTGGGCAGGAAAATATGATTCCTCAATAACTGATTCTTAAACTAGAAATTTTAGGATTTAACTTATCTGTAAAAAAATAATTACCTGACTTTTTATTAAAAAAAATCATGTGTCCAGAATGGACTTATTATATTTATTTATTAATTTTCAATTATTCCTTATAAGGTAAAATTATTTTTTATCAATACTATTGAAATAGAATTACTGTAATTTTAGTACCATAAGATAAAATTAACTTAAATTGAAATAAAAACTTTTAAAATTAAAAAAAAACTGTAAGGTGGATAAAGCTTTTTTCATTCAATTAATTTTAAAGGATTTTATATTCAATTAAAACTTATGCGCTTACAAAGTTAAGCCTTGTGCGGTGCCAGGGTGCAATGTGTTGATTTGTTGCCTCCAATTACACCTTAAATTTCATAAAACCTGAGGAGCATATAAACTAAAAGAGACAACTTTTGATTTATTGTTAATGAGGAGTCGCTTTGGCGTCTTTGCGGTACCACAAGTGCAGGCCACACTGGAACGCATAATGCATTTCTATACGTGTAATACAAGTATACACCTGTCCCGTAATATATGGCATAAAAAATACACCCGACTTGCCAGAGCGACCGGCTAGGAAGCTGCAAAACAACTCCACACAAGTAGTTTTTTATTTATTTAATTTTTTTTATTCGAGTAATAAATTACCAGTAGTTAAAATCAAAACATTAATTTCTGCTTTTTAACCTTCGCACTTTTTTTCGTATTAAATTACATTTTTTCGTATAACTACTTGAATTTGTTACATTAAATTAATCTTCCTTTGTATCTGAGCAGGAAAAAATTACACTTGCATGCTTCATTACTGTGAAAAATTACTGGTGCACAATTAAACCAATTATGCCTGTAAAATATAATGGAAAACTAAAAATATCAACCAGCCATGCTAAAGTTCAAGAGTAACCCAAATAAACTTGAATACTTAGTGTGTTGTTCTGAAGACTCACCTTGACTTGAACTTTATCATTTACTCTCTTGCAAAATTTTCTTAAAATTAGCTAGTGTAGCGCCAAGCGTGTAAGCTGCTAAGTTACTTCCCAAAAATGAACATTTTAAAATGTTGTTAACATTTGGCCATTCACTTTTATTAACTTTTCGAAATATTTTCAACTTAATTATACGTATGATTGTAAAAATTAAATTATGCATAGTAAAGTTAATTTATTAAGCATTAGGTATAATCGATACTTTTGACAGAATCACTGATAAATGTACTACAGTTATAACCCTCTATTAAGAGATAAGAACTATGCATATTGTTCTTTAGCTGAGTTCCAATCATAATCTCGCTGGTTTCGGTTCGGTACTAGGGTGCCAGAGTCACTTATTCTTAAAGAGTACTAGCTAGAACCATTTTTATATCGTTGGTCCGCTAAAAAAATCGAATATTCAATTTTGTAAATGAATACCGGTATGTTATACTTTCATCGGGAGAGAATGGTGTGCTAATCAAGTATTATCTACTCAGCAGAGTTATGGTAAGCCCTTAGATAAGTTAGCTACTTATTATTGAGGTTTGATGAAAGTTGATTTTACTCTCCTTGCATGTTGTTTTCATCAGAAAAGTTTAGGAATAATTACTAATCTTTCTCGCTCTATCATACTTTCTTAATAATTATTTGATAGAATGTGTATAGTGGTGTCTGGTTATAGGACTGAATATAGTAGTTAAATATATAGAATAGTTTCTATTTAGATATTAATATCCGTCAGCAAAGTATTATCTTATCCCGAAAGACATTCATGAAAGGACTAAGTTAAAAAAACGGGTACGGGATACCTCGGAACTTTTCTTCATCACATCAAATTCCTTACGCAGATCCAAATTCCTGATTGCTTCGGACTCGCTTCGCTCGTCCTTAAAAAGTACAATTCGCCAAATTTAACTCCAACGTGTTTTCGGACTCTCTTCGCTCGTCCTCACAAAGTAAGTACATCCGTTTCATTCCCAGCGGTCACGCATCCAGGCACTGACCACGCTCGATGCTGCTTAACTTTCATGATTAACAAGTGTCATGAGTTCAAGTTTAATTACGTTTAAACTTGTATAAACATCTACAAGAAATTAGTTTGGCTATCTCCCAGGTATTTGGCAGTTGCCTTCGGCTCTTATTAGTTGCATAAGGGTCTCTATAGGTATATTTCCGTAACTAACACATTTTGCTGATCTAAATTGTGTATATTCTAAGCTGTATTCAGCAAAGGGCCAATTAGGGTATTCCCGTCTTAGAAGTTTACCCTCCTTAAAAATTAAAATTAGAATCAGGGTAGAACATAATTCTGATCTGTTATGTTCTGTTTTCAGGACCCTAATTGGCAAGCCTAATAGCTTGCCAATTTGTAATTTGTCATTTACTATAACAAAATAAAAATTATATTTTTCTGGGCAATTATATTAAATGTTACAAGCAAATAATAATATTTGCACTCTCACTCACTATTCAGTGAGTGAGAGCTTTGTTAATTAATTTGGTCATCATACCAAATTTAATAATATACCAAGCCCGCAAAACATGCTCACTAAAAAGGCAAAGAATTGGACTGCGCTTAGTGGTCATTTACTAAAATGCGGCCAGTAATATTTCAAACAAATTTGATTTAACACATAGTAAGTTTAGAAGCTCTTTTTACTCTCACAGCCATAAAGCAATAAATATTCATTACAAAAAGATTAGGATGATTAGAATATCTCTATAATCTGGTGAGTTTAAGACAAAAATATTCTACAGAGTGACAAAGTATACATGTTTGATTGAATGAATTCCCTCAAGTATTAATCGTTCTCGCCCTCGCCCTCGCCCATTGCATTATTTACATTTTATTTTTTATGTGACTTATGGTATATGGTGACTTTAATTGTGAGAGCTAAAACAAAAGAAACCGATTTAGTTTTTTTACTACCTGACTCAAGACAGATGCATTAACTTGGAAGGAATTAAAATTATGAAATATATTTAGGAATATTTTGATAGAAATAAACTAATATTATATGCGGGTATATGTTGTGTACATTGTTAGAACAGAGTAAAGTAATATTTATGTGCAAGAAAATTGATTTTTAATAAACTGATAATAATAACAATTTTGTAAGAAAAATAATAATTGGATTGAAAAAATATAATATGGTACGGGGTACCTCGGAACCTTTCCTCTTCATATCCGTTTTGCTATGCTCATGCACACTTCTTCTAACTCACGTCGCTTGTCCTAAGACAGCTAGACAGCCGTTTTATTTTCAGGGGTCACCCATCCCATAACATTAGTGATCCAACAAAAAAATTTTGGAACTAATCTAATGACGTATTTAAATTAAACTTATATGTGACCTTAGTATATTACATAAGGGATGCATTTGTGCTAATTTTTAATTTAATTGGATTATTCTCCGATTGTTATTTTTTTAAACGTATACATTCGATAGAAATCGAACTAACTCTGATAAGAAGAAACTTGGCACATTTGTTGGTCTTATTCATGACTACATGCGAGCTATATATCTCGATCGAAACATTTTTCCGCGTTATATGAATTTTTGCAATATTTGTAAAGTGATTTTGGGCGGCATTGATGTCATAAAAAATATTTTCCGATTAGCACAACTAGACCTAACAATGATTACTGTACAAACTCTCTAGCATAAATTCACGTGATGCTGAAGCTACGTGATAAAATAACACAATGATTACAGACATACACACCCATTCATACAAACAGAAAACTTTTATAAACCTAATTAGGAGGTTTTAAAAAGACCTGAAACGGATAATTCCATTTCACCACCATCACCATATTTACATCACCATATTTCCGTAATTCCATTTCACATTCATTGATACATACATCACCATATTTCGGTCATTTCATTTCACATTCATTGATACTAACATCACCATACTTCGATTTCATATTCAATGATACTAACATCATCATATTTCGGTAATTCCATTATTCATTCATTGATACTAACATCACCATATTTTGGTAATCCCATTTCACATTCATTGATACTAACATCACCATATTGTGGTAAACTATTGTTTGACATATATTACAGATTTTTGCATAGAGATTTATTACTAGAGAGGCTTTGTAGGTTGAACTTTCAAACATCGAAAATGTAACCTGGCACCTTTCCGTATAAATATCATTAATTATATAGTAGAATGTTAAAAATCAAAATCAAAATATAAACAATGTGCGGAAATCTGAAATCAATTTATTTATTAAAACCTTAACTTTCAATGAGGTTACACAGAACCCCTGAGAGCCCCAAAGTGATGTTTCAGGTCTCTCAATGTATTGAGGTAGACTATGCCCCTCTAGTAATATACATCTATAGATTTTTGTAATAACACAATAATGAATACGAAATTCAATACAGTTATTAAAAGAAGCAATATTATACTGAATACTGAATAAAACGTAAGAATATAGTATAAAAATTGATCAATTTATAGTATACGAGAATACAATACAAAATTATTAAAAATATTTCGAAATTAAAATCATTTCTTTTTTAAAGAAATGATTTTTTGAGCTGATTACCTTTTGAAAAACCAAAAATATTTATTTTTTAAACTTTTTGCTATTCCTAAAATTTTCAGTTTCGCACTTAATCTATAATAGCTTATAATTCATTAAACACTTAAATTTTCCCATTAATTTTAACACTTAAATTTTCCCAATAAATTTAATTCTTAAATTTTGCTTATTTAAATACTATGTGTGAATATAACCTTAAAACTTAATATATCCTAAAGCGATTCTGTTAAGAGTTACTATAGTTAAGATTTTTGACATGTTTAAATTTATAAGGTGAAATAAAAACTATTAATAAACATTTATTCTAACGCTGACTATATACTTAAATGATATCTTATCATACTTTGATCTGAGAAAAAGTCAGTTAATCTGATGTTTAAAAAGTTTTTATAATTTTTTATCGTAATTTTTATAGAAATGATATTGTAAAGATAAAGTATAAAAAGAAAGGTGTGGAGAAGAGAAGGGCACGAGATTGAACTAAAATTAAAGAAACAGATATAGACTACAAAAAAAAGTAAGAAAGAAAAAAATGATACAAAAAAGTGGTGCAATTAATTATGAAATTGTGTTGAGAATGAGTTTCATTTGGATCTGGGGGAAAGCAATTCGGTTCGGAAGCTTCCTCTATAACTGCGAAAGAGAAAGAGAGATGGTTAGAGAAAGAGGGATAGAATAATATAGAGAGATAGATAGAGAGAGACATAGAACATAAAAACAATTTGTCAAATTCCAGGACCATAGCCTCAAGCAACAACAATAATACTAAGTATAGCACCTGCGTGGTTTCTACGTCTGACCACTGTTATATTACATGAGCAGGTAAAGGAATATAAGAAATTTTCTCTCCCACTGATATTTTTTATAGGACCTCTTGTGAGATCCAGACTCATTATTTCTCAAACACATAATTAAACGTGTAATAAGTGTGCTAAGCTTAGGTATTTATCCTTGTTTATTACTTTACATTTTATTATTTATCGATTGGTAAAACGAAATTATATACAAAATGTTTTACAATTTGAATTAAACTGAAAAACAGAGGAAAACACGATTGTAAAAGCAGACAAAACAATCACATTCAATAACATATATATATATATATATATATATATATATATTATATATATATATATATATATATAATATATATATATATATATATATATATATATATATATATATAGAAGAAGCCCCACACGCGACAGGTAATAAATAATTAAGACACTTCCTCAGCTAAAACTTATAACACAACTAAAACAACTCCATCATCAGGGCAAACTATATGTTTTAGGTGAAACGAATCTAAGAGTTTTAGAAACAAAGAACGGTAAATAGCAAAAGAACAGTTAATATAATATGTATGACAATCACTTTACTGTTTTGGATAAACTGAGTCATATTTTAATTGCCTCGGTGCATTTTGCAAAAAAATCTTAGGAGAGAAACGTTAAGAGAGGTTAAGACGCGGCTATCTAAACTTGTTATGTTCCAATTTTATAGACTTTTAGTTTTGTGTTTTTTCTTAGGTGAAACGAATCTAAGAGTTTTAGAAACAAAGAAAAGTAAATAGTAAAACAATCAGTAATATTAGTCTGTAAAGCTATTCCAAGGTTTGTATTTACATTTACACTCAAAAATGTGCTATCTACAGATGTGACTAAGGTCACTATTTTCTATTTAACATATTTTCTTGTGAAAATATCTTTTTCCTATTTTTATAAATATTCGAAATTGTCTTGAGTGTGATTGTCATTCAATTTTAACTTTTAACATGAGTTACTCTTTACTAAATAATTAACCTTAACTTTAGTTATAAAACATTATGTTCGACTACTGTTTTAACAAAATAATAATTATAGGTAAGTTAATTTTTATTATCAAGTGGGCATATAAAATATTCCAGCACAAAAAACAAACGTATAAAGGCGGAAAAGAATAAATGTGTATAAATTATCAATAATTCAAAATAGTTTTTATATTCTCTAGGCACTTTTTTTTTATTTTAAGTATCGAACAGAACACCTTTTTTGACTCCCATAGGTTTTTACAACATCCTTATAGGTAGAAACGGCATCCATTACGAGACGGCATCCTAAAGATATGTATCTTATCCCTCCTGACTAAATTATGCTAAATACCGGGAGTAGAGAACCATAATTATACTCGGAGTAACTTGACTTCACACCTATATAATACAGAGGCGGCGTACGCATATTAATACCCTACACAAAGCCATATAAATAACCTAAGTATATAATCTAACACTACTGATCCGTATAAAATCCTCCTGCAACCTGTATTTACCAAATGATTATCGATAAATCATTTATTTGTTTTCCGTCTGTATTTCTTGAATTATAATTTCCAGTTATACCCTTACATATCATCTTCAATTCACATAGTAAAATATCTTTCATATTTTACTAGCATCCGTGGTCGAAGTCGTTGAAGCGTGTGTAATTATACTGACCTTTGACAAATCGGATGGCTGTTTGGGTTCGCATCCCAGGTTACGCTCTCAGTTTATGTAAGATCAAAGAAGTTATGTTTACCGCAAGTTTAAGAATTGATTGATGATTAGTTACTGTTGCTGTTGGATATTGACTTTTAAAATAATACTAATATAGAAGGAGCATATGACCGTAAACATAATGTAATTCTACTGCGATAACACGAAAGCCGGTTGACTGGTGGTCATAAGTAAGGGTACCCCCCCTAACAACAAAACATTATTTTCAATATGTGCCATAAATATCCATAAATGAAGAAAGATCGTAAAGAAGAAATATAATAACTTAAAATACCTGCTGAGTATTTAATAAAACCGGTCTTAGATAACAAAAATAAGCGAAATACAAGAATCTACATTTAGTTGACGAGGACTGCTTTTAATATAAGTTTATTTAACAACGTTAAACTACAATTTAAAATATTGTAATGCACTGATATTTTTATTAGTATTTTATAAATGAATCATTAATTATTAATAGAACATAATAATTCAGCAACCGGAAGTATTGCCAACTTTTTCATAGGAAAATTGAATATTGTTACGGTTGCAACATTACTTACGACCACCAGTGAACATCGTGTTATATCAGTAGTGCTCCTTCTATATAATATTATTCTAAGGATATTGATTTCCCTGGACCAGTTTTGGCTTAACGCCATCATCAGCAGGCGGGACAACACTCGACTCTCAACTATTAAAGTCATTCACTAACATAACTTTATTAGCGAATAATGGCGTCAAGGCGAAACCGATTCAGGGATATTCATATCCAACAGCAAGTATCGACGATAGCTAATTCTTCAGTTATATTAGATCATTTACAAATTAATCATCGTTTAGATTATAGTTAGAGTGCGACGGTTTCCACTACCACCCGAGGGTGTTCCCGCATTATTATATTGTTACAGTTTTATCTACAATTCTGTTGAAAAATATTCTACAATTTTGTAGGAACTCCAACTCCAATATCAGTTGTATAACCCTTTCCGGTTCGGTTACATATTATAATAATAATAATAAATCGTTTATTTATATATAAATACCTGTTTACAAAGGTTAAATTACAAATTATAAATAAATAAAATAATACATATTGACCATTTGTGTCGCATAAGTCATAAAGTCAATCAAAAAAAATTTTGAAAAAATTGAGTAGAAAAATATTAATATACGCGTCATGGTCGACTGAGTTCAAACAGTTTTGCAATATGAATATATCAATAAAAAATCAAACAAATCTTGTTGTTTTTGACACGGTTGTGCTATAGATTAGCACAGAGAGTAATGCTGCAATAAGCTGCTTAAAAACGCTCTATAAAACAACTATAAGGGAGGAATATCCCGTGTAAAAACAGGGTATAAAACAACCTACTGTACAGGGTTGCCGTAGTGAAGTGAATTCTAGAAAAACAATCCTTGCTTAGCATGAAATAATAACGCGACTTACTGCTCTGTACTCTTATGCAAAGACTCCCAAGTTATAATCCTCTTAGGAGTCTGTTCTTTCAGGATATTTTATTGAGTAAAAGATTTTTCTATTAATACCCTTTCACGCTTTTACCAAGATGTTTTTATGAATATTTTAACCTATCCTTGTTACAAAACAGCTCTGAATTTTTACCAATACATTACTGTTATTCTGATTTTTTGTTGCTTAGCTCTTAGAAAATATTCAGAAAAAAATATCAAAAAGAATATTCAGAAATAAATGAGTTAGAAGAAAATACACCCGTGTTATTTAACTTTTTTTGTTTAATTTGTGAATAAGTTATTTTAATTTTATATGGTTTTTAAATACATTTATGCGCCTATTTTTTGTTAATTAATGAAATACTTCGTGTTAGAAGTGTATTGGAATAATAGTTTATCATGTTTGGGAAGGTAAGCATACATTTAGAATTTGATCATTGGTCTAAAATTCAATTGTCAACACCTTATATACATTGAGGATGAAACTGCTATTAAGATTAAAACCGGCAAAAGTATTACTCCGATTTGAAATATTAAGAGTCATTTTAAATCAAAATATTTGACTTTTCGCTGTAGTTTGCTAAGGTTTTGAATTATTTCAGTCAGCCAGTGTTATGTTCTATTTCAGCAAGCCAAATTACTATTAATACAAAACAATATTTTGTGCAAAGAGTATAGTGATAGGATTTTCGAATGTTTGGCATTCAAATTTAAAAACCATAATAAGCTAAAAATCCCTTTTCACAAATTTTTTGTTTAGATTTGTCGTGTAGCGAATCCCAGATAGGGGACCCCCCCGTCCTTTTCTCCTCGGGGGGGGGGGGGGGGTCCGAGCAGGGCTTCGAAGAATCCTCCAAAATCAACCGTCTTTGAAGTAGTAAATTTATGTTATTAGCCTTTTTAAACTATTTAATGCATATTTGAATTCAGGTAATTTATGGATATTATATTCCTGTATAGTAAGTAAATAACAATAACGATCTCATTTTTATTACTTGTTGACTGATATCGAATTTTATTTTGAATTTTTTAAAAATCAATTAGAATTAACAAAAAAATGTATTTTATTTTTTCATTTAGTAAGATTCGTTTTAGTTTCAAACTTGATTTATTTAAATGGTCTGCGATTCTAAATCGAGATATTTTTTTAGCTGGCAATCTCAGCCATTCAAAAAATTCGATTTTGAATTAAAGCTTGAATGATTAAGTCTTTCGAGTTATATTCGAATATTCGTTTAGAAGCTATTCGAAGGTCATTTTATATAAGGATTTAAAATAGTTTGAATTGACATTTCGTATGTGCTTATCACTTGTTCGTCATTTTCCTTACAACGATAATTTTATTATCGTGTGTGTTCATTACGATTAATCAGATATTTTTTTCAAGAAACGTACTAGAGTCAATATAGGACTTAAAGTGGTGGAAATATAAAAAGACGATAATGTGTGTGTACTCATAAAATTAGAGTCACAAGAAAACAACCGGATAAGTGAGGGGGTGCTTTTTACAGATTTGTATTTATTTTTTTCATTCTTTTTTCTTTGACTGCGATGAGGGTTTAAGATGAAGAAGAGCGGGGTATATTTGGATGCAAAGTGGTGCGAGATTAGGATTCGTTAGCGGAACGAGGTAAGTCACTCCGACACCCCGCGGGCATATTTATTATCAGTTTAAAAAAGGAAAAAAAGTCTCGTCTTGACTCTACAAGGGTGAAGAAAAAAAATGAATTGTGAGAAAAGAAAATATGCAAAGAAACGTCTGGCTCTATAGAATTAACACCCCCTCCCCCTATCGACACTAATTTTCACGGGGAGAGGGAAGCGCGTGGCACTAAGTTAAAGAACAAATAATAGCACGGGGAGAAGCCAGACTTTTTAAAAAGATTAAATCTCTAGTTCAGCTCCTTACAGACTCCCGTTCAATCAACCTTTCATCTTTTTCTTTTCAGTTTTTTCCTTTTACAACATTATTATTACCATTTAACTCGTAGAGTCTGTTACATTTATAAGTTTTAAAATATTAAAGCAATAACTGATTCAGTTTCAGAAACAATATTTTGAATACTAAGTTATTCCTCCTCTAAAAGACGCTATTTGTCTGGTGAAACAGACTTATCCTATGGTATTTAAATATGTCATTTTTTCCTATATAAGTTCTGTGTTTGCACTTAAAACCCGAAACCGACACATCTATAACAACCATTATATTTATATATATAATTTTTATATTTATACATCAGTAATAACGTATAAATATTTCCCGGTACATTTCTTTCGATCGCTTCGATTATTAATTTGATAAACTAAAGAAATACGAGAAGAGTTATATCATAACCTTGTTGTGAACTACTTAGAGCCTTCCTAGTGGACATTTGAGGAACTTTACAAGCGACGATTTCGTATATTTTATAGTAAACCTTTTTAAAGATGTAAAGTGCCTACTTTATAGCCACCCTTATAAGATTTAGTTAGTTAATTTTAGCCTAGCTGATTTTTATCTTGTTCTTTTAAGTGAAACTTGATACCCGATACCCTATGTGTTATGGACGAAATATTGTCCAAACTATTGTATATATACGTTTAATTAATAAAATAGTTGTTTAATTTGCGCTCACTTAGATTATTTAATTCTTAACATGGAGACCAACCTATAATAAGCAAAGTAAATAAGGTTCATGAACTTCATTTGTTCTTTTGCAGAATATTATTGACAATCGCGTGATTAATTTTGCGGAGATTAAATTCATATTATTCATAAGCAATATTTAATTACTATCAAAATCGTTATTAATACATGTATTCTCGCTTCTGTTCTATGAACGAAATGATCCAATGTTTTTGTCTAAAAGAACAATTCTAAAATAGACTGATACACAAGGATAATTAAAATCAAGATCAAGACTTTTTCCCACCTTATGTTTTTAAAGAAGAGTCAAAAACCTAAGGTAGGTAAAGATTGATGTGTGTTAAAAACTGAAGTAGTTTCTTTTTCTCAGAGAACATCATTTAATTACACTGAATAACAATGATATCGAGAGCGAGTTTGATTTCAATCTGCCTGTCCAATTCATTTCTATTTGTACAAGAAATAGAAAAGGTAATCCTCACCTATAAACTGATATATAAAAGTAAATAGGTGGTATAAGAGTGAAGTCGATGATTATGTGGGAGTTTCTATTGTTTGTGTCTGTATGATCACTTGATCAGGGTCGAGTGTTTCAGGGTCGAGGAGTGATCGAGGAAGCACCCTCTTCATACCGTCAGTCTGTGAATGAAAGACTTGACCGTTCTCATGGTCCTGGTCCAATTTAAATCCTTAAGAGAATCAGTCTTCAATCAAACATATTACGTCATTTTTTCCATTCATAGAATCGATCATTCATCGTATATTTTAAAAATCAATTTGTGCTTGGATATCCGGTCTTACTCAGTAGCTAGTCATACCCGGTGGAGTATCAAGTATAGATCTTAAATAATTTTGCAAAACATTACATCACGCCAAAATTACTATTTCAATAAAGAGTCCTTAAATAAATTTCTGAAATTCACAATGAATATTGAAAACTACTAGACTTTTAGATTAATATTACATGATCAATGTTTCAATACAAGAAGTATCTGAATTATTACAACCAAACTAAATTAATTTTTACAAGCTACATACATGATTAATGAAACAAATACGAGGCTATCAAATGACAATTATATACACTAAGTCAAGCCGTCCTAGGTTCGCAACAGCTGCCTTGATAATTTGATAAAGGTTATAAATATATATTATATCAAAGAAAGTATATTTATATTTAGTTCATTGGTTAGATTTTATTACTTGGTGAAATCTTCGTTAGCAAGTCTATAGAGATTATTAGCTATTGATATCAAATTATTTCTCTAAGTCATGGAGTAATAATAATAAGTAAAGAAGTTAGACAGACTACTCCAGAGTCATATTTTGATAGCGTATAGTAAATTGCTATTACAATCTATTGTACTGTATATTCCAAAACAATTGTAAACTGCTGTTGTAAATTGGTTTTTGGTATTTTTCACTAACATGCCACGGTTCTTTGCTCTCGTGGGGAAAAGATACACTTATAGTTTTTATCTAAGCGGGCTCGGTACGCACAAAAAGACTTGTAACGTTTAAATTTACGTTATAAACATAATGAAATTTAAAGCCTAAGTTGTTTTGCTCTTAATACATATCAACGTTCTAAGCAAGTATAATAGTACAGTCCCTTTCAATGCTTGATTGGGTCAAATGGATTTGAATCCGATTATTATGGTCATATTATATTTTATCGCTTGCTAACTTATTGTATAGTGCAATGAACAAATATTACACCGTTATGCATTTCTATAATTTAATATAAGTTGACAAGATTAACAGATTTAAGGATACAATTGCTATAGATCACACATTTTACAAAACAAATGCTTTAAACCTGAAAAGGGCAGCATTAGGTATTTATTCTGGTCTAAAAAGAGGTGTCAATTATTATTATCCGCATCGGTGACTTCATTGTGCAGCTTATGGTCAACATTGCAGATTATAGTAAACAGATTATTAATGTCAAAAAGAATACGGCAGTAAGTATATGGTTTTTCAGGGTGATGGAGGGGGGGGTTGTATGGTCGTAGGTATGTTACCTATTTGTTATTGCATATTTAGTGCTCTCGCAAATGTTTGGAACTAACAAAGTAACAAAAAGAATTACGTGGTTCTTAAATACAGAGCATTCAAAAAATAGAGAAGAATCTATCTAAGAAATATGCCAGATGCTTGGTACTTACCACGCATGCTAACAGTCAACTGTACTAACTGCGCATTTTTTTACTTTAAAGCCAAACTTACTGGTTTCTTGTAGTGTAAGAAATATGTGTATTGCTATAGCATTACAAAACATTATAGTGTTTTACATATTAATACATTTTTGTATAGAACAAATTTGATCACTATGATCATATATGGCCACTAATGGTTTATAAATTACCTTTATTTGGAAACCTTCAATTCGCGTGTTTTGCTTTTTAAGATTGGTTTTGCTTTGTTGGTTATTCAATTTTACTAAAGTTTTCAAAGGAAATGCGCTAAACCTTTCAAAGATCAGCAATCAGAAGGCTTTACATTAGTGCGATTAAAAGTGTGCAGAGCCAATTTTAGAAGAATAAGCATAGTTTGTACAACCAATGGTATATACATATGCCTTGCTGAATTAAAAATTTGTGCCTTTGGCCCAGAGGCCAACAAGTGGCTGCAAAGCGGACACACTATTGTTGTTTTGCATTATTTGTTATTTATTGCTGCTTAGCTTTTTGCCGTGCATTAAGCGAATTTTAGACACCTCGCCTCACAGGTCTACAAGCCGATATGTTCTTCGGCGCAATATAGATGTACTCATTTATACAGTTAGATACATGTAGCAATGATAATTATCTTACACCCAGTGTAATGTAAAAGAAACCCTCTTGACGGCTATTTTGAAGCAAAAACTTAAACAATCATGTCTTATGTCAGAAATAATGCTATTTTTATTTATTTATTTATTTATTTATAGTAAAAGAAACCTTCTTCTTAATCATTGGTGATGACGTCATAATTATATACCAATAAATATTATGTGTGTATTTACCAATTTGTGTATGTGTCAGTTATATTCGACTCTACTTTCTGGTTATATTGTACAATAGGACAATCGCGAATTCATACTTAGACCGTTCTGTAATAAATATCATCATGCACATTGATATTGTCTAGTGTTCTTTTCATCATAGTTTTATGTACATACATTTATTAAATTAAAATTTATATCGCATTTTCGTTGAAAAGTTGGAAGATTGAATTAAAAGTTTTGATTAGAGCTCACAGTGTTCCAATATCTCAGTAGAAGGTTTACAAGCGTAGAACGAGCATAACCAAGTTTTGTTTTTTAATTATTATATAGGATTTGATACATTTATAAATGTTGCCGTCAATACTTTTCTTTTTACTTTTCCTCAATTATACCGCAGGTGTATAGGAAACATATGTGCTAAGTTTCATCTCATTATCAGCATTAGTTCAATTTTTAACAAATGACATGAGTACGTTTTTTAAAAAATTGTAAAAAATCGGAAATTATTCAAATTAAGTTGAAATTCAGTATAAGTGTATACCTTTATAATGGTTCAATGCTGCTTAACTTTTATGATCCAACAAAATTGTAATACTTGTAATGTAACAAAACTTTGTTTCACTACAAGTATTACTACGTATAAAATATCAGTAAATAATTACAAAAAGTTTTGTTTCATTACGACAAGTATATCCACGAATTTTGTTGGATCATATAAGTTAGGCAGCATCGGATGTGGTCAATTTCTGGATTGTTGACCGCTAAATATTCTGAGGAAGAGCGAAGCAAGTCCAAATTAGGGAGGATTAGCGTAGCGAATCTGATGTGATGAGGAAAAGTTACGAGATTCCCCGTATATATAATATATATATATATATATATATTGCCTCGAAGGTGTTATAGCAAGGCTCACAGGCACGCTACGCGGGTGATGAAAATATGCAATGATACATGGCAAAATGCCATGTAACAAAATTTAATAATAAAATAACAAATAATACGAAACAACAAAATTGTTGGTCGCGTAGCGGCTACGGACCTAAGGTCCGTATTTTAATCTATCTGTTATTAATAAAGATAATAATTTATATTATTAAAATAAGCTGGCTGCAAGGTTTGAAGCGTAGAGGGGTTACATATGAATTTAAAGACGAAAGATGTCCAAGTCATAAGTCTTCTTAAAGTGAAAAAGGATCAAGCACGTGGAATGATTTTAACTAAAACGCTAAGTTCTATAAGGGAAGAACAAACAACACTTCTCTCCCTATGAAAAGGTGATTCGAGATACTCCTGGCATCTAGCGGATAACTATTGAACTTCAAAGTCTTATAACCCATTTTATACATTTTTCATTTTTTATCGCCGTCAGATAATTAAAAATAACATATTATTTTTTATTAAATAACTTAAGCTAATTAGTTATATATATCATAAAGAGGTGTGTGATGGGTCAAGATATTTAACAATAACTGTGTTATATTATACATTCAAAATAAATTTATTATTTTTACTTTTCAGCCCAACTTTTTTTTACTTACTAAACATAAATAATAATTAAAAAATTAAAGATTTTTCTAAAAACTATATTTTTGTAAGAATTACGTAAACTCAAAATGCTGGCAAGATTTTAATGTGTTTAAAGTTAATTACTTAGTTTTCAATAATTGTCAGTACTACTCAAGCTAGAACCTTTAAATCCGATTGCGCAAGAAATCGGGAGGAATAACAAGGGCTTAGAGCTTGGTTTGAAGAGAAAGTGTTATTTAACAGCCTGAACTAAACAATAAACTCTCAATACATTGATAGGTGGAAGTATAGCATCTTATATAGTATATATATATATATATATATATATATATATATATATATATATTATATATAATATACAAAATACTTCTGTTATAAAGCACATCTTCGAATGAGACGGAAAGTATATGAGTATATATATATATATATATATATATATATATATATATATATATATATATATTGCTCCAGCTGTCCACCTATATCTCGTAAAAGGAACGAGATATAGGGCAATATATACTCAAGGCAATACTGTCCTTGAGTATCATGGAAGAAAAGTAAGTCTTGCTCCTTGAGTAGTCATGTTCATTCATCAAGCCGAAGCAACCATAAATAATATTAAATCTCGGGGCTTGATGGGTAAACCAATCAGTAAACTGATTACGGTATGTATAAATAGAAAAGTATTGTGTCAATCCTAAAAATCGGGAACTTAGGTTTTATCAAAGAGTGTATACTCCTTGGTTTTATTATAATTTTCTGTTTTGCGCATTTTCATGACGTTCTGAGAGGTTTTTATCATGCTGTCTGTGGGCGCGTCTGTGTCACGTTTATGCTAAAGGCTTTAAAGTTTAGTTGTGCTGCCCGAAAGGTTATCGTAGTTTGAAAGTATTTTCAGACTCAAAAAGCAAATAACCTATTTTGATAAGTCATAAAAAACTCAAATAATTCGTTAGGGCCAAAGATTTGACCAGTCTAGTTGAAATTTGACACAAATATACGTAGTCAATTGATCCGAAAAAAATCATTACGTTAGATGTTAGTTCCCATTTTGTAAATATTCAATATTACTTTTTTAAATTTGAACGGCCTATAATTTGTTTCCTTTTCCACTGCGCAGGTATAAGAAAAAGTATAGTGTTAACTAAAAATCCGGACCGAGGTTTCACCTTAATTATCCGATTAAGGCAATTTCATGACGTTCTAAGTGCTTTCGTCAGTCTGTCTGTCTCATTCATAACTCCCGATGTGTTTACGCTAGAGAGAAACTTGGACTATCATAGGTCTAGTTGTGCTGCCTGAAAGATAATATTTTTCAGACTACAATAACTGATTTTTCTGAGTCTCGAAAATTTAAAAAATCGATAATTTGACCGTTCCAGTTGACATTGGACAATGCCAAAATAATATTAACACAATGTAAATATAGGTGGCAAATCAATCCACAAAATTTAATTTTGATATTGGGCATGTTTTGAAAAATAGGACATAGCATTTTAAAATTTTAGTGGCCAAAAATTTTTAATTTTCTTACTGCTGTTTGGACGTTCGACATTATTTATTTTTTTTTGAGGTTGTACGTAATTGAGCACTTTATTGGACCGTTTTTAGGATGAGAAGCAAATCATTTATTGTTATAGGAGGTTATTTAGTACTTTTTCACCTCCGAGGACAATAATGAATGTAAAAAATCTCCTAGGACGTAAAGTAATTCATATATTGCCCATTACTGTAATGTAGCGTGTTCAAAAAACAATCTGTGTAAATTCTTCATGAGGTTTCTCTAAAACGTTCATTTTGTTTCTGTTTTTGTTCGTAGACTAACTTTTTTCGTTTTTAAAAGGGTTCTAACTGACAATTTTTGTGTGTTTATTTGTAAAGCTTTAACATTTTTGAGTAAAAGTGTGAAGCTATGGATGGATTCAATGACGACGATAATATGGAGTTAATTGGATGTTTTTTTTCAATTAAGTATATAGCGCAGTTTATTTAATGAGTGCTACCTCAAAAAAAATAGTGTATGCCATCCGGCTGAGAATGTCTTTATGTCTTGGCAATTTTTCCCGACTCGCTTCGCTCGTCGGTAAATCTAATTGCCGTGACATAAAGACGCACTTCTCAGCCTTATGGCATAAATAACTTTTTTAATATCCTTTATTTAAATAAATAAATAATTACAAAATCAAATTATAATGAGGTTAACCCACATAATAGGAAGATATCTCTTAGGCTATGAGGGAATACATATTTAACTAAAATATTCTTGTAATTAATATGATTAATATGATATTATAATAGCATGATTGTTAAAATTTAAATTAAATAACAATTCTGGCGCGATGGTCCGCTGTCGGGCGAATTTCATTTAGATGCGTGTTTCGTGCTAAACAACCCATTTCTTGTTTATGCAAGAACCCATGGCCTAGCATCGGTTCCGGTTCATGTTTAGAATCTAAGCAGTTATCAATTGTCAAGCACTGCTCGTAACTCATTTTGCTGTTATTTTCCAAAGGAAATGCGCATAATCATCCAGTTGTTGTACAAAACTATGCCTCAAAAATTTAGAAAGTACGACTATTATTTGCACTAGTTAAAGCTTAGTTACTTATCTTTAAGATTTAGTCAGTTTATCTTTAAAGGTTTGCGCATTTCCTTTTGAAAATACAGACAAATGAGATTACGAGCCTTGCTGACAATTGGTAGTAACTGCTCTAGGTTCTAAAGCATGAACCGGAACATGCTATGGGGCATGGTTCTTGCATAAACAAGACGGGTTGTTTAGCACGGAAACACGCATTCTAAATGAAATTCGCCGACTCGACAGCGGACCACCGCGCCGGAATTATTTATTGTGTAGTTGTAACTATATTATAAGCACGGAACACGCATCAAAAGGAAATTCGGCCCGACATGCGGACACCGCGCCAGAATTATTTCCTAGTTGTAAACTATATATAGGTAAAAAATCGATAAAAAAATTACTGTCCCTACTAGGAATTTGAACCAGGTACTCTGGGTTTTAGTACTCGCATCCAAAGGAAATTCGCCCGACATTGCGGACCACGCGCAGAATTATTTCTAGTTGTAACATATGTTAAGTAAAAAAAAAAAACGATAAAAAAATGGATCGACCCTTCCAGGATGTGACCCAGGTACCCTGAGTTTGAGTGGTCGTTTGTCTCCGGACACTGGCATTCAATCAGAGGCCCAAAAAACATAGAAAACGACACCCTACTCGAAATTTAATTTATCACGACCGTAATTTTGGTTTTCTATAATTCTGGTTGTTTTTTTCGACTTTTTGGTAACTAAAGGGTCGTATCGACTTGGACGGTTTCATTCGTTCAGCGCCCAAATGTTATAGAAACGACACCTACTGGAAATTGATTTTTTTATCGACCTAAATTTTGGTTTTCGTATTTACAATGGTTTTTTCGATTTTTAGGTAACTTAGAGTGGTCGTATCGACTTCGGACCGGTTTCATTCGATTCAGCGTCTCAAAAAACATAAATATTGAACTTTGTCGCGGCAAAAAATATTAACCCTGATTTTGCCGATTTTTTGAAAATTTCGCTGACTCAGCAAACCGGGTTAATGACGTCACAAAAACCTGGTTTTCAATAGGGTTCGTGTCCTCCCGAAGGTTGGTTTTTGTTACCAAGTTTGGTTAAAAAATATTAATCCGTTCGAAAGATAGAGTGTTACAAGAAAGTGTCTAGAAATACATATATATATTATATATTATATATATATATTATATAATATATATATATATATATATATATATATGATATATAGATTATATAAAGTTTCGCAAAAAGTATTTTTTCGTCATAAGGGACCTCTGAAACGGATTGGTGTCGTGGTCCGAGGTTCGGAATTCCGCCATGACGCCTATCCATTAGGCGAATTGTCAAAGGAAATTCGCTAAAAGGATAACATGTAAAATATAAATTGTGTTGTTAGTACATTAAGTTAAGTAAAAAATCAGAAAGATGATAAAACAACAAATAAAGTTATAATTATAAATAAATATAAAAATTCTACTATTTTTAAGTTTTATACAAGATGTATGACAATGCAAAATATATTTAAGTAAAGTTTTCACAACTCAATTAAATGTTTGTTTAAAATAAAATTTAATTGCTTCTGCGTGTCGAAAATTTTAATTTTAATGTAGAATCAAGGATAATTTTAGATACATGTCTCCAGGTAGCGAAATAATAATAATTAGTAGTGGAAATTGCATAGTTATTTAAATTTTAGTTTGTAAGTTATTGACAAACATATATACAGGGTGTTTCATATAAAGTGTCCACCAAAGATGGTGGTGATAGTACTTCTCAGAGGGAAAAAATATGTTCTATTATAAAAACCCGATCTCCAACCGTTTTTCCACAAGGTCAAATTTATTTTTTAAAAAATATTTGACCTTTCATCATTAAATTGTTAATAGCGTTGAACTTTTCAAGCTATAGAAAGATGAATTTGTCTCGTTAGAAAGCTGAGTAAATTTTCTAAACAACAAACTACTAACTATGTCAAATATTTTGGACTACTGCCCAAAAATTTGCATGAAAGATGATTTTGAAAAAATGGAATTTTATGATTTTTGAGGTAGGGCATTAGAGGAAGTAAGAGATGAGCAAAAGTTTAGCCAAGAACAGAAAAACTTTCTTATGATTGTCCTTTAAGAAAATTCAAATGTTTTTATACATTCAATGGTGAAAATATAAGCTAATGCTGATAGAAGTTGCAAAATGATGATTTTTGTCGTGTAAAAGTGAAAACAATGTGTTATTTTAACAAAATATTTGTTTATTCGAAAGTGAACTATAATACGCTATTTAGACTGTAGGGGGTAAAATAAACATATTTTATTCTTAGACATTTTTAGAGATTTTTATTTTTATGTACCATGTAATTAACATTGTAGAGATATTAAAAAATGCCAAAAAATAGCATTCTTTTCCAAATTCTAGGATGAATGGCTTAATATTTTTAACTATTGAATGTATGATGAAGTTTGAGTTTTCTTAAAGGAAATCATAAGAGAAGTTTTTTCTGTTCTTGGCTAAACTTTTGCTCAACTCTTACTTCCTCTAATGCCCTACCTCAAAATTCCATAAAATTCCATTTTTTCAAAAAATATCTTTCATGCAAATTTTTGGCAGTAGTTCCAAAATATTTGACATAGTTAGTAGTTTGTTGTTTAGAAATTTACTCAGCTTTCTAACGAGACAAATTTCACCTTTCAAGCTTGAACAGTTTCAACGCTATAAACAATTTGATGATGTGAAGTCAAATATTTTTTAAAAATATTAAATTTGACCTTGTGGAAAACGGTTGGAGATCGGAGTTTTTTATAATAGAACATTATTGTTCCCTTTGAGAAGTACTATCACTCCTTCTTTGGTGGACACTATAATGAAACACGCGTATATATATTTATTGGTGCATCAATTAAAATTTTATGAAAAAGTTTGTTTACATCGTGTAAAAATTGTGATGTTTTACCGCATAAAATCTGGGGGGCACAGGAGTGCCACCGGTAAGTCTAGCGGTCACTGTCGTATCATCCTTTATTCGAAGCATCTCGAAGTTATTTTCACCTTCTCGTATTTTTTATTTTTTAATAGCAACTAAAAGACCTTGTTTAGCCAATTCTACTGAATTTTATCTTTTTGCATTCAAAAGTAATGAGATATGGAGGCTTAAAGTTAGGCAGTTTTGACACTCACTCATCCAAATTTTAAAGCACTTCCAGCAAATATAGATACTTGAAATTTGGTATATAGATAAATGTTGACACAATAATCAATAAAAAAATATTAAAATATAACATTTGCACTTCTTTCTGCCTAAAAGATATTATCTAAGTTGAAAGTAATCCTTATCTCACTTTGACGTCTAAAGAAAAAATTTTGAAAACTAGCGCTACCTAGTAGAGAACTTTAAAATAGAATATTGAGAGTTTTTATTTTGACAGAACATAACTAATATTTTACGCAATTTACCTATCTAATATTTTAATTATATAAATCGGTGATCGGTGCTGTTTAGTATTAAATTTATGGTGAAATAACTAAAACTAATTAATAATTTAATAATATTTTCGGCGTATTTTTATAAGGCGTTAGTTTTAAGCTTATAAAACAGGAAAGAAATCCTAACAAAAGCACTTAATTATGCTGTTAATATACGAGGTCTTTTTAGTATATATTTA
This sequence comes from Microvelia longipes, assembly GCA_018340805.1. Lineage (NCBI taxonomy): Eukaryota > Metazoa > Arthropoda > Insecta > Hemiptera > Veliidae > Microvelia > Microvelia longipes. The sequence continues at coordinate 45,829,407 of JACMZG010000008.1, read as the reverse complement.
GTATATTTTGTACTAGGCCTGTAGTACCACACTACCTCAAGCTGCGTAATGGCTAAGTCACAAAGTGAAACCGCTAAAACCTCGTATATTTTTAACGCTGGGCTCCTTTACGCATGTGTTTTTGTTGGCATTGTGATTGACAAATCATATGTTAAATTGCTAATATATTGTGCTAATATTTGTATAAAGAAAACTAGGCTGCCAAAGATCTTTAATTCATCCTTACATTTAATATAAAAGTATTACCCGTATTAATTGATTAAATGCTTATCTAGCGTTTTATTTTAAAAGCTATAATTAATTAACCCAACGCTATATCACCCTAAAAGATACGAGATCGAAGTTATACCACCTTAAGATTTGATTAAGCATGATATTCTGATGACGAGCGAAGCGAATCCGAAGTCATAACACCCTAGTCATTGGATAGCCATTCTAATCTGAGGTGGAGCACAGCGACACAGAAGTAATACCACCTAGTCAGGACTAAAGTTCTAAAAATCATAAGATGACTTATGTGTTCATAAAAAACTAAAGTTATGAGGAAAAGTATACTTAGTACTTTTTGTACCATATATTTGTTAAACCATAATATGTTTTAAACATCCGGGGTTATTTAACAGAAGATATGTTGCATATGATGTACTATACATTGCGGTTAATTCCCTATTAAATTATGGCATTATTGCTCATAGAAGTGCTTATATGACTAATCTTACACCACTGATTAGTGGTGTAAGATTAGTCAATAGATTAAGATTAGTCAATGCACTTTTGGCGAATGATGCCAAAAGTGCATCATTTGCATAATTTTAAATAAGCATGTTAAAGGAAATTCATCTCCTCAGTTTAAAAACTAAATATTTAATTAGTTTAAATATGCCTCAATTTTAAGATTAAAAACAATTAGACTCTGCAAAGAGTTAGGCCTGGACAACAATTCCACTATTGCCAGAACAAAAACTACTGCTGGACAGTACCATTACGTAGCGGTTGAGAATTTTAATAATCTTAACTAGGAAATATGAAACGTTTCCTCTGAAAAATCACTGAACGAACGTAAGTGAGATCTTACATTTTAGAAGATTATAACGGCGCGTGTATTTGTTTGTATGTTGGTGTGTTTGTTTGTTAGTACCGCAATAACTGCTGTAAAAACTTGACTGATTTTGATACAAATTGCTGTACATGTAGATTTATCTATGTCGTGTGAGAGCTGCATAGTGTTTGGTCATAACCCCACAAATATTTTGAAAATAGCGGCCAAAATGGCGGACCATATTAAAATAAATGTTATGTGAAAAAATCGTGGTGTATATCCGTTTTAAAGCACTAAGAAGAAAGAAAAAAATATGTTGCATGCTCAAAATTTTAAAAAATCAACATAGCCAACAACAACAATGCATGCGGATTTGTCGATTTTAGGCGAACGCGCACATTTGGAAAGATAAATATTTTATGAATATTCATGTGGGGTATCATATTGTAGGTATTGATGGGTAGAACGCAAATATGCATAGTTTTTTTTTAAATTGCGACCATTACACCCGGCAAAAATATCAAGAACCGCCAAAAAATTGTCCCCCGCCCCCATTTATGAAAACAGCGAATTAATAGACTTGCCGTAAACTATGATGTCATACATTTTTACGCAAGACTAGGCTGCATTTTTTCACGGAGTGTTTTTGTAGGGATCTCATTTCTTTTTGTAAGTATAAATATAAAATAAATTGCCCGTTTTAGGGCCTTTCAGCCCATCAGGGTATTTATCCTGCGGGAACAACCTCTGGTAGGTTGCGTCTACTATCCTCTGAATATCAATTAAAGTTTGCGACTTTTTTTTAATATAAATACTATAATCTTAGAGCATAGCCCGGCTGCAAACCCAGGCTACAGATTTTTGTAAATTTCGATTAACATGTAGACGGCATATAAATTAATCTAGATGCATTTAAATTTCTGTCATTAGCATGTGTGATACCTGCACTATCTTAAACTATTTTTTCACAAATGTAAGTTTACGACACTCTAACCCAAGCCTTTTAATAATAAAACCCCTGACTAGACAAGTCGACTAATCATTTTCTGATATTGTAAAATTTAGAAGCTTATTTTTTTCATAATCGAGTAATTTCCTCTTTACATAGTTTCTTGCAATTTATAAATAATATACTTCGCATTGGTATTACTTTCAAACATGATAAATAGTATTTTTTTAAAAATATAAGATGACGTATATATAAAATTTAACATATTTTAACAGCCTGAAGTTAAAAGCAGGCACTCCTTTGTTAACATGTGGTGATTTTGGTCGAGCCCTTCTTTACAACCCCAACATGTAAAATAACTTATTTGCATCTGAAATAATTATAAACAATGGATGCTTCATATTGAAATCAACAAAATGCTATTAAGTTTAAATTATTTAATTTCTCACATTCTTGACAAAGATTAAGGGAAAATATATCACTCATATAATACAGTCATTATATTACTGTTAGACATAATATTTTATGTTAAATAAAAATCATATACTATTGATAAAGTCTTTATAAGCCTCTAATTTTTCATATCAGAGGCAATATTTAGGAGATCAAATTAAAATATTGTAAATTTGACAATTTTCCCTTTCTTTACCAAACAAAACCCTACCCTCATTTCAAATTTCAAGTTTCTGCGATTATTAGAAGTGCCTTAGAATTATGTGAGTGAGTCAGTCAGTCAGGTTGAAATTAGTCATTTTCCAAACGAAATTTCTCGTGTGTCTCTATAATAGATAAAGAATTGTAATTTCACAAGTAATATTGCTTTGATATGATCTTTGCGTCAGCCAAATTGAAAGATTCTAGGTTTATCCAGTTAAAAAGATACAAGGGGTAGAAAATGCTCCAATTGCTTCGGGAAAAGGGTGTTCGTCAGTGCCAGCCATGGATATGAAACTTGTACCTTAAAGCAAGACTTGGCTGGGCACTGCCGCTCCCCCAGATAATGCTTGCAAAGCAAGCACTTTGACGGATTTTTATATATCTTATCTAGCGAGCGAATCGAGCTCTTTATTGTTTGTATTTATTATACATGCAATCTAGCCTATTCTAAGAAATCAAGCGAGCCTCTTTTCACTATGTATTATTGTATACAGGGTGTTTTAAATAATTCTGGCGCGGTGGTCCACATGTCGGGCGAATTCCTTTGAATGCGTGTTTCCGTGCTTTTTACATTATATAAGTTTACAACTACTAAATAAATAATTCCGGCGCGGTGGTCCGCTGTCGGGCGAATTTCATTTAGAATGCGTGTTTCCGTGCTAAACAACCCCATTTCTTGCTTATGCAAAAACCAATGCCCATTGCGTGGTTCCGGTTCATGCTTTAACCTAAGCAGTTACTCAATTGTCAAGCACTGCTCGTAACTCATTGTCTGTATTTTCCAAGGAAATGCGCTAAAACCTTTAAAGATAACTGACTAAGCTAAAGAAGTAACTAAGCTTTAAACTAGTGCAAATAATAGTGCGTACTTCTATTTTAGAGGCATAGTTTTGTACAACCAACTGGATAATTATGCGACATGCGGACCACCGCGCCAGAATTATTTTTAGTTGTAAAACTTATATTAGGTACAAAAACGATATAAAATTATTGTCCCTACTAGAATTTTAACCCAGGTACTCTGGGTTTGAGTGCTCGCATCCAAAGGAAATTCGCCCGACATGCGGACCACCGCGCCAGAATTATTTTCTAGTTGTAAACTTATATTAAGTAAATAAAAAACGATAAAAAATTATCGACCCTTCCGGATGTGAACCAGGTACCCTGAGTTTGAGTGGTCGTATTGACTCCGGAACCACTGCCATTCAACTCAGAGGCCCAAAAAACATAGAAAACGACACCCTACTCGAAATTTAATTTTTAACGACCGTAATGTTGGTTTTCTATAATTTTTGTGGTTTATTCGACTTTTTGGTAACTTTAAGTGTCGTATCGACTTCGGACCGGTTTCATTCGATTCAGCGCCCAAATTACATAGACAACGACACCCTACTCGAAATTTATTTTTTATCGACCTAAATTTTGGTTTCGGTCATTTACAATGGTTTTTTCGAATTTTAGGTCACTTAGAGTGGCGTATCGAATTCGGACCGGTTTCATTCGATTCAGCGTCTCAAAAAACATAAATATTGACCTTTTTCGCGGCAAAAATTAACCCTGAATTTTGCTGATTTTTTTAAAATTTCGCTGACTCAGCAAACCGGGTTAATGACGTCACAAAACCTGGGGAGGACACCATATGGGTTCGTGTCCTCCACAAGGTTGATTTTTGTACCAAGTTTGGTTAAAAAATAATAATCCGTTCGAAAGATAGAGTGTTTACAAGAAAGTGTCTAGAATATATATATATATATATATATTATATATATATATAATATTATATATTTATATATATATATAATAGATATAATATATATATAAAGTCTCGCGGAAATTTTTTTTTCGTCATTAGGGACCTCTGAAACGGATTTGTGTCGAGGTTCGAATTCCGCCATGACGCCTATCCCATTTAGCGAATTTTTTCCCAAGGAAATTCGCTAATAAAGTGCCACTATCAGAAGGAGGAAAACAATGCTCCTCAAAGAAAAAAAAATGTCCCATAATATAAACCCGTTCTCCAACCGTTTTCCCACAAGGTCATGTTTTGAACATATAGGTTAAGATATTGGTCTCCATGTATTAAGAACATTGATTAAATCGTTAGTTGTTTTGACGGAGATTTTGTGGTATAGACTCTATGTCTGTAAACAGCTCTGATGATGACGTAAAGTCGAAACCGGCCAGTTATATTTTTTTTATACTATTTTGGTTGACATATCATTAAAAGAGGGCACACATGAGACAGTTTTTTTTTTTAAGGTACTATATTTCACCCATACCTGGCCATATTCATGTATAGATTACAACCTATACTACCTAGATTACTAGATTACTACCTAAGGAAAACCTAGAATTAGTTATCTACAATTTAAAAGGTAAGAAAGAATGTATTCATTCATGCTGATATGCCATTAAAAATTAAATAAATAATAGATTACTCACACCGTTAGGATATTTCAACGTTATGAACGTAAATAAAATGAAGAGTTTTAAAGAGCCAAGAACTTACCTAAAATTAAAAAGTATGCATTAGAAACAGAAATAAAAACTAATAAAAGAAAAAACAGTCAACTACTGATTTATAAAATACAGCAAAAATAAAACTTAATTTAGTCTACAAAATCAAATGCATTTCTATCATCCAATTACTACATTTAACATTACATAATTATTAAATTACTAAATAATTATGTAAAAATGTAAAAATTATTTAGTATACAAAAGTACAACTGGGAAGAAAATCATTTTGACGGGGGGGGGTGGAAAGAGAAAAGAGGAAGTCTACTCACTCGTAAAAAACCCAGGGCCAACACAAAACTATCGAGAACACTTTTTTTCGTCCATCTGTCAAATTTTTGTGAATCATTCAAAAATAATTTTATGTTTATGTTATTATTTCTTAAAAATGAAGAAATTTAGTAATTCTGACAGAAAAACAGCTGGGAGGACACTCAAAATAAAACAAAATATGGGGGGTCCTATTTTATTTACACAGGAACCTATAGTTAGTAGACTTTTCCCTTTCCTTTTACCTCCCTCAATGACTTTACTGGAAAGTGATAAGCAAAGGAAAGGAATAAAATTAATAATTGTCAAAATTGAATATTTAGTACAGTGCGGTCATTATTATTGCACATTAGAATAATTCTTGATTATCCCAGCCTAATGTTTGTTAAATTTTAACATCTCTTTTGTAGTTGATGAAGTTAGATTCAGTTTAAAAATATCTCTAGTTCAGAGAAATAGCACAACTGCAGCGGTAACTAATTTTGTACAAAATTTTAACTCCCAGCATAAATACATTGGGAAGTTACGATGATAACACACAACACACATACACTTACATACAGATAGAAACTTTATATATTATACATTTACGAAACAGCATTTTTGCACTTACTTGATGCTCAGTTTATAATAATAAAAATTACTTTGAAAAATTCGAAAACTTATACAATAAGTTGTCCAAGAAAAAATTGGATTAATAAGCAAGATTGGTAAAATTTATAAAGATATAAATGTGATTAATTCGGCCCTGCCTTGCGGACCTCCGCGCCAGAATTATTTGGTTACGTAGCCGTAACATTATTTTACTAAACCGAACCAAAATTAAACAAAACTCTTTAAAAATTAAACGCATCCGCCAAGTGTCAAACACGGGGATTACTTAATTTGTAGACTGTGCTCTATCAATTTAATAGATACTGTTCTTGAAATCATTCGTAGTACATAAGGTATTCTTTCATTCCTATACATTCTGTCACTAATCTCTCTCTCTCTCTCTATAATATATATTATATATATATATATAATATATATATATTTATTTATATATAAATAATACTATAAGTATTATATTTATTATAAATAGATATATATATATAATATATATATATATATATATATTATAATATATATTATATATATAATATATATATATATATATATTATAATAATTAATAGATATATAGAAAAACTAGACTCTAACTCAAGGATTTAGACCAAAGTTTAAACTATAGACTAATATATATCAGAAGGAGTCATAACTATGTCAGATCTTGATCGGGCTAAATAACAGAGGGGATTAGAGTAAAAATTCTTTTTTTTTAGTGCTTACAGCTCGGAATCTAATTGATAGATCTTGACTAAACTCTTAACCTTAGAATGCTCATAGGTCTGAGTAGTGACCTTTGTTAGTCCTATCTGGATCCGTTCGAAATTATAGGTTTAGTGAACCCACAAAATGTTAACTTCTTACAGATTGGATTAATATCGAAGGATCTGACTAAACTTTACACACTTAAACGTCTCATAGGTCATATTGACACCATTACATGTTCCAACGAATTCCTTTACAAATTACAATGGAGGATTTGTGTGAAAAAGTTTTATAAAAGATAGATTATTGAACATCTAACTTAATGAACATATTTATGTCTAATATAAATAATATATTTACATGTCTCAAAATATTATTTTTTTAAATATTAGGCGTTTTAGAATTGTTCAATTCATGGCCTATTTTGTTAAGAATATGACTGTATTCTATATTAAAGTCAATACACATATTTTAAGAATTCCATTTCTGATCGTCAACTTATCGACAACAGGAACTTACAAAGCAATCATAAAGCACGGCTTGAGAATCACCGGATTGACAAAAACTTAATTAAAGAATTTTTTGCTGTTAGATGTTAACAGCAAGATTACAGCTGAAACACAACTTCTATTTTTTGTAGTCCTATAGGGAAAAATAATATTTTTTGTTTGATTAATAAATATTTTGACACGAACGAAGCTGGGGTATGCATGATACTTTTTATTATAAACTAAGTGTTTTTTGGTTATTTTACCTGTGTTATTTAGGGTTTTTCTGTCTAGCATAAACGGTTCTTACTTACATTGCTTATCTAAGATTATCAGAACAACAACGCACTCTATTCGTTTTTACTTTTCCTCATTTTCACCCTAGGTATAAATAAAAATTACCTTAAAGGAATTATTCCTTAATGAAAATGGAAGGAAAATATTTTTGATGTCGTCATTAACCGCCAATAATGACTCAGCAAAATTCGAATTTAATTTAATTTTGCTGACTTTTTGAAGATGGTTGAATCATTTTAAAATGTTGATTCAGCAAGCGAATTAAATGACGTCAAACAACACGGGCTTCAATAGGGTTCTTGTCCTCTCAAGGCAGATATTTGTACCAAGGTTTGATTTAAAAAATATTTTTCTATTCGAGAGATTGAGTGCTTACATGATCTGCTAGAAATAACCACACAAAATATATATATTATATTATATATCTATTATATATATATATATATATAATATATATATATATATACTATACATATATATTATATATATATATATATATATACTATATATATATATAGCATATATATATCTATATAGATTATATATAATATTATACCACACACACACACACACACACCACACACACACACACATAATATATCATATATATATATACTTTATATATTATACTATCTATAATATTATATATATATTATATATTAGATACAAGTTTCGCTAAACCGTTTTTTTCGTAATAGGGGGCTTTAAACAACTTTTGACCATTCCCCTGGGCACCACCCCACCACTTCACAAAGCCATTTACTTAGCGAATTTTTGTAAAAGAAATACGCTAAAACAGAGGTATGTGAGGTAAAGTAATGGGTTAACTTAAAGACATTGTAGTCTTATGCATGCTGGCTACGCCATGCGTGCACAAATCTCAATCTGATCGCACATTTTTTCCGCGTTTTATGATTTTTCGAGGAGTTATGAATTATTTGAGGTTAATGATTCTAAACTATTTTCTGAAACGCACCAACTAAAGCGGTCTAGACCTTGATTTTCACGTAAGTTAAAATAGTAAGTTTACAGTTTTATTACAGCATTTACCTAGGAGCTATATAATGGACACACACCGCAGCCACACTATCTCTACACGTACACCAATGCAATGCACACACACACAACATACAACTCTTGTAAACCTTTTCCAAGAGCCACGGCCTAAAAATGTGACTCATCTTTGACTACTTCAACAATTCTTTCTGACAAATATACATTTAATTATGGAGCAAGAGGATGTCTCTCCTTCCGAGTGGAGTGCCGCTACATGGTGAGATGCGCTCCGCTAAAAATATTAGGAAATCGCACAAATTCCGTTCTTCTCTGCAATAAGTGGTTTCCTCCTGTAGGTCGTGGCCAAAACTGAACAGACATTGTTTAAGTGATAAATGTTCTATAAACAGTTGTTCTTATTCCGGGCAAAATTTACGGTAACTACACTAAAGTTAATACATTTGTTAAATGAAAAAAAACTGTATACAATCCAATATTTTTCAAAGAAATTTGCTGACTTTGCAAAATTAACCATTTTTTGGGTGAAACACCAAAAAATGGTAATGTGGTACAGGGAACCACTTCAAGAAACTAACTTTGTGCGATTTTACAAATTTTGAGCATACGCAATATATGATGGGTTCCTCTGGATAGGCAGCACTATGTTTTTCTTCATATTTAAGTATACGTTAGAAAAAATGGATTAAAGTAGTACAAAAAAGTACATTTTATCAGGCCCGGCTCGTGAACTATTCTAAGGAGACCTTAAAAACACCTGAACTGATAATTCCGGTTTAATCCCGGTTTCGGATTTTTCTTCAAACAATACTTTTCCTATATACCTGCGGTATAAATGAGGAAAAGTAAAAAGTTCCAATTCATTTAATGAATGTAAGTTTAAAGTTTACTATTCAAACTTTAGGTATGTATGGGTGTGTGTGTCTGGTGTCATTGTAGAAAAATCAGTTACTGCTGTAGTGGACTATTCGAAAATAGTTTCCAATTGTTTCAATTAAATTTCCAATATCTTAAAAATTTTAAACCCTGACTCGTGCTTCTGTTGATAAATATTGTATGCACAAGGATATAGATAGGATTCACTATCTATAAAAATTTAAAAAAGCAATTCCAATAGTAAATGTTAAATATATCTACGTCATTATACTTTTCCTCATTGTAGGTGTATAAGAAAAGTATTGTGTTTGCAAAAAAATCCGAAACCCGGGGATATCACCGGAATTTTCCTTTCAGGTATTTTTAAAATCTCCAGAGTGGTTTTCACAAAATTGCCTGTCTGTATGTGTGTGTCTGTTATCATTGTAGCTCCTAGAGTATTTATGCTAGAAACTGTGTTCAAAAATCAATCTACTGCTTAGTTGGCGATACGGAAATAATTTTTGATGACGTCATTTAATTGCAATAATGACTCAGCAAAAAATTTCAACTCATATTACGCGCAAAATATTATGTGATCGGATTGAGATTTGGCATGCATGTAGCTGTATAAGACTAACATGTGTGGTAAGTTTCATCTAATTAAACTGCATTAGTTCAATTTTTATCGAATGACTTGTGTACGTTTTTCAAAAAAAAATTGTTAAAATGAGAAAAATAATAACCAATTGAGTTGAAATTTGTTAGGTGTATCACCAATACGTAATAAGTTATACTTTAGTTTCGTGTCAATACGACAAGTATATTTATGATTTTTGAAGGGTCATAGAAGTTGAGTGTGGTCAATGCTGATGAGTGGCCGCAAAACGAAACAGTTGCATTTACTATCTGAGGACGAGCAAAGCGAGTCGAGGACATGCTGCAGTATAAATTTGGCGCCTTGAATATTTGGAGGACGAGCGAAGCGAGTTTGTGAGCTGGGAGGATGAGCGTACATCGTACCCGATTTTTCTCTGATTTTTGAAATGCGCATCATTTATCCCACCGGTTATCACACAGCTTGCTCATCTTCTAAAGTGCATTGCAAACATTATTTGCTCCCCATAAAAGCTCAGTTAATGCTTATCTTCGAAGGTTTTAGCGCATTTCCAAGAAACAAATCCAGAAACATTAATGAACTTGAGAAGGTAATGCTATACGTTTCAAGCTATAAGCATAATAAACCGGAAACTTTAAGCACACATTACAAAGGAATCTCGGCGCCAGAAAAAAAATATGCAGCGGTACCCACATTTCTAACCATAAGAATCCTGGATTGAGTACTCTAGTGGTCGTATCGAATACGGACCGGTTAAATTTGATTCAGGACTTCAAAAATCGTTAAATAGGACACGAATTTTGTATCAAGGTTGATTAAAAATATTAATCGTTCAAGATTGACTCTTAAGATTGTGCCAGAGAACCTAGGAAATGTAACAAGAACAATTCGATTGTGAGAAAACTGTTCCAGCCATTGACATCGTCTGAATGATGGCCCGCCATAATGCAATGTCCCACTACTGTTTGGTTACGTCTCACTCATCAGGGAGCCTAACCATCTGGTGTCCTTCAATTAAAATTCCAATGAATTTAGTGTAAGTATTTACGAGAGACGAAGCGTGCTCTGCTTACCGCCTCATCCTTGGGCTGGCAAGCAAAACATAAATCATTTAATACTACCGAGTTATAATATTGTGTCAACTATTCATGTTCACTGTTCATGTTCATGTGTCACTCATATGATATATGTTATGTTACAAAATGATATAATGATAAGAATCACTGTAGAAATACATACATAGGCACTCATCAGATAGACACACCCATATGTATAACAACACAAGCGTCAAATTTTAAATTAAGCCAAACATTTTTTGTGCTTTATGAATTTTCAAATTTTTGACTGTTGATGACGTCATAAATAAATTCATATAACATAACTAGACTTAAAAAGTGATTTTTATACCAAGTGTTAACTCTCTAGTATACAGATACCTACTATAGGAGCTAGATGGTAACACACACACATTAATATGTGTGTGAGTGAATTCTAGCACTTTGCAAACTTCTTTGAAGTTTTGCATATAAACTCTCGCTCTGGTATACTGAAGTTTTCGGTATACCAGAGCAGTAGCGTCACAACTTGTAATTTAAGTCACAAAAAGTTGTGACTTGTTATTTAACATTAAGTAATTTTCAAGAGCTTTCCGTGTATGAGTGTTTTCTTATCCATTTATATTATTTGATTAATTTTTGCTAATAATAATGATTAGAAATCCAAGAAGCGTGGAGACAAAGTCCTAACTTTGTCTCCTTACTCCTTAGGCAACACAGTTCGGCCCCTTATTAATTAGGTAAGTTTATTCACAAATAACTAAAAACCAGTGTGGAAAAAACACCAATCACTTCTTCATAATTAAGCACAGTTATAATAGGAGAACAGCAGAAGTATAATTTTTTAGCTATCAAAACCACCTATTTTGGAAAGCTTAGAGAGAAATTGAAATGTTTAACTGAAAAATAAAATGCGTTATTTATTAATATTTTGCTCCTTCAATTTCTAGTCTTTGTTAATTATTTATTTAAATGTCGAGTCAAAAGGGGACATATGTCCTATCATCTTTAGATTATTTTATCTCTTCTTGTTCGGATGATAAAATCGAATAATAATCTGGCTGAAGAATTCTACAAATTTGCTCTCATAATGTTAAAAAAATGCCTTGAAAGTCATGCAGAGAAATCTTGAACTTTTTCAAGCTTTCCTCACTTTCTTTGATAGCTATTATTGAAAGAAAAGGCTAAAGGTGTTATATAGATACATTATAAGCAATAAGAGAGTGTTTTAGATACTTTTTCTCTTTAGCCAGAGTAAACTTGAAACGTCAAGCAGGGGTTATCTGAGAAAAAATGGTAGCGTTTTTGTATTCNATAAAAAAGTTGTTTATTCGTCAAAATTGGTAACTACAACTAAAGTTAAGACATTTTGTTAAATGAACAAAAAAATGTATAAAAATCCAATATTTTTCAAAGAAATTTGCTGACTTTGCAAAATTAACCATTTTTTTGGGTGAAAAACACCAAAAAATGGTAATGTGGTACAGGGAACCACTTCAAGAAACTGAACTTTGTGCGATTTTACAAAATTTTGAGCATACGCAATATATGATGGGTTCACTCTGGATAGGCAGACTATGTTTTTCTTCATATTTAAGGTATACGTTTAGAAAAAATGGATTAAAGTAGTACAAAAAAAGTACATTTTATCGGGCCCAGCTCGTGAACTATCTAAGGAGACCTTAAAAACACCTGAACTGATAATTCCGATTTAATCCCGGTTTCGGATTTTTTCTTCAAACAATACTTTTCCTATATACCTGCGGTATAAATGAGAAAAAGTAAAAAGTTCAATATCAATTTAATGAATGTAAGTTTAAAGTTACTATCAAACTTTGGTATGTATGGTGTGTTGTGTCTGGTGTCATTGTAGAAAAATCAGTTACTGCTGTAGTGGTACTATTCGAAAATAGTTTCCAACTGTTTCAATTAAATTTCCGATATCTTAAAAATTTAAACCCTGACTCGTGCTTCTGTTAATAAAATATTGTATGCAAAAGGATATAGATAGGATTCACTATCTATAAAAATTAAATAAAAGCAATTCCAATAGTAAATGTATAAATATATCTACGTCATTAATAATTTTCCTCATTGTAGGTGTATAAGAAAAGTATTGTGTTTGCAAAAAAATCCGAAACCGGGATATCACCGGAATTTTCCCTTTTAGGTATTTTTAAAATCTCCAGAGTAGTTTTCACAAAATTGTCTGTCTGTATGTGTGTGTCTGTTATCATTGTAGCTCCTAGAGTATTTATGCTAGAAACTGTGTTGAAAAATCAATCTACTGCTATAGTTGAGCTATACGGAAAATAATTTTTATGACGTCATTAATTCGTAATAATGACTCAGCAAAAATTTCGAAAACTCATATTACTCGCAGAAATATTATGTGATCGGATTGAGATTTGGCATGCATGTAACCATGTATAAGACTAACATGTGTGGTAAGTTTCATCTAATTAACTGCATTAGTTCAAGTTTTATCAAATGACTTGTGTACGTTTTTTAAAAAATTGTAAAAAATGAGAAAATAATAACCAATTGAGTTGAAATTTGTTACAGGTGTATACCTATACGTAATAAGTACACTTAGTTTCGTGTCAATACGACAAGTATATTTATGATTTTTGAAGGGTCATAGAAGTTGAGTGTGGTCAATGCTGTATGAGTGGCCGCAAAGAACGAAACAGTTGCATTTACTATCTGAGGACGAGCAAAGCGAGGCCGAGGACATGCTGCAGTATAAATTTGGCGCCTTGAATATTTGGAGGACGAGCGAAGCGAGTTTGAAGCTGGGAGGATGAGCGTACATCGTACCCGATTTTTCTCTGATTTTTTGGAAATGCGCATATTTATCCCACCGGTTATACACAGCTATGCTCATCCTTCTAAAGTGGCATAGCAAAACATTATTTGCTCCCATAAAAAGCTCAGTTAATGATTATCTTCGAAAGGTTTTAGCGCATTTCCAAGAAACAAAATCCAGAAATTAATGAAACTTGAGAGGTAATGCTATACGTTTCAAGCTATAAAGCATATAAACCGGAAACTCAAGCACACATTACAAAGGAAATCTCGGCGCCAGGAAAAAAATATTGCAGGGTACCACATTTCTAACATAAGAATCCTGGATTTGAGTACTCTAAGTGGTCGTATCGAATACGGACCGGTTAAATTTGATTCAGGACTTCAAAAATCGTAAATAAGGACACGAATTTTGTATCAAGGTTGATTTAAAAATATTAATCCGTTCCAAAGATGACTCATTATAATTGTGCCAGAGACACCTAGGAAATGTAACAAGAAAAATTCATTGCTGAGAACTGTTCCAGCATTCGACATTCGTCATGAATGATGGCTCGACATAATGCCATGTCCCACTCTGTTTGGTTACGTCTAACTCATCAGGGAGCCTAACTCATGGTGTCCTTCAATTAAAATTCCAATGAATTTAGTGTAAAGTATTTACGAGAGACGAGCGGTGCTCTCTTACCGCCATCATCCTTGGGCTCGGCAAGCAAAACATAAATCATTTAATACTACCGAGTTATAATATTGTGTCAACTATTCATGTTCACTGTTCATGTTCATGTGTCACTCATATGATATATGTTATGTTACAAAATGATATAATGATAAGAATCACTGTAGAAATACATACATAGGCACTCATCAGATAGACACACCCATATGTATAACAACACAAGCGTCAAATTTTAAATTTAGCCAAACATTTTTTGTGCTTTATGAATTTTCAAATTTTTGACTGTTGATGACGTCATAAATAAATTCATATAACATAACTAGACTTAAAAAGTGATTTTTATACCAAGTGTTAACTCTCTAGTATACAGATACCTACTATAGGAGCTAGATGGTAACAGACACACATTAATATGTGTGTGAGTGAATTCTAGCACTTTGCAAACTTCTTTGAAGTTTTGCATATAAACTCTCGCTCTGGTATACTGAAGTTTTCGGTATACCAGAGCAGTAGCGTCACAACTTGTAATTTAAGTCACAAAAAGTTGTGACTTGTTATTTAACATTAAGTAATTTTCAAGAACTTTCCGTGTATGAGTGTTTTCTTATCCATTTATATTATTTGATTAATTTTTGCTAATAATAATGATTAGAAATCCAAGAAGCGTGGAGACAAAGTCCTAACTTTGTCTCCTTACTCCTTGGCAACACAGTTCGGCCCTTATTAATTAGGTAAGTTTATTCACAAATAACTAAAAACCAGTGTGGAAAAAACACCAATCACTTCTTCATAATTAAGCACAGTTATAATAGGAGAACAGCAGAAGTATAATTTTTTAGCTATCAAAACCACCTATTTTGGAAAGCTTAGAGAGAAATTGAAATGTTTAACTGAAAAATAAAATGCGTTATTTATTAATATTTTGCTCTTCAATTTCTAGTCTTTGTTAATTATTTATTTAAATGTCGAGTCAAAAGGGGACATATGTCCTATCATCTTTAGATTATTTTATCTCTTCTTGTTCGGATGATAAAATCGAATAATAATCTGGCTGAAGAATTCTACAAATTTGCTCTCATAATGTTAAAAAAATGCCTACTGAAAGTCATGCAGAGAAAATCTTGAACTTTTTCAAGCTTTCCTCACTTTCTTTGATAGCTATTATTGAAAGAAAAGGCTAAAGTGTTATATAGATACATTATAAGCAATAAGAGAGTGTTTTAGATACTTTTCTCTTTAGCCAGAGTAAACTTGAAACGTCAAGCAGGGGTTATCTGAGAAAAAATAAGGTAGGTTTTTGTTATTTCATTTTTTTTAAATCTCTCAGAGAGCGGCTTTTAATCCTAAGGAAAATATTGGAGTGATTGGTTAGAAAAAAACGAGTAACATTAATCTGGGTGTTCCTGCCACAGGTGGAGCGGAAGAGGAAACTAGGCACGAGGTTATATCCACGACTTAAGGGTTATAAATCCCTCTCTGTTAAGGTTATGATACGATCTGAGGCGGAGCGAATTTTAAGACCGCCTTACATCGTCACGCCCCTCCATGGAGAGGGGGTAATGGCCGCGTTAACAATGGCGCAAACTGGTCTAATTAAGAATTATAGGGAGCGAGTCGTTAGGCTAAGTGAGGTAATTTACAAGAGACGTGACTACTCAGCCTGGTATACCCGGGATCTTATTATGTTGCTACCGGTGTTCCGCTTGCTTTATATCCTCTATTGTATTGTATATTGTATAATCTCACTTTTACACCACTTCTCACCTTGTTAGCTAACCAAGTCTCGATCCACTATTATTCTCAACATCACATCCAAGATGTTATGCTAGGTTTTTAAAGTAAATTACCTTAACACAAGTTGGCAATGTCGTGAATTTTGAACCACCCGGATTTATCTTGTTTTAATACCTGAAAAAAATAACTTGTTTACAATTATTAAATTCTTTAAATGTTTTTAAGGAAGTCATAGGAGTGACACAACATTTTTAAGGGCCTTAGAAAAATATACGAGACGGGTAAACCAGTTGTACAAATACAATATGCCTCTAGAAAAATTAAAATTTATAAAAACTCATACTGTTTTAACGAATTTCCAATAAAAAAGATGTTATATATTTTCAAACTTTCTTGGCAGGCCCGCACTAGCCTATCAGGCAAACGGGCAAATGCCCAGTGCGCCCTCGGTCCTCATTCATAAAAAAGTAATTAAAAAAAATTAAAAAGATAGCAGGGAAAAGGGGGGGGGGGTGTAAGAGTAAATAAGGAGTGATTTTGTGCATTACATTCATATTTTAAGACTTTACCTTACATTACATTCGTATTTACTTTGCATATAGAATTCGTATTTAGACTTTACATTCGTATTAAAAACCTTACTCTCTCATGATATTAAAAACAACAATAATTTTACTTTGCCTTATGTATATCGTAGGTATATAGGAAAAGTATCGTGTTTGCAATAAAATCCGCCGAAACCAGGATGTCAACAGAATTATTCGTGTCAGGGGTTTCTAAGGGCTCCTGTGTGGTTTTCACAAAGTTGTCTGTCTGAATGTGTGTGTGTCTGTTATCATTTCAGGTCCTAGTGTATTTATGCTACAGAGTTACAATGTTTGAGGTTTATTTACCGATATACAATAATGTATGAGGTTATTACCATGATCTGATAGTGTCATACCACCATAAAAAATTAAGAAATAAAACCAATTTAAGTACCAACCATATGCTTTTTTTAGCTTTAATTCCAAACATATTTATATACAGAGTGGAACCTAAGGCGACATGAGACGAAGCCAACTCCATTAAATTTAAACGGAAACGTACTGTAACCAGCTAATGTTATAAGCTACCTACGGCGGCACTACGTTGTAAAACCAGCAACGGTGAAAACGCCGTCTCTTCAATACACCAGCTTAACCAAAGGACATCTTTCACGAAAAAACCAAACTCTGCCAACCATTCATTCGTCCTAGATTTCCAAATCCAAATAGAATCGATTAAACATATTATAAAAAAGGAACTCCCTCCAAGACAAACCAAACTATAAAGAATTAATCCAAACATTAATTATAACTATTACTTCTACTCTTCCGACGATGTCTAGAAACACAAGAGTCTAGCCCACAACTATCACGGAGAAAAATATTAAGAAAATATGTAGTTATGACCCAGGTTTAGTTAAATATTTTCATATATTTAAACTTGTATTGCGGGTGTAACTCCTCATTCTATGTCTATAGAATAGTAATTCATTAACTTTTAATTTAAACTCATTAATATTTAATAATTATATAAATAAATACATTGTTTATTTAAATCTTTTAAGATAGAAAGATCTATTTATATATAGCTCGTTTACATTTCTTTATTAATGATAAATTTTGAATTTTTTTTAAAAAAATATGTGTTTGATTAAATGTACTCTGGTACCGTTAATATATTGTAATATTCGGGTGCCTCATTAATATCAATACATGCATTACAGACGACCTAAAACAATATTTTGATTAAAAGTAAATTAATATAATTACTGTTTGTTTTGCTTTTATTGGGCTTGAATTATGAGGTTATTTAATTCCCAAGTATGACTACTTTGTATTCCTAAAAAAACATGAGGGTCCTAGGTATAAAAAAAAGAGTATTATACTTCCTCTATTGTAGATTATACAATTTAAATGGAAAAATGTCAGAATTTTACTCCAAACTATAATTGCCATTTTTCATTGCACCGTTAACGACTTCTTTTATCTTGAAAAGAATTTTAGTAAATTGTTTGAGTTACAAACAATAGCTTTTAATTCTACAATGTTTTTTTAAACACGACCATATATTTCAATCAATTTGGATCATCTTCAGAAAAGATATTTTTTGAGTATAGGTAGTTGGTACTGTTTATTTTTCTCTCCCTTGGGAAAAGCCTAAATTTTATGGACATAAAACAAGGGATATTGGGAACAAATAAGACACGATAACTTTCGAACGCTTTCTTGGATCAAAATAAAACTTGGTGCAATAATCAAACTTATTGTTTTTAAATATGCATGACGTCATTAATCCAAAAAAATGACCGCACAAACATTTTGGAAAATCACAAATCTTCATATAGTGTGTAGATTGAGCTGAAATTTTTTATACATTTTCTACTATGTATGCGGTTGACCAACATACGAAGTTTCATTGTATATTGTATACAATATAATACAAACAAATAATATTAATTCTGGTTTTATTGATTGCCGTACAGATCTCAAACTTGTCATTGATTGACATAATATAAACAAATCACGTTTTTTGACTAATACATTTGAAAATTCGCTTATAGCGTGGCAGTATGCTACTTATATAAACCAGTAATATGATGAACCGATAAATTTTAACATCCTAGCGCCGAAGGCTTCTTTATTTAATTTTAGTGTGCAAGAGACTTGTGGAGTTCTTGAGAATAAAAGTAACCGCAAACAGTATAGACCAAGAGCCCAGGGGTATTTTGTTAATAAAAAGTGTAATAACAAATAACAACAACAAAATCTCTCCACAAAACCTTTATTAAAACCAGAGCCGGCTTTCGACCTCACGATCATCATCAGTGCCGGAGAGTTGAAAAATTCTGGCGCGGTGGTCCGCATGTCGGGCGAATTTCCTTGGATGCGTGTTTCCATGCTAAACAACCTATTTCTTGCTTATGCAAGAACCATGCCCATTGCGTGGTTCCGGTTCATGCTGTCAAGCACTGCTCGTAACTCATTTTGTCTGTATTTTCCAAAGGAAATGCGCATAATTATCTAGTTGGTTGTACAAAACTATGCCTCTAAAATTAGAAGTACGCACTATTATTTGCACTAGTTTAAAGATTAGTTACTTATCTTTAGTCAGTTATCTTTAAAGGTTTTAGGCGCATTTCCTTTGGATACAGAACAAAAAGTTAAAATACAGACAAAATAGGAAAATACAGACAAAATGAGTTACGAGCAGTGCTTGACAATTGAGTAAACTGCTTAGGTTCTAAAGCATGAACCGGAACCACGCAATGGGCATGGTTCTTGCATAAGCCAGAAATAGGTTGTTTAGCACGGAAACACGCATTCTAAATGAAATTCGCCGACAGCGGGACCACCGCGCCAGAATTATTTTCTAGTTGTAACTTATATTAGGTAAAAAAACGATAAAAAAATTATTGTCCCTACTAGGATTTGAACCCAGGTACTCTGGGTTGGAGTGCTTCGCATCAAAGGAAATTGCCCGACATGGGACCACCGCGCCAGAATTATTTTCTAGTTGTAAACTTATATTAAGTATAAAAACGATAAAAAAATTATCGACCCTTCCAGGATGTGAACCCAGGTACCCAGCGTTTGAGTGGTTGTATTTACTCCGGACCACTGGCATTCAACTCAGAGGCCCAAAAAACATTGAAAACGACACTACTCAAAATTTAATTTTTAACGACCGTAATTTTGGTTTTCTATAATTTTTTGTGGTTTTTCGACTTTTTTGTAAACTTAGGTGGTCGCATTGACTTCGGACTGGTATCATTTGATTCAGCGCCCAAAAATACATAGAAAACGACACCCTACCCGAAATTTATTTTATATCGACCTAAATTTTGGTTTTTGGTAATTTACAATGGTTTTTCCGACTTTTTGGTCACTTAGAGTGGTCGTATCCTTTTTCGCGGCGAAAAATATTAACCCTAAATTTTGCCGATTTTTTTAAAATTTTGCTGACTCAGCAAACCGGGTTAATGACGTCACAAAAACCTAGTTTTTCAATAGGGTTCGTGTCCTCCGAAGGTTAATTTTTGTACCAAGTTTGGTTAAAAATATTAATCCGTTCGAAAGATAGAGTGTTTACAAGAAAGTGTCTAGAAATACAATATATATATATATATATATATATATATATATATATATATTAATATATATATATATTATAATATACAATAATATATATTATATAATATATATATATATAATATAATACATATATATATATATTATATATATATATATATATATATATATATATATATATAAAGTTTGGGCGAACGTATTTTTTGTCATTAGACCTCTGAACGGATTTGTGTCGTGGTCCGAGGTTCGAAATCCCGCATGACGCCTATCCCATTAGGCGAATTTCCAAAGGAAATTTCTCTAAAAGGAGAATCCTAGTCTGACTTTTTAGCAGAGTCATATAGCGGACTTCCGCGACGTCCGCTATTTGACTCTGCCTAAAAAGTCAGACTAGGATTCTCCTTTTAGCGAATTCCTTTTTGGAAATTCGCCTAATGGGATAGGCGTCTGCGGAATTTTTCAACTTCTCCGGCACTGATGATGATCGTGAGGTCGAACCTGGCTCTGGTTTTTAATAAAGGTTTTGTGGAGAGATTTTGGTGTTGTTATTTGTTAGCTGTGTTTACTCCACTGCTCAGTTTTCTGTTAAAAAGTGTAATGACTGGAACCGGTCTCAATTTTTCGTAAATACCTTCCTGAACAAGGATCTGCAATTCTGCCGACTGGACGGATGGGTGTCCCAGGCAGAACCTTTGACCCCTAAAGTGCGTTCTGCCTGGGACACCCATCCGATACGAGTCGGCAGAAATGCAGATCCTTGTTCAGGAAGGTATTTACGAAAAATTGAGACCGTTCCAGCCATTACACTTTTATTAACAAAACACCCCTGGGCTCTTGGTCTAGTAAATTAGTTTTTAAAATATGATGCTCTTTTAGATCTTATTGAGTAAAATAAAACCGTGATAAAAAGATACTGCACGTGGATCTCTATGGATATGACACGTAGGGGACACAGCGCCATCTTGTGCACATTGTTAACAATAGATTTCCCTTGGTGAAGAGGACAGGGAAAAGTGTGCCCCTCGGGCTATGACACTCCTATAGCACGAGCATTCTATTGTTATCTTATGTTATATTGAAGTGTATTACCTCAAGCACTGTTAAGGTTTGTTGTGTAATACTCGAAATACCCTTACACCAAATAAACATTTGGAATTCTTAATTAATAGAAAATATTTGTTGTTTAATAGAAAAAAATGTGGCATTAAGTCAAAGCAGTATGTTTCTTGCATCTGTAGGCGTTTGAAAGCAATGTTTAATATAAATAGAGGGCATTTTATTGTTATTATAGGCAAAGAATTGAGTTGCCTAATTTTCGTGTCGCCTACAAGCCTTGAGCTTATGCGACACAAATGGTCAATATATATTATTTTATTTATTTATTTTTATTATTATTATTATTATAGACAAAGAATTGTGTTTGCAATAAATCCGAAATCGGGATGTCTCCGGATTTATTTGTAATTGAAAATAAGAGTATATACAAAAAATAATTGAATTTGATCAGGGCCTGCATTTGTAAAGCAATGTACGTAATATAGACGCAGTCCTACGTCTTCTACTCAGCAATAATACGATTTTGGACAACAAAGTGTTTTTGACTAAATATTCGAGACGAATTTATTACGAATTAATTAATGAATTTTTATAGTATAAAATATGAGTATTGGCAATGTAAAAATAGTTTGCATTAAGATTATTTATAGACCTGTTATGATGCAAATATAATGATTTTCATAGAATTAAGTGTATCAGCATGGGATCTACATACTACATACTTAATGATATTATCTTCTTGAACAGTAACGTGAGTTTTTCTTCATTGTATACTGTCAAATGAAGCAAGAAAGTAAATAAATAAAAAAACTCACTGAACTATCTTATTAACATGATATGCTATTACTTGATTAAAGTAAAAATAATTAAAATTTATTAATTCGATTTTTGGTCTCCATGATAGTTCTTTAGTTTATAGGTTAGGTATGAAATTAATAAAATAATTTAACAACTCGATAAAAGTCTCTTCAGTGTCCTAACCTATAAACTATAGAATTAAAATTTATAATTATAAAACATTAGTAAGTAGCAGATATTGAATACGATAGTGCATGTATATGAATACGTGTATTTATACGTCTATATAATGTATACAATGCCAATCAGATACAATGCTAATGTTATTTATTCTATACTAAAGATTTATGAGTTATTAAACGACGCCTATGTTGTTCTTATGACAGAAGTAGATGAGGAAATGGATTGACCCATTTCAAGTGATTCAGAGATGTTACAAATTACAAATGTGGCTATCAAAATTAAATGTTACAAATCAATTTTCATTTTTTTCGAGCAGCATCTATGGTTTACTTTAAATGGATTGACCCGGAGGGGTGTAGGGAAGACCGATTCCGCTTGCTCTACTGCGATTCCAATAACTGGCCGTTTCAGCAATACCCCTGTATTATATGTAAGTCGTCAGTTAAGAATGTTAAACGTAAAAGGCTTGCTTTAAATGTCCATCAACAGTTCGTAACATCAACTACATTCTTAAAAGGCAATCAGTATTGAATATAAAAAAAATCGGGTATGGGTACCTCGGAACTTATCCTCATCATATCGATACGCTCATGCTCCCTACTTCAGACTTGATTCGCTATTTACAATATTTAAAAAATCGTATACAACTCAATTGATAAAAAATGAACTAATGCTGATAATGAGATGCTTTTTCTTTATATCTATGGTATAAAAGAGGAATAAATGGTATAACGGTATAAATAAACGGTATAAATGGTCGCGGACCACCGCGACATGCGCAGTGGTCCAAATGTCGGGCAAATTTTCTTTGGGATGCGTGTTTCCGTGCTTAACAGCCCATTTCTTGCTTAAGGTTCCGGGTTATGCTTTATAACCTATAAGAAAATTATTATCAAGCACTGCGCGTAACTCATTTTGTCATTTTTTAGTATTTAATTTGAAAAATACAGACAAAATTAATTACGAGCAGTGCTTGATTATAATTTACTTATAGGTTATAAAGCATAACCCGGAACCCGTTACCCAATTGTCAAGCGCTGCTCGTAACTCATTTTGTCTGTATAATTATCCAGTTGGTTGTAAAAACTATGCCTCTAAAATTAGCAGTATATGTACTATGATTTGCACTAGTTTAAAAGCTTAGTTATACTGTTTATCTTAAAGGCGAAACATATTACGCCGAGTTTCACGATTTTTTAAAAAATTATAAATATTTTACTTCTAAAAGGCAATGGTTTTCATTTTTATATCAAACCTCTTCTAAAATCTATTCTATCTGATACGCTCACTTAATCGCGAGTAAGTATAGGTGTACCTGCTTAGATATGTGCATAACTGAATTGTAATAAAGAAAACATTTTGTATTGTGAAGGGTAAACGTCTTGGATGTGAGTCAATATCAAAAAAGTAGTCACATCCCGAATAATGTTGGTCCTTAGAAATGATGACTGTCATTAAATGCAATTCTGAAATCTTTTTAAAACGTTTAGGAGTTAATGGAGCTTTTTTTGAGAAGATGTGAGATCACGTTTTCTGGTGACAAGCAAGACTTTATAATCTCATAGAGGATCAGTAAATAAGGATAGGATAAAAATATAAAAAGAAATAAAACCTTACAGAATACAAGTTGATATTATGTTATGACATGGCTCTGACATGGGATATAGGAGCCCAACCATGACTCTATTAGTAAAAGAGTTTCTGTTGGTTAGTTTTGACATAATAATACGTCTGGTGTATACGTACATCGGCGCCAGCAATAGGATGCATAGTCACGCCTGCTAACGACACCTCCCCGGCCAGATGACCAATTATACCTCCGTCACTGATGCCATCTTCTTCAAAATATATACTTTACAATCCCTCGGTTTTTTGAGTCATCCTCCATTATACCTCACTTAAAGTGTTTTTTAACCTTCCCGGATATTTCTTCATCTTGTTAAGAGTAAAAACTTTTTTCGTAAATTACCATTATAAGATATTCTTCGAATAAAGCATGGTTCACAGAAACACTTAGAGATCTGATTCTGGGTTCAAATTATATTTTTATAGGATGAGGGGCGTGTTCCACGGTGCGTGGAAACGTGTTACGAAATGACTTGTTTGTTTATTTTTGTGTTTTTTAACTTTTTAAAATAAAAATATCTCTAAAGAAGAATAGAACAAGTTTGTGAAATAATCAATTACTTTCTATACACTATTACTTAAATAAAAAATCAGGTACGGTAAACCTCAGAAACTTTTCCATTCTATATCGGTACGCTCTTCTTCAACACTTTGAACACATTTTGCTCGTCCTCAGAAAATGTGAATGATCTAATTTACAGTTCATCTTTAGATTTGCTTCACTCGTCCTCAGACAACAAAAAAGTTAATTTTATTCCTCTATATACTCCGTAATTTGTGATAGTAGTATTAGTAAAAACAATCGGGTACGGGGTACCTCGGAACTTTTCCTTATTACATCGGCTTTGCTACGCTCATCCTCCTAGCTTCGAACTCGCTTCGCTCAGATAGTAAATACATTTTTTTCATTCCCAGTGGTCATTTATGCAGGCACTGACCACGCTCAATGCTAATTATTTTTTATGATCCAACAAAAATCATTGATATAATAGTCGTACGAAACTCGGTGTACTTTTTTATTACGTCAGTGATACATTTGTATCAACTTTCAACTCAATTAGATTATTTTCCGATTTTATACAATTTTTTGTAAAAACGTATACAAATCATTCTATAAAATTTGAACTAATGCTGATAATAAGATGAAACAGCACATCTGTTAGTCTTATACATAGTCACATGCATGCCAAATCCGATCGCATTATTTTCCCGTGTTTTATGATACTTCGAACTTTGCTGAGTTCATTATTGCGGGTTAATGACGTCATAATAAATTATTTTCCGAATAACAGCAGTATAGACTGATTTTTGTTCGAAGTTTCAACTCTCTAGCATGAATACACTACGAGCAAACGATGATAACAGGACACATACAACCCACACATACAGACAGAAATATTTGCGAAAACCACTCAGGAGGCCTTAAAACGGATCATTCCGATGACATCCCGGTTTTTGATTTTTTTGCAAACACAAAACTTTTTTTATACGGTATAAATGAGGAAAATTTTAAAAATAATAGTATTGTTATCAAACTTAATTACATATTAATTTTAATTATTAATTTAATTATTATACATATTAATTTTTTAAAGGGTTACTTTGTACGAAATTTTAACTTTATTGGATTTTTTTTTCGATTATTTTCGTTTTTTTATTTGAAAAAAACTGTATACATTAATGTCTATAAATATTGAAGTATTGCTGATAATGAAAGTAAACTTAGCACATTTGTTGGTTTCATCACTACATGTGTGATAATTGATGTTTAATATGATTTATGATTTTGAATGAGCACCTGTGGAGTTGTTCATAATGGAAGGAACGAAGAAAAGAGTCTCTCCACAAAACTATTAATTTATTTAAAGCGCTTTCAACTTCACTGGAGACTATTATGAGTGCCTGTACAAATAAGTAAAAATAATAAAAGTGTATAAAAAACAAGTCACGAAACAGGAAAGATCATAAAATAAATAAAATGAACCATAAAAATCAAATGAAATTACCAAAGATAATTAAAAGAAAACAGCTAAGAGAAAGACATTAAATACGCAAAAATTAAATAGAATTAGTAATATTTTTCTCTTATTTTCTTTGTTCCTTTCATGATGTTTAATAGTTTTAATAGGAAAACAATTCTAAGGATCCTTAGCAAATTATGTTATAACTGTTAAATTCTGCCTAATGATTTGGTAAATTCATCAAAACAACTAACTTATCTTTGAATTTTATTTTTATATGCGTCTAAAATAGTTATAAATGTGTTCTAATAATAAATTAAACAAACTATCTATTTGGACAAGCCTAATAATAACATAATGGCGCCTCAATAAAAGAGCTTAGATAATCTCAGTCTGCATTATGTTTTGATTGCCTTAATTAATATTTTAAAAAAGACTAATCTCTAAATAGAAGAGAACAAAAATAGTTACAATCATAGAGATATATTACTAGAGGGGCCCTATTGGTTGAATTTTGAAACATCGAAAAAATAACCTGACTCCCTTCGACTATTTATATAAACAAATGAACAGAACAAAATTATACAGTAAATTATATAGCATAACGTTGAAAATACAAATCAAAACACAAAAAATGTGCAAGAAGCTGAAAACAATTGATTCATTATAACCTTAACTCACTCTTGGAAGTGAGGTTTCAATGAGGTTACACAGAGCCCCTGAGAGCCCCTTCAATGATGTTTCAGACCTCTTAATGTATTGAGATAGGCTATGCCCCCTCTAGTATATATCTCTATGGTTACAATCATGAAATGAGTCAATATAACGGAAGCGTAACACTGCTGTATTTGCTTCACTTTTGTGTTGTTATACAAAAGTATAACAACACATAACAATCGGTTTCCAAAATCGGTTACCAATCAGTTTTCGTATTACGAATCAAATCCTTTTAATAAAATATTTTATAAAAAGTGGCTTTTATATAAATAGTTTTGTCACATTTGAAGTGGTCTACCGAGCTCTAGCATATAACAGGCATAGTTTGATCAAATAAAGGGGAAGAACTAATACTTGACTTCATAAAGCTTCTATAGGTACTATTGATATTTTTTATTCACAATGAAGTACAAAGGAAAACTATAAGCATCTAATGGCAAGTTAGGTCATACAGCTGTTATATTTATTCCTTATAAAGAACAATACAATGAATGACTTACATATTATATCTACTTAGTGGGTAAATCAAATGAATACTACATAACCAGGTGTTTCAGGAGAATAATGTATGAAATAAATCCATTTTGATAGTTCAACCAATGATATTTTTCATTGTTGTTAATTATAACAATGAGAGAATAGCTTTTGGTTTTGACAATAATAATTATACCGTAAGTCTTCTATGCCCTTTTTGATAAAAAGAGAAAACTGGCATATTTATATGAACAATCGACATAAAAAAAATTGGGAAGTACAGGTTGACCAAGAAATGAGAGTGACAGGAGTCGGAAACTTGTTATTAATGATCAAAAGAAAAAATATCTAATATACCTACTCATATTACATATTACCTATACACATATTACATATTACCTAGACATATTACATATTACCTAGACATATTACATATTATCTACACATATTACATATTACCTTCACATATTACATATTACCTAGACATGTACACATGTTACATATTACCTACAAATATTACATATTACCTAGACATATTACGTATTACCTACTCATATTATACTTACACATATTTAATATTCAAAAGCCTGCATTAACAAATTATGTTATGTGATATTGCATTTAGTAATTATATAGTAACTTAATTTTTTGACAATTTCACATATGATAAATCATGATACACATTGATTTAACTTTATTTACACCTATGTTTATTAATTTTCCTCATCTAATATATGTACTGTAGGTATAAGGCAAAGTATTGTGTTCACCCTAAAAATTCAATAGCTAGGGTTCATCATTATTATACGATTCAGTCATGTCCATGGCGTTCAAAGTGGTTTTCATCATACTGTTTGTCTGTGTGTGTCTCTCTGTCTATGTCACGCATTATGCCCGCCGTGTCAATGCTAGAGAGTTGAAACTTGACAAAAAATCAGATATTGGGTCTCGTCGCGCAGCCCGGAAAATATTATTTTTCAAACTGCAATAACCTATTGTACTAAGCTATCAAAAATGTAAAAAATCGTTAAAAATCAGAATTTGACGAATCAATTTGAAATTTAAGGCAAAATTACATCTATAGGTGGTTAATCGACCCACAGAATTTCATTGTCATATTGGTCGCCATTTTGGAAATATTGACTATTAAAATTTAAAACTTAAACGGCCTACGCGTTTAAAGTTTTTTACTGCTTCTCAACGTTTGTCATGCGTTCAGATAAATAATTGGGTACGGGGCACCCAATTCGCTACACTCATCGACCCTGCTTCGGACGCACTTCGCTTGTCC
The DNA here is from genome assembly GCA_018340805.1 of Microvelia longipes. Lineage (NCBI taxonomy): Eukaryota > Metazoa > Arthropoda > Insecta > Hemiptera > Veliidae > Microvelia > Microvelia longipes. The sequence goes on along the minus strand of JACMZG010000008.1, from coordinate 45,800,893 downwards.
TCAGAATATAGAAGTCGTTGAATTTATACTGCAACACGTCTTCAGACTCGCTTTGCTCGTCCTCGGATAGTAAATTTATCCGTTTGATTCCAGCAGTCACTCATGCAGGCACTGACTACGCTCGATGATACTTAACTTTCATGATCTAACAAAAATCATAGTATAGTTGTCGTATTGAAACGAAACTTAGCATACATATTTTTTACGTCAAGTTTTACACTTGTACCAATTTTAAACCCAATTGGATTATTTTTCGATTTTTTACAATTTTTATAATTCGTACATAAGTCATGTAATAAAAAATTGAACGTATGCTGTAATGAGATGAAACATAGCACATCTGTTAGTCCTATACAAGCTACATAGGTGTCAAATCTCAATTTAATAATTTTTTCCGCGTTTTATAATTTTTTCGAAATTTTTGTAGAGTCATTGCGAGTTAATCCCCGTCACAACAAAATACTTTCCGAATAGCACAACTACAGCTGTAGACTAATTTTTGTACAAAGTTTTAAGTCTCTAGCATAAATATACTGGGAGCTACGATGACAACATTGTAAAAAACCCTTAGGAGGCTATAAAAACACCCAACAAAAAACCAAGGCGTTATGACTCTGTTTCCTCCCTTGGTACGTAAATAATTATTTCGACGTCATTAACCCGCAGTAATGACTTGGTAAAAATTTCAAAAAATTATTAAACGTAGAAAAATAATGCGATTTTGATTTCTGGATTGAGATTTGGCACGCATGTGGCTTTATATGAGAGTTTTATTTAATTATCAGCATTAGTTCAATTTTTATCGAATGATATGTGTAGAAAATTATTCAATCGAATTTAAATTTAGTACTAGTGTATACCTTTATATAATAAATAAGTTTGTTTCAATATGATAAGTATATTTATACATGATTTTTGTTGGATCATAAAAATCAAACAGCATTGAGCGTGGTCAGTGCTGTATTGGTGACCGGTGAGAATGAAAAGGATGCATTTACTATATGATAACGAGCGAAGTGTGTCCGAAGACATGTTGCAATATAATTTTGGCAAATTGTATATTCTGAGGATGAGCGAAACGAGTCCAAAGCAGGGAGGATAAGCGTAGCGAATTCGATGTGATGAGGTAAAGTTCCGAGCCACCCTGTACCCGATTTTTTCACAACGTAAACAAACTAAAAATTATCATTTTATTGCTCGAATTTGTTCTGTATGTACTACCATAACGACAAATCGACAAAAACGTTATGATTTTTAGATATAACGTAGTTAACTACGGTAGCTTTCAATTTATTATAACCGCAGAGCACTAGCCTGGTGAATTTTTCTTAGACGGGAAAACAGAATTTCAACTGTATCTTTGAAAAAACGGCCATTGTCCCGACAAATAATTACCTCAGTGTATTGAACACTGATTATAGAAGACCAGGTGGAATCCTGTACATCGATTTTGGTCCGTGTAGACGGGGATTCAACCCGGTGTTTAACACCGATAATTTGTAAGTTGAACCCTGATAGTGTGCCGCGTAAACACATCCAAAGTCAGGTTATTTTAAAAATTACTATTGATTTTAATTTCTTGGTTATTTAAAAAACATATGACTTTTTATAATGAATATATTTACCTTTTCTAGCAGCATTATACTGTATGTTGTCGAAACTTTATTGGTAAAACAAACTTATTCTTCAGCTAAAATTTATTAGCTGTTCGTTGATATTTGATATTTTGTAACGCGTTTATTGATATTTTATTTGTTGCCGCATTTGCCTCGTTTGATAAAAACTCTAATTGGTTGTCAGAGCAGTTATAATTGTAAATTAACGCACTTAATTATAAATAAAGAATAATTGTTTTAAAAATACTAAATATAACACAAAACAGAAACAAATAATTGCAAATCATGTTGATTTTTAAGAATAGCCAACCTACACAAACAAATATCCCTATGAAATATTTATCTTTATTTAGATATAAGTTATTATTTAGAATTATTTTACTGATAAACATCTTTATTAGTTCTATTTTATATATACTCCACAGCATAGTAGTAATTAGTCACATTCATTAAGATTTTATTCATTAAAAATACTTAATTGAAAAAAAACAAACGTCCAATAACTCCATTATTGTCGCATTAAATTCATCCATAGCTTCACACTTTTACTCAAAAATGTAAAAGCTTTACTAATAAACACACAAAAAATTGTCAATTAGAACACCTTTTAAAACGAAAAAATTAGTCTACAACAAAACAGAAACAAAATAAACGTTTTTTAAAGAAAACTCATGAAGGTTTAACACAGATTGTTTTTGAACACGCTAGTAATGGCGGCAACATATGAATTATTTTACGTCCTAGGAGTTTTTTTCATTCATTATTGTCCTCGGAGGTGAAAATACTAAATACCTCCTATAACAATATGATTGACTTCTCATCCTAAAAACGGTCCAATAAAGTGCTTAATTACGTACTAACTCAAAAAAATATAATTACTCTCGTGAATAAATATAAGTTTCTAATATGAATAAATAATATAAGTATGTATTAATGTTTTAAGTTTAAGTTTGCTATAACTACTTCGCATAAAGAGATAGTTATAAAAAAATTGAAAAATTATTTTTCAATTATAATTTTAACAATACATCGTCAAATTATCTTAGGAATGTTTAATCTAAAGAAAAAAAATCAATTTCAATAAAAAATCGGGTACGGGTACTCGGAACTTTTCTTCATTACATTAGATTTGCTACGCTCATCCTCCCTGCTTCGAACTAGCTTTGCTTGTCCACAGATAGTAAATGCATCCGTATCACTGCCAGCGGTCACCCATACAGCACTGACCACGCTCAGTGCTTCTTAATGTATGATCTACAAAAATCAGATATACATGTATATTGTGTACTTGTTTATTAGATAATCGTATATGCACTTGTACAAATTTCAACTCAATTGGGCCATTTTCAAATTTTTCATTTTTTTAAAAAAGTACACAAGTCATTAATTAAAATTGAACTAATGGTGATAATGAGATGAAACTTGGCAGATATACTAATCTTATTCATGGCCACATGCGTGTCAAATCTCAATCCGATTGCATCATTTTTCCGTGTTTTTTGTAGATTCATTATTGCAAATAGATGATAAACGATGATAGCAGACACACACAAACACACACATACACAGACAGACAGACAACTTTGCATAAACCACTCAGGAGCCTTAAAAACGCCGGTATTCGTATTTTAACGAATAATTCCTGTTTCAGATTTTTTTGCAAACACAATACTTTTCCTATATACCTACTATTGCATTGGATATTTATGACTATTATTCTTTATAAATGTATAAGTTTTCTTGTTAAAATTATTAATTAACTTCTATATTATTAACCATTCCTGTATTATGAAATTGAGTAATAAATTATAAAACTATTAAATAATGAAAATCTGCGCCTTATATTTATGTATAGTATATGAAAAAGAATCATTTTTTTCTTTAATTTTGTAATTTACTAATTTTGCGCTTATATAATTTAGGTTTGTGAGGACATTTCACTCTTAAGGAGGGAGAAGTTATATAGTTATCTATTATTATTTAATAGTTTTAAGATAACTCTATGAATTATGTTTAGCACTCTTAATGTACCACGACACAATAGTATTCAATAATATTTATGTGCATTGGTATTTCTCAATAATTTCTGCCTCACTTCGCTCATTTAAATGAGGCTGTAAAAAAACACTCTTCGTTCCAATTACTTTCCTATTAAAATTTTTACCGTGTATACAAGTGAGGGAACTTTTTCAATAGTTAGCTGATGCTACAGGGGACCTCCCCTTGGCTTTCAATATACATTTGAATATTTATTAAAAAAGTATTTTCTTTCATAAAAAAATGTTTTAAACAACCTTCCTTCTCCAAATTTTTTGTTATTAAAAATAAGTTTCAGTTAAAGGTAAAATTTCAAGCCTTTTACAAAGATTGAAGAAGTTAAATAATCCTCGAAAGAAAAAAAGAAAGAAATTAAGAAACAAAAAAGTTCTAATGAGAAATAATGGTAGCATTAGAATAAAAAAAATCGGGATCACGGCACCTCGGAATTCTTTTTCATAACTTTGGACTCGCTCGTTCTCAGCAAGTCATGGTGGCTACTACCATAAAGACGTATTATCAGAGACTATTAGATAGAGACTTTGTTCTAAGTACACCGTGGTGTTATACTTCTACCACCTCACATCGCTCGAACTCTGAATAGGAAGTTGGCCCAACTTCTAGGGCTATATTACTTCGGTCTCGTTATGCTCGACCTCAGAATAGGTGAAATATCCATTTTGACGTGACCAACGTCTAGAGCGTAATAACTTCGGTGTGGATGCGGTCGACCTTTAAATTGAAAGTTATCTCAATGAGTAGAGAAATTAAGGAAAAATGTTGAAGCACCCCGTACCAGATTTTGAAGCGGCTATATAGTGACTTGGACTTCTCTCGTCTCTAAAGTTAAATAAATACAAAGAGGCACGTAGTACCTTAATACGAAATCAACGTAAGTTTATTCTTATGAAAAAATTTAAAAATACTAACTATTCTAAAATGTTATGTAAATATCTTGAAACCTTATAAATAGCAAATGAGAGTTGAATGTACAACACGTCCTCCATTTACAACGAGGATAAGGAATATTGTAAAGAGATTGTATAATGCAGCCATTGTGACAAGAAGTGAAATGGTAGTTATAGTAATGCCCCGGGGTATAGAGAGAATAAGGGAGCAAAATTAAATTTTCCTTAAGAGTGATTGGCTAATGGGTTAGGAGGGAGCTATGTGACTGGAATCAAGTATTTGTTGCTTTTCATAAAGCCCTGGTATATTGTTGGGGTGCGGACCGTTATAGCCCTAGGGTTTCGCTATTCAAGCCTCACATTTCAGCACTAAAGCTCTCTTTAAAATCTACTCTTTATAAACTCCATCAAGAACCCTTTTAGAGTAATACAGATACCTTACAAAATGTAATATTAGATTATATGGAAAAAAATGAAAAGATATTTCTCTTATAAGGAAATAAAGAAAAGGATGTATATAAACACAGTTCTAAAAGACTTCTTTATGAAATAATATGAATATTCCTTATTAAATATACTGTATAGAATTATATATATATATTGAGCATGTTTATTAATAACTAACAATGGCAGAGGTATAACTATTATAAGAGAATCTTTAATTTGTATAGCTAATAAGAAAAATTATTTCCTCACACTGCGTCCGTTGTTGTTACAACATACATAAAAAGCATATAATTTTAAGCCCGATTATGTAATTAAAAGGTTAGCATGACAGCCCCAAGTGAAGTTTTCTGAATAAAACTTCTCTCAGCGATATATTTCGAGAACACAACATAACAATATGTTGAAGATCTTCCTCTACTTGACAATGTTGACATAGAGGAGATGGAATTTCCCAATCATAAAAAGATATCTATTACATATACCATGATTAGAGCGAAGTCTATTTATTGAGGAAATGAAATGCTTTTTATTGTAATTAACATTACTAAACCATGGAGTCGTGCCAACGACAGGAGAATATGATTTGTAAAAACTACCAGCGCTGCTATCGTTAAACCATTTGTGCCAAGCGTTCAATGCTGAGTCATTAACTTGACGGTAGAGATCTTTAATTGGCACTGTACTGATTACCGTATAGAATAGCTAATTCATCATTGACGCTGCTTTTTTTCGCTATTTTGTCAACTCTCTCGTTGGCATGAATGCCGGCGTGCCCTTTGATCCAAGCTATCGTTACATATTTATCAATATCTTTCGTTCACAGCAAAGTAACACTAACCTATGGTACTGGTGTACCACAAACCAATGCCAATAATAATATATAAAAAAAGCCCGATTATTATGTAAGTTTTAATATATTACAAAAAGTATGCATCATATAGTGTATTACCTTTTTATATATCTTTAAAAAGGGAAATTTAATCAAATCTTAATTAAAAATTTGTACTTTTAAAAAGTTTTAATTTATAGTTAACTAAGCCAATTTAATATAAAAAATTTAGATGGTATGTATAAGTCTAAAATAATTTTTAAATTAATAAAACATTATTAAGAAGCATCTCTGTTTTCGAAACGAGAAACGTTTAAATCAGTCAAATAATTCATAAAAATGATTGAATCAAGTCAAGAGTCTTAATTACACTCGTTCTAAAGAGAAGGTGTCGTCATCTTGAAGACAGGGCGGGGCAAAGTAAATTAAATTCGTTTTCTCAAGATTCCTACTTGACTATGAAAAGATTGTCCGTAATTGGGTCTCAAGAGAAGCTCTCTGGCGTAATTGTCATTAGGAAACGCCCTAAATGATTGACTGTCCTTCCCATCCAGCTATATCTGTCATCTTAAATTATTTTATAAAAGTATTCTTTAAATGAAATTCAATTCTATAACAAAACGTTTGTAGTTAAGAGAAAATAACAATCATGTTTTCAGTTTTTTATTATATTGCGCACTTTTTTGATCCTCAACAAAATCAGACTGATATAGACACGAAATTATGGTTTTAATGCTCTAAAAATGCTCAAAACATTCTTGTTTTCTACAAGCGAGAATTTGTCAATGTAAAATCTCTTCTGACGGAAACGATTTATTTCTAAAATAAGATTAAACCAAGGAACTATGAAATATGAGATTTACGTTGAAATTCCTATTTTAAAGATAGAAGTTTTACCATCGACTGAGGGTGTAAAATAACAAAGTATATAACTTGTTCCAGGTGATACAATTACTAGAGAAAAAAACTGAAACATTATCCCATATCTGTTAATCTAAAGATTCTGGTATTTAAATAATAGTTTTTAACCAGATACTTGAAGTAACAATAGAGAACCCTCAGATCAGTACACCACTCGACACCTCTAACCACATCTTGTTAAATGTCATCCCTCTGTTACTATTTCCCTCAACTAAGAATTATCTTTTTGTAACAATCAAAATGATATACAAAGACTCCTAGAGATCTCCTACCCACGGACAAAGATCTACTCACGACCCACATACTATTCTATTGGACTTTTGTTTGATGACAATTATTCTATTTAACAATAGTGGTAAACAAAATATATATAAAAAGAACGAGTTTTCTGATAAAACGTTTGGTGAGCACATTTCAAACTGTACTTGAATGAATGATTCAAGAAATTGATAGTCTATTATTACATGACTCTTGCTTAATTGTAAAGTAGCCTGCACTTGTTAGATAATAATAAAATTTAAATTTATTATTTATTTAAATAAATCATTAGATATTGGCAAAATTGTCGTTTAATGCATGAATCCATAAAAACACATTTTATAAAAGTCAAAATTAATTCAGATATGTATATAAAAATTAAGCAGCAGTGCTCCTAGCATAGGGGCTCCAGAGAACGAAGAATGTTCATTTAAACTAATCGTTTTGTAAGGCATAGTTTATTGGCTGCCTGGGCCAGTATTTTAAGATATACTACTTAAGACGGAAAAGCAGTATATAGAATTTTATTTAAAATAAAATAGGAACTCCGATTTACCTCATTTTTTGGATCTTTTTAGACGATGTTGAAAAAATTAGCGATGCATAATCCTAATGTGATTATGGCAAATATACTCAAATATAGCAGTGCGTAGGCGTAACTGGGGAAGACCAAAGTGCCTGAAACTATGAATACAATACCTCACTTCGCTTGCATCATAATTTACGACGCAGTAAGCAACATTCTTATCTTAAAACAGATTTTATGTAAAATTTATTTTTTATATTTTAAAAAAAATAAATTATTTGATAAAATTCTTGAATTCAGAAGAAATGTATGATAGATTATCTTTTTTTTAAGATAAGATTGCACCGTTCGATTATTTTAAGTACATTGTTTTTTAACATAGATATGTATTTGCTAAATGCTTTGATATGCTTTTTAGCCGCCTCAAAATAACTCCTTGGTGCGTCATTCAGTATACGCAGTGTAAGCCATTCTATAACTAGTTTAGTGAATGAATTATATATTGTTCACAAATACCACCGCATTGAGCGTTTATTGGTTGAAAGGCAATTAACCATTGACACAACATATACACTAACTCCACATTTATGTACTGGTTAATGAGACAATACTAGGCAGTTACGTATATATACCTATTAATAAACAAAAGTTGATTAATAAAAAAACGATTTTGAAATTTGACTAAAAAGAACTGTATAGTAGAAATGAAAAGACAGGAGCTCTTGCACGGGGCTTAAAATATTCCTGGCGAGGAATAGTGATGAATGTTATAAAGCCCAGAATAAGTCCGGATGACAATGAATGGAAAGGTTTTGAATAGGTCTGGAAGTTCACCCTCGCGCTTACAATGGGCAGAGCTCTTTCTAATGCTAATAGAGCACCCTCATTACCCCACACGACTTATTCTGATTAAAATCATGACGCCATCTTGTTTCGTTCCTAACAATACTTTTTTCCTTCCTTTTCTCCTACTACTTACTAGATTGGGAAATTTTACCCCTGGACGCCATTGTGGTTTTCTACAAACAATTTGCAAGCGGCCACCGGGGCTTCTCTTCTATTGTCGGATCTTCCCAAGCCAATCTCAGTTCAATACACTTAACATCCGTCATTGAATCTTGTTCCGAGAACCAACTCTTTTATATCGTTTTGCCTTTAGGGATAATTTAATTGAAGAGGGCGTTACTAGAAAAATGTATTATTTTTTTAGAATTAAATAGGAAATTTCTTGCATAGTAAACTCTATACTATCATATTCACGAATACAAACGCTATTCTGTGTATATTCACGTATGTAGACACTTGTTATAGGCAGATATTCTACATTATCTCATACTTTTAAAAAGTATACGGTTTTAATTTACGATTATAAGTCTCTCTCGTACTTAGGTAATATATCCGAATACCTTAAAGTTGTGAATAATTAGAATGCTTTAAAAAAGCTTCTTAAAAAGTAAAACTCTTTCTAACCTAGCTTAATAAAATGGTTTATGTAGATTTTAATTACAAAATAACACGTTGCAAGTACAGAGCAATTTACTCCTTTAAGTGGTTTTTTGTATCTTTTTATTCTGCAAATTTTAAATTCCTTATTTGCTTTACCATAAAGTTGCTAAGAATATATTATGTTTACCTTGAAACTCTTAAACTTTAAATATCCGTTTCAAATATTTTAAAGATCCTGAGCGGATTCCTTTATGAAACTACGTCGTCAACACGTATATATAACTCAAGAATATAACTCAGCATAAAATTAACCTCAAGATCAGTGGTTCCAAACCAGCGGTCCGCCGACGAATAGTGGTGCGTAAAAAAGGGTTTTAAGTGGTCCGCGGAACATTTTTATATTTTCTAAACATTTATGTACAATAAATAATAGGTCAAAATAGACTCTCGACTTGTTATTCCATTCATATAAATGTTTAATCCGTTCCATTTCCTTGAAAATTATTATACACTTCACTCTGCATATTTACACCATAAGAGATCAGAAGATTTTTCGGAAACTTATTTGTCAAGAATAGGCAAATAACTCAATGTAGCCAATTATTTTCCTATTTGAATTATTTTATTTTCATGAGGGCGCACAAGGGCGTACAAAGTCCCCGATTTTTACGGTCAATTCAAGATCACGCTTCAAGGGGGAATGAAGTTCTCTAATAAGGTGGAAGAAATTTTCGGGAAACAAATGCATCGACACTACATTTGCAATAATATAGTGTCGAGTATTTTCGATTTTTATAAAATTTTCGATACTTTTTAAATTGACCTTGGATCATCAAGTTCGTTGTCTTGTCCTCATTCTATTTCATTATGTTCACTTTTTGATCTTGTTACACAGCCTTTTTTTATTACGCAAAATTCAATTTTATTCCCTAAACTAAGCCCACAATTTTTATCAGAGTTAAGTCAGCGGAAATCTTATCCTCAGAATGACATGTTCATCCAATGTTTTGAGTGGTATTACTTTAGTCTCGCTACGTTTAATTTCAGAATAAAACAGTGATACCATGTTTGGGGTGTCACATTGTCAAACTCGCTTTGCTCGTCCTTAGAATGTGATGTTAACCAGGTGGTCCTAAGTACATAGTTTGCTTACTTCACTCCCGCTACACTCAATCACAAAATAATAAACTAACCCGATGTCTAGGATGTTATAACTTAAGGTTAATTAATGCTTAGGTAATATATAACATTAGATAGAAATCACATAGTAAGGACTGTGATTTAACCGGCTATTTGGCAGGCCTTTATCATTGATTATGACAGTATATATTTCTTCAATATATTTCTTTAAGATTACATATATCGCCAGAGTAACCGGACCGCTTCCTATCCGCTTGCTCTTGCGAATTGGGCCGTGTTTTGATTGTATCGCTATTGGGCCCTTTACATTAGATTTAGCACCATAAATTATTAAATGCTATTTACATTTCACCTTCGAAAGGTTAAATAGCGGTCTTACCGTTATGTTTCAGCTAAACGGTTAGCGTAACTTGATTTTGGTTAAGTTGACATTTACGAACCAAACTTCTAATATGCCAGCAAGCTTATTAGTGATTTTATTTCAAAACAAAAAAATAGAAACATAATAGGAGAGGTTCAGGGTTGCGTACCTGTTCTTCCACCTCTCCTGAATTTGTATAGCTATAGTTGTCTGATTAATTATACTGAGAAACGTAAATTAGAAAGTGATTACATCTATATCACAAAGATCTTGTGCCAGTTTTACTGGATTCAGCCAATTTGGTGAATAAAATAATAATTTTCAAGTAAACCTTAATACGTAGAAAGAGGAAACTTAACAGGACGGATGAAAAGCTGACAGTGAAAAGAAAAGTAGAGTTGTGCTGTGAGATATCTGATTAATAAGAAATTGACTCTAATTAGTGAGGTTGGCCTCAGGCTCAAGATACTCCTAGTGATGAGACACCAAGCGAAATATATAGCATGGGCGGAGCTGCGTAGGATTGGTTGCTAGGGAAGAGTCGTTTCCATGCCGACCCAGGATATAATCCTCCCGGGGAAAGCAATATTATGCTTTCCAATACACCGCCAGTTAGGCAAACTTCAACAGTTATAAAGAAAGGAATCTGCGGATCAATATCTGCCTTGGTTTTGTTTTACACCCCCCCCTTTATCGCTCTCCAACAGTCCCCAATTATTTATACTCTATTCCTAGTCATTTTTCTAGTCATTATTTACTATTAGATAATATTTTCTTGGGAATATCTTCAGGATTATAAATTTTCAATGTATATATAAATGGGACCCCTTAGCTTACAAATTATCTTATGGAGCAAGAAAATAGTGATTCAGTTAACCTTGCAAGTTATCAATTTGTAATTTATTACAAGTATATATCTTATAAAGTAGAAAGAAGAAATAGGGTACAGGGTACATCGTAAATTTCCCATCAAACTTTTGCTTTCTCTCGTCCTCAAAATGTAGTGGTTACCTAATAACAAAAAGAGACTATCTTTAGTCTTGCTTCAGAAAATGGATCATAAAAGATACCTAAACCCTTGGGTAAAATTACTTTGGATTTGCTTTAATTGTACTCAGAATTTTAAGCTCACTATGTTTTTGTAACGGAGGTTATAGGTGAGATTTATGTCATCAATAAATTTCTATTAAATCGCCTAGAAAGTTGATAAAATGTATTAAAAGAGCATATTACAATTAAGAATATAATTCAATGGAAACAAATATCTCAAAACAAAATATATCGGATACATTTATGCAACAGAATAATGCGTATCAAGTATATACTTGATTTCATTTTATGCTTTGCTCGAGCATTAGCATTTCCGCCAAATAATGTTTGGCGGATATTGTCATAAAATAGGATTATTGTCTGTTGTGCGTCTTGTTGCGAAGCAACTTCATTTTGGAAAATGTCGAATGAATAGGATATTCAGATTTAGTCGTCCAAAAACAGTACGTTTTATATAAGTACGACTGTAGGTTACCATAACAACTTAAGCAATTTATTTCTATTTTATTGTGAAAATCTCTTAAATAATTTTGCGTCTTCATTAATTTTATATAGAATATCTATATAAAAGTGTCCTACTTCACCTCTCCCTAATTACTTTTACTATCTACTATATAGAATATCATACTTCTCAGTATTTTATTTTGAATGATTAATTCTATTTAATATAATTATATTTGATTCTTTTTAATCAATTAACTCGATTAAAACGTAAAGAATATAAGCATCTTGTAATAAATAACAAAACAAATTGTAACTTTATACTGGAGAAGGATCCGTCATCAATAACTGATTTGAAACTGAGATAAATCAATCAAGCACAGAAAACTTTAGACAGATTTACCCAGGAATATTATACATTCATATAATGCAACCCCAACTCAACCAACACTGCGTTGTTTTACCAACCTAAATCATCCTTTAGCTTAAAAGCTATTGATTAAATCTATATTTTTGTCTTAAGACTGACTTAATGTATCTTAATTCTTAATGTTTAAAGGTGTTTCATGTAATATGATTGACACCGAATCAGATATTGTGTTGCTTACGAATATCACGATGTTAAATCTTTACTAAATTCTTGTTAGCTGTAATGTATAGAGATATATAATTTGAAATATCTTGCATTTAGATAGACAGGTAAACTAATATCAAGTAAATAATTCTCATTAGCATTAAGTTTCTGATGAGCTGACATGAATCCCCTTTACACCTACGCATAGTATAAATTATCTTTAGCCTAATATACTTAATACCACAAGTTTTGACATCCATCTTGATGTTCCATCCTGTTTTATTACCAATCCTTAATAATTAAGAGGTTTATTATTATCAATTTTAGTATACAATTATATTTTTGTATCAATTATTTCATATATATATATATATATATTATATATATATATATATATATATATATAATATAATTATATATATATTAATATATATTATTTGTGTTGTGTATGTATATATATATAAAAAAATACGTAATTTAAGTATTTCAAACGTTGACAAATGTAAATTAAAGTTTATTTATAACTGTTCTAGTTCAAATTCTGAGTTGAGTATTCTTGAAGTGTGTTTCAAGGAATAGAACGTTTGATATATATATATATATATATATATATATAATATATATATATATATATATATAATATGTATATGTTATATAAATATACCCCTTCTTAAATTTTGAATCATTATACGCAAATAAGTTAACCCTTACATATATTAATGAAACTTCAGTACTTTTTTATGGAAAGGGAACTCTAAAAAATGAAAGTCACTATTCTTCCTAAATGACTATAATTCCAACATACCTTAAATGAGGATAGTTCCACGATGATAGAAAGAAAGCACCGCTCGTCTTTGCTAATTACTTTTCTTCATATTAAAACTTAAAGTGATCGAATAAGCGAATTAAAGTTCAATTCAGAATTTTAAGTAAAAGGTAGAGCAAGTTCAGGCTCTTTCGTTGCCCTGATAAGTTAAACGTAACGAGACAGATTAGGACATAAGAATATATGTCGAGCCATCAATAATGATGAATGTGGACTGCTGAAACAGTTCCAAGATGTGGTATGGTACTTAAAGTTCCTACATCATTGGCGTCTCTTACGTAATTATCCACGATTTAAACTTAGTTATCTAAAAATATAACTTATTATTTCTCTAATTTACATATTTTATTATTATTAATATATTACTCACCTAACTTATCTTTAATAAGAAAAATAATCTTTTTGTCTGTTTTTTTTTTTAAATATAAATTGAATAATTAAGACAAACATTTCCCCTGGCATTCATTCCCCTGGTTAATAGATTTTTTTATTTATCAATATTTTTGAGTTGCCTGACATAGCAATTATCCGGTGTATTGTGGCGCAAGACCGATCAATTTTATTTTTACCTACTTATATTTAATAAATTTAAAACTTTTAAAACTGCTACTCTCCTGATTCAGGATTTACAAGTATCAATCCTAAGTCACCAGGACCCCAAAATATTAATTAACTATAGCGAAATTCGGAAAAATAGAGAAGACCTTAACCTGTTACCAAACAAGATTCAGAAAGAACGTTTTTACGAAAGATTATATATTCATGGTTAAGCAACTTTCGGTTCTCAGGAATATCGTTATGTGCTAGTAATTATATGTATTGATTTTGAGAAAGCCATCGACAATATATATAGCAATATTTATTAAAGTATATATAAGCTGTGAAGATTATAGAGTTTTTTTAAGGAAGCACAGGTTGAGCCAGAGTATGTCGATATATTTAAAAAGATTTTTCAGGATAATAGCTTTTAGAGATTAAATTTCGTTGATGGAAAAGTAATTGAGAAAGTGAATTAGTTCATACTTATAACACAGGGAATCCTGAATTTTCTTTGACGACTTACTCAAAATGCGCATATCACACCCGAGCATCGGGCCCGCCATAAGGAAACCAGTTTATTAGCGAATTTTGTCCAATGGATTTTATTTAAAACACTTCTGTAATATAATTCATTAATGAGCTTACTTGAATTTTTTTATTGTTTAAATAATGTCTAATTTAAAATAATAAAGAAAAATTATTATGTAAATAAAGGAGCAACCTGTAACTTAAAATAATTATTTAAAACAATCATTTAAAACATTTTTCTTAAAGCAAACTATTAGCTAAAAGTTGTTCGCAATATAAGGGCAACTTACAATTTATCTGTAGGAGATCTACACTCAATGGTATTTATGTTGTCATCCAAATTATAACCTTAGTCAATAATAGCTTTTTCATGTCTGGTAACCTTACCTTTTTAATAAAAATAATTAGAATTTTAAGTAGACATATTTGTAATTAAAGAAAAATAATGTTTAACCAGAATATGTTGCTATAAAAATAATTTTCTAATTGCTTTCTTCCTTAAAAACAATTTATTAAAAAGCATAGTTAAACATAGATGAGACGAACTTATTTTCATACACCTGTAGAATATTCAGAAAATTGAATATATTTTTCACAATATATATATCGATTAAATTACTTTCTCGAAAGTTAATTAAATATTTGTAATAATATAAATCATAAATAAATGGTATGGATATGCTCGTATAGGAATATATAAAGTGCTAAAGTGGAAGCCAAGTTCTTTGTACAAGAAAACAATGAAAAATAAGCTGTACTAACTGTAAAAGCTGTAAATAACTGGTAAATAAGTCTGAACTTCAATTGCATTCTGTAAAATACAGGATTTAACCTCAAAAGAAATCATTTTATACATAATAGTCTATTTTGGCACCAGGACTTTTTTACTATTAAACTATTGAGCTAAGTTTAATATTTTTAAGTTTTACATGCTTAAGGTTTATTGTTTCAATATTAAACAAAAAAATATTTTTACAGATTTTTGTAGCAATGTATTTTCGCATATATGTAATTACATTATTACCCTGATAATAATGTTTATAACTTTATTTTACTATACAATAGAATGTAGTTCATTTGTATCAAAGAGCTAAAAGACTTACAAATGTTCCCTCAACACATTTAAACTACACACATTTCAAACAGTAGTGTACCAGTACAATAAAAAACGGGTAGATCAATTAAATTAGTATATTTCAGCAGAATATCAGGATAAATGAAAGGCAAACAACAAAGATTTTGATTCCAACTGTTAACCATTCTTTCATTTTAATATTAATCCCCTTCCTAGTTATTATATCCAGATTATTTTATAATGGCTGTTTGAAATATAAGCCTTAGGGTAAAGAAATGAAAGAGGGTGTAAAAATGCCACAAAAGGGGACAAAAATGGCGTCAAAAATTTAGGGGATGTTGTTTCAATCTGTGATTTCAATAGGGAAAGATTACCCTTGACTCCTTCTGCTCGAGTAGATCTGCTATTGACCTGAAATCATATAACCCTAGGCTAGAGGGGACTGTATAGTATTGGCAACGAAATATTTCTGACTTTAACAACTCTCAAACTGCCACACTTCACCCCCACATGTTCTCGTTAGCTCACCCTACTCAATACTACAGACTTCTACTTCCTTTACACCTCCTTTTTGTTGCGACAAAAATTGAAAAGATTTGACGACTATGGGAAGGATCCTGAGATCTTTCATTCCGATATAGTATCCCTCTTCTACATTTCTAATATCCCCAAAAATATTTTTGTAGGTTTTCTAAAAAATGGTTAATTCTTAATTTTACACATTTATTGTACATTATGTCAGAATAATGAAACACAAATTTACCAATAACGATAAGAAAATTGACTCGAATAGCTTATCAAAATAAAAAAAGGTCACATGTTTGCCTCTAAGATGAATTTTCTTTTGAATAGGCGTCCTATCTTAGGAAAGCAATAATGACGTAGGAATTTTGCCAAAAATGAATTACACAAATGAAGAATGATAAAAGAATAGAAATTGATGAACTACAAAAGGACAAATTAGACCAAAGTACATTACATATTCAGATATGCCAGGGAGATACTTACCGCCTGGACATGCGATTATCAGGTTAACTTATAACTTATACACAATTTTGGTTATAAACAAAGAAACATATGATGTAAAAATATTAAAATTTATTAAAAAAATATATATTATTGACTAATTATAATTATAAAAAACCCTAAATAAGATTTAAAACATCATTTTTCCAACGATTATTCTAATGCTAGCATCAAGAATAATTAATAAGTTCTGTATTAGAAATAAAACGTTGCCCTCAAACGTATGTGATATTATATCAAAGCATTAGTTCAAAACACTAGATTATAAAGACCTATGAAGAACAAAATGTACTGAGCACTCCATCAGCCAACTTCCAAAATTAAACATAGTTGTTACTCGTTTAAAAATAACAAATAAAAACTAATTAGGCTTTTAAATACCAAAATTATAATAAAATGGATATGATTGCAGGCTGACAAGAGTAATAACAAAATAAAAGGTAGAACCTAATGTAATTAACGTAAGGATCTACTCTTTACGCAAGATTTCAGTCATAAATCTAGAGGATAGTAACTAGAAAGTCTCTAGAATTCACTCATAATTTTACTATTATCACAATCCTAAGAGTATCAATTGCTATAATTCAGTCTTATTATAAATTGAATTAAATAATTCAATCACTTAAGTGAAAAGGAGCTAGTTCTGCCACGATATAGTTTCAGCATGGTTGCTTACATGAGTGGTTTTCTTTTTAAAACTGCGTTGCCGTATTTAACAGTATTCGAAACAGCGCCGAACATCCTATACACCAGACCATCTGATTGGCTCTTTGTTAGCGGATACGGTGCATTCGCTGCAACAGACACAATAATAATTACAGAAAAATTAAATTCTACACATCTGGGAACTGTTTTATCATTCGATATGCATCATGAGAGACATGATCTGGGAGAAGCATCAAGAGACATAATGTCCTATGCTACATCTGGGAACTGTTCCATCATTAGATATGCATCATGAAGACACCAGAATGTAAAGAAGCCTAGCTACATCTGGGAACTGTTCCAGTCATTAACAAGAAGTGCTATGACACCTAGAATTAACAAGAACGCTATGCTACACGGGAACTGTTTCCTCATAGATTGCATCATGAGAGACACTAGGGAAGACAAAAGTCTATGCACACTGGATCATCATAGATATGCATCATAAGAGACACCTAGGGAATGTAACAAGAAGGCTATGCTACATTCTGGGAACTGTTCTAGTACTCGATATGCATCATGAGAGACACCTAGGAACGTAACTAGCATGCTATGTTACACCTGGGAACTGTTCTATCGTATTTATCATTACTGATATCGACATATTCATGTCACTCTCTGTTAACGTCTTACTGATCAGGGCGTAGACAGATCATAAACTCACTCTGCATTTACTCTAAATTCCGAAAAATAAATTTAGTGAAGTATTTAACAGGGATGAGTCTAACTCATCAAACTCGGTAGTATCAAATTATATAAATATTGCATGCCAAGCATAATCCTAGGTGTCTCTAATTTGATATGTGTCTATCAAATTATTTTGTTACTAGTTATTGCTGGTTATTTTTGATTGTAAATGTTTTCATTTGCTTAGTGATGGCTATTTTTGATAACTGAAATAAGTTATTAATTATAGTTATTTGGATTTGGATTTTTATAAAAAGCAAAAGCCCTGTATCAAAATTTGGCAAAAAAATCTTGGGGCCAAATTTTGTAAAATGTTTATCACTAAAAGGTAGTAATAAATGACTTATTTATATACAAAAAAATGTTGTATACAAGATGTTGACTTAAGGTGTTACCACTAAAAGAAAAAATAATTCCCAGACAGAAACGCAAAATGTTATTCTAATATGATTTGGTATTAATATAATCTTGCTTTTTACTTATGTTTCTTAGTGACCTTGTGACTTCAAATATCTTCATTTTTTATTACGCAAAAATTTCATTTTATCCAAATTTTATTAAAATATTTTTAACTTTTACTTTGTAAATTTGTATTTAACACTGTAAATTTGTATTTTTCAGTGAATTTTTACTATTAGAAATAAAAGTAGTTTTAATAAGGAGTGAAAAGTCGGTTTCTAAGCATTACCATTCGAAATCGGAGACACTAATCACATTCCGCATGATTTGCTGTGCATGTGTATTAAATTTCGATTCTTTTTAAAAAAATAATAACAGAGTATTTAGGAAAATTCGAAAAAAGGTACAGGTTACTTTGCCTTAGTACGTCACTTTTAAAAGAATAATATCCAAAATATTTTAGTAAAATTTAACACAAATAATTATTTATGATTCACGTTATGCGATAAGGCCTATTTTGGTTTCTCAGAGTCATTAACCCTATACGTTATTTTCCTAATCATGAAACTCAAAAATTATACTAAAATGGTGATACAAATAAATTTGATTAAAATTTAATGTACATTGAAGTCTATACAAAAATAAATAAGTCTTCAGCTTCGAGTCACTTACAAATGACAAGTAAACAAAGTGACATGAAACAAAGTCGACTTAAAAATTCCAATCTGTTTCATTATTCGTCAGACTCTTTATAAATTTGACTATAATATAAACTTAGACGTTCTTGAATCTTAATTGATAAGGGCTTTATTTCATCAGTGTATTTACCCTGCAGGTACTACATCAGACGGATCGCTTTCCTTATTTTCAAAGTATTTACTCTTATAAGAGTAAGGTAACACAATATAATTATTAGCCAATAAAGATCTTTATAATTATACCAATAAAGAATGGCATAATTATATTGTATGAACCAAATACATTGGTGACAATACATTAATTTCCAAAGAAATAAAAAACTGATAGTGTAGCCCAGTTGGGAACCCAAAACCTCTGATGGTGGAGCAAAATTGAGTGTTTATATGATTAAGGCTACAGAGATGGCTCTGTAGATCCCAATGTCAAGACATTGGGATCTGAAGATCGCATTATAGAAAAATAAGAAGTAACTTTTGACACATTATCCTCAGGATTTGTTAACATATATATTACCGTATTCAAATAATAAGAAAAAACTGTTGATTTTAGCACTGATGATGATCGAGAGATCGAAAGCCAGCTCTGTTTATAACAGTAAACATTTTGTGGAGAGACTTTGGTGTTTAACCAGCTATCAAACTAACCCACTGTTCAGTTATTATTGTCATTCCTTAAGTAATTATAGTATTATGCAAAAGATTTCTTCCGGAAGAAAGTCCAGAAGTATTTATTGATTTCTGTAGGCTTCTGCTGGTGAACGTAATGAGATGCTCCATCAATTATTTTCATACTTGATTTCTCTAGATATTCAGTTGATTTTATAATGCATTCTAATTTAATGTTTTTATCTTCATTTCCTATAATAAGTAGACTAGGTATATCTATCTTTTCAGGAGATAATCTCCAAAATGGTAGTGTTCTGTAGTAATTTATAGCTCCTGTCCAATCCTCTATAAGGGTAAAAAAATATTTAAAACATACTCATAAATATTTAATATTCAAAATTAGAACTATTATCAGTACTAATACTTCCAAATAAATAATTACATTTTAGAAAAAAAGATAATTACTATTTTCATTTATAACTATTTCTCTTTTCTTAAATAAGTATACTTTGGTTCCATGTTTTTAATGAAAATATAGAAGCTAGAAAGTGTTGTATTATTGCTTCTCACACACACATAAATCCAAATATATATTATATATATATATATATATATATATATATATTATATATATTATATATAGTATATATATATATATATATATAATATATATATATATTATATATTATATATATATTATATAATATATATTTATGAATCATTATTGATTTTAATTAGATATACGTATTTATTCAAAGTGTCTGCGGCCTTTGGAGAAACAAGGAGTTCCAGGAATATACTAGTTCCGTCAAATCTTACCTGTTGTTAAAGCTGCAAAAAAATTATGTATAGGGGGGGGACAATTTTATATCTGGTTGAGCTGGCCTCTTGGCCAATGTCTTCTCAGGCGTCTGGTAGGATTATTTGTTAGGGTTTCTGAGGAAAGGGATCAAACTAAAGGCTTAGGATCGCCTCCTAGGGATTCATGAATTTCGCTTGATGTGATTTGGTCTCTTACGAGATGAATAACGTTTAAAAGTCATTAAACAAGGTTACAATCAGAATCATAAAAGGGTGCATTAATTATTAGGATTTTTCTTAGGATTCGAACAGTAGGATTTGAAGACGCTATAAAAGGCTTGTTTACCCCACATTTCTAAGCTATAACCCCTAGGGTCAATTATAAAACATATTACATAATTTTCTTTATTACTAATTTTAAAATAGCTGAGACGTACCTTTTCTAGAGAAGAGATATTTGTAGCCATCAAGAAACTGTTTTCCATGAGGTTTAGTGGGCGATAAATGATCGTGAGCATCGTTTATAACATTCATATCATTCTCTAAGGCTTTCATTTCTGGTACTATTGGAAGTTGACATAGACTTGTCCACCTAGACATATACTCAATGTTATGATACTTATTTAAAATATATAAGTTTTAATCAATGCTATTTTAGCTTCCAGCAATTTATATTGAGTTTAAAAGTATTTTATGAAATTTCAAAAAATCAGCGAAATTTGGGTTCCATGGAAGGAGACTATTTAAATGTTTTATTAAATGTTATATAATATGATCGAATGCCTATTATCAGTACGATAATACACTTGAGCATTTTACGTTAATCTTTGAGCAAACGTAGGAACTCATGATCTAATCAAGTGATGTTTTAAATTGAAGCATGGATAACATAGGCATTCTACGAGTTTACAGGCAATACATCCCTTATGAGTATTCATGCTTGGTACTTCCTGCTTTTATGATAATTAATTATAACCCAATAAACAAGTAATCACAGTCATAGATTAACTCGGCTATAAATTAGCCTTTAATGGCAAAAGGAATCATCTTTAAAGAGGTGTGAACAAAGAACGGAATTTTTTAGTCTTAGAATAAACTTATATCTATATATATATATATATATATATATATATATATATATATTATATAATATATATATATATATATATATATATATATATATATATATATTATATTATATATATATTTGTGTTGGTGTGTTGTATGTATGTATGTACGAGATTTTTAATCCTAGACATTTATTGGACGAATGTCTATCAAACGCTTTCGAAACAAAATTAAACTTGTCTCGAACCCTAATTGCTACGGCTCCGCAAAAATTTCGACAAATCATAAAACTTCAAAAAATTTCATTTCGTGCTGAAATTTTTTCACTCATGTACTTATTTATATGGTTAACACATGAAATTGTATTTCTGCCTGTGTTTTCATTATTGATTGACATATATAACATAATGGAAACAAATCATGTTTTTGTTTACATTGTAAGAATTCCACTTATGCGCATATAAAATAAGTTTATACTAGTAAGTGACAAACTGGCAACAACAACAAACATGTGGCCGTGAAAATAGATTAAATGTTAACCATTAAAACTTATGATAAGTTCTTTTTATTAATACAATCTAAATAAATGCTTCCCTTTAAATTGGTAAAATCAATAATCTAAGACTCATACTAGTACTTCATTCAACTATGCATTGAACATAGGATAAAGGCAGATGAAAACAAATTCTGCTATTTTTAAAGAGCTTATGTTAACAAATGCTGACCATGCTTTATTGTTTTAAGAAACTGGAAAGTCTCTCCGACATGTCCTATTCCTTTTAAACAATATTATAACTAGTTTTAGATCAATAGCTCAATTGATACTGTAAAACAAGAAACTTACTTATAATTAAAAAGACTAGAATTAGGCATAGTCCAGAAAAAATTTGGATGTGGTGACGAAATACAAACAAACTTCGATACTGATTCAGGTCTCAAGTGAAGATAAAACCAAGCCAGGAGAGCTCCGAGACCATGCCCGACCAGCACCACTCTGCCTTGAGACAATGAGTCTAAGAACTCGCCAAGCTCTGCTACAAGATTAAAGGGACTGTAGCTCGCAGTGGAAACTGGTTTATCGCTGTCACCAAACCCTTTAAGATCCAAAGCAACTACTCTGTCAACAATTACCAAAATAATATTTTATTAGATTTGATAAAAAGCCAAAAGTGGGTTAAGTTCAAGTTCAAGGTGTAAAGTAGTTAACTTAATTTTCCGGTTTAGCTCTTCAATTTAAGAGTTGACAAGTTATCCAAATGATAAGCAATCTATCGCATGTCATTGTTTATCCAGTTCCTGCAGACTTTTTTGTTTCCCATTTACATAACCCTCGAAGGAATTTAAACTTGTGATGCCACTATCTTTTTCGAATTTCCTAAATTGCTCCGTCTCTATTTGTTGTAGAAATATGTTATTTATGTTATTTTGTACAAATGCTTAAGAGGTGATGCTGATAAGTCTAGTGGCTTCTGATTGTCGATATCATATTTAAATGATATTATTTTTCTCTTCGTTAAAAACAATATCTAACGAAATAGATAGACACATTCTACAGACGCGCATAATGCTTACTCTAAAGGACCCTGGACATTTTAATTGGTGTCGACAGCACTTTTTAAGATAAAACTTAAAAAGTAATGTGGAGTTCCTTTTCTACGTTTTTTTGGTGAGCTAAATCGGATAAAAACAGTTTTAATCTAATTATACCCGAAAATTCAATATTTTAGAGTAATAAATTAGAAATAGAGTGTTACACTGATAAAAATACAATTTTTAACCACAAGGAAGAATTCTTTTGACTTATCTAGGTTTATTCGATCAGCACCAAAAAGTAACTATATGACTCTCTTTTAATTAGTGTTGATAAATATTGGGCGGGAAATTAAATTATACTCATATTAGTGTCCTATAAACTTAGTGGGATCAATTACAATGTTTACCGAGCTATTAAGTCGAATAAGACTATTTTTAAGTCGATTGAAGTAAGCCTTCAATTTTAAACCGCTAAAGGGACCAAGCTGTCGAAGGATTAATCAAGGAAAATCAATAGAAGACTTTTTAATGGTTAAAATTGTTGTTATATTCAATTTGAAATCCTTTTTTTAGGTTAATTTAAGAAGAGTGTTAGGATAGATATCTTTGACTTGACACAGGATTTATTGGATTTATCACATCTGCCGGCCTAGGAAATGAGCTCTTGTTTGATTTTTGATTTTAAGTTTATTTTTGGCTAAGGGGCCCAAGGAGGGCCGCCACTTTCGGCCCCTCGCCTCTCAAAATGTTATTTATGTATAAAAAAATTATGTATTGGCTCATTAACCGGAATAATTTATTGGAAATACTTTATTGACTTGGCTTTCAACAAACAAACATTTCCTTTAAATGCCAATTTATGATCTAGTAAATAATTTACAACTGTGTCAAAGTGGCAGTGGTTATAGCCCCTTTTTTCATAATTTTTGAAACATTGTTACCTGAAGTGCTTGGACAGCTCTGGAATTTGATATCTCCATGATATCCAGCAATCAGGAAAACCGTGGAGCAGAACTAAAAGAGGCAATGATTTATCTCCAGCTTCAACATAGTGAAGTTTCACTCCCTGCAAAAATTACGATTAACTAGACTAAAATAAAATTGTTAAGTATTTTACTTAAGGATATTATAACTCAAGGTTTGCCATGTAACGAAGTGATCCCGATGAGAATAAAAAAAATAGCCCAAGAATAAAAAGAATTTATCACAAAACATGTGTTAAAAACTAACTGCGCACCCTTGTTACAAACTGCGCATGCTTACAATCATTACATTAAATGCGATGGTCCTACATTTAGACATAGGTATAATATTTCTAGAGGGACTCAATAGGTTAAATTTTGAAGCATCGAAAATGTAACCTGACCACCTTTGATAAATGTAGTCAATAATCAGTACAAAATACAATAACTTATATAGTAAATGTTAAAATACAAATCTAAAACAATATGCTGGAAACCGAAATAAATTTATTAATTATAACCTTAACTCACTCTTGATGGATTTTTCAATGAGGTTCACAGAGCCCCTAAGAGCCCCAAATATATGATTCAGGGTTCTCAATTATAAGTAGGCTATGCCCCCTCTTATGCATTTAGAGGCAAATTACCCCTATGGTTTCCTATTGTTTGGTATTGTGAGGGAGGTTATAAAACAAATATAAAAGTATAACTTTTTTCATTTATTTCATTTGACTTAACAAGCACCAAAAGTTACTCAATCACAACAAGCACAAAAAAGTTGGGGGGCAAACTCGACTTATCCTTGTTACATAACCTGCGTTACGCAGGTTATGATACATAAAAATCTGAAAATTGTTGCGATTAGCGTAAGAATGTGACATTTAATGTTGAATGAATACAAAACTTTTCACTTGGTTTTAATAAATTGCACTAATTTAAATTAAAATTATTTTGGGAAGTCACTCTGAACAAGTAGGTTTTTGCACTGCCTTGCTCTTACTTTTAGTTATGTCAATAAAGTTCATTATAAAAAAACTCATAGACGAGTAATAAAAAATAGAATTGTGGAGTCCAAATATAAGGAAAAATAAGGAATAAGTCTCTCCACTGATTTTATAGTTAAATGACAGAGCCAGCTTTCAGACTCAATAGTCCACCATCAGTGTCGGCGAGATGAGAAGAAAGTGTTAAGAAACGGAAGTGATTGAGTTGTTCAACTCGTTGAAATCGACTCGATTCGACTTTTTTTCACATCTCGCCGGCACTGATGATGACTGTTAAATTTGAAAGCTGACTCTGTCATTTAACTCTAACATCAGTGGAGAGACTTGTTCCTTATTTTTCCTTACACATAGAATACTTTCACCATGTAGTGTAGATACATGGTGGAAGTAATTACTACAAAATATGCTGTTAAAATATATTTTTAAAATGTTTAGTAATAACCAGTGTTTCTACAGGTTTCGGTTTGTATTACGACGTATGAGTCTCCTAATCTCATCTCGATTTCCATCAACACCCACAAAGCTTAATAGCGTAATTCTATATGGCTGTAATGTTAAGTTGTAAAAGAGTAAGCAATATTAAATTTCCCCCCAACATGTTTTTATTTATTACAAATTAACCTATACGCTTGGTGAACATCTATCATAAAAATAAATTCTAGATGCTAAAAACTAGATTATTTGACTAAGCTAAAAGAGTAATTCTATTTTTCCAGAAATGTAACTTATTTTAGAACTATCATACACATAAAATTTATTTAAGGACGTTGACCAACGAAAAAAATATTTTAGTTCAAGGTAAAGTTTTACTGTAAGTCCTCCGGAAGTTAAGCATTTTAAATCCGGCTAAAATCACTTAACGTTCACCGGCTACGAAAGACAATTGTTTATTGCCTATGGCATTCTCTACTGAACATTTTGAGGCTGTAAGGTACCTAGTTTACAGATATCCTCAACAAAAATGTATCTTATTCTATGATCACTCGAGTTAAAAGTATTTAAATTTTAGGCAGGGATACGCAAAGTGTGGTTAAAGGAATATGCATTTATTACTTGTGGGGGGGGGGTTAACTAGAAGGATAGAGGTCCGCCAACTACCATTTATCTACAATGGGGGTCCACGGGGCTCTAAATTTTGCGTAACCCTGGAGTAAGATTCAGGTTGGGCATAGGTATAGGCACTATATAATACTGTACAACTAAACATTTAAAAATATTTTTAACCGCTAAACGATTATTCTAAACTCAAGTAATCTGCTTGAGTATAAATCAAAACCATTATAAGAACACACCAATACATAAAACGATAAAACATAAAATAAATCTATTACTTACCCTAATTTTAACAAACAAATGAGTGCCGATAGAAGAATCGACAAAACAAGCCGGCGGGTTACCTCTATTTTCTTTGTCTTCAATCTTATTCTTCCACAATAATTTCACAAAAACCAAACACAAATACCACAGACCCACCACGATCGAAAAGAAATAAATTTTAACGAATTCAACCCATGGTATCCTAACTAATTTGTTTTTGGACTTAGTTCGATCCATCTATGAAGCAGTGAGCATTAAATATTTTACTATAAATGTTTGTATTTCAGTCTGATCATGCGGGTAGTGTTAACACTCGAAACTGATAAGATTAACCCATTGAACCTTTTAGTCCCCCACTTGGTTGATACTGATTCCCTAACGAATTGATGCCAGCACAATGTCTAGTCGAGGGAGAGAGCCAAGTTCAAGTGTTGTAACGCGCTAGATTCTTTATTTTCGTTTCTTATAACGTCACATCGATCTCCTACACTATGCATCTTGTTTAAACAATAAAGGCATCATTATTGCAAAACAATGTTAGTTATTACAGCTCTTGTCGTTATAATTAAAAGGTCAAGATTTAATACATTTCTCATTAATTAGTAATGACATAATTGATGTTTTTAGCGAATTTTTATCTGAAACTACGCTTGTGAGATTGTTCGGATGACGGAAGTTGAGGGGAGTATATACAGGGTGGAACATTTCAAATGAGTAAAAATTAAATCCTCAAAAAATGAATGAAATAATGGACCTAGACTTTCAAAAGTGGACTCTACCCCCTAATAAGTCAACCTTTCTGAGATCTGAATTAGGTAATACATATTGGCATTTATTACCTAATAGTGGTAATTTAGTTACCAATTTCCGTTTTTTTAATTTAAAAATATCAAAATAGACTATTTCAAAATCAACATATATATTGAAAAAAATTAAGACCAATATCTATTATTTCTATCGATCTTTTAATATAGTTCGATAATCTATATAAATTATTGTTATATTGTTCAACATAACCATGTTAAACTATTGCTTGGTAAAATATGATGATTTTGTTACATTCGTAACAATATTATGATTACGATATCCTTTGGTCCCGAGGGAACCAAAGGATTTAAATCCTGAGGCGAGCCGAGGGAGTTATAGCCTATTTAGGGAAATATTGAGGAATAATGGCATTTTACTCCTAGTGCATACAAGATTTTATCTCCAGACATCACATTGAAAATAAAGTAAGAATGTTTTTTTCATTTTATTTTTCAAGATTTTTCAACTAAAAATTATTCTTACCTTTATCATAAGAAACCGTCGTTATGTGAATTAAGCAAAAAAATCTTTATACTTGTTCTTAGTAAAAACATTCGCTTTCTTTGCAACATAACCTTCGTTTTTTCTTTTAAATAATTTATTAGTGATGCCTAGCTTTGTTATTAACTTCTCTCACAGGAAAGATGATTTGATCATGAGATACAGCGACCAAAGACTAAACGCTTGTTGTTTTCATTCATTATTAAAATAAACAAGCAATGCATTTTCACTTACTTGTTTGTATTATATATGACACCAACTTCTTTTAAAATTGTTACATGCTATGTCATATAACTTTTTCGATTTCTTTGTAACAAGTGTTTCTTTTACCAAGTTCGCTTCAATAGCAATGTCAGGAGGTGTATAGTTAAAAATGTTTGTCAATATCGCACACAATATTATCTGACATAATGAAATATTAGAGTAGATATTAGAGCAGTTATAAGTAATATTTGAATATAATTATAAAATTTAGACAGTTTAAACAGTTAAAGCTAGGTTTTAAACTAAAAAAACTTTTGATTTAATGATATTTGTTCGAAAAAAACAATGAGTATGCAAATCTTAAAAGGATTTTTAAAAAATAGGATAGCCAACTTAATTTTTTTACTTTTAAATAAAGAACAAGTTTTTTATTTTTAAATTTTTATTCTTATATTATTGTTAGCATTACACTAGTTTACTTAAAATGATTGTTATGTTATATTCTTTTTTTTACTCATCATTCTTGTATATCTTCATATTTATAGTTATCTTAGTTTTAAATAAATAAATTATATTATTATTAGATTGTCAATTATTAGTTAAAGTTGGCAATGTACTATTTACTCCCTTGGGCATAGAGATATATACTAGAGGGCATAGAGATATATTACTAGAGAGGCCCTATTGTTGAATTTGAAACATCGAAAAAGGACCTGACCACATTCATTATCATTATCATCAAATAAACAGAACAAAAAAATAGTAAATTATGTAGTAGAATGTTTAAAATACAATCACAACACAAACAATCTGTGGGAAGCCCAAAAAATTGATAATTATAACCTCAACTTCCTTTGAGGAGGTTTCAATGAGGTTACACAGAGCCCTGAGAGCCCCACTAAAATTTTCAGGCCTCTCATGTATTAAGATAGCTATCCCCCTCTAGATATATATCTCTATGCTAGAGGGGCATAGCCTTTTTTATACATTGAGGGCCTGTTTACAGGGTTTAAGAGGGAGTTGAGGTTATAATTAATCAATTGTTTTCGGCTTCCCACAGATTGTTTGTGTTGTGATTTGTATTTTAAACATTCTACTATATAATTTACTATTTTTTGTTCTGTTATTTTGATAATGATAATCGAATGTGTCAGGTTACTTTTTCGATGTTTCAAAATTCAACCAAAGGGCCCCTCTATAGTATATATCTCTATGCCCTTTGGAGTGAAAAGTGATTTTTTACTCTCTTAAATCTAGTCATTAAATTTCGTATTATTATACCGTCTGGAGATAAATTATTATTATTAGTCTCTTTTATTCTTGGTCTTCTTAATATGGAATACTTCTTTGCTCCAAAGTAGAAAAGGGAATCAACAGTTTTAAAAATTAATACATAAAAAATAAATTCGCTTTATTTCAAAAATAACTGGTAGGTACAAATCAGTCTTTACAATAACAACACAAACTTAAAATGTTAACAACAAATTTGTTTTTGCAACAAAACTTAATGCGTATAAATAAGCAGATAAGCTGAGCTTAAACATGAGCGAATTAAAAATGTATATTCCGAGATTTCTTATTTATCACCAAGACATTGATCCTTTATTTTGCTGAAAAAAAAAATCAAGGAGGAGAATTTAATGATTAATTAAAAGGGAAAAGGTAATTGCGGTCATTCAGACTTACAGTGAAATGAATCCGTCAGATCATTCATGCTGGATTTCTCAGCATAATCTAGTCTCTTTGACGGATCCAGAATGAAATGTATTTGGTGACTAAGGTAAAACAAATTTAGCATTGTTTTAGCGATATTGATAATCATAACTTCCGAACCGGCATAATTAGTGCTGAGCCCTTAAATGGAAAAGAAATTTCATACATTTATTGATGAAAAACCATCTTATTTATCAACCTTTCCATTAAACTATAAGAAGTCTAGGCGAAAGAAATCCAGGTTGGCAAGTATAGGCTCAATAGAGATACTAATATTTCTTCTTAACTTATCTTGTTTATCATATTTTGGATAAAGTTTGAAGAAAATTCGTTCTTTTTAAATGGACAGGGCCTTGGGGGTATAAGTTTGCAAATAACCTTTTCTACAAACATCTTGATACCAATCTAAGAAGTTTTATTGTTCCCAGGTCATTTCTCTATCACTTAAATCATAATCGAAGGGACAAAATTTAAAATTGATTTGACAAACCTTAATTTTTAGGACAGGGTTGATCCTTGTGTAGACAGCAAGTGTGTTGAGTCGAGGGAGTAGTTTGTTGAGACTGAGATGTAAATGTGCTCATTGTCGAACTAACCTTCTGAATGCCTTGCTCGCCCATGGACACTACTGATTTTAATGCAGGCTCAACTGTATTAACTACAGCGTTCTTTGTTGTTTCATACATCTAAAAATAAGATTGAGGTTATTTATACCTTTTATATCTTATTTTATATCTTTATTTATACCTAAGGTATATAGAAACAGTATTGGGTTAGCAAATCAATCCGAAATCGGGATGTCGCCTAAATTATCCGTTTCAGGTGTTTAAGGTCTCCAAGTGGTTTTTTACAAAGTTGTCTGTCTGTATGTGTGTTTCTGTTATCATCGTAGCTTCGAGTGTATTTATATTAGAAAGTTGAAATTTTGAAACAAAATCAGTCTATAGGTGTTGTCTATGGGCTATCCAGAAAATAATTTTTATGACGTCATTAACCTGTAATAATGGCTTCAGTAAAAGTGTAAAAAAACTCATAAAAAGAGGATGAATGTTAGGATCAATTTGAGATTAGGCATGCATATAGCCATGTATAAGACTATCATATGTTTCATCAAATTATCAGCATTAGTTCCATTTTTTTTAAATGACTTGTGTACCTTTTTTAAAAATTGTAAAAAAATGAATAATAAGAAGAAATAAGTACACCAAGTTTAGTTTAAATTCGACAAGTATATCCATGGTTTTGTTGAATCATAAAACTGAAGCAGCATTGAGCGTAGACAGTGCCTGGATGGGTGACCGCTGGGAACTAAACCAATGTATTATATCTGAAGACGATCGAGGCGAGTTTTAAGACGTGTTGCAGTAGAAATTTAAGGACCTATTTATTCTGAGGACGAGTGAAGCCGGTCCGAAGTAGGGAGGATGAGCGTAGCGAATCCAATGTGATGACAAAAAGTTCCGAGGTACCCCACACCCGATTTTATTTTTTCTATACTTTTGTAAAACTGGTATGAGCCTCATTTTTTGATTAGACTAGTATTTTTAATTAGTTGAGTACTAATCGAATCACTAATTTTGGATGATTAAACCAAAATCGTTATTTAAGAATATTCTAGCTCAATAATGAAATGTTGTGTCGTGATATCCCGCTAAATGAGTACAATATAAATTCTATTCTAACTACTTACTTCTCCTGGTGGTAACTTGATAGCAGGAACATTTGTTTCCACGTAATCTAACCCACTACAAATAACAGAGTCCATTTTTTTAAGAGGAGCTTCTAATTTGGTTGTTACTGGTCTCGACATATCTAAGGAAATATCTACAGCTTGTTTCACTGTAGATTCTGCTCTAGTCAGAACTGCATTTACTACATCGTTTGATTCCTAACAACATCACACACGTTTCTGTGGTTAATATTACCATATTTATAAATTAGAAAAAAATATTGTATTTGCACTTGTTAGTTTTAAAGATGATTCAATTTTACTATCTAGGTAGGATAAGGAAACAGAGATACAAGACAAGAGAGTCAATTTTGATATTGAAGTAAGGAATACTTTAATTGGCCAATGCTAAGTCAGGACAAAATTACAGATTAATTAAAACTATTAAGGCCAATTTAATTAAAAAAGTTGGCTTAGATTCTTATAGTTGATAAGCTAAGTTCAGGCTAGAACTAGCCTGAAATTTCTAGATTTCAGCTAGGTTCACTTTTAGCAAATTTTATTATAAAAAAAATCGCTTATAGCATGGCAGGAATCGGACCTGGGAGTGTGTCCAAAATCCGTTTCAGAAGTCCCATATCACAAAAAAGAGGTTTTGTGAATGCGTTTATAACTACAAAATAATTTTGGCACGGAGTTTTGCAAGCCGGTCGAATTTCGTGAAATAAGTGCTACCTTGATTTTTAAAAATCCAATTTTTGCTAAGTTTTCGGTTTATGGTACATGTAGATTGAAGAACAAGATGATTCAAAGTAAATTTTACTTTGCCTTCAAACGAATTAAAACATTCCAGCACAGGAATTAAAATAAAATTTTAAAAATAACATAGCAGACTTTTGTATTCATGCGTTATGTCATGTAAGTTAATACTTACTTTGACTTTATTGAAGATCTGAAGCCATATTTACGTAATTCAACGATTAAGTTTCGCTAACTTGTCAACAGATTCTCAGTCTGATCTTGCATCTTTTACAACTATATTGTTATTAAATTTCTAGCACAATTTTCTAAAAAAATTAACAAATAAAAGAAGAATATTAAATCATTTCAATATTATCAGCCTTGTATAGCTGATAGATCTAAGATCGGTGTACCAAATAGATCTAAGCCTGTGTTGTTAAGCTAAAAGTATAGCCTATATTTATCTTAATATCTATCAAATTAAAAAATCCTCTTACCTATTGCAACTAACTAAAACTAAGTTAAACTTAGTTTAGTTAGTTAACATTATACAATCAATGTTTACACTATAGAGTATAATCGATAATAACATAATAGGAAAAAACTTCGGTTTGGACATTTGTTTGCCAAATACATGACAAAATAACATGTATTCAGCCATGTATGGATTCAAATGCCTCGCAGACATGTGAAGCGATGAAAACTTCATTAATACTATGGAAACTGCTGTGAACAACAAATAACAAAACAATAACTAAAAATAAAAAAAAACAATGAGGTCGCGGTGGCCACAGTAAGGGCCCGTCGTGTTGTGCACGACACAAATGGTCGTATTATAATACTTTTCAATTTTAATTTATATATATATATATATATATATATATATATATATATATTATATATATATATATATATATATAACGTAAGTTCAATAGATATCACACAGGGTGTAAGGCAATATATATAATCATTTAAAGGAGGCGATTCTAGACTTAATTGCAACAAATTTAGGTATCCCTTTGTTACTCCGATTTCTAACCGTTTCGCCGCCGCTACGCATTTTGTTAGTTTTTCATGTGTTCTATCTTACTTTAGTAAATCGCTCATATCATCTGGAAATTTATATTTTTAACCACAAATTTTATTAAATATTTCCTTAATATTAATGCTATTAAGAATGCAATGATATTTCACGGCATATTAAATTCTTAGTTATAGGTTCATTTTCAACCATTTCAAGTATTTCATCTTGCACGTCAATGTTATTATCAGCAATATCTTGTCCTAGAGACTCTCTGAAAGAGTTCCACTATCGCAATCTTATAAAAGTACTTGTACACTAATAGTTACTCTATACAGGTAGAATACTCACGCTACGCAGTTAAAGCATTTCTATTACAGGACCAGTAAATAAAATGCATGACTGCATATTCACGATTTGTAAAAGCACAATTTGTTCAAGCATTATGTATAAATTCCATTTAAAACTCGAAAGTTTACTATTAATATAAAAACTGAAAACAAATTCTAAAATCTGGGTTAATTCATTTAATAACCTCGAAAGTTTTAAACATTTTTTTAACATAAAATGGAAATTTCTCCTAAAAAACGGTAAATAGAGAGGTAAAGTTATGTCTACCAATTGAAAAGGTAATAATTGTATAATTTTTCTTTGAAAACCAACAATCTATAGATTTGTTTGTGTACTTATTACAGCACGACAAAAAATTGAATATTCTTATTTTACCTAGAAAATTAGAGGCATAGTTCATGGAATGTTACATTTTTAATGTCATTAATTTTATAAGTTTTCCAACGATACTAAAATTGTGGCTTTAAAAATTAAATTTCTAGTTGATATGAGCAATTTATTAAAGTAAGGTAGCAACACCTGAAAATTTAACAAATTGCGTAACGGCAGCGAAACGTTTAGGAATCGGAATAATAAAGGAGTACTTAAACTTGTTGTAAAATTAAGTCTGGAATCACTTCCTTCTAGTTTTTACATTTATTGCCTTACACCAGAAGTATACATTAATACAAAATTGTAAGACAAATGACTTACAAAATGTATGTTCTTTTTAACTTTATCGCATGAAATATATCATAAAACTGATCTTAACCCTTAATGCAGCCCTAGGAAAGTATTTCCTAATAGCACTGTAATAATTTTATAAAAAGGCTACTTACATGATAGAGGAATTGTCTTGACTAGATTGTTTTGAAGCGAAGGTTATAAAGAGAACTAGAAGGCGTTCACTGCACTGACGAAATTATCTGTTTAAATGAGATAAAGATAAACTGATTAATTATTTATAAACACTTGAGTCGAATAAATCTATTTTTTGTTTCTCTTTATCATTCCACTAATGTTTATTTAGTAGACTAGTTTGACTTTATTTAACAATTCTTCTTTTTCTTATCGCTATCGAAAGGAAAGTTTCACACAGAACAATTTATGGTCATGAAACGAAATGATTGTACAAGAGACACCTAAAATAAGGAACGCGCATAAAAATTGTCATTATCTTCTTAAAATCGGGTAAACCGTTTTCCCCACGTCAAAGCACGATGACTGATAACTTGGCAACTCGCCATGAACTAATCTATTTCGTTATGCATATTTCATTAGGGTTTCGATCAAGTATAGTACCTATAGTACCTACATTGATTAGATATAAGAAAAAAGAATATTATGTCAACCATTTAAAATGACCCGTATCGAATGATAGAACATTATCGAGATGTAGATGCAACCATAGAGATATATACTAGAGGAGGCATAGCCTATCTTACTACATTGAAAAGGCCTGAAACATTTTTTTGGAGCTCTATGTAACCTCATTGAAACCTCCTCCAAGAGTGAGTTAAGGGAATAATAAATCAATTGTTTTTGGCTTACCGCTCATTACTTGTATTTTTAACGTTCTACTGTATAAGTAACTGAAATTGTGCACTGATTATTTGATTGTATTTATAAGCGAGGTGGTCAGATTACTTCTTCGATCGATGTTTTAAAATGTAACCTATAGGGCTTCTCTAGTAATAATATCTATGGATGCAACTCTATCATCTTGCAAGTCGACTTAGAGTCGCACTGATTTTTTTTAATTTGTTCTGTTTTAACACAATGACAGGTATTATAAATCTCCTAATTCTTTTAATGTTTTATACAATCCAATATTGATACAAATTTTAATTATTTTGTTCAAAGATTAAATGTAAAAAAAGTATTGATGACCCTTATCATAGTGCAAGACGTGTACTAAATTAATGACTTGTTTAGTCTTATATCCTCCACCACAGTTTAAAACACTCCACCGAAAATTCCAAGTTGGTCAAAAAGGCAAAGTCGAGGCAGGTCAGTCAAATTAATATATAATTTGACTGACGAGGCAAAGCCGAGGATGGCAAATATACGAGTCAGTAATGTTTCCTTTCCTGCCTCCTTTCCTGTTTTTAGGATGAGAAGCCAATCATTATGTTAAGGAGGTTATAGTAGTTACACCTCCGAGGACAATAATGAATGTAAAAAAACACCTAGGACGTAAAAGTAAATTCATATATTGCCGCCATTACTGTAATGTAGCATGTTCAAAAAACAATCTATGTAAAACCATCAGGAGGTTTCTTTAAAAACGTTCATTTTGTTTCTGTTTTTGTTCGTAGACTATTTTTTTTTTTCGTTTTTAAAAGGTGTTCTAATTGACAATTTTTGTGTGTTATTTGTAAAGCTTTTACATTTTTGAGTAAAAGTGTGAAGCTATATGGATGAATTCAATGACGACGATAATATGGAGTTAATTGGACGTTTTTTTAAAAAATTAAGTATATAGCGCAGTTTATACCACGAAAAAAATAGTGTATGCCATCCGGCTGAGAATGTCTTTATGTCTTGGCAATTTTTCCCGACTCGCTTCGCTCGTCGGTAAATCCAATTGCCGTGACATAAAGACATACTTCTTAGCCTTATGGCATAAATAACTATTATCTGCGAACAGTAATAAATCAAAACTAGCATTGTTGAAAAAATTATTACGTTTGTATTTACATTTAAATTTACATTTCCTTTGACTGACATTACAGATCTTTCATCGAGAAAGTTGACCTCAGAGTAGCGCTCGATTTTGTGTCTTGACAGTTCTTTTAAATACGCTAACACAATGCTTTTACTTACATTCTTTACTTTTTTCTCTGAGCACCATCCTTTGAACACTTCATATGCTTTGACATACCTACTTCCTGATTTGCCAGGTAATAGGCTCTCTTTGGCATTTGTAGCTATTTCCAAAACATCCGGCAGGGTGTGTTCGAAAAGTTCGGCTATATCTTCGACGATATTCATCACAAACCGCTATAGAATCGCTATAGAATAAACTAACTTTTAAATTTTATTAAATACGGGTTCGTATGATAAAAGTAGTGAATGACTCGACAAAAAAAGATGAGACAATAAACCCAAAACAAAAACTGTTGCCTTTAATATAATCAATAAAATTTATTTCTAATTAAAGATTTACATTACAAATTATTTTATTTTAATTTTAATTAGTTAAATAATGTAATTATTCATTATATAAATTATTAAATAAATTCAATAGGCTTTTTATTATTAACTAATCATGTTTACAAAAAATTATCTATTAACTTTCTTTACTAGCATAGGCAGAAGCGGCTGGGAAATGCTACTTTCCTGCCTAGGCAGGTAAATTGCAGTCATTCATGACTAATTACCAGCCGCACTGGGAAATACTACTTTCTCGCCTAAAATTAGTTCAGCAATGCTTCATTTTCCTGCCGTGAGCAGATAAATAAAATTTGTGTTGCACTATACAGCAAAAAAACGTTCCTGGCTCATCTGAAAATTAACTATACCTAGAGCAGTGGTTCTCTTAAAATAGGGGTTGCAAAGAATTAAAGTGGGTCGCGAATATAATAAAATTAAAAAAAAACATTTACACCTCATACTTATCAATTCATAATACGTTCATTTAAGGTTAAAGTCAATTAAATTAATTAGTTAAAATTAAATTATTACAATCACTGCTTATTCTTCGAAGGTACATGGTTATTGAGTTTTTGCGGTTTTTCGTATTAGTTTATATAGTGCAACAAAATCAGCGGTTTTCAAAATGTAGTAGTTAAAAATGTGTTTAGTTTACTCAAAGGTGTATATGTCAAACGAAAAAAATTGGAAAAATGCTGATAATAAAGTTTGACTTCGTTTTGTTGATTCAATTACAAAGCAGCATGTGCGTGTAGAATTTAATTGTAGCCCAATCTAATAACTATTGTGGTTATATAACTATTATATTATATATATATATATATATATATTATATATATATATATATATATATATATATATATATATACGAAATTGTTATGTTCAG
Source organism: Microvelia longipes (assembly GCA_018340805.1). Lineage (NCBI taxonomy): Eukaryota > Metazoa > Arthropoda > Insecta > Hemiptera > Veliidae > Microvelia > Microvelia longipes. Next base: position 45,763,536 of record JACMZG010000008.1, on the reverse strand, counting down.
ACGGGGGTCGCGGTAAAATAAGTTTAAGAACCACTAACCACTTTATAATTTCCCGCTTAAATTGCTGATTTTATCAGCAATTACTTTGTTAACACTCAGCAAATATTTTCCTGACTCGGCTTCACCTTCTTAATGAAATGAAAAATCCTTCTAAATGAAAAACCTTCTAAATGACGATTTTTTTAGTTAAGTTGTGGCTCAGAACTAAAACACTTCAAGGTATTTTAGTTTTAGCAACAGCAAATTTTTAAATTAATTTACCTGTTTAAAGTCATCATTGTCTTCAAGTTTAAAATTTTTCAATAACATACATACAATCTTCTACATAAAATTTTAGTTTTTTCATCATAAAAATTGCCTTAAGTAACTCAAGTATCTTAAATAAAGACACAAATACTTGACTTGTCTAGAGTATTAAATTTATAATTAAACAGAAAAAGAAAAAGCTTTGTGTTTATTAATAACAGAAAAACAAGAAAAATTCAAAGTATTTACTAGTTAATAGTAATTAATTTTATCATCTATTATTATAGAATAATTCCTTTTTAATTGCCTGAAATTAGTGTGATAATGTTTTATTGTAATAACCTAAATTTAGTAACTTATGTCAGTATGAATTAGACTTATAAACTTGTATAAAGTTGATAGTTTCCTCATTTCTGGCTCTTACTTTTCCTTTGAAATCACTAAAACTATATGGCTTGTAAGTATTTTAGTGTGATTGAGTGAAGTTAATAAATAGCGTAATGGAATCGATTGATCTGTGTGTTCTTTTTATGATGGAATAGAATAGCAAGTGAACAAAGTCCCCTGAAAAACTTTGGCTAGTTTCGATGAAACTATTACTTTGTTCAGACGCCGCCAGGCAGGTGGTTCAACACCTCCTGGCAGTAGTCGTGAGAACGGGATTGAAGACAGGGTTCAACCCTGAAACTCTGTGTGAACAGTTGGGCTTGCCAAACAAAGCCTGCTTGTGTTACGGCAAGTGTGTGTTCTATATAGTGGAATAGAAAAGCAAGTGATCCTACTCCCTTAAAATACCAGTACTAAAGTGATGTAGAAATTCATACAGTAGGGGTGGGGGCGCGACACAGTGGTCTAACTCCCCCGGTTTTAGCTGCTTTAGATGGACCTGCCCTAAGTTCACCCTTTCTCCGCTAGTGGCGGGTCAGTTGACCTTGTACCCTATATATAAAATAATTATTTCTTCAATTCTAAGGTTAAAATTATTTAAAAGGGTCTTTAACAATGTTAAAAATTGTATTAATTATTTTAAAGGTATAATTTTCATAAAATGTTATAAAAATATAAACGCTGTGTTAATTTTAAGTAGACCTGATATCGTGATAACCATGATTTGTAGACAAACATCAAAAATGTTTGTAAACAAACATCAAACTGGGAAATTATAAATTTAATTTACGTCTTCGTTGTCTCATTCATAACACACGTTATCCTATTTCCTAAAAAAAATTGTCATATAAGCTACTAAAAAAGAAAAAAGGCAACGAATAAGATAAAAATCGTCTTGTTTACATTTTTATAAACATAAATAGAAGTATCGATTTAAAACTGATAACAATAGTGATAAGGGGACAAGGTGAAAACTAGCGCTCGGTGCGGTAGTTGATGCAACTAATTCCTGTTTTTCTCGGAACCACCTAAAACCAGCGAGTTAGACCACTGTGTCCCCCCGCCCCGACCCAAACTGTATGAATTTCTACATCACTTTAACCAGTACGAATTCCCAAAATCTATTTTTAAAAAGAATCGAGTTTTATCTCAATATATATTTATATGTGTGTGTAAATTTTACCCTTCGATATGACCAATAATAACTCTCGAAGGCTTTCCCAATTTGAAACAAAACTTGGGATATAGCGAGATGTTGGGAGGGGGGGGGGGCGTTATGATTCATATAATTGAGAAAAAATGTATGATGTCATCAACTCAAGTTATAAAATTTTCTTTTGGTTTTAAATAAGGTCGAAAGAATTTTGTTTTTAAAATTGATTTAAAACAAAGGATCATATATTTAGGTAGACGGCAAGCTAAATCGATTGAGACCGGTTCCAATATGTTCTATACATGTATACATCTAGGTCAATAACCTTAACATTATCTGTTGGGTTCAGTAGTGCTAGAGGGTTGGAAGGTAGTATAGAAGAGGGCCTCTAACTCTTGTTCCACCCTGGTTAGACTACTATTCCAGACAGACAGGACTAAAATTGCTCCCACAGAACCAGGATGAGCTAAGCAGGCCCACATAGCAGAAGATCCTCAAAGTAGTCTTCTTATGTTTGTTGGCATTCTAAAACAATTAGGACCAGTTTTAACTTAATTTTGTTTTATGGCTAATAGACTTTGTGTGTTAGTCCCTTTCTCAGGATCTATTGGTGGATCAAACAATCTTTTTTTCTTTCTAATATTTTACACTGTGATATTACATGACATGCTTTAAAGTTGAAGAATGAACAAATTGTACAATTACTCTGTTTCGTAAGTATGTGTAAATTATTCTAATTGAATATTTTTTTTTGTTTCAGGAAGTTAATGTGCTGGTTTTAAGTCATCTCAAACCAAGTGCCATATTTTTCCTTTGGCAAATAAATGCTTTGTCAAATTATTATGTTAATGTTTAACTTAGGTATTAAGAATAATGTATGCATCACTGCCACAAAACGAAATTATTTTTTATCTTTTGGTTGTTGTCGCTTCCAAGACTTATATCACTTGGAATGTTTTTCTTAGCAGCAATATCCTAGTTGAGACAGTTAGTGATGAAAATTTAGTACCTGGGTGGAGTTTGTTTAATAACAGAGTTAAGGATATTACTGATTTTGAATGGACAGCTTTTCAAGATTATATTTTCTCTGTTGCGCCATGGTTAATCTTACAAGTTATATCGGCTCAATTGTGCCGTTGTTTTTGTACCAAGTCTCTACCTATAATATTGCCTATAGTTTACTTCTTTATTACTATGTTTTTTGTAATTAATATATTTGGTGGTCATATAGCTCTACACTTTTTGCTCTCTGCAATTGCTTTTTTTGTTGGCTCTTTTACAAAATCCAAAATTATAATTTGGGTTTTAGGAATATCAGTTCTTTTACTTAATACTTATTATTTTGTATGCGATGAAAATTGGCATGGCTTTAATAAATGCCTTATACGAGATGTTTCGTTAGCATGGTTTGTTTTAAGATCTATAGATTTTGCTTTGTTTTCACAGAAACTGAATTGTAAAGAAAAGTTATTGAACTACATGGGCTATGGATTTTATTTACCTACATTTATTTTTGGTCCCTGCATGCCTTTTGAGGACTTTTATCAAGGATTGCACAATCCAAGTCCATTGACTTTAAAAAAATGTAGAACATTAACGTATAATTTATTAAAATTTTGCTTTTGGGGTATTATTTTTAATATCTTGAGTCATTTCTTATACTGTAATTCTCTAGTATATAATTTAAGAAGGGATATTGTAGGTAATGCTTGGACATTAAATGGAATTGGATTTTGTTTGTCCCAGTTTTTCTTTCTAAAATACTTTGTCATGTATGGTTTAGGAGGGTGTATATCTAGGTTTGAAGGTATAGATGCACCACCTCCTCCAAGATGTGTTATGAGAGTTCATCTTTATTCCAATATGTGGAGATATTTTGATAGAGGGTATTACTTGTTTACAGTTAATTGCATTTATAAACCTGTTTGTGGGAGTCCTAAGTGTTCTAAAATAAGAAAATTTGTAGCTTCAATTATATGTTTTTGTTTTGTGTTTTTGTGGCACGGAATGAACAAGTCCATATTTTGGTGGTCTTTGTTAAATTTTTTAGGTATATCTCTGGAGGCAATTGGCAGATATATATCTACTCTACCAGTCTATGATTCTTTTTCTTTAAACTTTTCACCTCAAAATATTCGTAGAATAAGTTGTATGTTTATGGCTCCTGTTTGGATTCTAGCTGTTTTATCTAATTTTTTCTTTTTTGGTGGCTATCGCTATGGCTTTATACTCATTAGTCAAATTATTTACTTTAAATGGAAAGTTATTTTAATAACTTATATTATTGCATACTGCATATGTCAAGTAGCAGTGGAAGTTGAAATTATAGAATACAAGCGAAATAAAAATTCAATTAAGGCAAAAGTCAATTAGTGTGTTATAGTTTTGCTCTGTACTAATGCTTATTTTAACATATTGTGAATGAAAAAACACTTTTTATGTTTTATAATCTCACAATACATTTTCTAATTTTTTAAATTTTATACAAAACTCCTTAAAAACAAAACAGAATTAGTGTACATTACTTTAAACCAAATGTGCAATTGTCTGTAACAATGTTCTTGTTGGGCAAAATTTTTGTATGATGTAAAAATTTAAATTATATCAAAGTTGTCATGTTACAATGTGCCTAAATAAAAAAAATATATTTTTTTAATATCTCAACTAGAGTAGAATAATTGTAACTAAATAATTTTATTAAAAGGCTGTAACATATAAATATATTTTTGTAAACATTTGTGGATCTGTTTGAGGCTGTGTAATAATAAGTATAATAAACCAAAGATTTATGTTTTGAAAAGTTGGCTTCTATTTATTTACTAAACATATTTAAGGTTGTACCGGGTAAGGTTCAGACAGTGAAAAGTCAGATGCTCCAAAAGTTACCTAAACTTTGAATCATGAGCTAATTCATTTTTATAATCACATTTTTCCTATAAACTTGTTCTAATACAACACCTTACACAACCTTACCTGGTTATAACTGATAACCCTTCTTCCAGCTGCAAGCATATTGCTAATAATGTCAAGGAACTTCAAATGTTTTCATTTTTTAAATAACCAATTGTATATACAGGATACTAGTGGACTTCTACTATTTTCCATTTAGAATATCTTCATTCTTAATACATTGATACCCATGATCTTCATTCATACCCATAATTTTCTGCGTCAACTGGCATATCAATTTATTATTTTCTCTCTCTGTAACTGGTATTAATGTTACAAGAGAGACACAATGTAATTATACGAGAGATTGTGTCAACAATTCATGTTTTGCAAAACTCAGTAGTATAAATTCATATTACAAGAGAGGTTAACTATAAACCCTTTAAGTAAAGTGGGTGTCTGTACAGCACTAAAGTTTGTGTATCCCTGCCTTATATTATCTTCCGATCATGTCATTCTTGAGAAGATCTATAAAAATAAATCTCACCATAAGTGATATCATCTTTGGTTTTTTAAAAGAAACAAAATTTAAAGTAATATTATTTATATTTAATTTTCACATTAATATATCAGCTTTAGACACGAAAGGAAATTAAAATTACAGGAATGTCTTTACCTGAATTAATATAACAAAAACCTGTGATATTTTTGACCTAATCCAATTAACAGAATTTTAAATTTTTATAATATAGGCATCAACATAAAGGTAGCATTGCTTGAATGAAATAACTGTGTTGGTTCATTGTGTTAGAGTACTTTATAAAAATATAAAACTTTGCTATTCCTTGATAAGATATAAAATACAGAATACATCTTAGTTTTTGTACGTAGAATAAAAGGATATTTATACTTCCTCCTATAAATCAGAGCACCCATATACAAATAAATTCTTGATCTAATTAAAAAATAAAAAAAGGCCTATAATAAACCACAGGCATCAAGTTGAAGTATTTTTGAACTATATACAATATATATGCGATGCTGATAACTATAGGGTGAAGTAGTCACAATACATTGTTGATATTTATGCACATATAATAAGTGTACAAATATAGCTAAGGCAAATTTTAAAATACAACCTAGCTAAATTTTGGATAAATGAAAGCTATGATGATGCACATTTGAATTATTTTTATGATAGGAATTAAGAAAAAATATAAAATTATTATCATAAAAGTCAATATATAAAAAAGCAAAAAATTATGGGAAATATAGATTGTCTTCTCTCTATTTCCATATAGAGTAGGCTTTTTTAATTTCACTCAGACATTCTCTTAGTGAAATTAGAGAAACATCATCCAAGTTTCACAAATAACCATTAATAATGGAATGGTATAATTAATTTTTTCAGGTTTACCCAGTAATTTTGCTACAATATAAAATAGTAATAAAAAAATCATATTATTCAACATTATAATTATTAGCAAATTTAATAATAAAAATTATGCTTATGAGACTGTACGTTTTTAATCATGGGGATGCTGATTAATTTTTTTAGTATTTCATGTGATTCAAGTATTTACCAACAATTAGATTTTCTTGATTAAAAGCTTCATTAGAAATCAATTAAAACTATAAATTTAAACTGAATAACAATTATTGCTATAACATAAATGAGTATTTTTTGATGATAATAAGTTATAATTAAGATAGAAATATATTTTAATCAGAAACTAAAGAAACTCTGCTATAATGTGAGATTCTATTTGTGGATGAATTTGACACTGATATTAAGTTCATTTATGATTATCTATCATTACTAGATGAGGTTAATAATGTATAAAAATTAATTAAATTTATTCTAATAGATAATTTACATTAAACGTCCAAAAATTAAATTTCATAAATATTTAAAAAATATATTGTTAACAACCCATAAATTTATTTTTATTTTAGTTATACAACCAATTGTTAATTGAATTTTAGAATTTTAATTATATCAATAATGGTGAAATCTTTTCTTAATATGAACTACAAATATCTTAAATTAAGAGGTTATGTCAGATAGAATTTTGATATCATCTTAGAGAGTACATATAACAGACAATAGCAAATTAGCTAAATTATATTACCGCATTTGTGTCTTTTCTCACACAACTTAGTAAATTAAAATAAACCAAGCTCCTTTATTAAAAATAGTTTGATAAAAAAATAATTCACATAATAATAAAAATTAAAAAAACTAAAGCCATTTTCACCTGATAGGTAAAATAATAATAAAAATAATATATAATGATAAAAAATAGCATGTAAATTTTGTTCACAACTAATACTAAAATTATCTTTGGCATATATCAATATAATGTTTGTAATATCAATTCATGATTACTCATTGCACAAGAAAACTAAAATAAAAACACCAAATCAGCTATAAAATTAATATTTACAATTCAATTAGTAATTTAATATAATTTACAATTTAATAGTCCTTATAAAATTATTATAATAAAACTTAGGTTCTGACCATTTTATTACTAACCCTAGAGAGCTTTTACATAACTAAGGAAAAAGGGAATTCTTAAAGAGTATAAAGAAACTTAATTCAAAGAGACTAAGTCTGGTAAGTAATAAGTATACGTTTGTAGGTGATACCACTAAGTTCTGCTTGAGAGTTAACCAAGATGTGTCAACAATGTTTCACATTTTCAAACTGCTCTATTTTTAACTTGTCATGAACAACTAAACGTTTAGCATGTTTTTGAAATGGAGTACAACCAATTTCATTCAATTTTCAACAAACCACATCTTAAACTTTCAACTGATTGTTAAATACTTACATTTTAATCATTTCGAGAGAGATTAAAAAGATAAATTATTTAGTTCTAAAGAGTGAATTGTGTTCCACATTTTGGGGTATCTAAAGTGGATTTTCATTATTTTGTAAGTACAGGATGGACTGTAGTCTTGACTGTTGTTTAATAGTAAGTAAGGTAAGAATAAAACTCTTTATGGTTGTAATGCACACTTACTAAAATAATTAAATTAACAATAAATGAATTTCAGTACAAAATTTCTCATCATTAAGAGTGATTTTATAAGGCCCAACCGTTCAAAACATTCTTGAATAATAGGTGCTTTCTGCAGAAAAAACCAGTTTCAGAGTGCGAAGCCTTAAAAGCCCACCAAGCAAAAAAGTTAGTGGAGACTCTGAACAAAATGTAACATGCCCGGAGCTCGATTAGTTTGTTCACCTCTCCCCCCACTCTGTCGATAATAAAAAACCTTCCAGGCAAAAAATGAAAAATGGAATAATAAAAATTGCAGAATATTTTTTATTCTTTTTTTTTGTCTCAGTCAACAGAAAAACTGACGACGTTAACCAAGGTAACCTATACCTAAATAATCACATCAGACAGACAAAAAGCATTAGCTAGATTGATTTTAGTCAGTACGATAGTGGGGTACCCCCCTCCACTTCTGAATGTAACGATAAGAACACTCTGAACGGTAGGGCTTCCAGAATGCACCCTAATTGTTCTACTATTTTTAACATAACGTAAATGAGCAATTCTTGAACAAACAATAAAACCTAATTCTAAATTAAATAATATGAGCTTATAATAATCAGCAAATAATATAAAATAACACTACAAACTCTCAGTTTGAAAATAGTCCTCATAAAATTTGATTTTAATTTAATATCATAAATACATTATAAACTAAAAATTAATAAAAAAAAAATAATAAGAAAAAACTAAAGATTAAAATTATATGATCAGTCATAAAACATTTTTAGTTGTGCTTTTAAAAAGTACGGAATGTAAAAAATCACATAGTAATAAGAACATTTTTGTACAAAATACATTCTGACTTCAAAACATAACCCCAATCTTGTCAGCTTATTTTTCCTTTAGAAATTCACTAAAGGAAAATTATTACAATACAAAAAAGTAGCAAAACAAATAACTTAAAATATAAAAATTAAGTACTTAAATAATACAAAAGTTATTCTTTTAATAAGAATTAAAATAATATATAATCCATAAAAACTGGATCACAAAAATATATAATCCATAAAAACTGAAGGACACAAAAAGTAAGTACACATAATTAATTTATAATGAATAATTACCAAGAACATAAAAATAATAGGAGTAGGAAGATGTATAGGTCATAAAAAGGTAAATATCTTCAGTACTATGAAGTCCCCATACATGGTTGTACTTCATAATCTCTGCTTTAGTAATTGAGGAATCAAAGACAAATTGAAGGTTCTAACTAAATTTATATACATAGAACCAGATACAACCTTTTTATGCTAAGTTTTATCTTAAAACAAACATAAATGAATAAA